>LR898470.1:1200000-1800000 GCA_905067625.1 Blumeria graminis f. sp. triticale | reverse complement strand
TGCCTGAATTAAAATTGCCGGAGTACTCCTCGATGAACAGCTTCATGTCCATCTTCCATGCATCATATTTGATTTCTCCTTCGTGATCACTAAAAGGGATGCGAGGGTAACGGATCTTAAATGGCTCAATAGCCAATACAGTATGATCAAGGGTAGGAAGATAGTAGTTTTCGGGGGGGGTGTAGACCTGCTGTTAGAGCTCGAGTGTTTCGTACTTCATCTTGTGCAGGAGTTCTGGAGACTCTCTATACTCTGTCAGTCTCGAGAGCAACCTTGACGGCGGCGGCAACAGCAGCTTGCACGACTGTTAATTGTGCTGGGGTAAAGCTGTCTGTCATTATATTTACCGGATAGGAGTCTTTCTAGATGGATAGCATGAGGGTCTCAGGTTAAATAGTCGAAAAATGGGTGCTCCTGGGTTGCTGGAAGGGTCGAAATTTACTCGAATTGCTCAAGGCAGGTGGAGTACAATGAATAGGGATTTCCAGCTTGCTTTGGGACAGTAAAGTGTAGGCTCTACTGGCTGTAGAAAATAAAAGGTTATCTACGGAGGTACTCACGAATTGCTCAGGGCAGTTCGAGAGAAATGTTGAGGATTGTCCGAATTGCTCAAGGCAGGTCGGAGTAATTGATTCGAACGTGGATTTATTGCTTCCCAGCGGAGTAAGAGGTCTTTTCTTATGTTGCGGCTGACCTGAGGATGATACGGGTCTCTAAGAAGAAGTTGTATTTGGACATTAGGCTACAATACGTAGGTAGGAGAAAAGACAAAGAGAAAGGAAGTGCTGGGAGCTACGAGCTTGAGGTAAGCTCGACCGCGGCTCCACTTTAGTCCGGCCTGCATCCCCGTTATACGTTATCATGGGATCCCGGATTCTTCCACCAGTCTACCTCCAAGTGCCCTAGCAAGTCCAACCATAACACGAAGTACGCGAAAATATGGATATGAAATCTCCCAACAGAGACTTTATGTGCCTATTCAGATGGCTCTTCAAGCAACCCAGCGATATCTGTATGGGGATACGCCCTATATAAAGGAAGCAGGCTGATTGGTAGCGGTGCTGGAATAGTTCTAGGAGCAGAACTGTACGACGCAGAACTTGTGGGCGCTCAAAAAGCCCTTGAATCAGCTGTGGCTCTAGCAGGAGGTTGCCCTATTAAGATGCTCCTCGATAACTCTGAAGCTGTCCGCTCCCTCAAAACAGGACGAAGTAAGTCGTCCCAAGCTACAGTCAACAAAGTTACAACTCTCCTACAATCAAACGAGTTAGTGGAGATCCGATGGATCCCAGGCCATTCTGGCATTATCGGGAACATTCATGCAGATAAAATGGCTAAAGCAGCTTTGAAAGATTTTCCATTGGTCTCAAATGTAACGTTCACTTCAAGAACAAATCAAGGACAAGTATACACTTTCACAGCTCTAAATTGATACCTTAGAGACCGTGCTGAGGAGACCGTCTTTCAGACGTAGGTTCACTAGGCGCAAGACTCGAGGCGTAGGAGAGGGCGTAGCGTACGATTTACTGAGGAAGGACGCCTCGTGGGAACGCGGAGGGCTTTCTAGAGAAGTGGTAAATGGGAAAGCGGGGAGTCGTTCTAGATAGAGGGGCCGGAGGTGACAGTAGGTCACTGTGGTTGGCAGAGGACGAGAGTGAGATGTGATTAGAATAATGTAACTATTCCTAAAGACAGAAAACAAAGCGTGAAGATCTCAGTATCCGAAGTGAAAACTACATAACTATCCTCACTAGGCAATAAGCCTAGTGGTGCTAAACAAGGAGCCCATAAATCCTGCCCGAGGCATTTCTCCAGAATCCTCACACCGTCAATTCTTGGTGGAGAGAGAACAGACCCAGTTGATACAAAGACCTGGATTTGTTGATGAAGCGAAAACGACCACCAGAGCTCGCTCTTCCAAGATGGGCGCATCATTGTCTGATAGCGGCTAAGACTGGTCATGGCAATTTTGCCAAGTATCACAAGAGGTTTCATCATAAAGGAATAGACCTTATGTGCAAATGTGTCCGAGAAAGACGCCCGTGGCATATCTCTGAATGCCGGACAGCGCTAAGTGAATGGATAATGTTGGGAGAAAAGGGATGGATTATTATGATGTATGAGCACTGGACAGTGGTTGAGAGTGGACTTAGAGACAGTACAATAGTTGATGTCACAGGTAATCTTTAAGAGATGACTCAAGAATGGATTTTATGTTCTAGAGTATGAATATATGAAGAGAAGTGAAAATGTGTGTGTATGTAACTGTGGGCGGTACTCGACCACTTATCTATCTACATGTTGGACTTTACCGAGGACCGCCATTATCCGTGTACAATCAATCCCGTGCCTGATCACAACTCCTAGAGATCAGCCTTCCTCATTGGCTTGATACAATCTCATGACCAACCATCAATGTCTAACCATCGAACAAGCAAAGCGACATCGTCGATTGGTAGAATAGTGCATGCATGAATGTGCAGAGCAAATGCATGTACATGGATCATAACATGGATAGCTTTTCATAGATTCCTTACCGCAACAGGATGCCACTGGGTGGAAAGTAGGACTTGAATGATCGAGGTTTTCTGGGATACATATATTACAGGACACTACTATGAGACAGCTGGCTAGGCGCAGGGCGTTAAGTCAGGGCAGCAGAATTTTTTGGTCAAATTTTTGTCTTTATTAGATCATATAGATTTCTGGCCACATAAAGTCAGCATCAGTGGTGTTTGTGGGTCCCCCCCGGAACACGAACCGGTGTCAAGCCACCTGGGTGTTGGGCTTTAGCCTGATACGTTAAATTATTAAATTCTGTAAGAATTCACAGCAAATTATGCGAAGGCCACGTGACTGCATAGAACTGAGCCAGATCGAGAAGGCAATTAATCATCAAAAGAACTCACAATATTATTCTTCTATACTACTACAAGAGTCGATTTAATACCTCTCTCTGTGATCCCTTGTCACCCCCAACTAGTGCATGAGGCTATTCTAGTACCTTCTTCAATGCCCCCCATATGCGCAATCAGTAAGTTCAATATCCCTGTTATAGATCTGCATCTTGCCTATAAACTGCACCCCTGTATAATAAACTTACATCTGCTTACAAATTCAATTCAATTCAATTCAATTCAATTCAATTCAATTCAATTCAATTCAATTCAATTCAATTCAATTCAATTCAATTCAATTCAATTCAATTCAATTCAATTCAATTCAATTCAATTCAATTCAATTCAATTCAATTCAATTCAATTCAATTCAATTCAATTCAATTCAATTCAATTCAATTCAATTCAATTCAATTCAATTCAATTCAATTCAATTCAATTCAATTCAATTCAATTCAATTCAATTCAATTCAATTCAATTCAATTCAATTCAATTCAATTCAATTCAATTCAATTCAATTCAATTCAATTCAATTCAATTCAATTCAATTCAATTCAATTCAATTCAATTCAATTCAATTCAATTCAATTCAATTCAATTCAGGTGGTTGCCCCTGTTAGCGCCCATTTCGACAGGGTACATAAGTCTTGTCCTTGATTTCAAGGCCAAGACTAAGGGCACAATTTGATTTGTTGTCACCCTTAATTTAGTGCAAATCCAACTTGTTCATTAGTTCTTTTCCATCACTTCCTTGTCCGCCTACCGCTAAAAAGTTACATAGCCCATCTCGTCTTGTGATTGGCCGGCAAAGACGAACTCTTCACCTTCCAGTGGTGTCAGTGTAATTGCTCAGTGTGCCCTGCATATCTGAAATAGCCAGGAAGAATTGCATCCGAATTGAAGTCGAAAGCCACCTCAAGCACTTCTCCATCTGTCAACTTCTCGACAATGCCTCTCTTACTATACTCGTTTGAGTCCTCGACCTCTCTCTAACCACGCATCATCTCGCCTCGACAACCAATAAAGAAGTTGCTCCAATTGCATACAGGAGCTTGCCCCTTTAATCTCCAGCCATCTCTCACTACATATTTACGACGCTATTCAAACCCGCAAGGAGGAAATTAAGTCGAAAAATACAGAGCCTGAGTCTTGGCTTGTCGGGGACTGTTGCTCTATTGGGACAAACAACTTGAGGAAGAACAGGCGGCTGAGACTTGGAGCGAAAGGTCGAACAGGTCTCTGAAGAGCATGCTGAGACGGATATTTTTGAGAAGTTTTCAACTTTGGATTTTTTGTGGGCGCCAAGACTGAGGTTTCGGCAAATTAGCCAGGTGGTCTTCAATTGTCGATGAGTCAACGGCACTCCCCAGCGCCCTGGACAGCACAAAAGTAGTTGGGCTAAGCTACCAAACAGCAATCACGCATTGTCAAGACTTTTCTGACATTTCAGCATGACTTTTGGGAAGGACTTGGAAGGAGGCTAGAAAGGCAGAGTGTGAATTCTCCGAGGTACACACAAGTCTGCAGCGCCTAGCTGGCCGGCCCCTCCGAACGCTTCAGAAGGGGCAGTATGTCTTCGGATTTATTCCTGATGTTGGTATTAGAACAGCCCCGCACCCAGAGGTTTTTGCGATTTTTCCCGGCTGCTATACACCCGCAAATGGCCATCGTTTCGTTGGCTGGAGAGGGGAGATGATGAAGGGCAAAGGGCTCCTCTAAGTGTATGATCGAATGAGGACTTGTGAGGGGTGGTACTGTTTGAGGGGAGCCGTATGGCAGGCTAAGGAGGGGATATACTACTTGTATAGGTATCCTTGGCCTATGGGCAGAGAGGGCCTGCATGTCCTACATAGTCATAGACTCAGATAGGACAATAAAATGAATTACTAATGAAATTTTTGCAACACTATTTTGGGATGTGCATGGGTCAGGAGAGAGATTGCAATATGTTGATAGTTAGTCGCGTGGATTGGTACAGCTTGGTGTGTCGCCCTTAAAGCTCACACACCTGTATCCAAGAAATAGAAGAACAAGAATCACCACATCAGAGAGAAACTTATTGCGTACGCGTACACGTGTATATAACCAACCGACAGAAATAATAATAATGAACAGAGTCGAAATTTACAATTGGAAATGATGTTACTGTTGTTGGAGGTCTTGAAAGCCAATCTGCTGTCACAGTCAAAGCATAGGCACTTGGGCAACCGTATGGTCAGAGGTAGTTTTAATTTCAATCTATGGTGAACTACAGGCTGAAGAGGAATGAAATTTTGCGATCACATTTTTTCTTTCGACCCATACCACATTGCATTACCCATTACCGATTCTGCAAGAACATCTAACCGGTGCAATGGCCCCAGCTATTGCATCGTCATTGGCAATGCACTCCAATCCAGGAGGGCAACTTCATCCGAGCCTGCTCGGCATTGTAAATGCAATGCAAAAAGCAGAACAACAAAGAAAAGAAAGATTGGCCATAGCCCAGGAACTACTTGAACTAATTGACTCCTGGGCTAAGAGCAAAGGAAAGAAGCAAGCAGCAGCAGTTGTCGCGACTCTGCTGGAAAAAATCACGCCTGTTATCACTGCCTTTGCAGTAGATCAGGCAGAAGCAACCAAATTTCCAAGTAAGAAGCCCCCCACCATCGCAAGCACTCCCAAACCAGTCGCGCCTAGGATAAACACAGCTGTTGAGGATCACAGCCACGCTCTACCCCAAAAGCCTCAAGATACCAGCTCGCGCTGGGTGACAGTAGCCCGCAAAGCGGCCAAGTTACCGACACCACTAAATGTGCAAGTTCCGCGAAGGCATGCTCCATCAAGCCACCCGAAACCACAGACAACCTAAAAGGGAGACAAACGCCTGTTCCTTCGATTGGGGAGAGATCACCACTGGCACAAGCACTCGCCAGTTACAATCAAGAAAATCATAACCGACAAGGCTAGGCTAGCGACTTCCTCTATCACGTCCATGTACCCAGTCAGGTCAGGGATCGCTCTCGAATGCGCATCAGATGCATTGAGAGAAACAATCATGAGGATTGCACCTTCCCTACAGGAAGACAACACCATGATTGAGGAAGTGTCTAAATGGACATTATTGATTGTACCTCACGTGCCATTGTACATCAGGACGGTTGAAGGCAGCATCCCAGTCACCAACGATATGGTGAAGAACGAGTGCCAGTGTTATGGCCAGGCATCCTTGAAGAAGGTTCAGGGAGAAGGTTCGAGGAGAAGATTTCCGGAAGAACTCCGACAATTGGAGTTGGAAGGGCTCACCATGACATAACCTCCAAAGCCTCACCTAAGTCTATCACGTAGTAGTTATACTTTAGGAAGCTGGAGTTACCCTAAAGAGTTCTTCAGCTTCTCAATCTTATATCACCATAGTCTAATATTCTCAGAATATCTTACAGCTTGTCTTGATCTATCGCCCCACAGTCCTAACGTCCTGAAATCTCGCCAACTCCGTCAACCCACTAGATTTACCCTCAGGTATATCCTTTCTTAGTTACTCGTCTAGTTATTACTAGGATACTCACAGCAGACGGCGATCGCCACTCCATAGATCACCCACTGTAGCAGCTAGGCTGTATGCGGCGCCACACCAATCCAGGTAAGGCCCACAGAAACAAAGCTTGGACAATACTCAACAAGCTGGATTGTTCATTTCCAACAGAAACCAGCCAACACCAATTTCCGTCTCTTTGACAAGAGCGGGCCGGCAATTCCCTTCTCGCGCCAACGACCGATCGAGAAATGCCAATGTTGCTGGAGATTCCACACAAAGCGTTCCTATACCCGGAACCAACAATGTGGGAGATGTGGGGGAACCCACGAGACATCAAAGTGCCATGCCAAGGTGTCAAAGTGCTTGAATTGTGCTGGACCCCACCACTCAAATGTGGGTAGCTTTACGGCCAGGCTAAGACAACAAAACAGGATAATTCTGCCCCATATCCCCGCAGAACTTCATATCATTAGAGAACGCAGACATCGTGATTATCACGCTGATCTAGCGTACTGAGAAAGGAAGGGTAAGGCAGTTGAAACCGACATTGCCCAGGACTCAACAATGTCGTGTTAATGTTAGCAAACCCCTCAACAAAGGCACCAAAAGAAAAACATAAGACCGTCCACTTTCACCAAGTGAATGTCGGAAGGGGTAGGGAAAATACGGATATAGCATTGCAGCAGGCATGGGATGCCGCTTCACTTGTAGTCATGGTGCAGGAACTATGGATAAGAAAGAAAGAGGGGGGTTTTATAACAAAAAGTCACCCTGGCTACAATAGCCATATACCATTTGGAGGAACAGACATCCGGCCCTTTGCAATTACTTTCACGCGCAAACTTAGTCATGCAACTCAATTATTTCCACCGTCATCAGGCCCAACATCTGACTACTGTTTTGTAAAGATGAGCAGTCTGACCTTTGTCAATGTATACCATGCCTCAGGCACTAGGAAAACTTGGAGCCCCTACTCCGGTGGGAAGTTAGAGGTTTAGTTGTTGTTGGAGGCAATTTCAATTCTGTGTCACAGCATTGGCAACCGCAAACAACAAATCAGTACAGCAATGGTAACCAGATTATGGAATGGGCAACAGCCCACAACATGGACTTAGTCAGCATTGTTGGAGAGCCAACGCACAGGGATTGGAACGTCCTAGATCTAACGTGGAGCAACATGGCCGCTATAGCATCAGTGTCCAACCATTATTACTGTACCTCAGATCACTCGACCATTGAAGGTACCGTGCTTAACTCTATAATGTCAGATCTTGTCAGAAGCGGCTTGTAGATGGCGTAGCAGAGACAAGGTCTGAAGGATGAGGGTTTGACAGTGTTCCAAGGGGTGCATTGTATAGCCTAGTGAAGATTATAAGTGGTTCAAAGGGATGACAGGTCTTCTCTAGGAAGTGATGAATGGGCAACTAGTTGCAGTAGATGTTACACGTGGGTCTTGCTGATGAAGAACTGGGCAATGGATATATGGTCTTCCCGAAGAAGAGATGTATAAACAAATTTATTGTAAAGTATAAGTAAAGAAGACGTTTTGTGAGGAGTAAGTCTCTCTCACACCGAACTATTAAATACAAGAGTAGAAGCCTTTGCTAACCGGAATTAATTGTAATCAATTCTTGACAATATCTTTGCATTGATGGCTGTGTTCTTGTCCTTCTCTTCATGACTCCCTTATATATCCTTACATGATGTTTTACATGACTAATTGTATAGGGGAAGCTACTATTAAATTGATGGTTTTAATTAACTACCCCTTCATCTTATCATGAATTAAACTTGGTGTTAAAATTCTAATCACTGATCTGTGAAACAAGGATCAAGAAAAGAATGCCAGGCAAGAGCTTGCTATCCTACATTGTGCATGTGATAGGTGCATAACCACTCGGCCAAAAGGCCAGACCAGAATCATAAGACACTAATATTTGGTTATCTCCACATTTATAGATTATACAGTAGGCATTCCTGACAGATCTCTCTGTAATTTTGAGGAACATCTGTGTCAGCGACGCCAACTTGAAGGATTTTTGTCAATGCGCTAGCCCATGGATAAAGTCAGGCCCTCTTGACAGTATCATAGACATCGAAAGTTTGACAAATGATTTCCTACAAGCACTAGGAGATGTGCTGAAGATTGCAGGGAAAGTCCCAGCCATAGAAATTGGAAAAACTGAGTCATGGTTGTCATGAGTACAAGAGGGGTTTGCATTCCCAAGGTCTAATAGTTCAAGAGTTCGATAGATCAAGAGTTCGACATTTCAAGAGCTCAACATAAGATTCAATAATTTCTAAAGAGTTCCTAAGAATACAAGACCATAATCTGCCAAACCCAAGTCCTCCCAATTTCCTATTATATATTCCTCCTTATTCCTTTCAACTGTTCTCGATCTTTCCAGTATACTCTCATGTAGAATAGAATAGTATAGACAAGTACAGATCAGAACAGAACAAAATAGAATGGAATGGAGTAGAGTAGGATAGAATTGAACAGAATAGAACAGATATCTTCATACATACTTCCTATTGACTCAGAATAGGCCCTTGGTCCGTGACAATGATGGACCGATGAATGTTGCACAAATGGCAAGAGGACAAGGCAGCGAGAGATATCCCGGACCTCGCGGAAGAGGCCCGTAAGAGCTTTAGAGCCGTGGTGCGAAAAGCCAAGCGAGAGTACTGGAAGAGGTAATTGGAGGCAGTGACTACTGATGCACAGGTGTTCAAGCTCATGCAATAGGCTAAACCTCGACCAGCTACTGAGCCCCCTCCACTGCAGATTGACGAAAACCGGTGGCTATCTGACCCGCGAGAGCGAGCTAGTGCGCTACGAGACACTCTCTTGGCAAGAATTAGCGGCGAGAATGAAATCTCAACCTGGGATAATGGACAGTAGGAGCGCATTCCATGGGATACGAAAATATCACTAGATGATGTGACCAGGACTACTGTCTCTGTCAATGATATGGCACCAAGTACTGATAAGATAACAGTACGTCTACTTAAATCCTGTTGGTCCCATCTAGGGCCTCTGATTAAGGATTTCTACCAGGCCTGTCTGAATATTGGCTACTTTCCCACGGCTTTCAGGGTAGCAGAGGTTGTGCTTATTCCCAAACCGGGACGAAATCTGTTAGACACTGAGGGTCAAATGAAAAATGTAAAGTAAACTTGTATGTCTGAAATCTCTGCTCCTAAACTACTCTCCAGTGTCACGGTTCGAGGTATAGATGCTGGGGCGATCAAATATACGAAGGTTGTTTATTATTTTCTCTATGGCTATCTATGTACGTCCAACTTCAACTATTTATTCGCTTACTATTCTATCTAGAATATTCTTGACTAATACCAGTTTCTAGTATTTTCCCCTGAGGCTGGTTCGCAGTCTTACTACTAGTTGCTAGAAATTTCTAGTGATGTCCAGATTAATCTATGATAGAATAGTGGTTTCGTAAAGTTGTGAAGCACGTGATTAACATCATGTGCCACAGGGTAATTACCGGCTCACTAGCCGTTACAATTCCCCTCCTCCTCCATGCATTACGTAAATGCGTGTAGCTGATTTCAGTTTGAAAGAAACACTCCAAAGTTGTGGCCCAGATAATTTTGTTAGATTTTGTTTTTTTTTTTTTTTTTTTTTCATTTTGCTTTATCCCCGTGGCTGCGGAATCTGTTACTCCGGTTCCGACGTCTGCGAAGGGTCCCTGGTTCGGCTGGTCTAACAAACGCTCCGACACTATCTTCTGGCGGACCGTCATTTGTCGCAATCGGTCCATATTTTGCTTCGAAATCATCAAGGGCTTTGGCTTCCTCGATAAATTCCACCGGCTCCCATGTCGGATTTGCTTCGCTTACCCACTTTACTAGTGCTTGTCGATATTTTCCGCGGCCACGACGAACAGTTCTCGCACGTAGAATTGACTCCACCTCGTATTCGGGCTGCTCCAAGTCATCTATTATGGGGGGGTTTTGAGCATCATCTCTAAATTGACTTGGAAATGGATCTGAGCCGGCTCGCTTTACTAATTCCACATGGAATCGTTTATGGATATTTCCCGGCACATTTAGCTCAACTGTAAGTGCATCAGGGACAGCAGTCACTTCATATTTTGCATGTTGCCATGCTAACTTCTTAGATAGTTGGGGAGTTTTTATATGACGTAGATCCAACCAGACCTTATCTCCAACTCGGAATTTTTCGGGCTGTTGGCGTATTAAGTTTCCATTGGCTTCATAACGTTGCTGCGCAGACGCCATTGCTGCTTGAGCAAAATCTTGGGCGTCCTTTAGTCTTTGTACAAATTTCATTGCTGAGAGCCGACCCGGATGTCTCGACTTTTCACAGGTAGTCGGCGTTGGTTGTGTTACAGGGTCCAAGTCGTAACCATGCTTTAAGAAAAAGGGGCTCATTCCTCCAAGTGATGAATTTGGGCGGGCATTGAGTGCTAGCTGTGCCATTGGCAACAAATCCATCCAGTCATTTTGTGAGTAGCAAGAGAATGATTGTAAGTACTTGTATATTTCCTGGTTAGCCCGCTCACTGGCATTTGACTGAGGGTGATACGCCGTTGTCAGTCGCTGCGAAATCTTTGTTAACTCACAGAATGTCTTCCAAAAATGGCTTACCCAGTCGCTGCCGCGGTCACTAGTTAGGTATCTAGGAAATCCGTGGTAGCGATAGTATTGGTCAACAAACACTTTGGCACATTCTTCTGACGTCATTGAGTTTGTACCAAACATGAAAACTTCCTTCGACAAACAATCAGTTATTACCATAATATTGGTACACCCATTTGACGGGGGCAGATCAGTGACGAAGTCAATCGTAAGTTCACAGCCAACCCTTTCTGGAATTGGTAACGACCGAAGAAACCCAGCTTTTGCTTCCCTCCAAACAGTTGAGCGTCCACAAACGTCACAATTCCGAACAAACCGACGCACCGATTCCCTCATTTTGGGCCAAAACCATCTCCGTAGTAGGATACCTACCATTGTGTCTCTCCCTGGATGTCCTGCAAGATGGCTATCGTGTGTCTGCTGTAAAATAGCTGTTCGAAGTGGCTCGTGATCTGGCACCCAAATTCTATTTTCACGACCTCTCAGCACTCTATCTGCAGCCACTGTACATTCAGCGATATTAGCTCTATACTTTAAGGCGATATCTGGAGGAAAGCATCTTTCACCCGCTTGTACAGCATTTCGAGCTCGCTTCCAGTCGTTATCTATTTCAATACCCTTCGCCCATAGAGCTTGTAGCTCATCGCTCTCAAAAAGAATTGCTTCAGCGGCTGGGTCCATGATTTGGTTTGTGTTACGGTTAGTTTTTCTGGTATTGACAGGGTGGATAGAAACTGTTGGCAATAACTGTATAACCCTTCCGGCATTTCTTTCATCGTCGAGACCTGTGGGCTTATCTTGTTCTCGCCTTGACAATGCATCCGGTCGCTCGCTAGCAGCTCCTGCTCGCCACTGAATGTTAAAATTAAACTGTTGCAAGGTATCGTTATACCTAGCCTGTCGTTCGTTGAGAAGCTTTTTTGAAGCAAAGTAATTGAGATTTTTATGATCACTAAGTATAGTGAAGGGTTTTGCCACTGATTTTAATTCAGCCTGCCACTCCTTGAGACATTCAATAATTGCAAGCATTTCTTTGTCATGAATAGGGTAATTGTACTCGGCGCCTGACAATCTTCTTGAAAAATATGCAACTGGTCGTAATTTATTCAGATCGTCTAATTGTGATAAGCAACCACCCAGTGCATAGCCAGAACAGTCTGCTTCTAAAACAGTATCACGATCTGGGTCCCATTGAGCTAAGACAGGTGATGTTGCAAAAATTCTCTTTAATTGCTCGAATGCTGAATTTTGTTTCTCACCCCAATTCCATGATGAATTCTTCTTGGTCAAATCTATTAACGGGGCAGCGATGTCAGAAAACTTATTTATAAAACATCGATAAAAGTTAGCAAATCCTAGGAATGATCTAACACCTTTGACGGAGGTAGGCGCCTTCCATTCCAGTATGGCTTTCACTTTGTCCGGGTCTGTCGAAACATTCTCACCTGCCTTGATGATAAATCCAAGATATTTAACTTCCTGACAAAGGAATTCACATTTATCAATATCAAGGTATAGTCCTGCACTTTTGAGTTTCGATAATATGCTTCTGACTACCTTCCAATGTTCCTCCTCACTCCCTGATGTATACGCCAGAACGTCGTCCATGTAGGCTGTGGCATCAATGTCAAGGTGCTCGCGCAATTGCTCATTAATATATCTTTGAAACGTTGCTGGTGCGTTGGAAAGACCGAAAGGCGTTACCATCCACTCGAAGAGACCAAACCGACAGCGGAATGCCGTCATCCATTCACTGCCCTCCTTGATACGTATTCTATGGAAAGCTGATTTTACGTCAAGTTTGGTAAACCATCTTGCTTTAGATAACTGACGTAGCGTTTCTTTGAATAACGGAAGTGGATATCGATCAGGCACCGTTATCGCATTTAGTCCCCTGTAATCTACGCAGAATCTAAGGCCTCCGTTTGGCTTCTTTGCAAAAAGTACCGGTGCCGCTGCTGCTGACTTGCTGGGTCGAATCCAACCCTTTTCCAGGAGGTCGGTCAGGGTTTTCCTCAAAACAAGCAACTCTTCTCTTGACATACTGTAAAGTGGTCCCCATGGTGGTGACAGAGGTTTCCCATTTTCTTTCTTTAACTCTATAGAATGGTCAAGTGCCCCGCGCGAAGATGGTAAGTCTTTTGCCCCTGTGTCATCTGCAAATAAATGAGCAAAATCCTTGACTTGGTCAGGTAGGCAATTCCGCGCTATTTCTAACGAAACACCCGGTTTTCCACGTAATGCTTTACTTATATCTTCGAGCGATGCCTTGCAAACTGGGACAGTCTGGACCATTAACGCCATAGTTTTGATTGGAACATTCTTTGGCCGAGCCACATTTCTCAAATCTTGTCGCCATCGCTCGACGCTGCATACAGATCCACCATACTTGCGAAGCTCCAATCGCTGCTCTTTAGAATGAATTACAGCATCTTGTTCTTCGAGCCATTTTTTCCCTAATATCAACTGATGTGTGCTCTGAGGGACAATGTAGAGCCACAGTTTTGGGGTGATATATCCATCAAGATCTAGTGATATGTACGTAATTTTATCCACAGTTGGCTTGTTTGTAGATGAATTATCTGCAGTTTCTAGTAGTCTTGGTGTAATCGGAATGCGCGGCAGTCGCAGTTTTTCAGCTAATGCTTCATCAATAATTCCAAAACACAAGCAACCATTGTCTACTAATGCTTGTACCATTTTTGTATCATTTAATAATGCATTTAAAAGAAAAGGTTTTGTATTCATGCTCGCTTCAAAACTGCTGACTGTTTCTGGCTCCTGAGCGCGACTATGTTCAGGAGCCTTTAGTTTTCCGATTCCACTTCCACTTCCTCCACATAGTACATTGATGGGTCTATTTCCGGCAATGACGTAGATGTAACCCTGACTGAATTACCTCTAGGCTTTAAAGCCGGCAATAGAGGACACTTTCTGGTTATACACCCTTTCCGCTCACATCTAAAGCAACGGCCTTCTTGTCTCAATATTTCTAATTGAGATTTAGTTTTCCACATTGCTCGCCGGCGTTCATCTTTTACCACACCCATTGCGTTAACACCGCCCATAACAGTGTCCCCTGACTTATCCACCGCCCCGTCCTTTCCGAGGTTACTGAATCGACTATCGAAATTATCTGATATTTGATTATGCGGTAACCAATTGATTCCGTTATTTCCGATAGTGCGTCCCTTATCTCGATTTCCATGCCATAGATATGCATCAGGGTATGTGTAATCCCGTCTTCCATAGAATCGACTCTCAGCTATCTCAAACTGCTGTGCAACCCTGTTCACTATATTCACCCATTCATTGAAATCATCGTCAGGCAACATGTGATTTGAGGCTAGCGCCATAGTCAACTTTTTGTTTAAAGCATTCTGGAGCAGGGAGATTTTGTTGTCATCTGGCCAAAAATCTCCTCGGGCCTCAGTCAATTTGTTCGACCAAGATGCTAGAAAGTCCGACCAGTGTTGTTTATCCTCCATTTTCATAGACTGTAGTGTTAAAGTTATGAGCTTGAGCGAAGATGGAGGTTGTAGCGGAATCAGTGTCGGCGGTTAGACCGATGCAGTAAGTCTCGTATGAGGTTGTGAGAGGAAGAGCCGAGTGGAAACAATTGTATTTAGATGTATGGTTCAGAGTAAAACCGAGATGAAAAGAGTGAGATTGCGTGTTCGCATATCTTATCAACTGTGGTTTTTGACCAGTATTTATCAATCTCCATGGATCGTAAGTTATGATCCATGTAGATGTAGATCTATGTACATAAACATATATGGGTCAGGAATATAAAGCTAAATACATGTGTGTCGGTAATAGATACGAGAAAACTATAACCTGCATTTGAGACATAGTCATCCGCTGGAATGCTAGTGTGAAATAAACGCTAATGCGCATTAAACTTTCGGTGAATGATGTATTGATAACAGTGATATAGAATGGGGAATTTGATAGTCAAATTAGCCGGACTTACTAGTAAGTTATTCTTGGCATTCCAAGATATATCATATTTCAACACCCCTCCTCACTTTGCATCGATAATAGATGCATAAGTGAAAAACTGTTAGTCTGATAATTGTCATTTCTCACCTAATATTTGGATAGTAGACACGCTAGTAGTTGCACCAGTACCGAAAACTAAAGTGCATAAATCGGAGTGCCTAGGTCTCGGTAAGCCTTTTGTACATATATCTGCGAGATTTTTAGCTGAAGGAACATGTAATAGTGTGAGCGAGCCGTCTTCAATTCGTTCCCTTGTAAAATGATAGGCAATGTCGATGTGCTTCGAGGCATCATTTAGCTTTGGATTGTGAGCAAGTTCGATGGCTGCCGTATTGTCAGTCGAGATGGCTGCCGGGATATTATCTCCAAGGAATCGGTGAAGTCCGCGCAAAATCCAGATGTATTGCTTGGATGCGAGCGCTATTGCCATGTACTCAGCTTCGCAAGTTGAATGTGCTACAGTGCGTTGTTTACGTGATCTCCAGGAGATAGTAGAACTACCAAGTTGAAAGATGTATCCAGAAAAACTTCTTCGCGTATCGAGACAGTTGCCATATGACGCATCACAGAATCCATTTAGTACAAGGGGAGAATCAAACTTGTAGTGAAGCTTTAAATTTCTTGTACCCTTTAAGTATCGTAGAACACGTTTTGCTGTATTCAGATGAGCTTGAGTGGGATCCGAATTGAATTGAGAGAGATGGGTGATTGTATATGCAAGGTCTGGTCGGGTTCCAGAGACCAGATACATAATAGACCCAATAATTTGCTGGAATGTTGTTACATTTGTCCTAGGTTCCCCTTCTTCCGCAGTCATGAGCCGATGATTTGGATCGATGGGTGAGGACACAGGATTGCATTCTTGCATAGAAAATCGGTTCAATATCTTATCAATATAGGCAGTCTGCGACAGAGAGATTTCAGATTCTGAATACTCTATTTGAATGCCAAGGAGCCAATGAAGTATTCCCATATCGTTAACTTTGAATTCAGATTTGAGTAGGCTGACTGTTTGTTCTATAAGGTCTCCTTTTTCCCCGAATAGTATGATATCGTCTACATAAATTGCCATGATTAGATTTCCTGAGTCATGAACAAGTACACAGGGGTCAAAGAGGGAAGAGGTAAAGCCAGAAGGTTTAAGATATTCGACTAATCGAAAGTACCATTCTCGAGGTGACTGTTTTAGGCCATAGATACATCGATTTAGTCGTGCAACGTGATCTTCTTTCCTAAATCCTTCTGGCAGCTGCATATATATTTCTTCGTTGAGTATACCATAGAGGAAAGCTGTTTTAATGTCAAGCTGTCTAGGTTTCCAACGTTTGTTAGCTGAAATGGCTAAAAGTAATCGAAGTGAGTCGTATCGCACGACTGGAGCAAAGGTTTCGTCATAGTCTAGCCCTTGCACCTGAGAAAATCCTTTAGCTACATATCGTGCCTTGAAGCGTTCTAGATTTCCTTGAGCATCCCCTTTTACTTTACAGACCCATTTGCCATCAACTATTTTTCGTCCTTTTGGTCTAGGTACCACTTCCCATACGTTATTTTCGCGAAGGGAAGTAATCTCGTCATTGAAGGCCTTTTCCCATTGATCCCAGTGCACGGATTGTTTAGCCATGTTATAAGATTTAGGGATAGGGATTTCTAGAATGTTGATAAGCGCCTCTTCATCCGGAAATTCAGTTGAGAACTCGACTGGGGGTTGATGGGAGGAAATGTCATTTGATACATTCCACCAATCACCTGTTATAGTGTCATTATATAACCGAGGTCGAACTTGACGGCCAGATTGAGTTCTTCGATAACGTATCAGATTTTCATCAGAATTATGAGAGTTTGTTAGGTTGGGTAAGCTTTGAGGTTCAAGGGTCGACAAGGGGTTCGAAACGGTCGAGTCTGTTGAAGATTGTAAGGAGGTAGAGTCGAGAGTTTGCTGAAAATTATCAGGGCTTGGAAATTCATTATCATTATCTTGGATAGCAGGCCTGTGTGAGTTCTCTCGTGCAGGAAGCTCATTGATAGGGACAGGTCCTATATTAATCTCTAAAGATCCATCGGGTAGGCTTGAACAGTTATGTTCTTGAGATGTAGTCATTGAGTTCATGATAGGCTGTTCCAAAGTGTACGGTAAAAACTCAACATTTGCTGACACATAGGTATGCTTTCTTTCTGGGATGAATATTCGATAATGATGATTGACTTTGGTGTATCCGACAAATATACCATTTTCTGCTCTTGGAAGAAGTTTGTTTCCAGTACCACGCTTCTCTTTAGGGATATGTACGTAGCATTTTCGCCCAAAGGGCTGGAGGTAGGAGAGTGAGGGTTTTTCGCTGTAGAATGCCTCATGCGGAGTCATCCCATTGATTGCGCTGTGGGATTGGATATTTTTAACATGAATATATGTATTTACTGCCTCTGCCCATAATCTTTTGTCTTTTATTGGTAGAAGCATTGCGCGTATACCTTCACCAATTGACCGATTTAACCTTTCAGCGATTCCGTTCGATTCTGGAGAGTATGGTGGGGTGAGATCATGTTCTATCCCCTTCTGAGTAAAGAATCTGCTCAATTTGTCATTCAGATATTCTCCGCCATTGTCAGTTCGGAAACACTTAATTTTGACATCATGTTGAGTTTCCATTTTTGAGATGTAATCAATGATTGACTGAGATGCTTCTGATTTAAGTTTTAGAAATTGAACTGAAGAAAGCCGAGTTGCATCGTCAACGAAACTGATGTAATATAGAGCGCCTCCATAAGAAGGTACTGGTAATGGTCCACATAAGTCAGAATGTATATATTCTCCTTTGGATTTTGTCTTTCTCGAGACTGGTTTAGGTTTGTTGCGACTTGATTTAGCAATTATGCAGGCTTCACACTTAAAATTTTCTGGACATGGGGGGATAGTTTCGGTATCTAATATAAGTTTATTGGTCTTGGTGATTGAAGATGGAGCTGAATGGCACAAGGCTTCGTGCCAGAATTCATAAGTCAAGCAGGCAACGTCTTCAATTTCGACTATGTATGGCAGAGGGCCATCAAACTTTGCTTCCAATAGTGTTTTACCGTTTTTTAAAATTTTCATTACATTCCCATCATCAAATAAAGTACAGCCTTTAGATCTTTCTCTCTTCCAAGAAAAGAGTGGACGTTGCAGTTGAGGTACATACAAAACATCATTTAGACGTAAGGTTGAAACAGAACCATTTGAGGCTTTACAATCCATCGTCACTGTTCCTCTACCTTTCACGGGCATAGCTTGACCAGAGCTTGAAGTTACAAGTCCGGTACAAGTCGAGAGATTCTCGAACCGATCTAGGTAAGGACACATGTGAGAGGTTGCACAAGTATCAAGGTAAAAGGGATGGTATCTGACCTCTTGGTTCTTTGAGTTTGTCATGTGAGCCTCATCTCTGCCGCCATCTTTCTTGGAAAGATTAGTCTTAGACTCCTTTAATTTTTTGCATTTGTTCCACAGGTGTCCAATGTGCCGTCCTGGATTATGTTTCTTACACCAACTGCATTCATGTCTGTTCGAGTTCTTGGATACTCGATTAGATGAGGATTTGTTGCCTTTAATTTCTTTTGTCATGAAGGCAGAATGGCGTGTAGTGATGTTTTTATGATTCAGGTTCATCAGTCGCTGCTTAACTTCAGAGAAGGTGAGATCATCTTTTGTTGTTATATTATCAACAGCATTTTCGTGATGTTCGGAAAGGAGGGCTAGAAGAAAATCACGTTTTGCCTTGTCTTCTTCTAAGAACTTCGATAGAAATTGCCGATAGGAATCAGTAGATGCTTTCGACATTCTATGAAGTGTAAGCCATTCAGATTCGAAATGTTGGATGTAATCTGAAATTGGGGTGGACGGGTCGTAGGCATTGATGAGGTTGATTAATTTTCGCATTTGCGAGACTAGAGCAAATGCAGTATCCCTATAGAACTGTTGCTTGAGATAAATCCACATTTCATGTGGGTCTTGGAGCTCGATAATCTGTTCAATGAGCTTTGGGGATACAACCTGTAGGTAAACCGTGAGGGCATAGATTGTTAACGACTCGAATGCCTTCAACTCCTCTGCGGACGAATTCTTTTCGGGTTTCTTTCCTTCAACAACTAGGTCATATACTTTCAGGGCTCGCCAAATTATTGTCATGGTTGAGGCCCACACATTGTAATTGTCTTGGCCTGAAAGTTTGGTGATATCAGATAGCTTTACCATCCTAGTGGTATCATCGTTTATCTGTTGTAAGAAAAAGGAGCTGGAAGAAGCCATTTTTTGGATTTGAAGTCTTACTGATTAACTGAGAGCACCGGGCTCATAACCTGTTAAAGTTATGAGCTTGAGCGAAGATGGAGGTTGTAGCGGAATCAGTGTCGGCGGTTAGACCGATGCAGTAAGTCTCGTATGAGGTTGTGAGAGGAAGATCCGAGTGGAAACAATTGTATTTAGATGTATGGTTCAGAGTAAAACCGAGATGAAAAGAGTGAGATTGCGTGTTCGCATATCTTATCAACTGTGGTTTTTGACCAGTATTTATCAATCTCCATGGATCGTAAGTTATGATCCATGTAGATGTAGATCTATGTACATAAACATATATGGGTCAGGAATATAAAGCTAAATACATGTGTGTCGGTAATAGATACGAGAAAACTATAACCTGCATTTGAGACATAGTCATCCGCTGGAATGCTAGTGTGAAATAAACGCTAATGCGCATTAAACTTTCGGTGAATGATGTATTGATAACAGTGATATAGAATGGGGAATTTGATAGTCAAATTAGCCGGACTTACTAATAAGTTATTCTTGGCATTCCAAGATATATCATATTTCAACATGTAGCTCTGTTTTAGCACGAGAAATTCTTGTCGAATCTAGAAAAAGCCTGTCGAGGAATTCAATGAAATCTTCGGGATCTCAGGTATTCCGAACTCCGCCAGCTTCGTAGAACGAGCTGGCCTTTGTTCTTGCCGTGCCCTTCAGTGCGTTATAGATCATCAGGAAAGCTCGAGAATTGTCGTATCCGAAAAGATTCCAGTCCATACGGAAAGTATCCAAGACAGCAGCACGCCATGCTGGGTATTCAGCTCTAATTCCAATGAATTCCGGAAGCTTTGTCGGCTTTAGACTGGTGTGCTCGCTTGGTGGTGGATCCTTCTCAATGATAAATCTTTTAGTAGACGTAGGTTTACAAGATTGCTTTTCGAGCAATTTTTTAAACTGATGCTGAAGTTCGCGGAATTCCTCGATAGGTACCATCTGGTGGCGTCCCCCGGTTACCAATGATGTCATTATTATTGAGATTTATTACTGAATGACTACAACTCACTGCGGTTCCGAGTTACTGTGACTGACTACGATTCTGAATTTCTGCGACTGACTGCGGTTCTGAATTACTGCGACTGACTGCGATACTGAATTACTGCGACTGACTGCGGTTCTGAATGCCTGAATGAGAGAAAATAATATGTCACGGTTCGAGGTATAGATGCTGGGGCGATCAAATATACGAAGGTTGTTTATTATTTTCTCTATGGCTATCTATGTACGTCCAACTTCAACTATTTATTCGCTTACTATTCTATCTAGAATATTCTTGACTAATACCAGTTTCTAGTATTTTCCCCTGAGGCTGGTTCGCAGTCTTACTACTAGTTGCTAGAAATTTCTAGTGATGTCCAGATTAATCTATGATAGAATAGTGGTTTCGTAAAGTTGTGAAGCACGTGATTAACATCATGTGCCACAGGGTAATTACCGGCTCACTAGCCGTTACATCCAGCAGTGGTGCTATATACCCATCTGAAACCATTTCGAGGAGAGATTATCTTCTCCTCGTTTCCAAAAATTACATATGAAATATATTATACGTGTTGAAGATCAAAAGATCTCAAGTTGGAGCTTTGACTATCCTGAACATCCTGAACATCCTGAACACCATATCCCTAGTGAGATATCAAAACTTGAGCTAATTAATCCGACAAGATGTGTCATCCCACTATCCAATGATTCTTGTTACCATATTCAGTAGGTTCCAAAGTATCAGATGTTTGACAAAATCTGTCAACCGCCAAGGGCTGGCAACCAACTTCGCTGCTTTCGAGTTTAGGCAAAGGACTTGAGCATTTAGTTGGCAAGAGAATGGCATGGCTGACAATAAGTCGCCAAGTGGTTCACCCTCAATTATTCGGCTTTGTACTAGCACGATCTGCAGTCCACCTTGCATCCTGTGTAATCCATGATGCTGAGGTGGCCATGAGAAGTGGCAAGTGTGCGGCTATGGTCACACTTGACATTCAAGGTGGTTTTGACGCAGTCCTTCACAGCCGACTGC
Organism: Blumeria graminis f. sp. triticale; assembly: GCA_905067625.1. Lineage (NCBI taxonomy): Eukaryota > Fungi > Ascomycota > Leotiomycetes > Helotiales > Erysiphaceae > Blumeria > Blumeria graminis. The sequence continues at coordinate 1,778,607 of LR898470.1, read as the reverse complement.
TCAAAAGCCTTCGAGAACAAGGCTGGCCACTATCCTTGTGCCGGTTCATTCAGACTTTTCTTTGCCAATGAAAGGTGAAGATAAAATACCGCGGCAAATCTACCGAGGAAAAGATACTGGAATGTGTGGGAAATTCTGACTCTCGAATTTAGGACTCAACCACCACCTGTTTTGTCTCAGGTTCCCGACAAGATCGACTCTCTCTACACATGTCACAAGTGCGCTAATCGCGCCTACTGTTGCATTTACAATTGGATATTTACGTACTACAGTGTACCTTGGATCATCATGGTAGATGAGAGGTGGCTGGTCATCACCAGGTTTGACAGGCACATGAGACTAGTGGGAATTTCTCCCCTAATATGTATATATAAGTCCAATGTTCACATTGTTGTAAAATATCAAGTCTTCTTTACTTCATGATATTTATCCATATAATATTGTACAGAGTATATTTTCCAACAAAATGTGGAGTACCTCAGGGCTCACCACTATTGCCATTACTATTTATGCAATATGTTGCAGTGCTATTTCAGGACCATAGTCTCACGAGCAGGTTTGGTTATGCTGGTGATATGGCTGTCATTAGAATTGGAAAAACCGCGGCTGAAGCCATCTCTGCAGTACAAGATGACATTGACAGCCTTATACTTATTGCTAGAGAACATAGGATCGAGTTTGACCCAGCAAAGTCCGAACTTCTAGTGACCAGAGGAGGGCCTAGAAAGAAAATCAACGCGGCTGATCTTTCCATCTTGGTGAAAGATTGCCGTATCAAACCATCACCTCATATCAGGTGGCTAGGAGTCTGGCTTGATACCCAGCTAAACTTCAAGCAACATGTTTGTTTGTTTGTTCATTAACATGCTAGGTGAAGTAACTACCGTCGCACTCCTACTGGAGCTTGAGCACGAGTGGGGTCGGGCCGGATGAGGTTAACTACCGTAAAGTACAAGTGCCTCGTCCCACCTCAATGACCGGAACCATGCCGAAACGCATCTATGTGTTGAAGCATGACAAGTACAGCAGCCCAGAGTTGAAAACAAAACAAAAGAAAACTTCCACGCAAAGTCCTGCATTACAAAAGAAAAACTTTGACAATCTCCCTTCCATCGTTCCGCCTCGGCCACCACGCGCCCGAGCCTCAATTCCTACCCCTACTTCCATGCCAGATCACCTAGGCTTTCGTTCATCACCTCCGAGTCACAGGTATCCCTGCCATCCTCCGGCTAGCCTCCGCGTATATTCCGCTCTCCTGGACATAGTCCCTGAACAGTTGCCACCCGCTTGATCCGAGCATTGTTTCTATAGCTGGCGCCCTTCGCCTTCCGCTTTTCAGCCGCCATGTTGCCAGTGCTTTTCGACACTGAACAAGGTGACCGATTGATTTTTCTCTCCCACACTCGCAGTGAAGTGTAGCGTCAGTGTGGTTGAAGCGGCGATGATAAGCCGCGAAGTCCCCATGTCCGGTTCGAGCGGCTATCAAGCAACATGTTCAGGAGTGGACTGGAAAAGCTAGTTGTCTAGTCCATTTCTTATGACATATAAATGGAGTTCAACATGGTGCAGCATCCGGACCTCTGATTTGTGCGGTACATGCATGCATTCTAAGCACAGCTCTACCGTGGTGCCACAATATCAAGTTTTCAGTGGATTTACAGTGCCTCTAGGTTCCAAAAGGTAAAACTTCAAACTGGGTTGTTGAAGGGATTAGCCCTGTAGGCGCAGTTGGGCTAGCTCGTAATATGTTAGTATGTCTCTCCTCCTTACCCCGCTTGCCATGAAGTATGGTCCAATTGTCTTCTTCTAATAATTGCTTAGTAAAACACATTTTCAACGACATTTTTGGCTTCCAAGCCTACACAGTCACTGAAACTTCTCACCACTATCAATTCATCCTCTATTCTAGCAAACAATGTCTCTCGAAAAGTCTGCTTCAGAAACTAAAGTTTGCAAGCATCTAACTCGTGATCAATGTATTGAAATAAAAGCATTAAAAAGACTTGGCTTGACATTTCAACATAAATCCGACAAACTTGGCATCACTATTAGGCAAGTGCAACTTGCGTGTGCTCGAGAGACTGAGAATCCTATGTCTCGCAAAGGACCCTTACCAAAATTAAGCGCGGAACAACTTGATTAGCTTGAGGCTATTGTCCGGGAATCTCCTGAAAATCGACAGATGTGCTATTTGGAACTAGCCATGGGGCCCTTCAGCCACTGGGGATGCAGTGAACGTCTAATTTCTAATGCACTCAAAAAAATAGGTTACAGCAGATGCATTGCTCGGAAGAAGCCTCTGTTAAGCGCGGTGAACAAGCAGAAAAGATTGGAGTTCGCCCAATTACATTTATATTGGAGCAATGAACAATGGAGTCGCATAATATGGACTGATGAAACCTGGGTATTGGGTGATTGTCATATAAAACCTCGAGTCACAAGAAAAGTACGTATAAACTCTATCAAAATCTTCCTTGTACTAACAGCAGAGTTTAGCCTGATGATGAGTTTGAAGAGACTTGTATTGTGGCTCGTCATGCTCATGGGAACAGTTGCATGTTTTGGGGAACATTTTACGGATCATAAAAAGGCCCATTCCTAGTCTGGGAGAAGGATTGGGGATTAATGAGTGCCTCATCTTTTTGTCAAAGAATTCTGCCTCTTTTGAATCAATTTCACGTGGAAAATCCAGAAATTCTATACATGCGCGACAATGCACCATGTCATAAAGCGTACTCAACAATTGAGGCGCTGCGTGTAGTTGGAATAACACCTCTTAGACGGCCACCTTACTCTCCGGACCTGAACCCGATCGAGTCATTGTGGAATATCTTAAAAAACCACATTCAGGTAAATAGTCCAGAGATCAATGGGGTCAGGCTTGTGCGCTCTACCACGTTGAAAACATTGCTGCAGGCCGCATGGGACTCTACACCTTCTGAGGAGCTATTGTCACTAGTTGGCAGCATGCACGAAAGATGTGTAGCAGTGATAAAGGCAAATGGAGGGTACAAAAAGTATTAGGATGGAGAAGACTAATACAAAACATGTAGAATGCTTTCATTTTAGTTGCGAGCCATACTGAGGGCTTCGATGTAGACTTGTGTAATACAGAGCAATAATTTTTGAAATAGATGTGCATTTTTAGAGAATATCGATTGACTTTTTTCAATTTTGAATTTCAACTGAGGACTATTGTACTTTTCCCATTGAGTTCAAAACCATCCCCATAGTTTAGACATTCACGGAATGTCATTGGTTGGTATCCCTTGCTTGCATAACTAGTCGAGTAACTAGACATGGGCCTGCATGAAGATCATACCAATTAAGGCAATGCGGACAGGGATCTAACCCCAGTCATTTTGACAATTTTACCTTTGCCACCCATAAGAGACAGTATATGGGGCGCATATTTGCTACAGGAGTTGCACCCCTGTTAGCGCTAATTTCGACAGGGTACATAATTCTTGTCCTATATTTCCAGGACAAAACTGAGGGCATAATTTGATTTCATGTCACCCTCAGTTTTATGCAAATCCAACCTGCTCTCTAGATTTTTCCCATTGCTTTGATGAGCGCCAACTGCTAAAAAATTACACAGCTCTTCTCACCTTGTGCTTGAGTTACAATAAGAATTAGATTTCTCAAATACAAAGTTATTTATTCAGAAGACACATGGCTTTACTTGATAATAATCTTATTTTACAGATGAATCCACCTCAAACCCCACCTTCAACACCTCGAATCAAACAATTATCTAGAGATCAATACATTTTAGTAAGTAGAAAAATTAGATATGAACAAATATAAATTAAAAGAAAAATTAAGATTTATGAGCTTCATGAATCTGGCAAAAACCAGACGCAGATTGCTGCACAACTAGGCATTTCTCGGGGACAAGTTAGTTATTCACTGCGCCACAGAACTGTCTTCCCCAAAAAGAGAAAAAGAACATCCTCAAGGCTGAAAGTAGATGATGTCGTTTAGATTATATCTTATGTTGAGTCTTCACCTGGAAACTGCCGCAAAACATTTCTGGAACTCGCCTCTGGCCCCTTTAGACATCTTGGTGTTAGCAAGCGGGTAATAAAAAGAGAACTTAAAAAAAAGGATATCAGCAACATGTGGCTTGTCTAAAGCCTCCAGTATCTCAGAAAACTATGAAGACACGCAGAGAATGTGCTGAAGCTCATCTCAATTGGACATATGAAGACTGGACGTCAGTTTTATGGACAGACGAAACTTGGGTAGAGGATGGAAGACATTCTAGAGAATGGGTAACAAGAAGTGTTCGTACATTCCTCAATAAGAAGATGGTAATTTGATGCTCTAACATTATGAGCTAGACTTCCCAAGAATACAACGCTGATTGTGTTGGAGAAAAATCGAAGAATAGGTACAGATGGATGTTCTGGGGTTGCTTCGCAGGGCCAGAAAAAGGCCCTTGTTTGTTTTGGGAGAAGGAGTTGGGATCTACTAACTCCCAAAAATATTGCAAAAAGATAGTTCCTCTTATTGATGGCATGGTCTAGTTGAGACCTTGGCTTTCCGTAATGCAGGATAATGCTCCTGCCCACACAGCAGCAATTACAATGGAAGATATGAGCCAGAGGCTCATTCAACCAATTTTCTGGCCGGCCAACTTGCCTGATCTTAACCCAATTGAAGCTGTTTGAAATAGAAAGAAGGATTACATCCAGCGTCATCATCCGAATCTGGGTTGCGGAAAGCAGCAAACTCAAGATAATTTTCGCAACATTGTAAAGGAGGCATGGGATTCCGTGTCTTCCGAAGATCTTGTGAGACTCATTCAGAGTATGCCAGCAAGATGTCAGGCTGTGGTAGATGCAGATGGGGGACCGACCAGATATTAAGGCCTGAAAATATTCCAGCCACATGTTCAGATCTAAGGTTAGGATGAGACTGGCTCTATATTGTAATTTGAAAACCTTTGAACTCTTGTAAATAAGTTATAAAATCAAGTAGCAAAAATGCACAAATGTTATGCAGCCGATCATTATACAAATTAGGTTTAGTACGAAGGAAAGACCCACTGCAAACTATGGTGTCCGGATAAAAACTGCCGGACAAAATTTTTCAAAAATTTGCACAAATACAGGGGCTAACTCCAATATGGAAGGTGACTATGCCTAAGGCGTCTTAATTTACACGCTAAATCTCCTGCCAAAGCCCCACTGAAAACTTGACACCATGGCACCACAGTATACAGGGCAGAAGCATGGTGGCCTGGTCTCACTCAAATAACATTGCTACAAGATAAAGAAGTCGGCACTGGCAAAGGCTGGCACATATCTCCGCCAGACAAAACAATAATGAAAGCTATCCAAGTAGCACTCCCAGCCTGGTGTACCACTCCCAATAGCGCTCTTTACCGTGAAGCGGGAGTACCCCCAGCATCCATAATCCTCCAGCAAAAGATGCTGTAATCAGCAGCCTGCATGCGAAGAATGTAAATGTGGCATCCACTAGCCCTCCGTGCGGCTGAGGGCCCGAAAGATACTATCAGATGCTTAGATCTTCGGTATGGACAAGAGATCGCCGATTCAGACAGTGTTAGAGTATAGAGAAGACTTCGGAGTAAGAATTGCCTGAGAACAGAGAAGAAGTTCAGTTTGCTTAATTGACTATTAGACTACAGGTACTATGATATATACAGTGGAATTACAAGGAAGAAAGGTTACCCGGAACCAACTCGACTGCAGAAATAAGTGAGATCCCAGACCAGAAAAGAATTATCCACTGACTCAGAATACTGGGTCATGCAATAGAAAATACAAACAAACCAAATACTGGATTTGTTCGGGAAGAATAGGATTCAAGCAGACTCAAACTTTGAGTCCGATTGGATCATAAGTATGGCCTCCTGCCTGAACTCAGAAATATAGTTCAGGCAAGATGCATGCAACCACATTGGTCAATGGAAAGAGAAGCAGGAAACTATATTTCCAACAGACAGCCAGAATAATACATGACACGACTGCAAATGAGCGTGCGTCAAGTTCTGATAGCTGAAGGCCCTGGAAAGCTCTACTTTTCACACAGCTCCCCAGCACTGACTCCATACATTCAAGAAAAAGAAGTAAGGTCTGGAAGCATAAAGCGATGATTAGCTTCCTTGCCAGCCGAGACAATCTCTGCCTCCTCGTTCCCTTGTATCCCTGCGTGCCTTGGCACTCATTTTACCAATACTTTTGCCACATTGCTTAATGCACGGAAGCTGCGTACATCTTCAAGGCTAGTTGAGGACGAGCCTGTCGTTAGGGCGCTTACAGCCTGTTGGCTGTCTAGAAACACGTGGATTTGCTGCGACCCTCTACTTTCCTGCACTTTTATTATGATTGGTATATGATTTGGGAATGTACACTTGCGCTGGAACAGCTAAGATAGTATGTGGAGATATATCTTCATTAGTGTGCAGAAGTGAAGTGACTATGATAATTCTAATGTTACAGATTGGGAGAAACTGTCTCTTATCCCCTAGCTTGTTCGCTTGTAGACTGATCACGTTACCAGTATGCAGCTCATCAAAGTGTGCAACCAACTGAGCAGTCATGCCATTTATCCTTTATCAACAACCCATCTCTCATACTGCACACATTACTACTTGTAATGTCTTTATGTAGAGACTGGATCCCCTCTATGCGCCATAGTGCCATGCTGCCATAATAACTACCTATGCACCAGCTGCTAGATCTACCATACTACATAGCTGAGCATAACAACTTTTCGTAGTCCAAGAACTCCAGTGCGGCCTCTAGAGCCTTCCTTGCTCCTACTTTCTCTACATCCAGCACCTCTCCCCCGTGCTTGATGCCACTTCCTTTGCCGATGAGTTTCCCATCCTTCCTCAGAACGAAACCCCAGGCGGAGCGTCCATGTCCTTCCGATGAACCATCCGAGTATGCGCAAATGTCCGTTCCTGGCATGTCGCTAATCCATCTAAAGCAATCTTCGCGTTCCATTGGCTTTGGGCCTGATTTCCTAGGGTAAACGACCAGCATCAGACTTTCATGGGCTTCTGCTTCCGGAAGCTCTCGGTAAGCACGTTGTAATTTTGACATCTGTATTTCTGGTCTAGCTGAGGTTTTGGAGGCCTTTTTGAATTTTTGGGTGCCGACATTCGGGCACACAGAAGCGCGGATTCTCAGAGGGTGTCGATCATCAAGGGTCTTAAGCCTTGCCAATAGTCGAAGTCGATTTCCCTCAAGTATGACTTTTGCTGGCGGGATTCCTCCTTCTCTGTGAAGGACTACATTTGGTGTTGTCCTCATTGCTGGAAGCGCAGCCTGTAGTCCCATCAGGTTCGCTCTATCAATCATGCTACATAGGTTAGACGTAGATGACGTGACCATTCCTCATATAGTTGGGTATTTGGACCCTGGCTAGGGGGTGCCCGAATTTTTTAATTTATTTTATTATATTAAAGTCCTAAGCTAAAGCTCTTGGTCCACTATCGGTACAGGACTGGTGGAGCCGGCGGGGATCACTGCTTACAGGCCTAACTCATTCCAACCGCGAGACCCGCTACAGAAAAAGTAGCAGGTAAATTATAACTCAGAAACTGTAATCAAAAACTAAAATCAAAACTAAAAGTCAAGACTGAAATCAAATTTAGAAGATTTTTCCATGTGGCTCGGATCCCGCGCTTCTCGCCTGTTCTCTTTCCTGTCACATCTTCCAAGTGACTTTTCCTGATCTCCGCTGAGAGCGAAAGGTGAGTTCGCAGATAACCTAAATTCAGCCGGTATCCTGCTCTATAATTGAAGCTGTTGTAAACTTCACCGAGGGTTGCTGTATCCTCAGACTTCTTCTAAGTATTCCAGTACACTGGAACCCGATCCCTCCTCCATGGACACGTCTTTCGTAGAGGCAATCTTATCCTCCTCGGCCTTTTTGGCTGCAATTTTGATTCGAGCGAATGCCGCATAGTGACCTTGCTCGACTTGGCGAATGGTCGCCAGCTTCTCTTTAGTCACCGGTCCCGACTTCCTGGGTCTAGCAACGCAGTCCCTAGAATCTGATCGGTGGGGTCCCCCACAGTTTCGACAACGTGAGAGGGCTTTGCACTCTGATTCCGAGTGCATATTAGACCCGCAATTCCAGCAAGTTGGAGCGCGGGAACAGCCGCTGGTGGTGTGAAAGCCATGACATCGGTTGCATTGTTGTATTTGTCGGCGGGGTTGGAGGAGCTTAGCTACTGCAGAGTCTTCGAAAAGGCGGAATCCGGGTCGAGGTGCGGATTCTCGGGGAAAGAGCGCTTGCTAATTGATGTAGGGCGCTCCGGGTTTGCTGGACCCATGAGGACGAACCAGAGAGGGAACCGATTTAATCACTCGCGTGACTTCATCGGCAACCATCTTTGCCGTCACGGCGATTGGGTCAGCAAGAGTTCGAATTGTCTCCGGGACGATGGCAATTTGCATGGCAACCAGATTTGATGCTGGTTCCAGTTTGATTCCAGATTCGCTCCGTGATGTGGAGGAATCTAGGAGCTCTTTTCGAGCGCGTTCATCCTTTGCGGTTATTGCAAAGTCGGTCTTTACCCGCTGAGCCAGCGTGATATTGTTGGCAGCGGTTCCCAGCGCCTGAGACACCGCTAGCCTTACGCCAGCTGGAGAGAGGAGACGGTGGGGATGGAAATAGTCAAGGCGCAGAAAAAGTCGTGAATCGACTTTTCCACTCGAGTTGGCACTTTTTGCTTTCTGGGCGGGCGGTGCTGCCTTTTTTGTCGATGGCCCAGCGCTACTGACTAGGCCTACCCAAGCTACGGTGGCCCAAGTTGTCTTTTGGGCTGGAGTCTGGGTTTTTGTAGTGTTAGGTGCCCTAATTTCTGGAGCCCTCGGTGGGAGAGGGTTGGCGGGGCGGGTAGGAAGGACTGGTGGTGTGCTTCCTGGACCGGATTGAACGAACTGGCCAATAGCTGCTCGTAGGTAGACTTTTATACCGTCTACGAATTCTTTATTTTCGCTGATCGAAAGAGGCGAAAGTGCTGCTTCAACACTTTTCATCGCAGTCGAGCAGATGTCGAGGCGGGCCGTAATTTGCGTCGTACGTCGCTTTTCGGCCTCCATCACGGTTTGTAGCTCCGGAGGAAACTCCATTGCTGATGTCGATGCTGCGCCTTTTGAGGCTGGCACAGCATTTTTTCCGGCAGACGATTCTGCACGTTCGGTCGTCCTTTGTCTGACGACCTCCTTTACTTTCCTGGAGCTGCTTGCTTCGGGGGCCAGCTCGGTGGGTTTCGCGGTCTGTTGACCATTTGTTTCTGTTCTGATCGGATCAGAATCAGTCATCTCTTAATTGGGAAGGGTAGAAGAGTTCCTAGGGACAAAGGCCTCACTCGCAAATAGGCTTGATAAATTTTGCGTGAGGCCAGGAGGTTTTGGACACATATGTGTCCGTTCAAAGCCGACAGAAATGGTCGACTTTGGACGTTTGCTCTTCATCGGAGGCATTTAGGGACGCCTTTCGATGGTCATCAATTCGAGAACTCAAGCACAGGAATAATCATGAGAAGGGAAAAAGAGAATTTTCGGATTTCTCGAATTGTGCGTTTGTCTGTTTTGTTATCTATTTTTCGTCCATCGGGGCCCCAAGTTTGGCTTAGGTCACTACTACCCACTAAACTACCTAGAGGCATGGACGCCAGTGCTTACTGCCCCGGTAGCTTCGCCATTGCTACTTCCTAACTAGGTTTGCAGGGCAATTCTATAATTACATGATTGCGTGTAGCGTAGCACCTGCACTTTTACAGCCAGTTCCCAAGGCTCATTAACCTTTTGATGTATTACAGCCACTCTCGAGATGCTACTAATAGATCCATTCAGAAATACCGCACCATCCATCCATAATGCAAGGCTCAAAGATGTGGCAGAGTTCAAGATCTATTTATTTCTTCACTGGGATTTCTAGGGCAGGCCTTCATGTAAAACTCAGAAAGAGAAAGCCACATTGCTACACGTAGGACTCTTTTCAACTTAAGTTATCTAGATATTCAGACATATAATGAATGTGGTCTGTTTGTCGATTATGATGTGGCTGCGATTACAGTTGCATGTAAATAATATAAGTCTTTATCAAGTATCTTTATTATATATATTTATTATGGAAATACCCTCCTGTGAAGTCTACTCTAATATGAACATATAAATGCCTTCTTTTATAGATATTCCCAAAGTCAAAGATAGGGCACCTATATCCCATGAGATATATGTTCGATACAGAGTTGTGACCTGCCTCCGATATTATGCGCAAGTCCGAAACTATGTTCTATCATGTCCGTCAGTTCTGTATTAAATTTCACAGCCTTCTTTTCCGTGCACATATCCTAAAGTGTAATTTGCCCATAGATGTATGATCAGCGGCGGAAACCTGCAGTCTTATAAACACAGTTTAGACACCATGAGAATAGAGTCTATCTCTTACAGACCCCTTCCCAGGTTTCCAGCAAAATTTCTTTGGTACCTTGAAGATGCTGGAGCTCGAGGGGGTCTGTGGGTGGTTAGGTGGCACTCTAGGAAGCGCAATGGGGCTTGGAGCTGTCCGCAGCCACAATGAACGTTAGCGCCCTCGTGATTGAAACGGCGGTGGTATTCTGTGAAGTCACCATGTCCTAAGCGAGCAGCGTATAGTCTAGAGAAAAACGTTCTAGATAGTGAGAGTTCCTTAGGGCGAAGAGAGTATGAGTCGATAGCAAGCTTCGTGTAAGAAACTGGAGCATATCGATCCCAGTAGTCTTTCATAGCCGTCGATACTTCTGCGTTGATACAATTTTTCGTGGTATCAAGAGAAACGTACCCACAAGGTATAGGCTGGAGGGCAAGACTGAACACCTGTACGCGGTGTCCTCTACGAACCTGGGAGTGAAATATTCTCCCAGAGCCAAGTTCAGTCAAATTTCGCAATATCAAAGAAGTCGGCCCACGAGGCAAAAATCCAAGTTACTTATCCACGTCGTTATTTCGCTCCTAACGAGTTTGACTCCTATCTTCGTCTCATCAAGTCTACAAGTACGACCAAGTACATCCTCATCCCGATGACCACACCGCTCTTCGACCTTCTCTGTTGACCGCCAAATACACGCCCACGCCGATATTTATACCCGACGGAGGAAGCAAAGCGTGGCGCACAAATCTGGGAGATAGTTATTTGAGATGGACTTGAGAGGAATCAGGATAAGTCGACATGATGATACGAAGGAAGGATAAAACCTCGACGGGCGTGAAATTCTGAATTTTGGCAAGGAGTTTTTCGAATTGGGCTTTGTGCGCGCCAAGACTTCGCTTGCGAGAGTGCAGTTGACACTATAAAAACAAGTAAACGATGGAAGGTGTTGTGATCCGCCTCCTGGTGGTGTTCTCTGGTATAGTTTGAGTAGCCTGGGCACCTACTCCACTTGGGAAGGAGACACCTCAGATCACATATCGCGCGGAGAAAAGTTGAAAGATGATGGAGGCATGTCTGGATAACCCAGGGTTTTTGAGATGTTCCCCTGGGTGGGTATTCACGGATGAGGGTTGACTTGGGGTGAAGAAAAAGCCACCATAACTTCGCAGTGGTACTTGCAAATGAAATCCGAGGCATGAGTGCTCTTCTTGTAAATTGAGTCATCTATCATACACTTCTCTGATATTGTGTCATAGCTAGATAGCTGCATACGCAATTAAAATCTGATGCAAAAAAAAAAAAAAAAAAAAAAAGGTATAGGCTGGGGTTTTGAAAGCCCCACCCGGGCAGAGGCGTCGGCCAAATCGTTACTCAATATGCCAGAGTGGCTTGGGATCCAATAAGCCTTGACTTTCCCGGGAGATATGTGTAGGAGCCGGGTGTGGAGAGGCCAGTCTTGGGAGAGGGTGTGTATTTGTTGAAAAACAACTTGCGACGAACAAATTATGGCCTGAAATAAAAGGCGAGCTACCTCTAGGTTACCTGTGAGTATCCAAATATTTTCTAAGCGTGCTGTTGGTAGGGAAAGCGCAGCTTTGAGGGCTTCTTTGACGGCGGTCACTTCTGTGTCGAAAGGAGACAGCGTCGAGTCAAGGGACAGACTCTCGCGGTAAACCATCAGGCCAGCTTGAAAGATAACAATTCCACCGGCTGTCCTGGGCGATTCTGCTATCTCAGATCGAGCGCCATCTGTATAGACTGCTAGATCTCTGAAAGGGATGCCAGAAGGGAGATTAATAGGAGGGTGCGTAACTCGCCTTACACTATTGTACTGTGTCTCCATTTTGAGCCATGGCGGCTGAATCAGAGGGTTGATCGTTTCAGTGTTCGGAATCTGGAGAATCCAGCCCGCAAGACAGGAGACTCGTCGATTGTGTGCCCGGATCCATATGGCTCTTTGCCGGAGTGGGTGTCTTGGGTCCAGGCGTTGGATGCGCAGTGCCGCAAATTTTGATTTAGAGTCCAGCTCTAAATCAAGAGGGAGGAGACCTGATTCGCAGTACAGAATAGGTATTTTCGTAGTCTAATATATAGGTAGGAAAGCTCTGACTCCCGTTAGAACAACTTTGCGGAGGGTGGATAGGTATCCTTCGACTCGATTGGAGATGAGTCTATTGCTGTATCTGATGCGGCCAGGCCACCAAGTCTCTGCGCCATAGTAGGCTATGGGAAGTGTATAAGCTAAGATGGCTTGTCGGATAAGTTGGGGGGGCGCTCCTCGGACGGTGTTGCTGAGGGAACGGAGTGCGTTGGCAATTTTGAAAGCCTTCTCAGCTAGTATACGGACATGCCATTTAAATGAGAGGGTTCGATCAAAGTGGACCCCTAGCCAGCGCGTGAAGGGTTTATTTGGATCTTCAGAGACCCTTATATCTCTGTAGGAGACGGAAAGGGTTGACAAAGGGTCGCGGCCATCCCGTTTTCGAGAGAATTTTTGTAGCTCCGATTTTTCTGGGTCGAAAGTAATGCCTTCCATTTCCCCACACTCTATTGCCTCCGCCAGCAAGTGAGAGAGGGAGAGCTGTGCAGTTACTCAGGAGGTTAGGCCCTGTCTCAAGGAGAGCAACATCATCAGCTTAGCCGAATCTTTTCCTCTTCATTCCCATCTTGAAGAGCTGTGAAATGTATAGTATAAACAGGATGGGCGAGGCAGGTGAGTCTTGTGGAAGACCGCAGTCCACATGTTGTGGGGGCCTGTTTCTCCATCAAGATAGACGCACACCGTTCGGCATGATGCAAAGAATCCTACCCAGCGCACCAGGTTTTCAGGCCATCCTTGCTCTCGTAGACAGCGGACAAGTCGTTCCGAATATACGGCGTCGAAGGCTCCCTTGACATCTAAGGTTGGCATACTGGCTGTATAACCCTTGTGAAGTGCCTTCTCTGCATCGTGGGTAAGGCAGGTAGTTATATCATCAGCCGATCTGCCTGGGAGAGCGCCGAATTGTTGACTCGATACTACCTTATGCCGGATAGCAGTCCAAGTCATTCTTTTTGCAATAGATATCTCTAATCCTTTGCCAAGTACAGAAAGTAGTGCAATTGGGCGGTAAGATCTGGGCGAAGAGTAGTCTGTCCTGTTCGGCTTTTATATGATCACCAGAATGGCCTTCCGGAAACACTCAGGATGGTGCCTAATCAAAAGGCACGCGTTAAACAGAGAGAGTACTTGTTGTTCAATCAAAGGCCACGCGCGTCGGATAATGGCCGTGGGTATTCCATCTGCACCAGGAGCTGTGTTGCCAGCACGTAAGATGGAGTCTCAGCTTTCCTCGACGGTAGGGGACGGGAAGGGCAGTTAGGTTGAAGATATTGTTGGAGAATCCATAGGGATGTCAACAACTATTGAGGAGTTTGCGAGTAGATTTTGCATAAGAGCCTCCATTTTTCCGGCAAGATTTTGGATTGGAGGTTGTTCTGGGAGGCAGGAGTCTTTAAGTGAGCGTGAACGATAAGTTCCCGCAGAATTATGCCACATGGTTCCTCCAAATATCTGCTTAGCCGTGCGAGCCCTTTCCAATTTGGTCCGAAAAAAATTGTTTTTGCTATTTGTACTATTTTCCTATAGGCTTTTTGGGCATCGTAAACACCACTTTCATTGAATAGAGACCGCAGAGCTATCTTGTAGCCCTTCCTAGTCTCTTCGCATGAATCGTTCCACCAAGGATTGCCATGTCCGGCACCTAGAGTGCGCTTTGCAGCACCGTAATATGCGTCGTATATAATTTGCACGAGCACCTCCGCTTGATTGTCTAAATCTTCACTTGAAGGGGATAATGGAATAGGTTCTAGACCTCCACAGTCTAGTTCTAAGAGTTGCCTGAAAAGGGTTGGGTCTAATGTGTCGGGCCGGATCCGCCCTTGAGGGAGCTGAGGGTTGGCCCAGCCTGCAGTTGCTAATAGTGGCAGATGGTCAGACGTGGCTGCGAGATGTCGAGCAGTGCCACAGGAAACGTTATTTACAGTAAGACTCGTGCCAAATGCCAAGTCTAGAACGTTGCCTCGGTTATGGGTAGGCTTGTCAGGTGGGAATAGGAGGATAAGGGGAACAGAATCCAGCCACTCCACAAACTGCACGGCCCCAGGAGGGGGGCCACGTCCTATTGAGGGCTGCCACCTGGAGTGATGTAGGTTAAAATCACCAAAAATTAAGTAGTTTCCCAAGAGAGGAGCCGTCAGAGTAGCTTTGAGAGCATTAGCCCCGTTACCTACGCCAATCGATCCTGGGGGCGCGTTGTATACATTGACTAGTGTCAGCGACCGCCCATTTTTCTGGGATAGGCGGATGAATATTAGGTCAGAGATGTTTGCATAGACTTGTTCGGAAATGATTCCTACCCCCTTACGTACGGATGAGATTACTCTAGGGCGAAGAGCTGTCCAATCATCGATCGGAGAGAAAGATTTGAATAAGGAGTGGCGAGAAGATATGCGTCAGGAGAGGTCTCTGAAGATGTAGGGTTTCTGGATTAATACTACGTCAATCTGTTCTGTGTAGGCCTAGGCTAGTGCAATATCATGTGCTGTGCGACTTCTTTCGGTGTTTAGGGAGAGGATAGTCAGAGGCTTTGGAAATTTTTCGCGACGAGTTGTGCAACTCATTACAGCTGCATTTAGTCCTCGTTCAGATCTCCCTCATCAGCGAGACTTTCAAAGGGATTGTTCAATCGTACGCGCTTTGCTGCACTTGAAGATGAGTGATCTGTCGAGAGGGCTTGAGCGTAGGTTGCTGCAGCAGGGACTTGAGCTGATGATAAAGTAGAGCTATTTTTGACGTTGGATGATGCCGACAAAATGTCTTTAGCAGGCGCTTTGACGCAGCCAGCTTCTACTTGGGCGCGAAGTCGGGCATTAGCGCATATTTTCCTTATAGCGCTCACCTGAGACTTGGATTTGGGAGCTGAAGATTGATTTGTGCGGAGTGGACAGTTTAAGGAGTCCGCAGGATGGGGCCCGTGGCAATGAATGCAACGCGGTAGGCAGACGTGGTCTCTTTGGTGTACTGAGTAGAGCCACAGAGGCTACATCGAGGAGCAAATGCGCAACTAAGGCTGTTGTGCAACAACCAACACCTGGTACATTGAATTGTTGTGATGCGACGAGGTAGTAGGCGTACATAGGTCCTACAACCAAAAAGATAAAGAGCTCGAGGTAGACGGTTATGCGACTCTGGGAAGCGGACTATCCAAGTCGTACAAGGGGAGCAGACATTTTGATCGTTATCCTGGGAAGCCTGAATGGCTACTGGCGCCGCTCCTGCTGCAGCTTTCAACGCCTCAGAAATTGCTTCGGGGGAGACTGCTTGAAGACAGTATTGGAGGTTTTCGTTCAATGTACCGTAGTTCCGAGGCACATTCTCAATCCTGTAAGAAGTCCATGGAGATGCACGCTCAATTGGTGCGTTTCCAAAAACGCCTACAGAGTTAACTTTTTCTGCCAAATCATCTGTATGGCCTTTACTTGGGCAGAGTGCGAAGCCAGTATTTGTGGGCAGGACATTAGAAAGCATTTTGTTGTGCTCCCCCAGTCTAGTCTTTAGGAATGCCTGCAACGCATAGCCCGAATAGCCGCAGAGTGCGCTATCATTTGGAAGGCGCACAAACAATCTGTCGTCTGATTTTACTGCTTTGAGCGTTTGAGTTCCTTGAATATTCTTATCCATAGGGGTTGGTTGCGATGTGTGTGTAGTTGGAGAGATACTAACCCCACGTCTTGCCGCGCTTGAGTAGCTTTTAGGGTCAGATCTGGTTGAGTGGGGAGAGGAGGGCTTAGCTTTTGGAGGGGCAACATCGTGAACGGAGGCCTCAAAATGCTTGGAGACCACGAGGACAAGCTCCGTTGTGCAGGCGTGTAGAGCACGGGACTGGTTAACAGGAAGATCCCCTTGTTGTATGCTGCTACAATGATGGTCAAGTAGTGAGGCTAGGGTGCTGAAAAGGTCATGGCCTTCACTGGCGCGGTCAGCGGCAGTCTGAGCTTTTCTTGAAAGCGACTCTTGGATTCTGTCCATAAGCCTTGGATTCTGTCCATAAGCCTTGGAAAGGCATCATAGTCATCGTCATTGACGGGTTTGCAGGAGGTCAAGCCCTGGTGGACGGCACGAGCGGTACCTGCTTCCATGGCTTCTGTCGCGTGGTCCACGTTCATCGGGAGGACCATGCCCAGGAAGATTGTAGCCAAAGTTGGAATTTAAATTTCGAAGAAAAATGTGACGAGTGAATAAGGTATGTGTCGGTATGTAGTATACAGAGATTGATGTCTGAAGGCGCGTTGTATATTTTGTAAATGGTGGGGTGGGTGTAAGAGTGAACGGTTACCGTGTGGTGCTCGTGGCTCCTAACAACATCGGATCTTGTGTAGAATTTAGACTAATATTTTACATATAGTCTGATATTACAGTAAGTGTGGAATAAGAAGTAAGACACGTGATGTAAATACAGAGATTTCACATGACTTCAGTATATTACATGTGTTGGAGATCTCAAGGTTAGAGCTTTGAACATCCTGAAAATCCTGAACATCTTGAACACCCTGATTACCATGGCCTTGGTAAGATATCAAAGCTGGAGTGAGTAAATCCGAGAAGATGTCTCATCTCAATATGCAATGATTCTCATGTTATGGCCAGGCATCCTTGAAGAAGGTTCAGTGAGAAAACATCCGGGAATACTCTGACAATTAGAGTTGGAGGGGGTTACCATGACATAATCTTCCAAAGCCTCATTGAAATCTAGCACGTAGTAAGTTGTACTTAAGGAAGCTGGAGTTACTCTAAAGTAGTTCTTCAGCTTCTCAATCTTATATCCTCATAGTCTCTAGAATCATATTACTCGTCTTGATCTCTCGATCTCTCGTTCTCTCGTTCTTCAGTCCTAATCTCTTACGCCTCGCCCGTTCAGTTTAACACCCCTAACTTTACCCGTCTATGTCGTCTTGTACTTACTCGCCTAGTCATTACTAGAATATCTTCAGCAGACGGCAAACCCCACTTCGTTCACCACCCGCCGTAACATTTTGAGAAGCTCACTAAGAATGTCCACCCTTCCACCAATGGACAGATATGCTGCCTTGCCCTCGCATCCACCATGGCAGGTCAAATTAGATAACTGGAGTGCAGTGGTGTCCAACTCTACAGTGCTACGATTTATTCTCTCCTCCGATATCCCGGCTCCGATTAGATATTGTCTGGGCCAAGCGCACACGGCGGGAAAGGCAAGTACAGGGAACTCGACCCCAATCGACTATTCCAACCTTTACCCAGCTACGGTAACGGATTTACAATCACAAGTGATCGATCAGTCTGTGTGTTTAGGACAAGGACTGGCACTAGCAGCAAGTCGCCCTTCGATTTGAAGCTCACCGGCCAATCCATCACCCCCGCCTGCAACACATTTGAGTCCCCTGGTCAATTTTGACGGTTCTCGTTCAAAATTCAGCAGCTTTAGCACACAATTACAACTACAATTTCGCACCAATTCCGCAGCTTTTATTGCGGAAGAATAAAAAATCCTGTACGCCGGTTAGTTTTTGACCGGAAATGCTTAAACCTGGCTTGAGCCCCACATAAATAAAACCTCGGGAAATATTAATTTCGCAACTTTTGCTGATTTTAACAAATCTCTTCGAGCAGCCTTTGATGATCCGGATGCGTATACCACATCAGAACGGCAATTGGAGGCTCTTCGGCAGGAAAACTCTTGTGTATCATATTATGCCAGGATGGTCTCCCTGTTTCATATGCTTGGAAGGACTGAGCCGAGAGTTCAGATACATTACTTTCGAGGGGTGCTAAAAGATAATTTGAAGAACGCAATTGTCGGCAAAAAAATGTCAACAACCTTCCCTGAATCTGCATCGGAATGTATTTCTTTAGATAATGACATCTTTGTGCGATCACAAGAAAGGAAGTCGGGTTCACCATCCACGTTTACACAATAAATGAAATCGACAGGTACAACTCCGCTAACTCAGTACTCGAGTACTCCAAGGGATGATCTAATAGAACTTGACAACTCTGAAACTGGAAAGGCGGCTCGAAAGGCCTATTTTCGAGCTAATAGTTTGTGCATTTACTGTGGTAAATCAGGTCATGTGGTGGCTACTTGTTCGGTTCTCTTTCCACTTTCACCAAGATCCAATGCCAAGAATCATGAATACGGAAGTGAGAGATGCCGAGATAGTTGCTCAGGAGTATACAGAGAGACAAAACAACTAGATATGCTAGAAAAGAGCGACGTTTTCCTCGCAAAAACTTTGCCACAGACTCTTTGCCCATATCTTCTTATGTTGCTGTCCCATACGTCCATTCCCCCTCCGCACCTGATTTAAGCAGCTCTTCGGGGTCTTGCTACTATCGAGTCTCCTATAAATCAAATGAATCCAAGAAAATTGATAAATTAATCAATACATTCGACCGTGGCAACGAAAAAATCCATGACTATCACAGCCCTTATCTTTGAAAATATTGATGCCAACACCATGATAGACTCTGGAGCTTCATCATTATTTATTGACGAAATTTTCCTTAGGGAAAACCACCTTCCACCTCGCAAGAAAAAATATCCGGAGACAGTACGAGTAGTTGATGGAAGACAGTCTTCTTCGGGCCAAATAACTCATGAAATTGACTTGCCCCTCTGTATTGATGGACACGTTGAAGTGTTAACGTTCCAAGTTAATCGGATTGCCCGTTATCACATCATTCTTGGCAAGTCGTGGCTCTCAAAACACGATCTCGAAATCAAATGGAGTAAAAATATCATTTCTTTCATTTCAATATTTTGTCGAAAAAATTGTCTTGATAACCTTCATATATCATCGACATCAAACACCTAGCCCTTAAGGCTAACTCCTATAGAACCCTTGCTCCACATATCTGATTTGCAAAAGAACGTGGATATAGCACCAGCTTCAATTCCAATCATAGTAAAAATAGTTAAAATTCGAAATTACCAAATTTTCTCGGCTTCTATTGAAGATATCTCAACATACCTAGATAGGCCTGAAATTTCAAAAGCTGAAGAAGAAATAAATCTCAGACAGTGTATACCTGTTAAATACCATGAATTTTTGTCGGTTTTCTCGTCCAAAGAAGCAGAAAGACTTCATCCCCATCGTTACATTGATCATGAAATACTAATTGATGAACGTAAAAAGCTCACACTTAGACCCCTATATTCAATGTCAAATACAGAACTAGAAGCTCTTCGAGAATACTTGCGGGAAAACTTAGACAAAAAATTCATAGAACCATCGACGTCATCGTTTGCATCCCTCTTTCTTTTTGTCAAAAAGCCCGGAGGCGGACTGCGATTCTGCGATTCTGCGCTGATTATCGAGCTCTTAATGCGATTACAGACAAGAACGTATATCCTCTGCCAAGAATTGATGACTCTCTCCGATAACTCCTTGATGCTCGCATATTCACACGACTTGATCTAAGGGGTGCATACAACCAGATTCGTATTAAGCCTGGCGATGAACCAAAAACAGCCTTTCGGACTCGTTATAGGTTGTATTAGTATAAAGTTATGCAATTCGGATTAGCTAATGCTCTAGCCACTTGTCAGCAATTTGTCAACGATGTCCTGAGAGAATATCTCGACCTGTTTGTAGTCGTCTACCTTGACGATATTTTGATTTACTCGGAGGATCCTACCCAGCACGTTGAGCACGTACTTAAGGTGCTTGGGAAGCTTCGGGAGTACGGCCTTTTTTGTAAGCCTGAGAAATGTGAGTTTGGAGTAGAATCAACGACATTTTTAGGATTTGTTGTCTCACCTGGTGGACTTTCAATGGATCCCTCAAAAGTACAGACAATTCAGGAATGGAAACCTCCTGTAAACGTTCGGGGCGTACAATCCTTCTTGGGTTTCGTAAACTTTTACCGGAGATTTATCCGTAAATACTCCGAGATTGCTGTCCCACTTTTCCAACTTACCCGCATGGACAATAAATTCTTGTGGACATCAGCTTGTCAGTCGGCTTTGGAAACTTTAAAATTAGCTTTAAATTCCGAGCCTTTCTTACGCCATTTCGACCCTTCGTTGCCTACTGTTCTCGAAACCGATGCATCAAATGGGGTGATTTCAGTAGTCCTCTCTCAAGTTTATACCGGCTCATACTCACTAAAGAAACTCCGTCCGATTGCGTACTTCTCCCGGACCATGACTCCAGATGAATTTAACTACAGTTAGGGATAAAGAACTTCTTGCGATTGTTGAAAGTGTAAAAAAGTATCGCTAGTATGTATGCAATCTGGCTTCACCCGTACGGATGATTACGGATCATCAATTACTTGTGACGGGCTTTGCCCGGACTGGGACTGGTCACTAGGACCACTCCGTCTCTAAGGTAAGGTAATGGCAGAGCAACGCCCCTGGATATACTAAAGGGGAGCTAAGGAGGGTAGCCAGGAGAAAGGATGATTCTCAGGGAGCTAAGGAAGATAGCCGGGAGAAAGGATGATTCTCAGGGAGCTAAGGAAGATAGCCGGGAGAAAGGATGATTCTCAGGGAGCTAAGGAAGATAGCCGGGAGAAAGGAGTATTCTCATATGGCCAAAGGGGGGAGTTAACACTAGCGTACGCGGAAGACATAAAAGGCAGGATACGATACAGTAGTTTAGCTTCCCAAGGAAAAATAATTAATTCCTATTGAGTCAACGACTTTCGAGTACTTCCGAATTCCTTGGACCTTTTACATATTATTTTTCCTTCCTTCTCTAACTCCCTCGACGTATCGCAAAGAAAAAAAAATTGCATGACCTTCAGAGTCCCAGACGAAGAGGAATCATTTACACACACTTCGTTGTCATCCTATCACAGCTTATCGCTCTCGACCGACTCATCGAAGGAAGCATTCGCCATGGACCGAGAAGAGCAGGGTCAGTCAAGCTTTCGGACGGGATACGAGGATGCGACCGACAATCCGCTGGCAGGTTTGTCCCGGCAAGACATTATTGGCCTCAGGGAACTATTGAACGAGAGGAAGGCACAGGGAACCGTGCCCAGGTCGACGGAGCCAATGAGAACGATGAGAAGGGACGCGGTGCTGCCAAGATGGAACGGGGTGCAGCTGGATTTCGGCTTTTTCATTGGAAGGCTTGAAACAAGGATTGAGGCGGACTTTGCCCCCTTTTTGGACGACCGGACGATCTGCCTGGATGTGATCGAGACCCTGCCGGAATCAGCGAAACCAAGGGTGTCGACATGGTTCGAAAAAAGGAGGGCGGATGGAAGGTTCAGCTGGAGGGAACTGGTCCAGCATCTAAAGGAAACATTCTCGGACAGACAGGCCAGGCAAGCGGCCCTGGAGCATGTCAACCGGATGGAACAGGGGGAAAATCAGCTCCTGGAGAATTTTTTGCTGGATTTCGAGTACCGAGTGGCTCAGAGCGGAGGGGATGAGGCCTTCACGCAGCTGGGCAAAACTATGAATCTGAAAGCGGCCCTCAACAACAAGCTGCGCACGGCTTTGGTTGGAGTAAAGCTGCCTCCTCCCGCAAGGTATGACGACTGGGTGGAGGCGGTTAAAGAAGTGGCGATGGATCTGGAAGGATTGGCCGATTATGCGCCAAAAGGGGCGACCCAGACAGTGACAAAGCTCGGGGCGCCAAAGAGCGGGGTGGGACAGATATTTCCAAGGCAACAGACAGTGGACTCGGAAGGTGATATCAGAATGACCGGGACAAATGCGATCTTAGCGGCCAGGGGAGGGTCGGGCCAGAACACAGAGACATCGGCAATTATGCCCAGGAACAATCGAAATGGCAGGCTTGAGCGCGGAGCGAGAGAGACTCAGGATGAGAGGCCCTTACCGAGGGCTCCGTGGCGATCGCAAGACGAAGTACGCCGACTAATAAGGGAAGGGGTCTGCCTTCGTTGTACCCAGGGGGGACATAGGGCGACCAACTGCCCTAAATTTCGTAGAGCGATGGCACCAAGGTCGGGGGTTAATGCAGTGACGGAAGTGGACGAAAAGCCGGAAGGAAGAGATTCGGAAAACGACTACCCCTGAGGATAGTCGCTCTCAGGGGGAGGAACGGGGCTTCACCAAAGGAACTGGGGTGTTTACAGGGATCTGTCTCGCAGTCATTATTAGTGGACAGTTTAGTAAATTCTTCTTTTTTCGTTAAAGCTATGATTGATACGGGATGTTTGTGTCTATCAGTGATTGATGAAGCCCTCGTGCGCAGAAAAAACATTTTCGTTGAGCGGGTCTCGACGAGCTTGCGACTAGCCGACGGATCTAAGTCAAAGATCAGTCAAATCGCGCGTTACAAATTAGATATCGACGGACGTCAAGAACAATTGTGGGGATATGTGATGCCCAACTTGGCGTACCCAATTATTTTAGGCAAGGCCTGGATGGAACGGAACGAGGTAACCTACGTGGCAGGAGAACAATATCTACATATCGGCCACGGGGACAGTCAAATGACGGTAAAGTCTAGTGGCTGGGTCGACGAACTTGCACCGCGGGAGGTACAGGATGCGCTAAGGAAAGCAAGGTTGGGAAACGAAGCGGAGATATCGTATCTGGAGTTGGCGGAAATATACAATCACGAGTAGAGGAAAGCGCCAGACACGGTATGCAAACTAGTCGGAGCTATTTCGATGCATGACATTACGAAGGCATTGGAGCCAAAAAGAAAAACTTCCAGAAGTACGGTCAGGGATGGTTTGCCTAAGGAAGTCAGGCATTTCACGGACCTGTTTGTGGAAGATGGTATTGACGGCGGGAGCTCACTACCTCCATTGCGACCAGGGGTGGACACAAGGGTACGAATGCTCAAGGACCAGCAGGGACATGAAATGGGGGTGCCCTGGGGACCACTGTACGGGATGTCGAGGGACGAACTGCTGGTTTTACGAAAGACACTCACCGAGCTATTGGATAAGAATTGGATAAGGGCGAGTAGCTCGCCTGGAGGGGCACCAGTGCTGTTCATCAAGAAGCCAGGAGGAGGCCTAAGGTTCTGCGTTGATTATAGGGCCCTGAATGCAGTGTCGGAACGCGACCGCTACCCCCTACCCCTTATCCGAGAGACTATGCAAATGCTATCTGGAGCAAAATGGCTAACAAAGGTAGACGTAAGGTCAGCGTTTCATAGACTGAGAGTCGCTGAGGGAGATGAGTGGAAAACGGCTTTCAGAACGAGATTCGGGTCGTTTGAGTGGCTGGTTACACCGTTTGGCTTAGCTGGGGCACCATCGGCATTCCAGAGGTGGATAAATCAAGTGCTGGGAGAATTGTTAGGGGACACATGCTCGGCGTATGTCGATGATGTCGTAATTTTCTCTACTGGGGATCTGAAAGATCATTGGAAAAAAGTGAACCAGGTGCTGGAGCGACTAAACAAGGCGGGGCTCAAGCTGGACCCCCTAAAATGTGAATTTGCCAGAAAGGAGATCAAGTACCTGGGTTTCATAATCAGCGTAGCAGAAGGCGTCAAGGTTGATCCAGAGAAAATACGGGCCATCGCGGCATGGGAAGCCCCAACAAATGTGAAAGGTGTTCGCAGCTTTTTGGGATTTGCTAACTTTTACCGGGGATTCATAGAAAATTTCGCGCAGATTTCAGCTCCATTACAACAGCTCACCAAAAAGGGGACGCCTTTCCAGTGGGTAAGGGACCAACAAGAAGCATTCGATAAGTTAAAGGCTCTTTTTATAACAGCCCCAGTGTTAGCGTTATGGGATGGGGAACGAAAAACCATAGTAGAGACAGACGCATCCGGCTGGGCAACGGGGGGGTGCTTGCTACAGCACCAACCAGGTGGGCAATTCAAGCCCGTAGCCTATTATTCGAAGAAGTTGGCACCGGCAGAGTGCAACTATGACATCCATGATAAGGAGCTCCTAGCAATTATCAGATGCCTAAATGAGTGGAGAAGTGAACTGCTAGGTCTAAAAGAGCCGTTTGTCATCTTGACGGATCATAAAAACCTAAAATACTTCATGTCAACCCGGAAGCTGTCGGAACGACAGGTAAGATGGTCCCAGCTGCTATCTCAATTCAATTTTAGGCTGGACTTCAGGGCAGGTAAGCTAAGTGGCCGGCCGGACGCCCTATCACGAAGGGCACAGGATGTGCCCAAATCGGAAGATGACCCAAGAATAAAGGAAAGAGAATTCACATTACTGAGGGAGGATCTGCTAGACAAAGGAGCAATACAATTACAGCACTTACAGGTTGAAGATGGGATGGGTAAAAACCAGATCCCGCAGGGTGACCAGTTGTTCGAGGAGGAAGAACTTCAGGCGTTATGGGACACTGGAATTGCAGAAGACAAAGCAATGAGGGAGGAGCTATATATAGCTATGTGGAATAACGAGACACAATTCGCACCCCACCTACATCTAAAGGTTGCACGAGCGGAGTGTGAGTTAGACATGCGGGGAGCGTTGTGCTTTAGGAAAAGACTGTGGGTACCAAATTGGGAACCCTTGCATACGGCCCTTATTCAAAAAACGCATGACTCGCATGTAACGGGACACCCAGGACGAAATAACACAATTGCTATCCTATCGCGATCCTTTTTCTGGTCAGGGATGAGCCAAATGGTTAGGAGGTTTTGCAAGAACTGTGATGTTTGTGGCAGAACAAGGGTGTGGCGCTCTAGAAGGCAGGGACTGCTGTTGCCCTTACCGGTGCCGGAGCGTTTCCACAGCGAGTTGTCGATCGATTTCATGACGGACCTTCCAGTGAAGAGCAAGGGGGAACCTCAGTACCTCATGGTAATCACGGATCGCTTACTTAAGAGCGTCACGTTGGAAGCCATGCAAACCATGAATGCTGAGGAATGTGCGGAACGTTTCATAGTTTGTCATTATAGATTCCATGGATTCCCACACGCTTTAACGTCGGATAGGGGTTCAAATTGGGTCGGAGATTTCTGGAGACACTTATGCAAGCTGACAAAAATCGAACAACGCTTGTCTACAGCGTTCCACCCGGAAACCGATGGGGCGATAGAGAGGATGAACCAGGAGGTTTTGGCGTACCTACGGGCGTTCATATCATTCTCACAAATCGAATGGGCATCAATGTTACCTACCGCACAATTAGCGATCAATAATAGGGATAGTGCGGCCACAACCTTGAGCCCGTTTTTCCTGGAACACGGTTACCACGCAGAGCCGGTACAGCTAAAGTCGTCCGAGCCAAGAGAGCCTCTTTCATCACGAGCCAAACGAGCTGAAAAATTCGTGGATAGGATACGAGATGCACAGGGATTCGCGGCAGCAGCTATGGCGGCCGCACAGCAGATAATGGAGGAGCAGGCTAATAGAAAGAGGGATCCTCCGCCGCAGTTTAATGTGGGCGATAAGGTGTGGCTCAGCCTTAAGAATATTTCCACGCCTCAGCCTAAAAAGAAGTTAGCGTGGGTCAACGCAAAATACACGGTAGTAAAGGTGATATCACCACATGTGGTAGAGCTGGATGTTCCGTCTAGGATATGGCCAAGATTTCACGTTGAACTGCTACGAAAGGCTAATGAAGATCCACTACCATCTCAGACACAAGATGACGCGCAACCTTCACCATGGATGATAAAAGATGGCGATAATACAACGCCAGAACAAGTGGTCGAACGGATTTTAAGGGCAGAAAAGGTGCGACGAGGGAGAGGATGGGTACGTCGGGTACTGGTCAAATGGAAGGGTTTCGCCGAACCGGCATGGGAAGATCGGGCTGATCTAGAGGATGTGGAAGCCATGGACCATTTCGAAGCCTTGTACGGCAAAGGAGACAACGTCGGAGAGAATGAAGGAGCCAGACAAGGAAGAAAAAGGACAGTTAGAAGAGGAAGGGGGGTAATGTGACGGGCTTTGCCCGGACTGGGACTGGTCACTAAGACCACTCCGTCTCTAAGGTAAGGTAGTGGCAGAGCAACGCCCCTGGATAGACTAAAGGGGAGCTAAGGAAGATAGCCGGGAGAAAGGATGATTCTCATAGTGCTAAGGAGGGTAGCCAGGAGAAAGGATGATTCTCAGGGAGCTAAGGAAGATAGCCGGGAGAAAGGATGATTCTCAGGGAGCTAAGGAAGATAGCCGGGAGAAAGGAGTATTCTCGTATGGCCAAAGGGGGGAGTTAACACTAGCGTACGCGGAAGACATAAAAGGCAGGATACGATACAGTAGTTTAGCTTCCCAAGGAAAAATAATTAATTCCTATTGAGTCAACGACTTTCGAGTACTTCCGAATTCCTTGGACCTTTTACATTACTGCACTATTCAAAGATACACCCACCCTATGTTTGTCACAACTTGTTTGCCCTTAGGGGCTAAGGAAAAGCCCCCAGCACTTATCCTGGATGACTCGTTGGTTAAGGAGTTTAAAAACTATCTCGACTCGGATTTATTGGCCAACAAATTATCAGGACACTAAAATCATCTATCACTCGCCATCCTTCTGTCGATCTTGGTTCATGTCGAATCAGCGGCGAACTCCTTGTCTCGGAAATGATCTATGTACCGGAATCTCTCCATACAAAAACTATTTCAGCCTCTCATGATCACCCTGCTGTGGGTCACCCAGGTAGGGCTAAAACCTTGGAACTTGTCTCGTGCCATTTCTGGTGGCCAAAAATCTAAACATCTATTGACCAATACATTAGAAATTGTGATACTTGTGCCCGAATGAAATCAGTACGTCACGCTCTTTACGGATACCTCAAATCTCTCGAGATTCCGTAAAAAAGGTGGGAGCCTATATCCTTGGATTTTATAACCGGTCTCCCAATTTCAGCGGGTTTTGATACATTACTAGTGGTTATTGATCGGCTCACGAAAATGGGTCATTTGGTTGCCACAATACTACCTGTTCAGCTTCGGAACTAGGTATCCTTCTTCGGGATAATATTTTCCGCTTACATGGCCTTCCAGAAACAGTAGTGTGTGATCGGGATGCAGTCTTCACCTCTAAAATTTCTCGTAAAATGGCTTCATGTCTTTCAATCAAGCTTTATTTTAACAGCGGCTTTCACCCCCAGACCGATGGGCAAACTGAGCTCGTTAATGCAATTTTTGAACAATATCTTCGAGCGTATATTAATTATCAGCAAGGTAATTGGCACGGCTACCTTTCTATAGCTGAGTTTTTTACAACAACTCCATTTCTTCCTCAACTCGAGTATCACCTTTCTTTGCTAACTATGGCTTTAACCCTCGATATCAGATTCTCGCTCTTTCTTCCTCTCATTCTCACAATAAACATATAGTACTTCAAAATTTCCAACAAAAACTTTAACAACTCGGGGACTTCATTCAGTCCGAAATCAAATACGCTCAGCAAGTATCAGAATAAAATGCAAACTCAAGCCATATATTCCCGCCAGTCTTCAGAGAAGGAAATTAAGTGTGACTCCTAAAAAGACACATCTCCACTATTAGACCCTCCAATAAACCAGACCATAAATATTTAGGTCCCTTTAGGATACTAAAGAAAATTTCGTCCCATGCATACGAGTTAAAACTTCCATCTACCATAAAAATTCACCCGGTATTTCAAGTTTTGCTTCTGGAACCAGCAGCAATCGATCCGTTGCCAGGACAGGTCAAACTTACACCCCCGTCAGTTATCGTCAATGGTGAATTCGAAGACGTGGTGGAAGAAATACTCGACGCAAAACCACGAGGATCTAAGCCTTTCCTAGCGAAGTACCTAGGCGATTCAATACCAACCTGGGAGCCGTATGAATTTGTTAGAGACCTCGAAGCACTCAACAAGTTCTATGCCCGGTACCCATCCAAACATTATCTTCACTCGGAACTTCGCTCAGTGAAAGGGTAGAAAAGTATTATGGCCAGGCATCCTTGAAGGTTCGAGGAGAAAGTTTTCAGAAAAAGGTTCAATGAGAAAACATCCGGGAATACTCTGACAATTAGAGTTGGAGGGGGTTACCATGACATAATCTTCCAAAGCCTCACTTAAATCTAGCACGTAGTAAGTTGTACTTAAGGAAGCTGGAGTTACTCTAAAGTAGTTCTTCAGCTTCTCAATCTTATATCCACATAGTCTCTAGAATCATATTACTCGTCTCGATCTCTCGATCTCTCGTTCTCTCGTTCTTCAGTCCTAATCTCTTACGCCTCGCCCGTTCAGTTTAACACCCCTAACTTTACCCGTCTATGTCGTCTTGTACTTACTCGCCTAGTCATTACTAGAATATCTTCAGCAGACGGCAAACCCCACTTCGTTCACCACCCGCCGTAACATCTCATTACTGTATTCAGTAGGTTCCAAACAATCAGATGTTTGAAAAAATGTCTGAGACCTTCTATCATAGCAAAATAGGATAGGAGCAGAAGGCAATGTACTGCCTGGATCAGAAAGGAGACCAATGTGCTTGATAATCGTAGGCCGAAGTAGTACAATATTCAAAAAAAATACATACAATTATGTCTCTTAACTCCAGCCAGATAAAAAATTAGGGTTTTTTACTCCACATCTGAAGCACATACTATTGATCTTATTTCATTTTTACTATGATAACGGCTCCGATGCCTAGATGTATTTTTCTCCTTTAATACATATTCAAGTTTATATTATTGCTTTAAGTGGATCCGCTACTAAGGCCTGTCTCGGAGACAAACAGCCCCAAATCTGTTGTTGCATCTGTCATTCGATTAGGATCTACTAGTATCTTCTTGATTACATTCTCAAAGGCCAAAATCCTTACTTTGATTGAAGGATCAAGGCTCCTCTCAAGCCCTCTCAACGGCATTCAAATGACATACATTTACTCTAGAACGTCATTTCTCGCTCGTCTGAGCGTGCGATGAGTCCACCGAATAAATATTCTGTGACGAGGCATTTATGGCCACCTTAATATCCTACTAGTGTTAGCGTGATCTCATCTACCGATGCAGCAGGTTAGTCATATTATTTAAAAAGTATCGTCGTGATTTAGATACCTTTATCCCCCAGAGTTTTTTGAGCTCGACTGCCCTCAGAATTTGTATTTCTGTTAATTTTTCGCATGATCGAAGTTGATAGAATACACCAAATATTCTCTTGAAGCCGCTATGCTGAAGCCCAAAGAATGTGTGGGTGGGAGCAAGGTTATTGATAAAAAGTTGGATTCACGCAGTGACATTGCTCGAACAAGCAGGGTAAAACGCTAGTTGGTTTTTCGTAAACATGTCATTTTTCAATATTAATTATTAGGCAACAAAAAATTCCTATGAATTTAATATATTAAATTGTACATAATCTTAGAGAGATAGTCGTAGTATCGTGTTGCCTAAGGTGAAACTGAATGTGTTTGAAGAAAACTATCATGAATAGGAGAAATCCATAGAGAGAACTCAAAAATCCCGAGAAACTAGCTATCACCTTACTTGGGTTGCATGGATGAGTCGATGAATAAATCGTTGCATTAAGTGATTTTTCTGTATAACGGATTCCCACCAGCCTCTTGATTTTGTGGAAAGACCTCTACCACCGTCATATCAATTCTGACGCGGAAGAGTCTTCCTCGCCAGTTAACTGTCGCTCCACAGAGGCAGGCCCAGATCCAAATGGGGAGAGCCAGTATCTCACGCCCTAACCATGCTACTATCCACGATTTCGTTTTTTTTAGAGATGGCTTACTGGCAGGCCTTGCGAATACTGGAGTTTCCGAAGTAATCTTAGTCGATGCGCCAGAGTGTAGGCGAGCGTACACAAGTGCGTCAATCAACATCCATACGGAGATGCTAATAAGCCACACTATTAAGAATGTATACCATGTCTGCGTAATACCAAGGTTCTGGCTCACCCATGGTAGATGAGTTATTGCAAAGGCTCCGTGCATTGAGCAAAAAAATGGCTCGATTCCCGGTTCTATCATCGTTGCTAGTGGAACAGTCCACTTTCGCACTCGGAGCCAGCGAACCCGTCTTGCGATGTACTTCGTTAAAGACATTTCAGCCATAGGTTGGATAGCAAGGTCCCCGAAAAGAAGTCCATGACGATGATACTTCTGTCCTCTTACCTCTTCAACTACTTTCTGTCTCCAAATCAGGTCTCCGATCAAATGGTCTTCACAAATACTCTTCGAAAAGTAATCTAACCCCTGTAAATCCCCAGCCGTGAGATAGTCAAGGTGTGACTTGCGAAACATATTTGACTTGCCGACGATACAGGGGGCTACTGATACCGTGTTGATCGCAGTATAGAATTTAGCGTGCGACGAGCTCATAAACATTTCCTCCAGTTTGCCACCAAATTTATTGAGGGAAAATAGTTGTTGTAAACTATGACCGGGTCGACGAAGTATATTGGAGCAGGCCCCCATTAATGAGTACCCTGGGTTCCTCTCGTCCACACCTGTGCAATCAACATTAATTACCAGTGGCAATTGGTGAACAAATTTGTAGGGAATAGATTTCCCGCCTTTGGCCGTGTAGCCACAAAGTTTGTCGACCATCCTACCAGCAACGTCACTTCCTGTCCACACATTGCAATCCAGGATCCATACGATGTCACCTCTGACTTCACGATATCCTCGGCTAAGGTTTCTGATCTTCGGATTTGGACCAAGCCTTGTGTTCGCAATGCCGTCTTTTTGGTCAACCAGATAGCTATCTTCCTCTTCAATAAATATCTTCGCATTAACGTACGGAAATTCGGTCACTAAGCGTTGAAGAACAGGCATTGCAGGATCCGATTTAGAAGCTATGCATAGATATATGTCCAACTTATCCAGTGGGTAATCCTGCTGAAATGAGGCACGTAGGCAGTCATAGAGATACGGATCAAGGCCTTGAACGGGTCGGAGAACTGTCAGCAGTGGTACTTCATCGGGCTTTAGATTTGGAGATAAAGCTTTCTTCGGTCTAGTGGAATAATATCGAAATCTTGTGCATAGAGTAAGCGGTAGAAGTAAAAAATGGTAAACAAGCAATTTAGACGTACAGTTGAAAGAAACCAATCGATTGGACGACAATGATGAAGGAATACCAAATGCCACTCGCAAGTGCAAGAGCAGTTAACCAACATGAATAATCATGTTTAGGAATTACTGCGGAAAACATGAAGATACTGAAGAATGAATTTGGACAAGTCCAATTGACTGAGTGTCCTGATATCCAGATAATTTTAAAGATCTGTAGGATAGTACTTGTTTTCCCTCCCCTGTGCTGCACCCAATACATGAGTAGTTCAACTGTCAAACTTATTTATTGTCGCACATAGTCTTCTCCGTGTCGTGCTCTTTGAGTGCATAGCTTATGCCCGTCACGAATAAACTTTCATTCATTCCCCACTCTGTACAAAAAATTTTAAAAAATTCCCCCCCACCCTGGTATATGAAAGCTTAAATCAGGGGTAAAATAATTAAATGTGGGTCTTGAGCCGGTAACTAAGCGAGTTTTTGGCTGTCATAATTTACTTTTTGTTTTTGTCTCGATGTGTATGATGCTACATGGGTCTAGAACAATCTAGCATACGGAACCCGTCGACCACCCAGGCCGTGTTCAGCAGCATGACTTCAAAATCTCGCAACAGAGATAAGACACCTAACACAGTGCTATCAATGGATAGCTATTTATCGTGGTAATAATACCCAAGTACCGCCTCTTTCTTCATAGTTACTTCGGCCTTATTATAAAGAGTGAATTTACAACTAAATTTGATTAGGTTGGGTTACAGTCCTACTTTGAAGACTCCAGTCAAACCAATGAATTTAGACACGCAGAGACCGAAGTCTAACTTTTCAAAAATCTGAGAGAGAGCCCCTGATCGAGCTTCTGTAAAAATAAAACGTCAAAGGGCCCATGACACTTGATATGATGCTGTCTATGCCTCTTGATCGTTAAACATGTATGCGGTTCGGATGTCTCAACGAGTTACAAGGCAAAATTGGAAAAAATTACCATAGCTGCTTATGTGTTCAGGTTTGACAAATGTTTGGGCTTAGGTGGAATCTCTAGCTCCACGATGATATATGTACAAGAAAAATTAGGGATGTATTGAGTCAGGTGGACGAAACAACACTACTAGCCAAGAGGTCGAAGCAGCGTCATAGCGTGTTGACTCCTTATGATAGTTTGCTTGTTAGCAAGTATCAGGGAAAAGGTAAAGTAGTTAGCCAGCAGTTTGACGAGGTGAATCGATTTTCAAAAGTAGCTGTTGTTAGTTGTTAGATATCACTCTCATCTAGTTTTTTAAATCGACTTATTCATCACCAACTTGGCTTCCGTCACATTCGGATCTCAGTCCACCAATGGGCTTCCAGTACCGATAGGATGGACAACGTTATGAAAATAGTTTCGGAAGTCAAGGGCTGCGCACCTGAGCGCGGTGTGCTCTACAAGCCTGGATGTGAGATATTCTCCCGGTGCCAAGATCAATCAAATTCCGAAATTCCGAAGACATTGGCTCAAGAGGCAATGATTCAATATCCTATTCCCAACGAATTCGATCCTGCCGAGACATGTATGCTCCTCTTTTATGTCGAGTCAGCTATAATGCACTTTTCCATGATATTGTGTCACGGCTAGATAGCGGAAAACACGTTAAATGAAAAAAAGACTTTTATGATTCTTGTTAGTTTCTTATTATTGTTGTTCTTTCTCAATATGTGACTGTACAGGGCACGTAGGTGCTCTCTACCTACAGGAAAAAGATACCTATGCCAGGAGTATTTCTCCTCCTTTACCTCCCATACAGCTCCCATCGTATAGTCCTACCCCCAACAAGTCCCCATTCGGTGATACTCTGAGAGGAGCCCTTTGCTCTTCATTATCTCCCCTCTCCAGCCAACGAAACGATGGCCATTATCGGGCACATAAAATATAATTAAAGTATATGCTTGATCTTGACTATGAACGACTTTACGAGTGTAGGGAAGCCGGAAACAATTGCAAACCCCTCTGATTCTAGAGTTCTTTACAGAGAGGCCAGGCGGTCGAGCGCTCCAGACTTGTGGAAACCTCGGAAATCCACTCTTAGTCCTTCTAGCTTCCATCCAACCCTTTCCCGAAGTCCGTGATGAAATGACGGAAAAGTGTGGGTAGAGTGTGGTTGCTGTATCGTTGCTTAGCCCAACTTCTTATGTGGCGTTGACTCATCGACAATAGAAGTCCTGGCTAATCAGCCGAAACCCTGGTTTTCGTACCCACAAACCCTCCATATTTTCATAGCTAAGTACCTAAAAATCTGAATAGAATATGATAAGAAAATACGCTCCATAGTCGAAATCGCTTCGAAAATATCAGACCAATTATTCCTACAGGGGAACTCGGACTAATCTTATCCCACGCCCCACGCCCCATCGCCTGTCCATCCTCATGTTGTATAAATCCATTAGGGCAACAGTCCCCCGTAACCAAGACCAGAGCTTTGTATTTTATGACTTAATTTCCTCCTTATAGGTATACGTATCGTCGTAGAATAGAACGGAATCGATTTAATTTATGACCCTACTGAGTCTATGACTATGAAGCACATTGGTATCGTCGTGTACGCGGTAGTGGGCGATGGCCAGTGATTACAAAGGTGAGTTCCTGACTAACAATTGGACATCGTCTTCATCAGTTGCCGAGGCGAAGTGCAGAGTGGTAAGAGTGAGTGTTTGGATTAGGTTCTAGTCGGAAGTTTCTTTTTTTTTTCTTTTTACTCAACTTTCCTTATTTGGCGCCCTGAAGCCTTACAGGTTGATGGGGTCTTTTTTAAGGTTATTGTAAAGGTCTGACCTCGGTTAGTTAATTGATCCCCGAGCGTACCGCATGTCAAGCAGGCATGTGGCTCAGGCGGAAGTATAACTAAGTAAAGGATATCTGAAGCTGCAACGTATTGTAGTAGCTAAAAGAATACTGCTCTCGTGATACTGTCGCTCAAACCCAGAATCACAGGATGAACCAGGTCTTTCAAGTTTGTGTCATAGCCAGATAGCTGCACACGCAATTTAAATCCGATGCAAAAAAACTGGTCTTGCACGCTAGATCTAGAATGGCTAGCTTAGATGGTGAATCTGGGTGTAAATACGTAAATATATAGACATTGTAGCCTCTGATTGAGGGGACAAGATTTCAGTCATAATGTATCGGAAATGCAATCTAACTCCTCATCAAGTAATTTCATAAATATTTTCCCGTGTCTGTGATAACAGACACACAAACCCTAAATCGACATAGAGCAAAGTCGAATATTAAGGTAGAGGACTCGCGTGGGAATGACAAGACCGATATTGATGAACAGTCATCGATGATGGATATGCTTGATGTCTGCTTTCAACTCCGATTCGGATGCCATTCTTCTCGGCCATCCTACATGTGCAGAGCATGCTCAGCGAATACGCTGGCATCATTGAAGGATCAAAAATTCGTCTTTGCCGCCTACCCCAAGGGATCAATCCCGTGATATATAACTAGTGTAGGTATCCCTGTACTGCAGGAAGAAGGGACTGTGTATCCAGGTCACGAGATATTGCGTTGAGAAGATTAGTGGGAACTTATTATGTAATTATGTACTAGCTTGCTTGTCACATTAGGAGTATCCTGTTAGGATTATGAACGAACAACTTACATCTGACTTAACAAACTCCACAGGCATCCCGTGATACTTATTACAGGCGTGCTTTGAGTTCCAAGTCACCTTAAGCCACTTCGGAACCCTTACGCACGAACGCACAGGACCTAAATGTCCGACATACCCAGTGTCCACATTGCGTAGTTTGTAGTGGGGAAATGTGGAGCGCATATTCGCCTTAGGGGTTAGACCCCTCATAGCGCCTTACTCAACAGGGGATCGGGGGTCTCATGCAGCGCCTTCCGAAACGAGTCTTTCGTACGCCTGGGCAACGAGACTAACTGGCAGGTCACAAGTCCATCGAATCACCACGGCCAGAGGGCTATTACAATTAATCATTTTATCGTCCTGTCTGAGTCTATCACTCTACGGAGCACGTAAATGCTCTCTGCCTACTGGCAAAAGATACCTATACCAGTAGTATATCCCCTCCTATGCCTCCCATACAGCTCCTCTCAAACAGTACCACCTCTCACAAGTCCTCATTCGATCATATATTTAGAGGAGCCCTTTGCCCTTCATTATCTCCCCTCTATAGCCAACGAAACGATGGCCATTTGCGGTTGTATGGCAGCCGGGAACGGCCAGAGGGTTGTCCGGGGAGGATTTTGACATTTATGTTATGTTTTTATTCTACTACTTGTGTCATATACTATCCAGCACAATGGGCTCCTCTCTAACCCAGGCCACACCTTGTACAGTGCTCCTTGCCTCTTTTATTACTTGAAAGATTATTGATATATTGCCCGTGATGAATAGCCATTCACCTCAGTTCTTACCCGTGCAGTTCAGCCTCCTTTTCCACGGAACCTTCTTCCCAAAAAATAAAAATGATAGCAATTGAAACTGCCTGCGTCAGAAAAAGTCTCCAAAAACCTGCAGCCTCAGCCAGGCGAGGCCTAGAAACCGTGACCACACGAGGTGTGCATATTTACCTATATCTCCCTTCTTTGTGACAGTCGAGGTCGACTTGATCCAATCCACTATCGCCGTATTGGGTGCTGGGCACGTCCCAGAGACTCATCGGATGGCTTTTCCTCCATAATCAAGGGTTGGAGATTAGAATGGCTTCGAAACTACCATCTGATTTGATGGTGGCCAGCTTCATGAGAGTGGTGGTTGGGGAATATGATGAGAGATGAAAACGATGAAATCGATTGGGAATCATCATCGAAGTGGGGAAAAAGGTGTTTCCGAATCTCGGCTCGCAGATCCTATAGTAAGAGCTGGAGATTAGGAGGGCAAGACTGAACACCTGTACGCGGTGTCCTCTACGAACCTGGGAGTGAAATATTCTCCCAGAGCCAAGTTCAGTCAAATTTCGCAATATCAAAGAAGTTGGCCCACGAGGCAAAATTTAAAATTACTCCACCACGTCGTTTTTCCGCTCCCAACGAATTTGACTCCGAACTAAGTTTCATCAAGTCTATAAGTACGATCAAGTCCATCCTCATCCCAATGACCACACCTCTCTTCAACCTTCTCTGGCCTCAGTTGACCTACAAATACACGCCCACGCCGATATTTACACCCGACGGAGGAAGCAAAGCGTGGCGCACAAATCTGAGAGACAGTTCTTTGGAATGGACGTGAGATGGATTAGGACAAGTTGACAAGATGATACAGAGGAAGGATATAACTTCGAAGGGCGTGAAATTCCGAATTTTGGCAAGAGTTTTACAAATTGAGCTTTGTGCGCGCCAAGACTTCGCTTGTGAGAGTGCAGTTGACACTATAAAAACAAGCAAACGATGGAAGGTGTTGTGGTCCGCCTCCTGGTGGTGTTCTCTGGTATGGTTTGAGTAGCCTGGGCACATACTCCACTTGGGAAGGAGACACCTCAGATCACATATCGCGCGGAGAAAAGTTGAAAGATGATGGAGGCATGTCTGGATAACTCAGGGTTTTTGAGACGTTCCCCTGGGTGGGTATTCACGGATGAGGCTTGACTTGGGGTGAAGAAAAAGCTACCATAACTTCGCAGTGGTACTTGCAAATGAAATCTGAGGCATGAGTGCTCCTCTTGTAAATTGAGTCATCTTTTCCGAACTTTTCTTTGATATTGTGTTACAGCTAGATAGCTGCATACGCAATTAAAATCTGATGCAAAAAAAAACGGCTCGTAAAAGTTTCAGAGCGACAGTCAAGGCGGCGAAGAAAGAACACTGGAGGAAAGAAGTGGAAATTGCTTCCTCGCAGGCTCAGGTCTTCAAGGTGATACGTTGGGCCAAACTTAAAGTGTGTCGTGAACCCCTTCCATTGAAAGTCGCGCCGGATAGATAAATGTCGGACCCACTTAAGCGAGCAGGAAGCCTAATAGATACGTTAATAGCCAGATCCAACGCGGCCCACGACCTACCTAGGTGGGAGTATGGTCAACGAGAGTCAATCCCGTGGGACCATACGCTTTCACTAGATGATGTTATGGTATGCATCATTAGGAGCGGAGATAAGGCCCCAGGTTCAGATAAAACAACATTTCGATTGCTTAAATCATGCTAAAACAAAATTGTAGAACATGTAAGAGGAAATTTTCAAGCTTGCCTAGAAATGAGTCATTTTCCTACAGAATTCAGGGTAGCAGAAGTCGTGCTTCTTCCCGAAAATAGGCAAGGCCCCGCGACTCCCAAAGATGGCGGCCAATCTTTCTTCTCTCCTGCTTGGGCAAAGGTTTAGAACGATTAGTTTCCAAGCGAATGGCCTGGTTGGCTATTGAACATCGAGCTGTTCCTCAGCAGCTCCTTGGTGCCCTACCTGGATGTTCGGCGATTGATCTTGTCTCCTGTGTTATACATGATACAGAAGCGATAATGTGGAACGATAAGGTCGTGTCCATGGCAACCCTAGATGTGCAAGGCGCGTTCGATGCAATGCTTCACAAGCGCCTATTATACCGGATTCGGGAACAAGGATGGCCTATAAATTTTTGCCAATCGATAGAATCTTCTGTCTCAGCGAAGGATACGTGTCCGACATCAAAATGGGACGACGTAAGACAAAATGATGGATTGCGGAGTCCCTCAAGACTCGCCACTGTCACCGCTCCTGTTCTTACTGTACATCGCCATTCTGCTCCAGGACGGCAATTGCAGAACCCAATTTGGATATGCGGACGACATAGCTATTTTTGGTGTAGGAAGCACTGCGGCTCAAGCAGTAGAAACACTTCAACACGAAGTGAATAATCTTGTCTCGCTAGCTAATGAGCACAAGATAGACTTCGACCCAGCTAAGTCGGATCTCCTAGTGATAGGAGGAGGATCAAGGAAAAGAGTAGACACCACGGAACTCGGTATTCAGATAAGGGACAAAGCATTCAACAATCCTTATGTGTGAAATGGCTTGGAGTATGGCTAGACTCCTAACTCTCCTTTAAGCAGCATTTTCATGGATGGTGCAGGAAAGCTCAACGTGTAACCCAATTTTTACATCACATTAATATGGTCCAACGTGGGATCAACCCGGGCCCAGTGATCAAAGAGGTGCAGTCTTGTGTCCTAAGCACGGCACTATACGGAGTAGAGGCATGGTAGCCAGGGCTGACCAGGATCACTATTAAGCGTGACAAGAAAGTGGGTACCGGGGTTGGCTGGCATATCTATCTACTGGACAGCACAATCCTAAAATCAGTTCGAGCAGCGCTACCAGCGTGGAGTACCACGCCAAATATGGCTCTGTATCGAGAGTTGGGCGTCCCTCCAGCAAAGTTTCTGCTACAAAAAAGGAAACTCCAGGCCGCTGCACGGATACAACGACTCGACGCTTGGCACCCGCTAGTACTCAGTTCTAGGGAGGGACCTAAGGAAACGATAAGTCGTCTAGGCCTGCGTAGAGGCCAAAGAAACCTACAAGCGAATCCACTGGAAGCGACAAGAAAGCGGAAGCAGATCATGCCAAGCGATGGATAACTAGTCTGTCAACGGAGACAGTCGTGACAGTCGGGGGAAGTTCTCAGGTTAGCTTGAGATGTACGATCAATAGTTCACGATTCTTCTAAGGAGAGAATACGTATGTACAAGAAGGGCTTATTTATACCCGCGCTCTCCTCCAATACGTGGCCCGCATCTATTCCTAAGAGCGGGTAGAAGTACCTATGGGTAGTTTAGGTTTCTGCATTGATGTTAACTCCCGACGCTCGCCCTACCACTCGGTTACCTTTCAATCAGTTTTGCCGTGCCCGAAACAATCTTCTGGGCCCACCCCAGTGCTGTTAACTTTCTCAATAGATGTTCCACCATACAGTCCTCTAATTATGTCACTCCCCGTGACTGTCCGAGTGTTTGCTAGTAGTCCGCGCAGTAGAGTGAGTTTTCCATTACCTGACGTCCCAGCGGGTGGAAAGGGTGCCTGCGTTGGCCAATGCAGGCCAAATGACAGGGTTAAGATCAGGTCCCATGCCCGGAGCAGAGGTTTATGACGCAGAGCTGTTATGAGCCCAGAAAGCCACAAAGAAGGCAAACGGAGGCCCAGTAAAGGTACTTCTGGACAACCTTAATGCCGTGCGAGCTCTACGAAGTGGCCAAACAAGATCGTCTCAGCCTGTGGTTGACAAATTTACGACTCAGACAAGCCAGTTTCTATCAGTCGAAGTCCGTTGGATACCGGGACATTCTGGGATTACCGGGATTACCGGGAACGAGCAGACGGACAAATTGGCCAAGGCAGCCCTGAGAGATCTCTCGGACTTAAGGGGTGAGCAGATATACACCTTTGCAGCGCAGAACCGGCTCGTCCGAGAGCAGGCCAATGAAGCTGCGGAATCCAGGTGGCTTCAAAATTGACCAAGATGGTACGAAGAATTAGGCCCTCTAATGGGACGAAAACGAACACCAGAGCCTGGATTGCCGGGATGGGCATACCATCGTCTGATAGCAGCGAGGACAGGACATGGAGATTTCAAGGGTTACCATGACAGACTCGGGCATGAAAATATAGACTATAGATGCGTCTGTATGTTAAGGGCGAAGAGGATTACGGACACCGCACGTAAACAGTACCACAAAGAATTAATATTTTTCTATAGAGATTATCTACAGGAAATCTGTTACATTAAATATGCCCTCTGCAGCTACCAGTGATCTTGATTCCTAACACGTAATCCTTCGCTACTGAGGAATCTGTTTCCCAGCCTCAGCATAATTAACTGAGTGATTCGAGTCATGAGAAACGACCCCACGTTGAATTACGTGACTAAAGTCCTTGAACGAGGCTGGGCCTGAAAGATAGCCCAGCCTAATCGAACGGAGCCCCAACTCTGAGCCTTGCATTATGGATGGATGGTGCGGTATTTATGAATGGATCTATTAGTAGTATCTCAAGAGTGGCTGTTATACACCAAATGAGTAAAGAGCCTCGGGGACTGGCTGAAAAAGTGCAGGTGCTATGCTACACACAATCATGTAATTAGAGAATCGCCCTGCAAAACTAGTTAGGAAGTAGCAATGGCGAAGCTACCAGGGCAGTAAGCACTGGCGTCCATGCCTCTAGGTAGTTTAGTGGGTAGTAGGGACCTAATCCAAGCTTGGTGCCCCAACGGACGAAAAATAGAAAACAAAAAAACAAACATAATCGAACGGAGCACAGCCCGTAACACTGTAGAAGGGAAATACGTCCTTAACACTTTGCAGACTTCCGAACGACTATGCGACAATGGAGAATATTCAGACATGAACTACTACCAAGAAGTCGAGTTATGTTGACAGAAAGCGGATGGGAGGAATTCTATAAGTACCTAACCGTAACGAGACGCTACGCAGGGCAATTTTCACGTTGAGAGGGCTAAACCTTTCCGAGGGACTAGAATATCTTTAGCAGTTGAATATGGCAGTGGGCAAGGTGCCGGGCGTTTTTTGTCTAGGCAATTTTATTTATTTCTTTTCATGTAATCAATCGGCCTAGGAAGCTGGACAGATAGGTAGTAGTGAGTCTTTAGGGATCACACACCCGTATCATGCATTTTGGGTGTAGGGCTTTTGCCTAATACGAGATTTATACATACATACTATAAGGACACGGTTAAACTTTCCTTTGCAGCTATTGATGGTGACGTGAATTGAGATGATGATTGTGATTGAGATACATTTCTATATAGTTTATAATACGTGATATGCCCCGGTTCATATACCTCGAGCCAAGCAACCAGATTATGTTCCTCCAGATCTAGATTCGTCAGAATCATTACTTACTCAGTAAAGTTCTCCTAGTCTCAGTTGTGTGTTTAGGACCTTGACTAAGTTCCTAGCAACTAGTCAATGATGTTTCTCCTATCACTGAGACATAGTAATGTTCGTCTGAACGATATGAACTCATTCATGAATCATGTCTTTACATGACACAGAAATACATACACACTCGCCAGAAGACGCTCAGTATGCTCTGCATATCTGGAATAGCCAGGAAGAATCGTATCCGAATCGAAGTCGAAAGCAACCTCAAGCACTTCTCCATCTGTCAACTTCTCGACAATGCCTCTCTTACTATACTCGTTTGAGCCCTCAACCTCTCTCTAACTACGCATCATCTCACCTCGACGACCAATAATGAAGTTGCTCCAATTGCATACAGGAGCTTGCCCCTTTAATCTCCAGCCATCTCTCACTACATATTTACGACGCTATTCATACCCGCAAGGAGGAAATTAAGTCGAAAAATACAGAGCCTGAGTCTTGGCTTATCGGGGACTGTTGCTCTATTGGGACAAACAACTTGAGGAAGAACAGGCGGCTGAGACTTGGAGCGAAAGGTCGAACAGGTCTCTGAAGAGCATGCTGAGACGGATATTTTTGAGAAGTTTTCAACTTTGGATTTTTTGTGGGCGCCAAGACTGAGGTTTCGGCAAATTAGCCAGGTGGTCTTCAATTGTCGATGAGTCAACGGCACTCCCCAGCGCCCTGGACGACACGAAAGAGTTTGGGCTAAGCTACCAAACAGCAATCACGCTCTGTCATGACTTTTCTAATATTTCAGCACGACTTTTGGGAAGGAGTTGGAAGGAGGCTAGAAAGGCAGAATGTGAATTCTCCGAGGTACCCACAAGTCTGCAGCGCCCAGCTGGCCGGCCTCTTCGAACGCTTCAGAAGGGGCAGTATGTCTTCGGATTTATTCCTAATGTCGGTATTAGGAGAGCTCCGCACCCAGTGGTTTTTGCGATTTTTCCCGCCTGCCGTACACCCGCAGAATGCCATCTATTCGTTGGCTGGAGAGGGGAGATAATGAAGGGAAAAGGGCTCCTCTAAGTGTATGATCGAATGAGGACTTGTGAGGGACGGTACTGTTTGAGGGGAGCTGTATGGGAGGCATATAAGGGGATATACTACTGGTATAGGTATCCTTGGCCTGTAGGCAGAGAGCACCTGCATGTCCTGCATAGTGATGGACTCAGACAAGACAATAAAATGAATTAATAATCATCTCGCTTCCTCGCATATCAAACGTGATATCGTTCTATCTTACACATCTTATTTAAAACTGTTAGAATTTAGAATAATTGGGGCTATCAAATAGACCACGCTGTTGGTACAAATGTGACCACAAATTCTGCACATAAATTCATTTCGGTAGTTACTTCAATCAATGCGCTCTATATCCTCAATGACTGAGGGCTCATTATTTCCTTAATAAAAACAGCCATTTAATGTCCCCTGAGTTTTGTTAGGATCTATTTGCTACTGGAGGCTTCTTTCTATGTGCATGAGTAACGTGAGCTCCATGGAGTTGGCATCTTTCTTATGCTTCTTGAAGCTGAGCAGGCTATTGAGGACATTAAGTGCTTGATTAATCACAGCATGTGTCTCAGCTGCCTCTTCATCCCCGTCATCCTCGTCATCCTCCTGCTGTGGCATAGTATGTGCAGCAATGGTATCTATAAGCGTGTCCTTCTCCTCTACGATAATATTGTCGTGGTCGTGTCAGTAATCTTAGTCGCCATTTAAGAATGTATTTGCATGAGGTGGATCCAGACTTCTACCAGGCCTAATGAGTCATGTGGAGAAGTGCATGGCATACTTGGGATTAAACTAGGGAACAGTTGTATGTGCCTCGATTATAAGGCACATAACCAAATATAGTCAGGCTCATAACCAAATATAGTCAGGCTCAAGCCAATGACAGTAGTCATATGATCATGTGACAGTCATTGGATATAACAATAAAATGGCGACGGCGACATCGGTTTACCAAATATTGGTGATTTGTTAGATTTACTGTGAGAACGTAATGCTTGAGCGAAGAAGACATTGTTAAAGGGCGAATACCTTTATATCGAATATCGTTATAACGAGTCCGCACTGTATTGTCAATCTATCTAGTTCCTCTGCCTTTTCAGGTTCGGGGCGAGATATGTGGATCCCGTCCAAGATGATGCAGGCTGTTTGGATCGCTCCACACTCTTCTGGCTGAGATTAGATGACTCCTTAAATCTCTGGGTGACTTTGGCTTATGCCGTTGCTTTGCCCTGATCCTGCCAATGAAAATAAAACCCTCTAGCATTCATACCATCTCTTTATGCATGTCCCTGTCTAGCTTTCCACACCTCACTTCGAACAAGAGACTTCATTTCACAGTCTAGGGCCTTAATAATCTAACAACAGATTACGGGACGATAACAACTGACTGGCTGATATGTGGTAAGCTATTATCCAATATCGGAGTTAACCATCAACCATGTGTATAAGAGAGACTATTCCAACTTCAAAGTTTGTTTTCAGATCAAGAGCTTCCCATCTCATTGGAAGAAGACTACTTCATACTCACATTAAATTCCTGCTATTCCTGTTTTCTTAGAAGCCGATTAATCTTAAACATCAAAATTATCAACAAATCCAGTCGTTCTACCAAATATAAGCCATAATAGTTACCTAAAACAGCTTCAAAATGAAAATCTTCGGACTTATTTCTTTCGCCGCCATTTTAAATCATCTGACGCCTGTACTTGCCGCTTCGAGTTATGTTTGTGGTCAATCACTTATTCATAGATATTACATACAATACGCTTTTGATCGTGCTCACGAATTGAAACTTCAAAATAACGAGCAAAATTACGAAAATAATGAACTTTTCGCTGTAGGAAATTACAAACATCAATATGAAGAAGATAATGGTTTGCAACCTTATTCTAAAAACCCCATCTTTTCCTACTAATACTTGTGTCCAGAAATTATCGATGTCACAGTCAAAGTGGGAGGTACAATTAAAAAGGAAATTCTTTGGGTAAAAGCTTTGGTTAAAGGGGAAGAGATTGAGTGTAAGCCAGCAACAAAGGAGCCTAAGCAATCCTCGGCAGCCTCTTGGTCTAGTTAGTATGAATTCTAGAAACGCAAAATGAGATTGTCCAAATATGGCAGACTTGAGTTATCATAGAGTGTGTAAGAATTCACAGCACAAATATGCGAGGGTCAGGTGATTGTAAAGAACCGTGCCAGATGGAGAAGGCGATTACCCATCAAAAGAACTCATTTATCCGTTCCACATCAACAATCATAGAT
This sequence comes from Blumeria graminis f. sp. triticale, assembly GCA_905067625.1. Taxonomy (NCBI): domain Eukaryota; kingdom Fungi; phylum Ascomycota; class Leotiomycetes; order Helotiales; family Erysiphaceae; genus Blumeria; species Blumeria graminis. Next base: position 1,734,137 of record LR898470.1, on the reverse strand, counting down.
TTATGGCTTAACATATATCTCTATGGTCCCTTGTCACCCGTCCCAAGCATATGAGCCTATTCTATTACGTTCTTCAATGCTCCAATTCGCCTAAATGGTCCCACGTCCATGTTGATGGTCTACATCTTGCCAATGAACTGTACCCCAATGCAATAGTCTGGGAATAACACAGAATTGTTTATGCAAACCTGCTTAAACTTAATGCTATTGTGCACCACAAGGATGTTATTGTAGACTGCTGAACAAACAGGAATAGCTGCGCAATAATTGGTGGGGTGACGGGGCTTGACCCTCAATATCCATTGGTAAACATTGAATATATCAACAAACAACTTTCATATTAAAATTTAGAGCTTTTCATATGGTTTTAGCGGTCCTTCATAGTCATAGACTCAGTAGGGACTTAAATTAAACCCCATTCTGTTCAATTGGTGGGATGAGAATCTTGTGAACCTACAAGGGTCATGGGAGAGTGATTTAGGTGTGGTCCGCAGTATATTGAGTCGACAGGGCATGACCATCTTTTGTCTATACATCTTTCTATCTTCTAGCACATAATACAGTGCGAAGCATCTTTACTAGTATCTAAATTAATGCAGGCTTATGTCCTTAGTACAGCGCTATATGGAGCAGAAGTCTGGTGGCCAGGGCTCAGCCGAATCACAACTCAGCAGGGAAAAAAGGCTGGTACAGGAGTAGGCTGCCACAACAATCTCCTTGACGGCACAATCTTGAAGGCAGTTCGAGCGGAGCTACCGGTGTGGCGAGCTACTCCAACTGTAGCGCTACACAGAGAGTCTGGCATCCCCCCATCTGCTGTTATCTTACAGCAGAGAAAAATGCTAGCGGCTGCACGGATTCAGAGGTTGGACGCATGGCATCCGTTAGTATCCAGATCTAGAGAGGGTCCAAAGGATACAAAAAGCCGCCTCTGCCTCCGTTTAGGTCAGAAGAACCGGTCATTCAAGTTTCCAGAACGGTACCTCACGCGACTTCAGATCAGCGCCAAAAATGTGCTGATGGCCGAAGAGCCCGGCAAATTATACTTCCTACAAGTCGAATGCATCAAAAAAATCACTGGAAGTGACTTTCAGGACGAAGCAGCTTACGCTAAGCAATGGATAGCCAGCCTGTCGGCCGAGACAGTTTGCGCTTATTTAGACGGCTCATTATGTGTACCAGCAAGGTCGGCATAGGGGTATACCTTATACAGAGGAGGCCAGGTGATTGGGAGTGACTCTGGTCCATTGCTGGGAGCGGAGGCTTACGATGCCGAAATCTTTGGGGCCCAAAAAGCCCTAGAAGGAGCCGTAGGAAAAGCAGGCAACTCCCCGATAAAAGTGCTGCTCGACAACTCCACAGTCGTGAGAGCTCTAAGAACCGGCCAAACGAAATCTTCCCAGGCTGCAGTGGAAATATTCACAAGACTGGCACGACAAGCCAGATCAGTTGATATCAGTTGAGATCCGATGGATACCAGCCCATGCTGGGATCACGGGAATAAAGATTCAGACAGACTGGCCAAGGAAGTCCTCGGGAACCTACTGGATGAAACGGACACATCTCCCTCAGGAAAGAGGGACAGAACTAAATACACTTTCGCAGACCTTACTCTGTTTGTCAGGCAAAGATGTGAAGAAGCAGTGGAATCCTGGTGGCTAGATAATAGACCGAGCCGCTACGAAGAATTGGATCTCCAGATGAAACGAAAACGTCCACTGGAGCTAGCACTTCCGAGGTGGGCGCATCACCGCCTTATCGCAGCAAGGATGGGACATGGCGATTTCAGAAATACCATGAAAGATTTGGCCACGAATTTGAAAACTGTAAATGCGTGTGCGGAAGAGAGAAGCGTCCTTGACATTTTGCCGAATGCCGGATTGCTCTACAGCAATGGAGAAACTTGAAGCTTGAACCACCACCGAGAGGACGAGAGATGCTGGCAGAAAAGGGTTGGGAAAGATTTCTCCAGTTCTTAACAGTAAATAGGTGTTACGAGAGGCAAATACCACACCGGGAGGATTAAGTCCTACCGAAAGGGAAGTTTTTCAGGACAAAGGGTTGTGAGGAAGGAGGAAAGGCGCAGGGCGCTTAATTTTCTTGGAATTAATTTTATTATTTATGTTTTGCGTATAGATTTGACAAGCAAAATTTGTACTTAGGTTGTAGTGTATCCCGAGGTAGCATAAACCCGTATCACGCCAATTGGGTGCATGGCGTATGTCTGATACGACATGAATTCAAATAAAATTTACTAGTATCTATAATAAATTATGTATAAGCGCAGTATTTATAGACTATAATCCATTTACATACGAGTAGCAGAGTTAGTATCTAACCCCTAGGTGACCGCGTTTTGTAAGAGGTTATGAGTCCGTGAGCGCTCTTGACTAACAGATCATAAGGAAAGAAAGCATGTCGCCACAAGAGCCCCTCGTAACCCTCAGCCCGGGAATTGTAATATTCGAGTAGGTATCGAATGTTCAATCTGCACTTGTCAATAATAACTGTCTGGGACACGTCTTTCACAATGTCCCCGGATTCGAACCAGCAGAATTTCCGACAGAGCCAACTCAGATTATTCAGACAAATGAAGAATTCGACACCTTTATGAAAGAATGTAAGGCGAAATAAATGCCAGAAACATTTTGGACAGTGGAATTTCCAAGCAAGTCCGGCCAAGAAACTTCATGAACATGACTGCCAAGCAGCTATTTGACCACGTCTCCAATGCTCGAGGAGAAGGGGCTACCACACTCTATGAGACAGCAGTTCGAAGACTGTTTGCGACTCAACTCACTTCAACAATTGACAAATACTTCAACGAATTCATGCAGAATTATCTTGATGTGAATAGTGCTACTAAGTCTATGAGGCCCAGGAATTTGGACAGCTCAAAGGAAGAAGACAAGGACATGTGTATCTTGACCTCAGGCCTTACAGGATTCACGTTCATAATAGGCACAGAAGATATGGAATGACTCGACACTTGGCGTCAGGTAAAAGCTTACGATAGCAACAATATGTATGTGTTTTAATAGCGAGGTTATGAGAAGTCTAATAATTGTCGCTTTTGATGTAGCAGTCGAATTGAGTAGATGTAGGATAGCACTGAGTCTAATCTAAAGAAGAAGAACATAGATGGTAAATTTTTTATATTAATCATCATATGGTAAGACTAAGAGTAAACTGTTATTTTACACAAAGATGTCTCATAGCGAGTATTTATATACATATATCGTGCACAGAATATACAATTGACAGTAAACCCTCCCGATGATTAATGACGATGTTGTTGAGTGTATTTTCGTCATATCAGCACGCAAAGCTAAGTTATTGTTGGAAAATATACTCTGTACGATATTATGTGGATAAATATGAAGTAAAGAAGATTTGATATTTTATAATCATGGGAACACTGGACTTATACATCTACGGGAGAAATTCCCCCTAGTCTCTTTTTTTATTTGGCATCAGATTTTAATTGCGTATGCAGCTATCTAGCTATAACACAATATCAAAGAAAAGTTCGGAAAAGATGACTCAATTTACAAGAAGAGCACTCATGCCTCGGATTTCATTTGCAAGTACCACTGCGAAGTTATGGCGGCTTTTTCTTCACCCCAAGTCAACCCTCATCCGTGAATACCTACTCAGGGGAACGTCTCAAAAACCCTGAGTTATCCAGACATGCCTCCATCATCTTTCAACTTTTCTCCGCGCGAAATATGGTCTGAGATATCTCCTTCCCAAGTGGAGTAGGTGCCCAGGCTACTCAAACCATACCAGAGAACACCACCAGGAGGCGGACCACAACACCTTCCATCGTTTGCTTGTTTTTATAGTGTCAACTGCACTCTCGCAAGCGAAGTCTTGGCGCGCACAAAGCACAATTCGTAAAACTCTTGCAAAAATTCGATATTTCACGCCCGTCGAAAACGTATCCCTCTTCTTCATCATCTTGTAAACTTGGCCTGATCCCTCTCACGTCCATTCCAAAGAGCTATCTCCCAGATTTGTGCTCCACGCTTTGCTTCCTCTGTCGGGTATAAATATCGGCGTGGGCGTGTATTTGGTGACCGGCTGATGCCAGAGAAGGTCGACGAGAGGTGTGGTCATTGAAACGAAGATGTACTAGGTCGTACTTGTAGACTTGATGAAGCTTAATTGAGAATCGGATTTTTTGGGAGTGAAAGATTGACATGGTGGAGTAATTTGAATTTTTGCCTTGGGGGCCAACTTCTTTGATATTGCGAAATTTGACTGAACTTGGCTCTGGGAGAATATTTCACTCCCAGGTTCGTAGAGGACACCGCGTACAGGTGTTCAGTCTTGCCCTCCTCCCGCTAGTCTCATGTGCCTGTGAAATCTAGTGATGAACAGCCACCTCTCATCTACCATGATGAGCCAAGATACACTGTAGTGCGTAAATATCCAAACGTATATGCAACAGTAGGCGCGATTAGCGCACTCGTGACATGTATAGAGAGAGTCGATCTTGTCGGGAACCTGAGACAATATAGATAATGGTTGAGTCCTAAATTCGAGAGTCAGAATTTCCAACAGAAAGCGCTAGGAAGGAGTCTCGTGCTGTCCAACATGGCGATGAGACGCTTTTTCCGAACAGGCGGCATGGTAAGAATGCCAAAAGCTCGAATTCAATTTTCTGAGTGTGTGCGGCGAGCGCGAGAGGGGAACGTGGGATTTGATTTTGATTTTGATTGAATTTAACGTCGTGCCTGTCCACAGCTCGTGATTACTGTCACGTACTGGACGGCCCAGTCCCTACAGAACTACCCGACGACGTTAAATAATTACAAAAAAAAAAGAACCACCCGACGCTCTAGCGCGCACTACAACACCTAGAAATCACAGGAGGACGAAGGCTGAACACCTGTCAGTGGTGTCCTCTACGAGCCTGGGAGCGAAATATTCTCCCAGCGCCGAGATTCGGTCACGACAAAGGGTGAATTTGAGACTTTTCGTCGAGTTGGCGATCGGGAGGAGTGGTGTTGGCTCATTTTTGGTCGAAAATCCGACTTGCAGAGATTTCACGACTGCACAACTCAACGAAATCAACCATATACACCCCAGATACGAACCGTACACTGGCAATAACCTGTGTGATGTTCGTATCATAACAACCGACACCTTCTAGATCTAATTTTCTTTTTCTCTGGAAAATCATTCACAGCCAAACTTATCTCGCGGCCCTCTCCACAATTATCTCACTACCCACCGACGCAATCCATTCCTTCCAAAAGTCAAATCGCCATCAAAGAGGCAAGAGGACGTCCAACCCTCCGCAACTACCAGTCGCTGTGAAGGTACGGTCGAAATACCTGCCTTAGATGCGTCCTCACCTCGTCCAACGGCACCAACAACTCGACCTACGACGAATCGCCACCGACGAAATACGTACGACGTTTCGCCGGCACACTAACTAGAGCGTTCGACAAAGGCTGGAGCACCGGTGCCCCGGTCTTGAGCTCTCAGTCGCGCTTTCGACCTCCACGGTTAGGGGTACGGCAGCGACGGGGTAAGGCCGGAGGGTTGGAAATTCTACAAAGTTTCTAGGATGACGAGGCTGGCTAAAGGACAGAGGGATGCTGCATGAAGGAACAAAAAGGGAATACAAATTGAGGAGGCCTTGGTGGGCGACTGGATGAGGCCTCCAGTGAAGAAAACGACCCCTGGATGAGATGAGGAGATGCTGAGATGAGCCTAAGCTGGGAATGATTCGAAGGGAAAAGTTACAGATGGCAAAGGTGTCAAGGTCTCGGGCGCGTGGTGGCCGAGGCTGAGGAGGAATTTGCGCTTCGGCGCGTCAAAAGGGGGTTCTCTGGACGGTTGGGCTTGACATAATTCAACACATGGGTGAAGTCTGAGGTGGTCCGGTCATTTAGGTGGGACGAGGAACTTGTACTTTACGGTAGTTAACCTGATCCAGCCCGGCCCCATCCGTGCTAAAGCTCCAGTAGGAGTGCAACGGGAATCACTATACCTAGCACGTAAATGATTAAAACAAAACCTAGAAATCACAAAAGAGTCCGACCGGCTGTCCGTCAAAACGAAGCTGCAGTAGCTGTCCAGAGAGAAGTCGACGCAGTCTATTTCCTAGGCCCTAGATCCAGGGGATACGATCTTTCGACGATAAGGGCAGGCCCTCGCGATGTTCAAGCATCCGACAATATCCGATGGCTCGGAGTTGATTTGGACCGCGGCCTGACCTTAGAAAGCTATGTCGCCAAGTGGACCAGTAAAGCAATGTGGCTAGCGTAACACTTCCGACAGCTCACTCAGTGCACCCAGGGACCAAGGACCGACTAACTAGCCACAGTCATCCGCACGGTAGTTCTGCCTATAGCGATGCACGCAGCGGAGTTCTGTTGCCCGGGGCCAACTAGGAAAACTTATCGAAGTGTCGTGCGTAATTCTTACAAGAGATAGTGCAAAGTAATCGATCAAACTTCTGCTTTCGGAATCCGCGTGGCTCTACCAATCTGGCGCACTATGCCCATCACAGCCTTGAGAAGGGAGACTGGCATTCCACCAGCACACATTCTTCTCGAGGAACGCAGGCTCAAGACTGCCGCGCGAATCCGAAGACTAGATGAGTACCATCCGCTTCGACTTCGGACCACGGAAAGCACTGACAGCGCTTGCCACCGGCTTGGACTAAAGACATGCAACAAAAGTAGACTTGGTCTGGATAGAGTTCATGATTCCAGGGTCCAGAGGATGTACCGACTTCTGCTAGAGGCCGAACTTCCTCTACCACTCTGACCCGTAGTACCTCCCCCGCCGAACCCCTGCTGGAAAAGCAAGAAAGAAGCGGCTAGGTTTATAAGAGAGTGGCTACCGACACTCCCACCCGACTATCTCTGCGTTTACAGTGATGTTTGTGGGGCGTCCACCGATAGAGTGTCATGGGCCTTTGTGACCTTCATCAGTGGCACAGGCACGGCAATCGAACAAAGCGGCTCACGCAAAATTACCAATGTGGAGGTCTACGACGCGGAGGCTCATGAAGTTTTGGTAGCCCTAGAAGCAATCACTGCCAGCAAGCGAGACCGAGGCCGCAGTGCCATCTTTTTCCTGCTCGACAATTCGGCGGCAGTCCAGGCCCTACTAACGGGAACAACAGTCTCATCATCCTGGAGGATCCAAAAGTTCTGCAAAATGACCGCAAAAGCAACCGCGCCTGTAAAAATAGGTTGGGTCCCGGGCCACGAAGGGCTGGCAGGAAATGAAGTCGCCGATGAACTCGCTCGAATAGAGCTCAACTCGCTGGACAACGCTAGGACGATACATGGTGTGATGACCCTCACATCATCTGGACGGAAAGCTCGCGAACAGGCCAGGCAGATGTTGGCGGACTGGTGGCATTCGAATCGCCCCTAACATTACGCCGGCCTTGGATTCGAGATGCGGCGCAAGAGACCACCAGAACTAGCGCTATCGAGAGCGGTCTACGCCCGCTTAATCGCCGCTCGAACTGGACATGAGGACTTCGCGGCACGTCATCGCCGCTTCAACCACACTGACGCTAAACTTAACTGCGAGTGCGGGAGAGAAAAATCAATCAGTCACCTTGTCCAGTGTCGAAAAGCACTGGCAACATAGAGGCTGAAAAGCGGAAAGCGAAGGGCACCAGCTCTGGAAATGATGCTCGGATCAAATGGATGACAGCTGTTCAGGGATTACGTCCAGGAGAGCGGGATTTACGCGGAGGCTATTCGAGAGATTGCAGGGATACCTGTGACTCGGAGGTGATAGATCGAAAGCCTAGGTGGTTTGGCATGGAAAGAGGGATTGGAATCGAGGCTCAGGCGCGTGGCGGCTGAGGTTGAACGATGGAAGGGAGGTTGTTTAAGTTTTTCTTTTGTAATGCAGGATTTCGCGTGCAAGTTTTTGTTTGTTTTCAATCTGGGCTGCTGGATTCGTCATCACTCAACACATAGATGCATTTTGGCATGGTTCCGGTCATTTAGGAGGGACGAGGCATTTGTACTGCACGGTAGTTAACCTAATCCGGCCCGACCCCACTTGTGCTCAAGCTCCAGTAGGATTGCGACGGGAGTAACTTTACCTAGCAAGCTAATGAACAAAAAACGCACAATTCGAGAAATTCGAAAGTTCGAAAATCCATTTTTTCCCTCTTTCCTCCCTTCTCGACCTCGTCGCATCCATCTCCGAATTGTGATCGAGCTGAGGCATTTTCACCATGCCTCCAGTTCGCAAGAAGCGTCCCAACGCCAAGTTGGACAACACGAGAGTCCACCCGAGGGCTCTCGAACAATCACCTGGCCTTGTTCAGTCTCCGAAATACGCGGAGACGAGCAAGGTCTCCATCAAAGGGAATGAAAAAGCCCTCCCCGCCGTCTCTGAACCTGATACTGACATGATCGGGTCTGTTGAAACTGTTGAGGAAATTCCTCAACCACCATCCGTCCCTCACGGGATTGGAGAATCGTCAAAATCTCTTCCGACCGCATCAAAACCGTCGGAAAACGCTGCACCTATATCAGCGCCAAAATCAACGTCGCAGCTACAAGCTGCGTCGAAAGCAGAGTGTCCCCTAGAGCTTCGACCAATTGTCGAAGCTGAACAACGACGCGTCGCCGAAACAGCGGCAAATCTGGCCCTCTGTTCCGCCGCTATCTCTGGCGTCGAAGCCACCCTCCTCCCTTTGACCAACGGGTCAAATACACAATTCGTAGACTCGATGAGAGTCTACCTACGTGCCGCCATTGCGCAATACATGGCCACGGGCCCGGCCACTACGCCACCCGTCCTCCCTCCTCGCCCGGCAAACCCTCCCCCAAGGGCTCCCGACGCCAGGAGTATACAAATTCCCGCCGTCCCAGTTCTGCCTGTGAAAAGCACCTGGGCCATGGTGGCTAGAAATGGACTGCAACAAGAAGCAGTCCCAACTGTAAAGGCTGTGCTGCGACCTGCGGCCAAAGCCCCAAAGAAAGAAGCTCCCAAGGCGAAAGTCGACAAACGACTATTTCTTCGCCTAGAAAAGGAGCACCCGTGGCGCCAGCTTACGCCTGCTGGCCTACGGTAACAACTACAGAGTGAGCTAAATTGCTTCTTGAGTGACGCCTGCTCCATATACCGTGTTAGAACCGGCTTTGCGAGGGGGACTATTCTCAACACCTGTCAGTGGTGTCCCCTACGAACCTCCAGCTCTCACTGTAGAGTCTGCAGAGCCGAGATTGAGTAACAAAGTCCTCACTTCGACGAGGATTCCCAATCGCTTTCGCGGTCTATATCGTCTTCATCTCTCAACACATTCCCCCATCACCATTATCATGAAGCTAACCACCATCAGATCAGATGGTAGGGTCGGAGCCCTACTCATCACCAACCCTTGATCATGGAGGAAAAGCCATTCGATGAGTTTCCGGAGCGTGCCCAGCACCCGATACGGAGATGGCAGATTGGATCAAGTCGACTTCGACTGTTAAAAAGAAGGGAAAAATAGATGAATATGCGCACCTCATGTGGTCCCGGTGTCTAAGCCTCGCCTGGCTGGGGCTGCAGGTTTTTTTTTGAGACTTTTTCCCGCGCACGCAGTTTCCATTGCTACCATTTTTATTTTTTTGGGTAGAAGGTTCCGTGGAAAAGGTGGCTGAATTCCACGGGTAAACACTGAGCTGAATGGCTATTCATCAAGGGGAATATATCAATGATCTTTCAAGTAACAAAAGAGGATAGGAGCACTGTACAAGGTGTGGCCTGGGTCAGAGAGGAGCCCAATGTGCTAGATAGTCATAGACTCAAGTAGTACAATAAAACACACACACACACCGGCTTTGCGATTCTGACAGGGAATGAAAATAAAAGGGAAGAGCTCCTAGATGCCGCACCAAAGTTTTCGGACTTCGGCGCCAAGCTCGACGAAGCCTCCAACTTTGTCGCCTTTCGGATCGCGAATGTTCCGGCGACCATAAAAACAATCGACTGTACTTATACGGTCAATGCGGATTGGATCTCATTGGAGATCTACCGAAAAACACAAAAGCTTCCATACAAGGTGCTACCGCACGGGACATGCCTTCCTGGAGCGTCGCACAGAAATTGGAAAGCCCTTTTCGACCGGAACAACGCCCCCCGCCCGGGCTTCCGCATTCTCGAAGAGGCTGGTGTGGCTACTATTCACAAGCCACGACCACAAATTGAACAGTGTAAACGCTGTTTGGGCTTCCACGCCACCCGTGGTTGCTCCCGCGCTCCAGCTTGCTGGAAATGCGGATCAAATATGTACTCGGAAGCCGAGTGCGAGGCCCTCACTAAGTGTCGCAACTGTGGGGGACCTCACCGATCGGATTCTCGCGCCTACCAAGCCAGACCCAAGAAATCCGAACCGGTGGCAAAAGAACAGCTCGTATGTATCTGCCACACCGAACAAGGGGAGTTCTCAAAGTTGGTGCGAGCTCGAGCTGCAGCCAGATGGGCCGAAGATGCGATCACTGCCGCGGCGAAGGATGTATCGATGGCCGAGGCAACGGGTTTCGGAGCTCTGGAATCTGAAGAAGTTTGAGGAACAGCAACCTCAACGATGTCAATTTTGGGGCATTTACTAACGAATAGAAGGATATCTGTGACCGGTTGTGCCCCGATTGGTACTGGTCATAAGGACCACTCCGGCTAGACTGTTAAGCGCCAGCGAAGTGGCGCTTACAGAGACGCAAAAGGTCGTATAAGGATGAATGCAAGGTTTCGCATGAGGAAGGACCTAAGAGAGTACGCACTAAGGGGTGAGGATGTCGCAGGAAAGAGGGTAGCCGGGGAGAATGGAGTATTCTCAGGTAGGCTGGGATGGGGGTGTAGACGCGACGCTGCAGAGGACATAAAGGATAGAAGCCGTCGTTATTAGATCAGCTTCCCAAGTAAAAGTTATCTATTCCTATTGAGTTAACGTCTTTCAAGTACTTCTGAATTCATTAAACCCTTTACAATACCGGCCGGATCAAAGGTGCCTGCTAACTCATCTTTTGCTCTCAGCGGATTTGATTTGATTTGATTAAATTTAACGTCGTGCCTGTCTACAGCTCGTGACCTTAGTCACGTGCTGGACGGCCCAGTCCCTACAGAACTACCCGACGCTCTAGCGCGCCCTACAGCACCTAGAAACTACAAAAGAGTCCGACCTGCTGTCCGCTACTCTGCTTTCCAATTTAAATGTAGCAAATTTCCCTCTACCCGGGATTTTACTTTTTATTTACAAGTAGTTTGAAATTACTCCCGCAGACTATTCACGCAGTACCAAAAATCTCAAGGGAAATATCTAATGTGCCCGTTGGACTTCGTCGTAGAACTTTGTCAGCTCCACCCATTTTCCGAAGGCGTGTGCCCCTTTAGGCGTGCTGAGGACCCATTTAATACCGGGGCTGGAGTGCCGAGGTCCACCACTAAGGCGAGCCCGTTGCTCTCAGCGGAGAATTGTTAGGGTATTGCTACATTTAGATAGGGTCACGTGTGATTAGGGAATCGCGTAGAGCGCAAACGCGTCTGTATTTAGTTACTCTCTAGCCTCAGGTGGACCACCTGTCCTCCTTGTAGACAATCTAATTCACCAGATTTGACCTCGTCAATCTTCCACGTACCAATACCTTGACAAGAATGAGTAAATTTGTCATTTGGAAGGTGTGACGGACGACGGAATGTGTGAGGGGCACATTGCTTGGGTCCAATGTGGAGGAATCTTCTGGTTTTCGGAGTAGTTTTGATTTTCTTTATTTTTCGTTTCAGTTTAATCAGCTGCAACTTTGGCAGCGATTCACGAGGTTGGAACGAGTATAGGCTGAAGGAAAAGTTACAGGGAACCTTACCGAATCCACCGGTCCTTGACCCAATGTGGATAAAGAGCGTTAGCTTAGTACCTATTCGTAATAAAAATAAACAAACAGCTATCCGACACTCTGCTTTCCAATTTAAGTGTAGCAAATTTCCCTCTACCAGGAACTTCACTTTTATTTACAAGTATTTTTAAATTACACCCGCAGAACAAGAAAATAAGAATAAATCCTTCCATCAAACATTAACCCCACACCAGATCGTAAAATTTCACTTGGAAATATCTAATGGGCTCTTTGGATTTCGTCGAAGAACTCGACCCGTTTTCCCAAAGCGAGGGCACCTTCAGGCGTGCCAAGTACCCATCTGATGCCGGGGCTAAGATAACGAGTTCCACCGCGAAGACGGGCACGGTTTCTTCCTATAATGCAGAAGAAGTGATCAGGGCTTTTCTCTTTGCCACAGGCACAAGTTATTAGGGCATCTTCGTGTGCGAAACGTCGATGATTTGGGGCTAAATGTCCGTGTCCGGAGCGAGCTGCGATGAGCGCTCCAAATATCCGCCGATTTAAGCTTTCCAATCCTAGGATTATTCCTGGGCTAGGGCCAATTCCAAGTTCTTTATATCTAGTCGGAGCCTCTCGATCCCAGAAGGCGTCGCTGGAGGCCTTGTAGAGTTGAGCTACCTTCCTCTTTGCCTTTTCTATGGAAAAAGGGAGAGACGATGTGGGTATTAAATATGCAGACTTGGCTAGAGAGTCTGCTGCTTCGTTTCCGGGGACTCCAGAATTTCCAGGGCACCATCGGATACTGATTGTTTCAGCTCTGGTGCAGGATGCGCGTTTCCTTTCAGACCAGCTGGCTGCAAGTTTCCGGAATTTCGTAATTTAACGGGAACTTGTTGCGGTGGGGGGTAACAGGAGCAGCCGTAGAGTCGCTTCTTGGTTGTCTAGGCAGACAGTTACGCTGGTTGCATAAAATGCCATGGGATTGCGGATGGCAGCCGCAAGCCCCTCAGTAGCTCCAGCAATTTCAGCATCATAAACTTCTGCTGAGGTACCTATAGGTACAGTTCCACAGGCTATCTCGTGTAACGCGCCAGGTTGTATCGAATATCCTGCTCCTGCTCGGTCCTCGATTAACGCACCATCGGAGAAAACAGAGAGGTCCAACATTGATTGCAGAACGAACCAACAGGAGAAGGCATCGACTCCGGCATTGCGACCAACTGCCCCGATCTTTTCCAAAGATGTCTCCCGATTAACTTTCCAGGCTGGGGGAATAGTACCTTCTAAGAGTTCTAGAGATAATATTTGTCGGATCCACAGCATTCTTGCGGAATTTCATCTTCTACGAAAGGCGTGCCTAGGATCTGCCGAGGCTTTGCGGACGGCTGGGCAATCGTGAATAAGTTCAAGCCAGGCTCGTGCCGGACCCCAAACTGTCTCCTAAAGAAGTACAGCAACTGGCGTCGTTCGGAATACCGGAAGAGCTGCTCGGGCCGCGTCGTTCATCCTTTGTTGTATTCTAAGGACTAGTCATTTCGGGGTTCCTTTGGAATAACAAGTCTCAGCCCGGTAGAGCAAGGTTGTAAAAGCTGCTCCTTGAAGTGCTTGTCTCAAGAGAAAAGGGCTTATTCCTCGGGTGATCCTCGAGTGTCACGGTTTGACCGTTGTATGAGCTTAGGTGGATACCTAATCGTAATACTTAGATTGTTTACAATAAGGTCGCACGGGGAGGGGAAGATGGAACTAGACGAAACGATAATACTAATCAGGACGCTAGATCGCTGCTACAACTAAGTAACACCGAACGATACGTGGCTAGTTAGCGAGTATGATGTCTGGAGGAAAGCCATCAGTTAGTAGATACACGCAGCGGATCTGTGATTATAAGTACCTGTTGGTTGTAGCTAGAGTTCTCTTCTCTCCTCATATAGTTTAATGAATCGACTTACTCATCACCAACTCAGTTTCCGTCACATCGAGAGGCTTTTTATGTGGCTCGTGATGGCCAAGGATCTACCGCATGTTTGTCTTACATGTTCTCCAAATCGAAGGCCTCGGTCAAAGATAACCCCAAGCCAGCGTGTGTGATCGTTTGGAGTGACCTCTACTTCATTGGTGTAGACGCTGGGCTCTGCTGGGAATCCATGCTTTCGGTGGAAGTATTGCAGCTCAGTTTTGGACACTTCAAGAGTGATGCCGTTCTCGCGCCCCATGCGAGGGTTGAGTCGAACTGCTTCTCGAGTAGTTCTGAGCCTCGAGTGAGAGACAGCGCAGACGCTATGAGTGACACATCATCTGCGTAACCAAAGAGGGGAACGTGGGATTGTTCGAAAATTATTAGGAATGCTGGGAGTGGTCATGTGCCATAGCTAGAACGCCAAATAGCTAAATACTCATAAAGTGATTTAAAAAAACCCCGACAATCGGTATAACGATCGACTGCATAACACTTTTGTATATTTGCTACTCGACTCTAGAACTTATTTACAAGAGCTCAAAGGTTTTTCAATTACCAATTACAATCCCACCGTCTTGGCTTAACCTTGGATCTGAACAAATAGCTGGAATATTTTCGGGTCTTAATATCTGATTTGTCCCCCGTGCGCACCTATCATAGCCTGACATCTTGCTGGCATACTCTCAATAAGTCTCGAAAGATCTTCGAGAGACACGAAATCCTATGCCTTCTTCATAATCTTGTGAAAGCTATCTTGAGTACACTGCTTACTGCCACTCAGATTCAGATGATAACGCTGGATGTAATCCTCCTTTCTATTTCAAACGGCTTCAATCGGGTTGAGGTCAGGCGAATTGGCCGACCAGAAATCGATTGAATGAGCCTTTGGCTGGTCTCTTCCACTGTACTTGCTGCTCCGTGAGCAGGAGCATTGTCCTGCATCATGGAGATCCAAGGTCTCATCGAGACCATACCATGGATAAGACCATCTATTTTCTCGCAATATTTTTGGGAGTCGATGGACCTCTACTCCTCCCAAAACATCCAACCAACCCTTTTCCACGTTTTTTATCCAACACAATGAGCATTGTATTGATGGGAAGTCTAGCTCACATTTTTAGAACATCAAATTCTCTTCTTTTTAAGGAGGAATATAAGAATACATCTCGCTACCTAATCTCTAGAATTCCTTATCTCCTTTAAACAAGCTTCATCAGTCCATAAAATTGTGATCCAGTCTTCAAATATCCAATTAGAACGACCTTATACCCATTCACTGCGTATCGTCAAAGTTTTTTGAGTTGCGAAAGTTCTTTAACGAGCTAGACTTTGTTGATATCCGATTTTTTCAAGTTCTATTTGTTTTACCTTCTTACTGACACTAAGATATCTAATGGGGCCTGAGACGATTTCTATCCATGTTTTGCGGGGGGTTTCAGATGAAGACTCATCAGAAGATATAAGCTGGTTAACTTCATCTGATTTCTGGGTCGGGAATGTTTGTTTCCTCTTTTGTGGGAAAGTTAATTCTGCAGTGTAGTGAATAACTAATTTGTCCCCCTGGAATGCCAAGTTGCGCAGCAATTTGCGTCTCTTTTTTGCCAGCCTCATGGAACCCATTGTCGGAACGATTAATTCGGTTGAGTCTATCTTGGGTTTGGAGTTGGTGGTCCCTGCATGATGTATAACAGTTCTCTTTGTAATTCTTTTATATCGGGTAAACTATTATCCGAGGATAGATACCAACTTCGTGGCTATAGTTTAGGGGAGAGATATACATAATCAATCGAACCCAATCGAACAATTGTTCTCATTACGTACTGCAGTACTCTCATAACTTCAAGTGAACCTATTGGCTTGTAGTGTATGACCTTTGTCATACCAACACTGATCAGTGGTTGAACTGACATTTTGAGTCATACAACCACAGAACAGCAAGGTATTCCATTGGGGTAAGTGTTGACGCGGTCAAGCTCGACACGAGACAAAGAAGCGGCGTTTCAGATTAACTTATCTGACAGCGTGCGAATAAGAGTGAAATCTGCGGTCAGGCGACGACTCTCTTAAGGGCATTACAATTTGCAAGAAGGGAGTGACGGCCAATTGGTCCCAATTCCTCGACCGCTTACCTGCTTTGCCTGCGTCCATCACGCACGTCAATTTTACGGATTAAAGCCTAAATCCACAGATACATTAAGATGGCCGATCTTCGAAACAAAGCATGGGTAGCAATCGCCATTGACACCAAGCTCAGTGGCATGGAGATTGATGTAAAAGATGAAGAAAGTTTGGCACCTGAACTAATTAACACTCACATCGTCGACTGCCTCGAGTTCTATGAATCAAGCAATAAGTTTGATAAGGCACTACTGAATCAATTCAAGGAAGATTTTGAAGGCTGGACTGCCAACATTTTTAAAATTGCTAACAAAAACATTCGTAGGGAGCTCAAAGATCGCTTAAAGAATAGCGGAGTTTACGTTGGTGGTCGAGGTCAAGTTCCAGACCAACTATAATACTTGCTTAAGTGTGATGAGTGTCCACCATGGCCAAAAGACGAGCTTGAATTGCATATGCAAAAAGGCTATAATTTCAAGTCCCGATGTTATAACCCTAACTTTGATGGACAATACGAATTTATCCTAGGAAACCGCCAATCAGATACATCACAACCGACTCCCATTCCAAAACAAGAACCCTCCACCGAAAACGTCTCTGCCTCCAAACCAGGACCTCCCCTTCAGCAAACCCGTCCCACAATAAACTATCCACCAAATCAGCGTTCAGAATCCATTCAGCCCAATAACTACTATTCCCAAGTATCTATGACAACCAACACAGCGAGATTACTAACGGATCTTGGAAAGTTTTACGTTGACTCAGATAATAAGTTCGGCGGAAGCTTTTATGATGTGCTGGATGCTAAACTTAGAATATTTTACGACATGTGTGACAAAGCTGGTGTTACACCTGATTTATACGGCTCGGCTTACTCCACCATGCTAAAGGATAAGGCTCAAAAATTTTTACTACCAACACTTAGCTCGTCAAAATCTTAGTTTTGATGAAATGATTGAAAAAACGCGCTCCTACTTTCACACCCCTGAAAATTACCAAGCCTACCTCATGGAATGGCGCTCAACAATGCTAAAAAGTACAATTGAGGCAAACCCGGAAAGAAATATATCTGAATGTCTGGAAATGGTAATTGATAAACTTCAGAAAATCCATCAAGGACTTGTGCAAAACTACAAGGACAGTCATAGTCTGCCAGGTCAATTAATCAGCGCATGTCAAGGTGTCGAGGCATGCTCTATTGTCTTGGTACGGCCAGCAGCAACATTTGAAGGTGTAGCTTCTGACCTTCGAAGTGCAGTCGGTATGTGGATGAGATCCCACAACAATTTACCTCGAGTCTTCAACGCCATGGCTCTTGACGAGAATAGCGACAAAAGTAATCAATACTTCGTTGATAGACGGTATTCAGGAAACGGCCGTTCACGTAGTTGGAACAATAATCAAGGTGGCAATTATGTCCGTGGTAATTTTCAAGGTAATAACAACCGAAGTGAAAGACAGCAAAAGAAGTGCTTTGTTTGTGGCAAACCTAAATGTTGGTCAACCCGTCATTCTCCCAAAGAACGTAAACAACGTCGCAGCGATTGGCGTGCTTACGCTCAAGATATGGGACTTAGTGAAGACTTGGAAACATTCCTAGTTAACTACGAAGGAATTGATACCGAAGAACATACAGATGACGAATCCAACGATAAAGATTTTCATGCCTGGCTTTCAGAAACACGTGAGACCTCTGTCTCTGATAAGTTTGAGCACTTCCACACGGCGTGTGGTAATATAAATGGGTATATCATAACAAATATGCTCAATAATCAATCGGTTATGCATGCCTTAACTAGAACAGACCCCTTTGGCAAAATATCCATCGAACCAGCTCACCTTTTTCACTTCAAGAGCCGATATGATGCCGAAGAATTTCAGGGCATTATGCCCGATACCGGCGCTGCAGGTATTTCGACTGCTGGTGAGAATCAGGTAAAAGCATTGCAGCGAAAACTCCCAGGTATCAAAATCAATACAGCAGTTGCAGGCCAGCACTCTGTTCGCTTTGGTGATCATCCAGAAACCGTATCTCTCGGCACTGTTACTGTGAAAACTCCATTTGGCATGATCCACTTTGCAATAATGCCGACCAACACTCCATTTCTGCTATGCCTATCTGATATGGATCGCTACGGCGTTTACTTGAATAATATCGAGAACATTTTAGTTCATAATAACAAGAAGTACCCAATTGTACGCAAGTGGGGCCATCCTTGGCTTCTTCTTGAGGACCGTGAAAAATCAGTCGCCTGGTGTCACTTAACAGAATTAGAATTACGTCAATTGCACCGAAGATTTGGTCATCCAGCTGTTGAACGTCTATACAAGGTTTTAACATGTGCTGGATATGATAATCTGGATCGTGAATCACTCGCAAAGATCACTAAATACTGTCATCAATGCCAGATGCACGGTAGCGCTCCTGGTCGTTTCCGATTTACACTGCACGATGATATTGAATTTAACTATCGCGTTATAATTGATATCATGTATATTAATAGAAAACCAGTACTTCATGCCATTGATGAGGCCACCGCTTTCCAAGCGGCAAGATTCATGACTAATATGACAGCTAAAACTACGTGGGACACATTGCGCACTATGTGGGTAGACATGTACGTCGGACCTCCTGATGTTGTTGTCACAGATGCCGGAACTAATCTCACTGCCATGGAATTTCGTGCCAACGCTCACGCAATGGCAATCAAAGTTGAAGAAGTCCCTGTAGAGGCTCACAACTCGATCGGTAAGGTAGAACGGTATCATCATATCCTAAAACGTGCGTATGAAGTCATTTCAGCGGACTTAGAAACCACGGTGACCTCGGATCATATACTTCAGATGGCAGTTAAGGCGGTGAATGACACAGCTGGCCCTAACGGATTAGTGCCCACCCTCCTGGTCTTTGGAACCTATCCACGAATTTCAGAATTGTCACCATCGTCACCATCAATTTCGATACGTGCGAATGCCATACGTAAAGCAATGGCAGAAGCCAGAAAACTCAGAGCTACACGACAGGTTGCTGAAGGACTATCGATGCGAAACGGGCCAAACATCCTCGAAACAATACAGCTCCCGCTACAAAGTGAGGTGAAAGTTTGGCGCGAAAATATTGGCTGGACTGGACCATACATTCTCTTGGCTCGAAGCAATGATGACGTCACTTGTACTGTCGATGTCAATGGCAAGGCAACTAATTTTAGAACGGTCTCCGTGAAACCTTACTACCGCAATGAGAGCACAATAATCCCTGATCCTCTAAATATCGATGACCCAATCACTGAACCCCAGAGTCACGAGCCTGACAATGACGACTATGAGGAACCACTGCAAAAGGAAACCGAAAAACGTAAGCGTGGACGTCCAAGAGGATCGAAGAATATTCCAAAGCAAATAGCCATAGAAAATACCCCCTACACAACTTGGATGTCAGAAAAAGAGAAGCATGATGCAGCCTTGGCACTCAGGCTACGTCGAGAAGGAAAAATAACCACCCCTGGCAAGCCATTTGAAGAGTCAGATCGCCTAGAGATTGAATCTCTCATCGGGCGCGGCGTCTTTCGCTTTGAAAAATTCGACCCTCAAAAACACCGTGAAATACGAATCTTCAAGTCTCGCATAGTACGCGAAATTAAAGGAAAGCTTACTGAGACCCCGTATGAAAAATCACGCCTAGTAGTCCAAGGTTACAATGATGAGGGAAAGAAAACAGTACTAACCCAAAGCCCAACTATACAGCGGGCTAGTCAACGAATTATTATGGCCCTAGCACCATCAATGATCAAACGTGGCATGCACCTTTGGCTTCGTGATATCACACAAGCATATGTGCAATCACAAACTAAACTTCAAAGAACTATTCTAGCATATCCACCCGAGCAAATTCGTGGTTACTACCCAGATAACACTATTATGGTCGTCATCAAACCACTCTACGGGATAGCAGAGGCTGGAGCTCATTGGTGGGCTACATATTTTAAGCATCACTGTGAAAAACTACACATGACAACTTCAACATATGACCCATGCTTGTTAATGACAACCAAAAGTTCTAGATATTTTGGCGTTGTCGGAATGCAAACTGATGATACATTGGGTATGACGGACGCGGCGTTTGCAAAGCAAGAGGAAGATGAACTTCATAAGGCCAACTTCAAAGCGAAAGAAAAGCAATTTCTTGATGAGAATAACCCATTGATGTTTAATGGCTGTATTCTGTCAAGGCAGCCGAACGATATCCTCTTACTAAAACAGAAGAACCAAGGTGAAAAGCTGAAACTCGTCTCGAATACTCACGAATACGTTGAACAACGCGCTCGGGGTGCATACCTTGCTACAATTTGTCAACCTGAAGCCAGCTTTGATTTATCTGCGGCAGCTCAATACAAGGAACCTCTAAAAGAAGATATTGCCAGGTTGAACAAGCGTATTAGTTGGCAGATCAAGAATGTTAGCCGCGGACTGACGTATATCCCGCTCGACATAGACTCAATGCGTCTCTTCGTTTTTGTCGACGGATCTTTCGCCAACAATAGAGATCTAAGCTCACAAATCGGCTATGTCATTGTCCTAGCTAATGAAGAAGCAGGAAACGACTCTTTCACAATTAATGGTAATATCCTACACTGGTCTTCAACAAAATGCAAAAGGGTGACAAGAAGCATTCTCGCCTCAGAAATATATGCAATGTCTAACGGTGTCGATGTCACTGTTGCTATCAATACGACGATTTGCAATATTGTGGCGCAGCTTGGTGTACCTTCAATCCCGGTTGTTGTCTGTACGGATTCCTTCTCGTTATATGAATGTCTGGTCAAGCTCGGGTCAACGAAGGAAAAGAGACTCATGATTGATATCATGGCCCTTCGCCAGGCGTACGAAAATCATGAAATTTCTGACATTCGATGGATTCACGGTGCGGATAACCCGGCTGATGCGATGACAAAATCAAACCCAAATTGTGCATTAGAAACACTAATCAACGATAACAAACTTACGATGCGAGTCCAAGGGTGGGTTAAAAGGAGTTTGGAGACTTAGAGGATATGATTTTCTTTTGGCTGCTCGGTATTGATCTGATGACTTAACCCACAAAAGAAGAGATTGCCAGTGTCGGAACGATTAATTCGGTTGAGTCTATCTTGGGTTTGGAGTTGGTGGTCCCTGCATGATGTATAACAGTTCTCTTTGTAATTCTTTTATATCGGGTAAACTATTATCCGAGGATAGATACCAACTTCGTGGCTATAGTTTAGGGGAGAGATATACATAATCAATCGAACCCAATCGAACAATTGTTCTCATTACGTACTGCAGTACTCTCATAACTTCAAGTGAACCTATTGGCTTGTAGTGTATGACCTTTGTCATACCAACACCCATAAATCTTAATATATTCCATCAATTTAAATTAGTTATAATTTAATTTTTCGACTTACTAAAATGTTATGATCTCTGAATAATTGTTAGGATAGGGGTGTTGAAGGTGGGACCTGAGGTAGATTCATCAGCAAATTAAGTTTTGTAACGAGCGAAGCCATTTATCTGCCGAACAAACAACTCTGTTCTTGAGAAATCTAATTCTTATTATCAGTCAAGTATAAGATGAAAAGAGCTGTACAGTCTTTCAGCGGTCTGCGGATGGAGAGGTGGTGGCAAAGGATTCAGAAATGAATGAGGTGGACTTGCATAAAACTGACAGTGAAAAGAAATCAAGTTATGCGCTTATTCTGAGCCTTGAAATTCAGGACAAGATTTGTTTCATCTCCTGTCGATTTGATTTGAATTTATTTCGTATCAGACTTACGCCCTACACCCCATTGGCGTGATACGAGTTTATGCTACCTCGGGATACACTACAACCTAAGTACAAATTTTGCTTGTCAAATCTATACGCAAAACATAAATAATAAATTAATTCCAAGAAAATTAAGCGCCCTGCGCCTTTCCTCCTTCCTCACAACCCTTTGTCCTGAAAAACTTCCCTTTCGGCAGGACTTAATCCTCCCGGTGTGGTATTTGCCTCTCGTAACACTTATTTACTGTTAAGAACTGGAGAAATCTTTCCCAACCCTTTTCTGCCAGCATCTCTCGTCCTCTCGGTGGTGGTTCAAGCTTCAAGTTTCTCCATTGCTGTAGAGCAATCCGGCATTCGGCAAAATGTCAAGGACGTTTCTCTCTTCCGCACACGCATTTACAGTTTTCAAATTCGTGGCCAAATCTTTCATGGTATTTTCTGAAATCGCCATGTCCCATCCTTGCTGCGATAAGGCGGTGATGCGCCCACCTCGGAAGTGCTAGCTCCAGTGGACGTTTTCGTTTCATCTGGAGATCCAATTCTTCGTAGCGGCTCGGTCTATTATCTAGCCACCAGGATTCCACTGCTTCTTCGCATCTTTGCCTGACAAACAGAGTAAGGTCTGCGAAAGTGTATTTAGTTCTGTCCCTCTTTCCTGAGGGAGATGTGTCCGTTTCATCCAGTAGGTTCCCGAGGACTTCCTTGGCCAGTCTGTCTGAATCTTTATTCCCGTGATCCCAGCATGGGCTGGTATCCATCGGATCTCAACTGATATCAACTGATCTGGCTTGTCGTGCCAGTCTTGTGAATATTTCCACTGCAGCCTGGGAAGATTTCGTTTGGCCGGTTCTTAGAGCCCTCACGACTGTGGAGTTGTCGAGCAGCACTTTTATCGGGGAGTTGCCTGCTTTTCCTACGGCTCCTTCTAGGGCTTTTTGGGCCCCAAAGATTTCGGCATCGTAAGCCTCCGCTCCCAGCAATGGACCAGAGTCACTCCCAATCACCTGGCCTCCTCTGTATAAGGTATATCCCTATGCCGACCTTGCTGGTACACATAATGAGCCGTCTAAATAAGCGCAAACTGTCTCGGCCGACAGGCTGGCTATCCATTGCTTAGCGTAAGCTGCTTCGTCCTGAAAGTCACTTCCAGTGATTTTTCTGATGCATTCGACTTGTAGGAAGTATAATTTGCCGGGCTCTTCGGCCATCAGCACATTTTTGGCGCTGATCTGAAGTCGCGTGAGGTACCGTTCTGGGAACTTGAATGACCGGTTCTTCTGACCTAAACGGAGGCAGAGGCGGCTTTTTGTATCCTTTGGACCCTCTCTAGATCTGGATACGATCGGATGCCATGCGTCCAACCTCTGAATCCGTGAAGCCGCTAGCATTTTTCTCTGCTGTAAGATAACAGCAGATGGGGGGATGCCAGACTCTCTGTGTAGCGCTACAGTTGGAGTAGCTCGCCACACCGGTAGCTCCGCTCGAACTGCCTTCAAGATTGTGCCGTCAAGGAGATTGTTGTGGCAGCCTACTCCTGTACCAGCCTTTTTTCCCTGCTGAGTTGTGATTCGGGTGAGTCCTGGCCACCAGACTTCTGCTCCATATAGCGCTGTACTAAGGACATAAGCCTGCATTAATTTAGATACTAGTAAAGATGCTTCGCACTGTATTATGTGCTAGAAGATAGAAAGATGTATAGACAAAAGATGGTCATGCCCTGTCGACTCAATATACTGCGGACCACACCTAAATCACTCTCCCATGACCCTTGTAGGTTCACAAGATTCTCATCCCACCAATTGAACAGAATGGAGTTTATTTTAAGTCCCTACTGAGTCTATGACTATGAAGGACCGCTAAAACCATATGAAAAGCTCTAAATTTTAATATGAAAGTTGTTTGTTGTTATATTCAATGTTTACCAATGGATATTGAGGGTCAAGCCCCGTCACCCCACCAATTATTGCGCAGCTATTCCTGTTTGTTCAGCAGTCTACAATAACATCCTTGTGGTGCACAATAGCATTAAGTTTAAGCAGGTTTGCATAAACAATTCTGTGTTATTCCCAGACTATTGCATTGGGGTACAGTTCATTGGCAAGATGTAGACCATTAACATGGACGTGGGACCATTTAGGCGAATTGGAGCATTGAAGAACGTAATAAAATAGGCTCATATGCTTGGGACGGGTGACAAGGGACCATAGAGATATATGTTAAGCCATAAATCTATGATTGTTGATGTGGAACGGATAAATGAGTTCTTTTGATGGGTAATCGCCTTCTCCATCTGGCACGGTTCTTTACAATCACCTGACCCTCGCATATTTGTGCTGTGAATTCTTACACACTCTATGATAACTCAAGTCTGCCATCTTTGGACAATCTCATTTTGCGTTTCTAGAAATCATACTAACTAGACCAAGAGGCTGCCGAGGATTGCTTAGGCTCCTTTGTTGCTGGCTTACACTCAATCTCTTCCCCTTTAACCAAAGCTTTTACCCAAAGAATTTCCTTTTTAATTGTACCTCCCACTTTGACTGTGACATCGATAATTTCTGGACACAAGTATTAGTAGGAAAAGATGGGGTTTTTAGAATAAGGTTGCAAACCATTATCTTCTTCATATTGATGTTTGTAATTTCCTACAGCAAAAAGTTCATTATTTTCGTAATTTTGCTCGTTATTTTGAATTTTCAATTCGTGAGCACGATCAAAAGCGTATTGTATGTAATATCTATGAATAAGTGATTGACCACAAACATAACTCGAAGCGGCAAGTACAGGCGTCAGATGATTTAAAATGGCGGCGAAAGAAATAAGTCCGAAGATTTTCATTTTGAAGCTGTTTTAGGTAACTATTTTGGCTTATATTTGGTAGAACGACTGGATTTGTTGATAATTTTGATGTTTAAGATTAATCGGCTTCTAAGAAAACAGGAATAGCAGGAATTTAATGTGAGTATGAAGTAGTCTTCTTCCAATGAGATGGGAAGCTCTTGATCTGAAAACAAACTTTGAAGTTGGAATAGTCTCTCTTATACACATGGTTGATGGTTAACTCCGATATTGGATAATAGCTTACCACATATCAGCCAGTCAGTTGTTATCGTCCCGTAATCTGTTGTTAGATTATTTAGGCCCTAGACTGTGAAATGAAGTTTCTTGTTCGAAGTGAGGTGTGGAAAGCTAGACAGGGACATGCATAAAGAGATGGTATGAATGCTAGAGGGTTTTATTTTCATTGGCAGGATCAGGGCAAAGCAACGGCATAAGCCAAAGTCACCCAGAGATTTAAGGAGTCATCTAATCTCAGCCAGAAGAGTGCGGAGCGATCCAAACAGCCTGCATCATCTTGGACGGGATCCACATATCTCGCCCCGAACCTGAAAAGGCAGAGGAACTAGATAGATTGACAATACAGTGCGGACTCGTTATAACGATATTCGATATAAAGGTATTCGCCCTTTAACAATGTCTTCTTCGCTCAAGCATTACGTTCTCACAGTAAATCTAACAAATCACCAATATTTGGTAAACCGATGTCGCCGTCGCCATTTTATTGTTATATCCAATGACTGTCACATGATCATATGACTACTGTCATTGGCTTGAGCCTGACTATATTTTGTTATGTGCCTTATAATCGAGGCATATACAACTGTTCCCTAGTTTAATCCCAAGTATGCCATGCACTTCTCCACATGACTCATTAGGCCTGGTAGAAGTCTGGATCCACCTCATGCAAATACATTCTTAAATGGCGACTAAGATTACTGACACGACCACGACAATATTATCGTAGAGGAGGAGGACACGCTTATAGATACCATTGCTGCGCATACTATGCCACAGCAGGAGGATGACGAGGATGACGGGGATGAAGAGGCAGCTGAGACACATGCTATGATTAATCAAGCACTTAATGTCCTCAATCGCCTGCTCAGCTTCAAGAAGCATGAGAAAGATGCCAACTCCATGGAGCTCACGTTACTCATGCACATAGAAAGAAGCCTCCAGTAGCAAATAGATCCTAACAAAAGTCAGGGGACATTAAATGGCTGTTTTTATTAAGGAAATAATGAGCCCTCAGTCATTGAGGATATAGAGTGCATTGATTCAAGTAACTACCGAAATGAATTTAAGTGCAGAATTTGTGGTCACATTTGTACCAACAGCGTGGTCTATTTGATAGCCCCAATTATTCTAAATTCTATCAGTTTTAAATAAGATGTGTAAGATAGAACGATATCACGTTTGATATGCGAGGAAGCGAGATGATTATTAATTCATTTTATTGTCTTGTCTGAGTCCATCACTATGCAGGACATGCAGGTGCTCTCTGCCTACAGGCCAAGGATACCTATACCAGTAGTATATCCCCTTATATGCCTCCCATACAGCTCCCCTCAAACAGTACCGTCCCTCACAAGTCCTCATTTGATCATACACTTAGAGGAGCCCTTTTCCCTTCATTATCTCCCCTCTCCAGCCAACGAATAGATGGCATTCTGCGGGTGTACGGCAGGCGGGAAAAATCGCAAAAACCACTGGGTGCGGAGCTCTCCTAATACCGACATTAGGAATAAATCCGAAGACATACTGCCCCTTCTGAAGCGTTCGAAGAGGCCGGCCAGCTGGGCGCTGCAGACTTGTGGGTACCTCGGAGAATTCACATTCTGCCTTTCTAGCCTCCTTCCAACTCCTTCCCAAAAGTCGTGCTGAAATATTAGAAAAGTCATGACAGAGCGTGATTGCTGTTTGGTAGCTTAGCCCAAACTCTTTCGTGTCGTCCAGGGCGCTGGGGAGTGCCGTTGACTCATCGACAATTGAAGACCACCTGGCTAATTTGCCGAAACCTCAGTCTTGGCGCCCACAAAAAATCCAAAGTTGAAAACTTCTCAAAAATATCCGTCTCAGCATGCTCTTCAGAGACCTGTTCGACCTTTCGCTCCACGTCTCAGCCGCCTATTCTTCCTCAAGTTGTTTGTCCCATTAGAGCAACAGTCCCCGATAAGCCAAGACTCAGGCTCTGTATTTTTCGACTTGATTTCCTCCTTGCGGGTATGAATAGCGTCGTAAATATGTAGTGAGAGATGGCTGGAGATTAAAGGGGCAAGCTCCTGTATGCAATTGGAGCAACTTCATTATTGGTCGTCGAGGCGAGATGATGCGTGGTTAGAGAGAGGTTGAGGACTCAAACGAGTATAGTAAGAGAGGCATTGTCGAGAAGTCGACAGATGGAGAAGTGCTTGAGGTGGCTTTCGACTTCAATTCGGATGCGATTCTTCCTGGCTATTTCAGATATGCAGGGCATACTGAGCGATTACACTGGCACCACTGAAAGGTGAAGAATTCGTCTTTGCCGGCCACGCGACGCCTTGATCTCGACTACTCTATTATCGCCCTTCATAATAACATCCTCAATTTTTTGGGTTGAATATGCAGTTTGCAGCATAGTTATAATTTAGGGGACAACTGTTTGTCGCATCCTATTTTTGACCAACGTGGCTCATGTGCCTTTTGAAGGCTGTGCTGGGGCGTTGGGTGTGATCTTGCTCCTAGCGTCAGGAGCCCTTGGGATTGGGTTCGCCGGGTGAGGAGGGAGGACGTGTGGCGTGGAGGCCAGGCCTGAGGACATGTGTCGCGCAATAGCTGCGCGTAGGTAGACTCTCATAAAGTCCACGAATGACCTATTTTACTCGTTTGTTAATGGTAGGAATGTTGCTTCGACGCCGCTTATGGTGGCGGAGCAGAGTCCCAGATCTGTCGCTGTGTTGGCGACGCTTCGTTCTTCGACTTCAAGAATCGGACGAAGCCCGGGTGGACATTTTGCTTTTGATGCAGCGTTATCTGACGGTTTTGATACGGTTGGAGGAGGTTTGGATGATTACCCAATGTCTTAGGGGACGGAGGATGTCAGTATCGGGCGCAGAGACGGTAGGATGGGCTTTTTCCTTTCCTTCGATTCAGAACTTGCCCATCTCCACGTATCTTGGAGATTGGCAAGGTGCCTTGTTTGATCAAGTTCTCAGACGGGCTCTTGTTTTGATCAACGTAGCGCTGGGATCCTTCTTATGAACAGGTGGCGTGCTGTGACTGCCGGAAGCTCGATCTCATTTTGTTGAACGTATGCGGCGAGCGCGGGAGAGAGATGAGGAAGATGGAAATACTCGAAAATTATTGGAAGTGATGACAATGATCATGAGTTATAGCTGGATAGTAATATACAAATTAAATGATTTTAAAACAAAGGAATAGTCCACCATAGCGCTGTAAAACCTAACACTGCCCCTGATCAGGACCTTGCGCATCACACATGCTTATATAAGTACATTATTATTTGTCCAGACTTGGCGCCTGAAGTCCGATACAGATTTTATTGGAAGATGCGTAATTTAAGTAGGGCAACTCAATTTGACGTCTAGGAAATTCACATTCAGATTTCATTTGCAGATACCACTCGAGGCTAACCCTTGCGACGTATAACCTCTTCCGTGCATACCTACCGCGGGGAGAAGCGTGAAAAACCTGTGGCTGTACGCGTGTGCTTTCATCGTCCCACAAGGACAACATCTCCGCGAGAGAGAGTGGTGTGTGAGCATTGTTGGATTCGAACCAGCTTTCTCCCGTCTTCAGTGGGGTTAGTGTTCAAGCTTCCCGGAATCTACTTGGGAGAACGGCCTGGATGGTATACCACTGCACCATCCAACCCATTTGCGTGTCACAACTAGTCCAGTATCTATTCGCAAATCGTATTTCCGATTTTAAGCCGGATCCAGACTAAATCATGCATTGGAATTTTTACAACTATCATTGTAAAGTACCATTATCTTGGACTTTAAGGAAGAAAAACTTAATTATTACAGTTGGCCATCTTGATAAAATGATCGCCACAATACAGTTTACAACATTGTATCTAAATTTTTGAATTTTTCTCAGTATGTTGTTACTACTCCAAACATTATTTTCCTCTAGGTACCAGTTATCCTGGCAATATTTTTCATCGAAAATTCTAGGAAAGGTTAACTCAAGTGATGTTAGTTCTCTAGGTTCATACTAACCACCGCAAAGCCTAAACAATTTTAATTGAAGATATTAATGAGTTGACACTATCATCTCTGAAAAGCGAGTCATACTTCCCGCTATCATGTCGTATTTAAATATCTATTATTTACAAATTACTAGTTTAAGTAGCTGCAAGAAGCTATTTATAGTAATAAGCTGTAATTCGGTTAGGGAGTTCGTTTGATCCCCTAAAAGTTATGTATCTAGGGGTTGTGCCGGAGCGTTACCTTTAAAATTTCATCATGAGAAGATTAGCAACGCTTGGCTTCCCGTTCTGCTTTCCTGAGAGCTCTTTGTCGGATGCTTTCATGCATTTGTCTGTTCTTTTCAACAACCAAGCTTGTACCAAGGCCGACAGTGTTGTTTAACCACCAATGCATTATTCCATGGCCCCAGAATGGTGTGGATGTGTAAGCCATATCCTGGGCTCCGCCACTGCGTCCAATCTTACTTAGAACGCTTCGGACAAAGGTCTTCGGGTTCGGGATCAGTAAACTTGTTTTTCTTATCTTTGACATAGCTGATGTGACGAGATAACTGATAACAAGCTCCACGTCGACGTTGGATGACTTTAATTCTCCCCCTAGTGCCGTTGACCAATGTTGCAAGAAAGCTTTGGAGCCAGAATATGTCGCTAGCAAAGGAGTTGGCAATAGCCCACCGAACGATCCCATCGTAAGAATAAGGCCACGTTTTCGTGAAACCATCCCTGGCGCCACAATTTGCGTCACTTTTAGAGTACCCATGACGTTAATCGCGATAATATCTCTCATTTCTTCGCTCGGTGTCTGGAGGAAGGGTACCGGAATAGAGTGACTTTGGCCGACGTTATTTACCAGTATTCCGACATCGAGCCCCTCGACTAATTCTGAAAGTCGAGAATAGTCTTCATCTTTGTTTTTTGAAAAATCCATTGCTAAGGTTTTGACTTTCACACATGAGCTCGCATAATTTTTGGTGATTTCAGCCGCAAGTGCATCAAGCTTTGTAGCCGTACGAGAAACCAGGATTAAAGAGAATCCTTTTTGGGCAAGTTGGATAGCGTATTCTTTTCCTAGCCCATCTGAAGCCCCTGTAACGACGGCGTACGTACCCCTTGGACCATACTTTCGAAGCTATTTAAATTTAGTTGAGTCATTTCCATAGAGGCTGGTGTATTACATCATATCCATTTAGAACAAATAGACTAAAAAGGAGGCGGGTGTAATTGAATATTTTAGTTGCCAGGTATAGAGCTCCGATAAGGACAAAAAGGCTTTGGATGAAAGGTGGAAGCATCATGAAATTTTCCATTACGATTCCAGAAAAAATGTAATGGGCCCTATTTCGGGTATTTGTGAATCCTATTGTCTAACTACAGGATGTGTGTGTGCGAACACTAGTTTTATCTTGAAAAACAAATGGTGAAATATAATTTGCGTTACGGCGTACACAGAGCGGGCTTCAGGGTAGTGGGACTCGATGGGACTCAACACATTGGATGGATGAGGCTCATTGCATTTATATGGTAATGAACCTGAACCAGCTCGGCCCCAATCATGTTCAAGCTCCATAGGCGTGCGGTAGCTGCCAATTGCCTAACACGGTAGTGCACAAGAAACTAGAGCTATATTTGTTGAGTTGGCTTGCATGGGCTACATAAAAAAGCAAGTAATTCAGTAAACGCATTGTCATACCCACTTCAGCCCTCCTATGATCAGAATAGGGGTCTCAACAGTTTATGCCGTTCACCAATAAGCTATGTTGCTGGCAGGGGGACTAAACTCAGCACACGAGAATGGTATCCCCAACGAAACCCACCTAGCACTGTAGAGTCTGCAGTGACGAGAGATTGAGTAAGAACATTCAACTTTGAGCATATTTATCTCCCCCTCCGCCAAAGATACGCATCCTATAACACACAAGACGGCCAGATGACGATAACGATAACGATGCTGGGAATGAGGAAAGATAATACGGCACCAAACGCTACATCGGTAGTCAGAGAATCCCTCGTTATATCACAACGTGTGCTACCCACCAGCGGGCGAACAAAAAGCTCACGAAAGCAAATTAGAAGACTCTTCCGCCCTCAAGAAAAGCAGATTTCGGCTCGTCAATTGTATTGTCCCTATCAATCTATGTCTCCGAATCTACTAGCCAGGAAGGCATCTGAAATACATGAGTTACTCGACGACCCCACGTCTGTAACGACTTTTGGATGCTAGGGTAGGCTCCTTCACGACTGTCACTGTCGACCAAGACTTTTCTGACATCCTTTCACGACCTTCGGTTTGTCCTGCGGCATGAATCAAAGGAGGAGGCTAGGAAGGTTGAGAGACACTCTTAGCTATACACAGGCCTGCTGCGCCCAGCTGGCCGGCCTCTTCGTCATAGGAGAGCCCTGCACCCAGTGGTTTTTGAGACCATTCCCAGCAGCTACACACCCGCAAATGGCCATCGTTTCGTTGGCTGGATAGGGGAGATAATGAAGGAATAACGGCTCCTCTTAGTGTGTACTCGAATGAAGACCTGTGGGGATATTACTGCTGGAAAGAAGTCGTGAGGGAGGCATAGGAGGGAGTACACTACCCGAGGCATAGATATTCCTGGCCTGTAGGCAGAAAGGACCTATATGTCCATACATATTCATAGACTTATTAGGACAACAAATACTCACTCACTCAAATGCTAGCACCGTTCGCGTCGGGGTTTGAAATCTTCTACATCTGGGACTCTGGAGCCATAATGATATAGCAATAAGTGGGATTATATCATCTCGAGAAAACTGATCATAATAAGATTGTGTAATTGGAGACTTGTTAACAGATCATAGCTGCTCCTACCATTTCGCTAATGAGAGGGACAAATACTCACCATCCACCAGTACTATCCCTTGCGAACATCAAGCTCTCACTATAGAGTCTACATGTCGAAGATTGAGCAACACCTTCATCTTCATTCCGATAAGGACCTCAACTCGCTTTCGCATCATGCATCTTCTTTGTGACAGACTGTATCTAAGAGGATTTAATTATATACGAACAACCTACAACTAAGACGGCAAAGACGAATTCCTCGTCTTCCATTGGTGCCGGTGTAACGGTTCAGTATGCTCTGCATATCTGGGATAGCCAAGGATAATTGCATCCGAATTGAAGTCCAAAGTAACCTCATGCATATTTAAAATTGACGAATTCTTACTAAACGTTGGACCTATCGTTCGTGTCGATTCATAGGTTCTGTTCTATTTATTTGCGTGCTAAGTATATGTCACCTATCGCTCTCCTACTGGAGCTCAAGCACGAGTGGAGCCGGGCCGGATCAGGTTAACTATCGTGAAGTATAGATATACCTCGTCCCACCTCAGACTTCACCCGTTTATTGAATCATGACAGGCCCAACCGTCAAAAGAATTCTCTTTTGACGCGCCGAAGCGCCAATTCCTCCTCAGACTTTGCCATCATGCGCCTAAGCCCTTGACATCCTCATTGACTGCGAAATATAAATTTAGTGCCGGATCTCATTGTTGCTCTAGCCTTGCACTTCCACAGTGTACCGTCGGGCTGTTGTCGTCTTTGGGGATTTGTGTGGTCCCCTCGGTGAACATTCTCTTTTATTTCATTCTTTTGTATACGTCCCGTTTCCATCATGACTTTCCTCATTAGGGCATATGTAGGTAGGTGATCGGACGAGTATGGAGGTGGGTCGCAGGTATAGGATCGACTGAGAAATGCTTCGTCGCAAATACATAGGAGTTTGAGAGATGTCGGATGTTTGAATACGACCCCCAGACAGACCTTGGTTTATTTGTGAATCGTGTGTTGGTGGTAATGAGTTATTAGTAGACTTTCTTACATTTGTGAAATCTCTGCTGACTGATTTTTCGACCAAAATACCAAGTACAACTCCTTCAAGCCGAAATTCATCGAAAAAAATTCATCCCACCTTTTATCGTGACTGAATCTCGGCTCTGGGAAAGTATTTCACTCCCAGACTAGAAGAGGGCACCACTGACAATTGATCAGCCTTCGTCTTCCTCGGCTCACAAGTGAATGGCGTAGGGATTAAAGTCTTGGATTTAAGTATTGTAATAATTATTTGATTTGACTTCATTTCATTTAGCCAGTTCAGGCACTCTATGGGCCCAAGCAGATATATCTAGCTACAACATTTACGCAGTAGGAAACCAAATTCGGTAAAAACCCCCAAAACTTTCTGTCTCGTGTCTATTGGTTTCCCGAGGTTTCCTACAGGAAATGTGTTTACACCGTTTCTACAGTGTGAAATCCGTCTTATCCTTTCGTACAGTGCGATTTCTACTTCTCCTGCCAGCCGGAATTGTTCAAACCAGCCTTTTGCCAGGATTCATTTTGTAATTCTCTCTATGTCATCTGGGCTGTTCATCATTGCCGCAAACGACCTGATTTTTGCTTTTCGAAGCACCTCTCCTCTTCTCATTGTCCTCTGAGGACACGCCAAGGCCATATGTTTGACATTTTGAGACGGATATCCACACTGGCATTTTGGATTAATCACTCCGGGGACTTACCTTCGATACAGATAAGAATTGAGACCAATGTGCTCATTTCTTATCTGAACTGCAATACTGCTTTGGGCCCTACTAAGATTAATTATTATTATTTGATAAATGCCAAGGAGTGTCTTGTCGGTGTAACACCTATTTTTTTTCATCAGATTTTAATTGCGTATGCAGCTATCTAGCTATGACACAATATCACAGAATAGTACAGAAAAGATGACTCAATTTACAAGAGGAGCACTCATGCCTCAGATTTCATTTGCAAGTACCACTGCGAAGTTATGGCGGCTTTTTCTTCACCCGAAGTCAACACTCATCCGTGAATACCCACCCAGGGGAACGTCTCAAAAACCCTGAGTTATCCAGACATGCCTCCATCATCTTTCAACTTTTCTCCGCGCAATATGTGATCTGAGGTGTCTCCTTCCCAAGTGGAGTATGTGCCCAGGCGACTCAAACTATACCAGAGAACATCACCAGGAGGCGGACCACAACACCTTCCATCGTTTGCTAGTTTTTATAGTGTCAACTGCACTCTCGCAAGCGAAGTCTTGGCGCGCACAAAGCACAATTCGTAAAACTCTTGCAAAAATTCGATATTTCACGCCCGTCGAAAACGTATCCCTCTTCTGCATCATCTTGTAAACTTGTCCTGATCTCTCTCACGTCCATTCCAAAGAGCTATCTCCCAGATTTGTGCTCCACGCTTTGCTTCCTCTGTCGGGTATAAATATCGGCGTGGGCGTGTATTTGGTGACCGGCTGATGCCAGAGAAAGTCGACGAGAGGTGTGGTCATTGAAACGAGGATGTACTAGGTCGTACTTGTAGACTTGATGAAGCTTAGTTGAGAATCGGACCCTTTGGGAGTGAAAGATTGACATGGTGGAGTAATTTGAAATTTTGCCTTGGGGGCCAACTTCTTTGATATTGAGAAATATGACTGAACTTGGCTCTGGGAGAATATTTCACTCCCAGGTCCATAGAGGACATCGCGTACAGGTGTTCAGTTTTGCCCTCCCAGTGTAAGACTTAGCCGAGTGAGTTAAGGTCAAACTTAGGAGTCGCGTCGATAACGCTACTCATGCAGATCAGTCGCGTGGAAGAAGTTTGTGCACAGCAGCTTTGAGTCTATATCACTCTTGTGAATACAACACTATCGCTTTTCATTTTATCTGACCTCCATCCACTGTGATAATTCACTTGTCTTCCCTACAGTCATACAGCTACAGAAGGCCTCCTAACTTAATATTACTACAATTTAACGTCGTGCTAGCTCACAAAAAGAACCACAGTTCTTTTAAATTAGAATTTTCGAATCTTCCCTTTTTCCCCCTCTCCCTCCCTCTCGCGCTCATCGCATTCATCAATAAATTGTGATAGAGTCGCTGGCATTTTTACCATGCCAATTGTTCGAAAAAAGCTCCCCAAATCAGTGTCGGACAACGCGAGAGTCCGCCCGAGGGCTCCCGCAAAAATACCAGGCCTCGCGCAAAACTTTCACGCATGTTTGCGAGTGAGGCCTTCATCGAAGGGAAGTCTCCAAACCTTCACGATAAAGAGATGACTGATTCTGGGCCTATCAGGTCAGCAAAAATTGGTCCCGAGGCCAAAATTCCCATCGAGCTTGCCCCAGAGGTAAGCACTTCAAGCAAAGGAAAGAAATACGTTCGAGAGAAGACGATAGAACACTCAGAAACGTCTTCAAGAAAATTCTCTGTGCCAGCTTCCAAAGGCACAGCTTCGACATCAGCAAAGGAGTTTCCTCCGGAGCTGCAAACCGTGATGGGGGCCGAAAAGCGACGTACGACGCAAATTACGGCCCGCCTCGCTATCTTCTCGACTGCGACAAAAAGTGTTGAAGCAGCACTTTCGCCTCTTTGGATCGGCGATAAAAAAGAATTCGTAGACGGTATAAAAGTCTACCTGCGAGCAGCTATTGGCCAGTTCGTTCAATCCGGTCCAGGAAGCACACCACCAGTCCTTCCTACCCGCCCCGCCAACCCTCTCCCACCGAGGGCTCTAGAAATTAGGGCACCTAACACTACGAAAACCCAGACTCCAGCCCCAAAGACAACTTGGGCCACCGTAGCTTGGGTAGGCCTAGTCAGCAGCGCTGGGCCATCGACAAAAAAGGCAGCACCGCCCGCCCAGAAAACAAAAAGTGCCAACTCGAGTGGAAAAGTCGATTCACGACTTTTTCTGCTCCTTGACTAATTCCACCCCCACCGTCTCCTCTCCCCAGCTCGCATTAGGTCAGCTGTTTCTGGCGCCGGGAACCGCTGCTAATGATATTATGTTGGTTCAGCGGGTAGAGACCGGCTTTGCAATATCCACAAAGGATGAACGCGCTCGAAAAGAGCTCCTAGATTCCTCCACATCACGGAGCGAATCTGGAATCGAGCTGGAACCAGCATCAAATCTGGCTGCCATGCAAATTGCCTCCTTTTTGGAGACAATTCGAATTCTTGCTGGCTCCATTGCTGTGACGGCAAAGATGGTTGCCGATGAAGTCACGCGAGTGACCAAATCAGTTCCTTTTCTTGTTCGTCCTCACGGGATCAGCAAAAATGGGGCGCCATACCAGAACTGGCAAGCGCTCTTCCCTCGTGAATCCACGCCCCGACCTGGATTTCGCCTCTTCGATGACTCTGGAGCTGCAAAGCTCTTCCAACCTCGTCGAAACATAGTTCAGTGCAAACGATGTTTTGGCTTCCATGCCTCTCGCTGTTGCTCCCGCGCTCCGGCTTGCTGGAACTGCGGATCAAAAATGCACTCGAAAATTGTCA
Source organism: Blumeria graminis f. sp. triticale (assembly GCA_905067625.1). Classification (NCBI taxonomy): domain Eukaryota; kingdom Fungi; phylum Ascomycota; class Leotiomycetes; order Helotiales; family Erysiphaceae; genus Blumeria; species Blumeria graminis. The sequence goes on along the minus strand of LR898470.1, from coordinate 1,698,066 downwards.
AACAGAATACCCTAAATTTAAATGTCGTCTCATGATGTTTAAGTTGAGTAGTTTACAAGTAAGTAAACTGGGCTGATGCATCAAGGGCAATAACTTAGTCATGCAAATGTTTCAACTAGCGACCAGACGGAAGGCCAATTTCATACGCACAACTCCCTTGTTTAAAAGGACGAGAATCACGGACGCTGCACGCAAAGGCTACCACAAAATAATCTATATTTTCTATGAAGAGAACACTTCAGTGGGACAGAGCCAATGTAAGGTGTGTGCTGATGACCACCTTACATAAGCACTAACAAAGCGTCTAACCTGCTGCAACAGACAGACCTACTTGCCACATCCCACTTACATGCAAGGCTGGGCCCGTAAGTCAGCCCAGCCAACTAACACCGGGTAAACCCCGTAACACCTTGTTGTTCTACTTTCTCTATTGCCCGTGATAATGTAACAGCCAATTTCAGAACCATGTATGTAACGTAGATTTGAGTAGTTCGCATGGGTAATCTAATAGTCAGTCTATATTTGGAATTAGCAGGATACTCAAGATGTATATAGTACCTAGATAGATTCCTCATGATGGAGGACAATCAATTCAATCACCTCTGAGATACATATTAGTATAACTTTGCTTAACAGAAACGGAGTACAAAGCCCCCACATGGTGCCGAAACTGTGGTGGACCTCATCGATCAGACTCACGGTTCTGCAAAGCCAGACCTAGCAAGTTTGGCCCGGTGAAAAAAGAGCAGCTTGCGATAATTCGCAAAGCCGAGCAGAAAAATCGCGCTGATTATGCTCGAATCAAAGCTGCAGCCGGAATAGCCATTCAAGCGATTCACGGCTTGTTGCGATTTCAGAGTAAGAGGAGTAGAAAGTATAGCTCAAAGAATATTGTTTTCATTAAAGTTCTAGGCTACATGTAAAACGCGAATTTATGTGCGAATATCCTAGAGTTAAAGTGGGTATGCAAACGACAATAGTTACAGTAAAAGGTTTTCAGCATTGCTGTAGACGAAAGCATTTCGCGGGGAATAAAATAGTACTGACCCCGCAGCATAAACACCATCCTATTTGTTGCAGAGTTAACATGACTATGTATCTCACTGCCTTTGCACCTGGTACCATACTACCCCGCACATGCAAATGCATGCGAGAATATCTCAACAGCGAAAAGAAATCAAAATTTAGAATACAGGAAGTATTATGCAGCATGTAGTAAAGTTGTTCACAATGGCAAGGAATGCCGATTGTCGTTACAAATGTGGCAAACTCCAACACGGCTCAAAGTGTAACGTCTACATGTCGGACGGATCGGGGTTTGGAATTCTGGAGTCTGAAGAGGAGGGTTAAGGTTACGGCCAGCCTCAGTGAAGTCGTCGAGGCTCCAGTACACTAACAGTAGGACACCAGATGGAAAAGGTGTGTCTGCGAGCTCATCTTCTGCCCTCAGCGAAGGTCAGAAATTGTCACTTGGAAGATGTGACAGGAAAGGGAACGGGCGAGAAGCGCGGGATCCGGACCTAATTGGGACTTCTTCTGAATTTGATTTATGTTTTTGATTTTCGTTTATTTAAGTCTTGCTGTTAACACCACCATTTATGTGGAAGTTAACGCAGTTGAAATGAATTGGGCCTGTATACAGTGATCCTCACCGGCTGCACCTGTCCTTGATCCATTGTGGAAAAATAGCATTAGCTTAGGACAAAAATAATAAAACAAAAACCTCCGTAATGTCTCATGTTGGCCAGCTCAGTCTACAAAAACTACCAAACGTGCCGATACTTTTAAATAAGCCCGACATGTTATAAATGGGCCAAGGCCTACCTGCCATGCACCCCGAACTATCGAAAGAAGTCAAGAGTACTCCCCAGCTGAGACTTTTGTATTTTAATACAGTAGAGAAGAAAATTATCCATCACCTAGACCAGAAGTCTTTTAATCTGGGCTCTTGCAAATAGATAATTATCTATATCAACAGAAAAGCTATCCATCACCTAGACCAATATTCTTTCAATCTGAACCATAGCCTATATCGGTAAGGTTCGAGGGGCTAGGGTACTGGCTTGTGCCATCGTTGTAATTCTGTGAAAAAGCAGGTATCATGAAGCCATTTATTAAAAGCTATTGCTCCTTTAGGAGAGCCTAGAATCTAGCGGATTCCCGCCACTGGATGTTTATTTCCGCTGCATAGACGGGACCGACTCCGATTGAGTCAACAAAAGAAGTGCTCAGGAGACTCTTCTAGCCCGCAAGCGCAGATAAGAAGAGCGTCTGAGTGGTGAAAGCGGCGGTGGTAGTCAGCAAAGTCTCCGTGACCAGAGCGAGCTGCAAGAAGGCGACCAAGAGCGTAGCGGTTGAGGCTCGCGAGGTCGGGGAAGCTCCTAATATTGGCACTAATCCCCAGCTGTTGGTATCGTTTAGGAGAATTTTGGGACCAGTACAGGGCTGTAGAGGCTCTGAGTCGTGAGATAATATTTCGATTTGCTTTGGAGATTGTTGGAGATAGGGGGGAGGGCTGCGCATGCTTGTTTAGCAAGTGCTTAAGCGTTTTCACTGCCAGGTATGCCGACATGTCCTGGACACCATCGCACCCTGACTACACCTGGTGCGGAAAAGTGGCTGCGTTCTCTCCCTATCCACCTGGTAGAAAGGTATCGAAAGTGAGCGATACGAGAGGAGCTGCTTGGGATAGTAGTATCTATGAGGAGGTGAAGGGTGGCTTCCTGATTATCTAGGCGAGCCGTACTAGACTGCGGAATACAAGTTGGAGTCAACCCTTGTATGACTATGGATCATGTGATCTCAGTTGTAAGCTAAGTCAACTTGATATCATACATGTGCTTCCAAGATAGTGTGTCGGGACGCCTTGTCTAGAAGATAGGTCCATACCATGCTCGGACATCCACTCGGTGAGCATCTGGACGTAACTGAGTAGCCTGGTTGTAAGGGTTTAAGGAAATCAGAAGTACTTGAAGTCGTTAACACAATGGAAATGAATAATTTTTCCTTGGGGAAAGCTAAACTTCCGTATCGTATCCTGTCTTTTTTTTTTTTTTTTTTTTTTTTTTTTTGCATCAGATTTTAATTGCGTATGCAGCTATCTAGCTATGACACAATATCAAAGAAAAGTACAGAATAGATGATTCATCGTTAAGGAAGAGCACTCATGCCTCAGATTTCATTTGCAAGTACCACTGCGAAGTTATGGTGGCTTTTTCTTCACCCCAAGTCAACCCTCATCCGTGAATACCCACCCAGGGGAACGTCTCAAAAACCCTGAGTTATCCAGACATGCCTCCATCATCTTTCAACTTTTCTCCGCGCGAAATATGGTCTGAGATATCTCCTTCCCAAGTGGAGTAGGTGCCCAGGCTACTCAAACTATACCGGAGAACACCACCAGGAGGCGGACCACAACACCTTCCATCGTTGGCTTGTTTTTATAGTGTCAACTGCACTCTCGCAAGCGAAGTCTTGGCGCGCACAAAGCTCAATTCGTAAAACTCTTGCCAAAATTCGGAATCTCATGCCCTTCGAAGTTACATCCCTCTTCTGCATCATCTTGTGAACTTGTCCTGATCCCTCTCACGTCCATCCCAAAGAGCTATCTCCCAGATTTGTGCTCCACGCTTTGCTTCCTCCGTCGGGTATAAATATCGGCGTGGGCGTGTATTTGGTGAGCAGCTGAGGCCAGAGAAGGTCGAAGAGTGGTGTGGTCATTGGAATGAGGATGTACTTGGTCGTACTTGTAGACTCGATGAGACGAAGATAGGAGTCAAAGTCGTTGGGAGCGAAATAACGACGTGGATGAGTAATTTGGATTTTTGCCTCGTGGGCCAACTTCTTTGATATTGCGAAATTTGACTGAACTTGGCTCTGGGAGAATATTTCACTCCCAGGTTCGTAGAGGACACCGCGTACAGGTGTTCAGTCTTGCCCTCCATCGTATCCTGTCCTTTATGTCTTTCGCGTACGTTAGTATTAATTCCCCCCTTTAGCCATATGAGAATTAATCCTTTCTTCCGGCTATATTCCTTGGCCCCTGAGAATCGTCCTTTCTCCCTGGCTCTCTTCCTTGTATCGTACTCCCCCATCTGGCACGTACCCCCTTTAATACCCCCTTAAAGTCCCCTTTCGTCTATCCAGGAGCGTTGCTTTGCCACTACCTTACCTTGGAGACGGAGTGGTCCTAGTGACCAGTCCCAATCCGGGCACAGCCCGTCACACTGGTAGCCATGAGCTGCCAGTCAGGGTGGACGCCGTAGAAATCTCCGCCAATAATTATAGGCGCAGATGGAGCCGATAATAGCAGCGGTAACAGGTCTGCCGCGGAAGCGCGATATCTAGAGAGAAATGTGACTCCTTCTATCTTTACTGCGGTGAAGCCTGATGATACTTTTTAGATTACTTGTTGTTGGCACTTGATCCCTATTCGCATGTAATTGAGGGAGAACGGCACGGAGATGCAAATGCTTTTCGACCCCCGGATGCGACTCGGTAAGCCAGACGTCGTCTTTGCGTTGAGTCCAGGGTTCCTGGATAAGTAGGACATTGGTTCCTGAATCTCGAGTGGATTGCAGAATGATATCTGTGACGCTCTGCGTGAGCTCACAAGTCTATCATATATAGTAAGATAGCTATCAGATACACAGATCTAATTTTATACCCTTTTTAGGCCAGTGAGCACTGTAGTAAAGCTGTCAAACTACAGTTACATATCTTCTGCGTAAGGAATGTTGCACGTGCGCCCTTCGTGTGGTCAGTGCGTCAAATAAGTGTGACAGGGTCTCCTCTGCCTAAATTAGCATAGAGGTACGAGATTGTTGTTGCCACCATGTGGAGCTCGGTAGGATTGTGGTGTTACGGCCTTGTGCTTCCGACCTTAGGGGCCTCTGATACTATTTTTCCTCTTCGGGTATTGTTTTGAGATGCTATATACGCACGGACTAGCTGTATATCACGAACATTTGCAAATCTTTAGATACCTTCCTTCTCCTCTTTCTTTAGTTTAGAATCTTATAATTATATTCATGATTAGAGCCCTTATCTAATTCGACTTGGTCATCTTCTAACCTATGCTCTCTTCCGGTCGTCACAGAAATGATGACTATTTATTTTGATGAGTAATGAGTTACCTGTTTAGGAATGGCGTCAGGAGAGAAGGAAAACTGCTGTATATACATGTTTCCTTAAGTTAGGGGTGTTGGTAAATATGCTTTATTTGTTTTGTTCATTTACGTGCTAGGTATAGTGATTCCCGTTGCACTCCTACTGGAGCTTTAGCACGGATGGGGCCGGGCTGGATCAGGTTAACTACCGTAAAGTACAAGTTCCTCGTCCCACCTAAATGACCGGACCACCTCAGACTTCACCCATGTGTTGAATTATGTCAAGCCCAACCGTCCAGAGAACCCCCTTTTGACGCGCCGAAGCGCAAATTCCTCCTCAGCCTCGGCCACCACGCGCCCGAGACCTTGACACCTTTGCCATCTGTAACTTTTCCCTTCGAATCATTCCCAGCTTAGGCTCATCTCAGCATCTCCTCATCTCATCCAGGGGTCGTTTTCTTCACTGGAGGCCTCATCCAGTCGCCCACCAAGGCCTCCTCAATTTGTATTCCCTTTTTGTTCCTTCATGCAGCATCCCTCTGTCCTTTAGCCAGCCTCGTCATCCTAGAAACTTTGTAGAATTTCCAACCCTCCGGCCTTACCCCGTCGCTGCCGTACCCCTAACCGTGGAGGTCGAAAGCGCGACTGAGAGCTCAAGACCGGGGCACCGGTGCTCCAGCCTTTGTCGAACGCTCTAGTTGGTGTGCCGGCGAAACGTCGTACGTATTTCGTCGGTGGCGATTCGTCGCAGGTCGAGTTGTTGGTGCCGTTGGACGAGGTGAGGACACATCTAAGGCAGGTATCTCGACCGTACCTTCACAGTGACTGGTAGTTGCGCAGGGTTGGACGTCCTCTTGCCTCTTTGATGGCGATTTGACTTTTGGAGGGAAGGGATTGCATCGGTGGGTAGTGAGATAATTGTGGAGAGGGCCGCGAGATAAGTTTGGCTGTGAATGATTTTCCAGAGAAAAAGAAAATTAGATCTAGAAGGTGTCGGTTGTTATGATACGAACATCACACAGGTTATTGCAAGTGTACGGTTCGTATCTGGGGTGTATATGGTTGATTTCGTTGAGTTGTGCAGTCGTGAAATCTCTGTAAGTCGGATTTCCGACCAAAAATGTGCCAACACCACTCCTCCCGATCGCCAACTCGACGAAAACTCTCAAATTCACCCTTTGTCGTGACTGAATCTCGGCTCTGGGAGAATATTTCACTCCCGGGTTCGTAGCGGACACCACTGACAGGTTATGCTTTATTTGTGTGATGTTTATGTAACATGTGGGTCTGTGCGCTCTTGCTGCACCATTATATCGTAGATTTCCAACCACCTGTGTGAGGCTGCGCTGGAAAACATAGCCGGACCCGGCTCTACCCTCTCAGAGCGCACCGTCAGAGAAAACGAATAGGTCTATAGGGGTTGAGATGCTTGCCATCTCATGAATTCCCTCCGGCAATTTTTTCTGTCTATAGCCAAAAGCTATGCCTTGGATATATACTTCAATAAGCACTGGTCAATACATCACGTGATTTGCCTCGTACGCTAAGCTCCGTTCTGTTGCTGTTGTTGTTTTATTCAAGACCTAAGCTAAAGCTCCAAATCCACTATGAGTACAGGACCGATGTTCACAGCCAGAACTACATCTAAGAAATACCCAGCTTTATTTCACCTCATGAACCACCACAAAACCAGCAGTAAGTTGAAAATATGCGCCGACGCTAACTCCTTTTCCCAAAACTGAAAAAAGAAAGAGATAAATTGCAAATAAGTTAGAATAGGAAGCAATACTCCTCGCCTCGATTCCCATTTTGTCAGGTTTAGTTTCCTGACGAGTTATATTCGATCTCCACTGAGAGTAGGAGATGGATGCACAGGAGAATACCCAAAAAATTGGTATCCTGCGCAAATTGTTTGAAGCTCTCGAAGCACTTAGGCCCGAGTAGCTTGTGTAGGAAGGCACTGTGAGACAATGACCCTCTGATTCGACGCGTGATATTTGCATTGAGTCGACAATGTATGAAGTGGGTAGGGGTGGTTTCCTCCCCACAGATGCACTCTATGATAGCGTGCGGATTATTGAAGCGACGATGGTACGCTGCGAAATTGCCGTGGCCCGTACGGGCTGCAATGAGATGTTGTAACTGTAGCCTGGAAAGCCCCAGTTCTGGTGGTTTGCGACGGCGCATGAGCAGATCTAGCTCACGATACCGTGACGGGTAAGTTTCATTCCACCAGCTGTCGAGCAAAGTCTGTCGTTGTCGATGCAATTTTTAGTGTAAAAATGCTGTCGTGGTGGTTGCTGGCTCAGTTTCCACGCTGGGAAGCGTTCGTAGGGCGGATTTGGCCGCTACGTCTACTTCCTCATTTCCATGTATTCCCGAGTGACCTGGTAACCACTTTATTCTTACCTGAGCTAGCCCAGATAATTCAGGTGTTGTGATCCGCCTCCTGGTGATGTTCTCTGGTATAGTTTGAGTAGCCTGGGCACCTACTCCACTTGGGAAGGAGACATCTCAGATCATATTTCGCGCGGAGAAAAGTTGATGGATGACGGAGGCATGTCTGGATAACTCAGGGTTTTTGAGACGTTCCCCTGGGTGAGCATTCACGGATGAGGCTTGACTTGGGTTGAAGAAAAAGCCGCCATAACTTCGCAGTGGTACTTGCGAATGAAATCCGAAGCATGAGTGCTCCTCTTGTAAATTGAGTCATCTTTTCTGTACTTTTCTTTGATATTGTGTCATAGCTAGATAGCTGCATACGCAATTAAAATCTGATGCAAAAAAAAATAGCCCAGATAATTCGCGAAACTTTCGTACTTCCTTGTGGCTGGTCGAGGACCTGCCCGTGCTCAGTGCATTTATCGCATGTCGACTATCCATCAACACATTAATGCACTGCGTCGTTCCCTTCGCTAGGTACTCCTTCCCTCTTGGATGACTCAACACTGCTTTAAGAGCTTCCTGTGCCCCCATAATCTCTGCATCTAAAGCCTCTCCACCGTGCTTTATGCCACTTCCTTTTTGAAAAGTTTTCCCATCCAGCTTTAGGACAAACCCCCAAGCTGAGCGTCCCTTTCCCTCCGATGCTCCGTCCGAGTAAGCACAGATTTCTGACTTTGGCACATTATTGATCAAAAGTTTACAGGCTTCTACTTGGTCTTTTCTCGAACCAACCTTCGAACCCGGCCGCGATTGATAATATGGTGAGGCAAGAGGTTCCGCGGCCTCTGCCTCTGGTAGCTGTCTATAAGCACACTCAGCCCGTGACATTTGAATTTCAGGACGCGCAGATTTTCGATTGTGCTTCTTATATTTCCGCGTACCGATATTTAGGAAAACTGCAGCACGGATCCTGAGCGGATGGCGGTCATCAAGTATTTGCATTCTAGCAGAGAGGCGAAGTCGGTTTCCTTCGAGAATGATTTTCCCGGTTGGTATTTCTCCTTCTCTATGAAGTACGGCGTTGGGGGTTGTCCTCATCACTGGTAGTTCTGACCTAAGACCCATTAAGACAGCCTTATCAATCATACTACACAGGCCAGCAGCGGGCAGTGTCACCATCCCTCGTACTGTTGGGCGTCTAAGGCCAGGCCATCAGATGTCAGCTCCGTACGTTGCGATTGGGACGATATATGTGTCGATCGCTTAAACCAACGCCCCAGGAGCGGCTCCTCGATAGGCTGTATTGAAGCGACGCATGTGCTGTACAATTTTTAACGCTTTGCCACACCAAGTTGTGACGTGGTGTTTGAAGTTTAGTCGAGAATCGAGGTACAAACCAAGCCAGCGGACATTTTGCGACGGTTCTTTGAGGCTTTCGTTGACATAAATTCCAGTTGATGTTTCGCGATATCGTCCGGGGAATTGTAGGACTTCGGACTTGTCTGCATCGAAAGCGACGGCATAATTTCGAGCCCAGTCAAGTAGGCTATTGACCTCGTCCTGTGCTACGGCTGCAGACTCTGCAATCGTCCGGCCAAATCCAAGGATACCGATATCGTCGGCTTACCTAAACCTCAGACCCGGGGTTCCACTTCGCATGGGCTCTGCCATATATAGAAGGAAGAGAAGTGGCGAGATAGGTGAGCCCTGCGGAACTCCGCACACTAGCTCTCTCTTTGTAGTGACTCCCCTAGAGTATCGCACTTGAACCATCCGATTGGCGAGGAAGGAGCTAGTCCATTTGAGAATAGACTCCGGCCATCCCTGCTCCTGCATCCTCCTCACTAATCGATTATAAGGTACCGCGTCGAATGCTCCTTGAACGTCCAACGTTACAAAAGTAGCTGCCCATCCTTGTGAATTTGCCTCTTTGATGTCGTGGACCACACATGAGACCAGATCCGTTGCTGAGCGCTTCGGCAGTGCACCAGACTGTTGCTGGCCGACTACATTATGGATAACTGCAAGGTGTACCATCCGCTTAGCTAAGAGCCTTTCTAACCCTTTTCCCAAGCATGAGAGAAGAGCGATTGGTCTCCAACCCTTGATTGTCGTTGGGTCTCTATCGTTCTTTTGAAGGAGGACCACCTCGGCTAATTTGAAACACTTTGGATGGGTGCCAAGCAGAATGCAAGCTCGGAACAGTTGGGAAATCCAAGGCCCGATTGTATTCCAACACGCCTCCAGCAGATTTACGGAGGCTCCGTCTGCTCCTGGGGCCGTATTTCCGCAACCAATGGTACAGGCTCGGAATTTTTCATCTGTTACGTCCTCTTCCCATGGTATCCGACTGCTGCTCGCGACTGTACATGGTGATAAGTCTTCTGATGCCTAAAATCGTGCCAGGAGGGAGTCGCGAAGGATCGTGGCCCGTTTTAATGGATCTGTTATCAACGTACCATTGTGATTCAGTGGCGGAGGGATACTAGCCTGTCTGGGGTTATCCATTCTCATTAGCTTGAATACATCAGTCGGCGTAGTAATTGATTCGACCTGTTGGGTTTTGAACTCCTTTTTCGAGGTCTTCACAACTGATCGGAGCTTTTTCGTGCTGAGTGCCCGTTGACTGGGAGTTATCGCGCTTTTATACTCAGCGAAGGCTGCCTTGCATTCTGGGGTCCACCACGGAGCAGATCTGCCGCAGCGGGCTTTTGGTCGTGTTCCTACTGCATTGATTGCAGTAGTGAGATTGAAACAAATTTCCTCGGCATACTCTTCAACCCTCTCGATTGTGTCAAGAACTGGTGGTAGTCGAACCCACTGTGCAATTACCTTGGCGTATCTGGGTAGCTTTTCCTTTATTACTCGGAGTTTTGAATTTTCAGGTCTCATCACTGAGTTGCGAGCTGGAATTTGTCCTCGGATAGGGAAGTGATCGCTGGTGACACATCCACCACGATCTACCCAAGCACGGGCGCCGTCGACATTACTCCAAACTAGATCTAGCGTGTTTCCAGCTCGGTGAGTGGGCTCCCCAACAATATGGCAGGTCAAATGGCGTGTGTCTCCCCATTTTTCGATCATTTCTCCTTGTCCATGAGGACGTTCCACGCCAGGTTGCCAAGCCCAATATACCGAGTTAAAGTCCCCAGCAGCGACGGAGTTTGGCGGTGGAATCCAGTTGATGAGTGGCTGGATAGCTGTCGAGTCATTGGGTGCCTTGTAGACGTTGAGAAAAGTGATACTGTTCACTTCAACCTAGCAATAGTCTGCTGTAGACACAACATAGGGAAAGATCTGTGTTGCCGATATCTTTTTACCGTCTATCCGGGTATAGGTCACAGCCCTCGGCCTAACATTTTCGCCGCCGTTAGGCAGATGATAGGTGTATCCTGGTTGATCCTTTGTTGTATTGTTTTGTTTGTTCCACAGAGGTTCTTGAACAAGAACCACGTCGATACCCAGCTCAAATGCTCGGGCAAGCGCAATGTTTTGTGTTGAGCCCCCTCTACCTACATTTATTGACATAAAGCTTAGAGTAGGAGAGAGGCTCGAAGAGACTTGTGGGGTGCCCTTCACAAAGATTTTTACTGATTTGATGCCTCATTGACCTCGGCTACAGTTGCTGTAGCATCGGACATGAGAACTTCAAAACAGTTGCTCGATTTGAAACCTGGCTGGTTAGTATTTGACGCTTCTGCGGCTGCTGTCATCGCTGCCTCTACGAGTCTGGCAGCTGCTTTGGCCCGAGTAACTGCCACGATTTCGCGTTGGCTAGCCTGCCTGATGGTCTATAGGTTTTCCTTGGAGGACGTCCCAGACTTTATTGGGGCGAGCTACACAGTCCCGACTATCTAATCTGCGTGGACCCCCGCAGTTGCGGCACTTGGTGTGTGCCTTGCACTGGTTGATGCTTTGAAGAGGCTGGTGGCGGACTGCAATCCCAGAGTCGTCGAAAAGTCGGAAACCTGGCCGAGGGATCGATGCTTTTTCAAAAAGGGCTACCCATGACTGGTATGGGGCGCCCAGTCGGCTTTTCCCGTGTGGGCGAACTTTTACCGGGACAGCTTTGGTGACCCTGACTATCTCATCGGCCACCATCTTTTCTGTGATGAGAACTTTGCCCATTATTATGTTAATTGCTACTTGGACCGTCGCTATTCTAAGGGAAGCCAAGTCCGAGGCTTTCTCCAATATCGCATCCTGCTGGGCGAAGGAATCAGCTAGGCTAAGCATCAGCGCGCGTGCCTCTTGGTTTTCGGCTCTGATTGCGAAGCCAGTTGGCACACGGTAGACATGCTCAATTTTTGTTTGGGGGATTTCGAGCATTTGCGTAATTGCTTCTCTAACACCGAAAGGTGAGAGTGTTCGCCAGGGATGTTCTTTTTCGAGGCGGAGAAACAAACGTTCGTCTTGCACGGCCGGTTTTGTTGGCCCGGTTGAATTTTGGGCCGTTCGAGTCGAGTTTGCCGCCTTGGCCATTGTCTGCGCGACTTTTGTAGGTGCCGGGAGCGTCTGTAGACCATTACGGGTGATCGAGGCCCAAGTGGTTTTGGCCTGGCGCACTTCGGCTTGAGCCGCTTCGCATTGTGGCTCACTTTGCTTACCAGCAGCATATTCTGCGGTCTTGCAACTAGTAGTCTGGCCTTCAGGGCGCGAGGGAAATGATGGGAGGACTGTACCTGGTCCCGCGATCATGAATTAAGCTATTGCAGCTCTAATGAAGACTTTCATAGAGTCTATAAACTGAAAACTTGACCCTTTGGATAGGGGGGAGAGAGCATTCTCGACACCGTTTATTGCAGCGGTGCAAATTTTTACATTTTCCGCAGTTTTTGCGGCCAGGCGTTCCTCAGCCTCAATTAAGGCTCTGAGTTCGGGGGGACATTCCTCCGCCTGCCTGCCTTCATTTTCACCGTGAGGAGAAGGATTCTCTTCTATGGTTCCTGGTTTATGTTCCAGGGGGTTCGGGGTAGATACTGCACCTTTTGCCTTGTTAGCATCTACAATCGCAGCCCGCCTCATAGCCGGCACAGCGACTTTAATGAGAGGAAGTATATGCTGTCCGGTAGTCGCTGTCCCTAAATTGTTGCGACTCGTCGCTGCATTTTCAGCTCCGGTCGCATCTGGCTTGGAGTGAATTGAGTTGAGGAGTCTTTTCAGATTCTTAAGAATCTTGTCAATGTCAAAGTTGCCAATATCTATCATATCGCAATCTATGGTAATTTCGTCGATTAATTGGTCGATGTTCATCTCTTGAACGGCAGTCAGTGGACCCAACTTGACGCTTGCTTTCTGTCGAGCAACGTGTTTGAGGTGCTTGAGGTTATCTACGATGTCTTTCGCCCGCGATGGCTTACTGCGAATTGAGGGCTTATTGGTAGCCTACCAGTCGCTCACAAATTTGGAATGAAGGGCGAACGATATCGCGATATCGAGAGAGGGGGAAATAGGGATATTCGAAGATTCGAATTTAGAAAATTGTATTTATGTGTGTTTATTGTAATATTCACGTCTACCACTATCTAGCTCATTGGGATCCTGTGTGACCCAGTCCACACCTTGTACAGTGCTGCTGTCCTCTTTTGTTACTTGAAAGACCATTGATTTATTCCCCTTGATGAATAGCCATTCAGCTCAGTATTTATCCATGGAATTCGGCCACCTTTTCCACGGAACCTTCTACCCAAAAAAAAAAAAAAGGGCACAAATCAAACTGCGTGCGCGGGAAATAATCTCAAAAAAAACCTGCAGCCCCAGCCAAGCGAGGCCTAGACACCGGGACCACATGAGGTGCGCATATTCATCTATTTCTCCCTTCTTTTTAACAGTCGAAGTCGACTTGATCCAATCTGCCATCTCCGTATCGGGTGCTGGGCACGCTCCGGAAACTCATCGAATGGCTTTTCCTCCATGATCAAGGGTTGGTGATGAGAAGGGCTCCGACCCTACCATCTGATCTGATGGTGGTTAGCTTCATGATAATGGTGATGGGGGAATGTGTTGAGAGATGAAGACGATATAGACCGCGAAAGCGATTGGGAATCCTCGTCGAAGTGAGGACTTTGTTACTCAATCTCGGCTCTGCAGACTCTACAGTGAGAGTTGGAGGTTCGTAGGGGACACCACTGACAGGAGTTGAGAATAGTCCCCCAGCTCCGTTCTGTAATTTAGATATTAGTGATTGTCACCTTGTCCCCCAAAGGATAGGGTTCTAGCCATAGCTTAAGCCCGGTAGACCTTTATAAATAAATAAATTAAATAGATTTTAGTGCTAAAGGAAGAGCATATACATAGATTTATAATGTATATATTTATTATTTGTTATCTATAGTCACTGCCCGGCTGGCACAATTGGTTAGCGCGTGGGCCTTTTAAGCCCAAGGTTGAGAGTTCGAGCCTCTCGTCGGGCGTGAGGAAAAGTTGTACACATTAATTAGTTCGGGTTCACGTTTTCATTTTTTCTCTTGAATCAGATTTTATTTGCGTATGCAGCTATCTAGCTATTACACAATATCAGAGAAGTGTGTAATAGATCACTCAATTTACAAGAGGAGCACTCATGCCTCAGATTTCATTTGCAAGTACCACTGAGAAGTTATGGCGGCTTTTTCTTCAACCCATGTCAACCCTCATCCGTGAATACCCACCCAGGGGAACGTCTCAAAAACCCTGAGTTATCCAGACATGCCTTCATTATCCATCAACTTTTCTCCGCGCGTAACGTGATCTGAGATGTCTACTTCCCAGGTGAAGTAGGCGCCCAGGCTACTCAAACTATACCAGAGAACACCACCAAGAGGCGCACCATGGCATCTTCCATCGTTGACATGAGTTTATAGTGTCAGCTGCGCTCTCGCAAGCGAAGATTTGGCGCGCACAAAGCACAATTCGTAAAACTCTTGCAAAAATTCGATATTTCACGCCCCTCGAAAACGTATCCCTCTTCTGCATCATCTTGTAAACTTGGCCTGATCCCTCTCACGTCCATCCCAAAGAGCTATCTCCCAGATTTGTGCTCCACGCTTTGCTTCCTCTGTCGGGTATAAATATCGGCGTGGGCGTGTATTTGGTGACCGGCTGATGCCAGAGAAAGTCGACGAGAGGTGTGGTCATTGAAACGAGGATGTACTAGGTCGTACTTGTAGACTTGATGAAGCTTAGTTGAGAATCGGATTTTTTGGGAGTGAAAGATTGACATGGTGGAGTAATTTGAAAATTTGCCTTGGGGGCCAACTTCTTTGATATTGCGAAATTTGAATGAACTTGGCTCTGGGAGAATATTTCACTCCCAGGTTCGTAGAGGACATCGCGTACAGGTGTTCAGTCTTGTCCTCCGCATATTCACTGTGTAACTGCTAGCAGTATGTCGTCAATGATTCTTCTTGTATTCTCTATTCTCTTCAATGCTAGGGGAAGATTTAATGGAAGTATGACACGTGATATTGACACGTGACGTCGAGAATAACTGACAATGATCCGACAATGATGAAATATACATGAAGCGAAAGAAAAATAAGTAGATTATACTCGTACAGCTTTTCATCAATTCATTCATTGTTCAAGCTTAACGTCCTCTTTGGCTTCTATATACAGATCCATGAGGACGGTAAGCCGCTTTGGTGTGGGAAAAAGCTTTCAACAAACAAAGCCCGATATCCGGCCACTCTGAACCGACCCGGCTCCTCCCGAAGTCCTATAGACCAATCTCCCTCCTTTCATGCCTAGGTAAAAGCTTTGAGAGACTAATAGCACGGCGACTTTCATTTATAGCTCTGAAATATCGGGTACTAGCTGAAGACCAATGCAGTGCCATCCCTCTTCGCTCTATGTGACGGAAAACGAGTTGGTGATGAATAAATCGATTTAATAAACCATATGAGGAGAAAAGCTAACTCTAGCTACTACTAACAGGTATTTATAGGAGTTAATCCTCGTCGTGAATCTACAGACTAGTGACTTGTCCTTAGGCACAATACTTCTTACCCAGCCACGTATTTCCAGGTGTCACTTAGTTGTAATAACGCTTCAGCCTCCTGACTAGTAGTCCCGTTTCGTTCAGCTTAATCTCCCCCCCATACAGCCTCATTGTAAGAATTCTTAGTAACAGGCTTAGGTATCCACCTAAGCTCAAACAACGGTCAAACTGTAACACCAACCTTGTGGCGCTACGGATCTCAACAGTCCCCGTCGCCATCCACACTCTTCTTGGAAGGGTGCCAGTGACGGAAGAGATGGTGATCGAGGAGATCACCAGGGTTACAAAGGTCGTTCCAGTCAAAGTTCGGCCTCACAGAAAAACCCGCCCTGATGCGCCATATCAATCATAGCTTGCCAATTTCAAGAAGGGAGCAGAGCCTAGACAAGGGTTCCGCCAATTTGAGGACTCGGGTGTCGCGGTCCGACATCAAACGCGTCAGACAGTGCAGCAATGCTAACGCTGCCTACAGTTCCACGGAACGCGTGATTGCTCTCGCGCCCCAGCTTGCTAGAACTGTACCTCCACTATGCACTCAACAGACGAGTGCCATGCACATACGAAGTGCCGTAACTGTGGAGGACCACACAGGTCCGTGTTGAAATATGATATATCTTGGAATGCCAAGAATAACTTATTAGTAAGTCCGGCTAATTTGACTATCAAATTCCCCATTCTATATCACTATTATCAATACATCATTCACCGAAAGTTTAATGCGCATTAGCGTTTATTTCACACTAGCATTCCAGCGGATGACTATGTCTCAAATGTAGGTTATAGTTTTCTCGTATCTATTACCGACACACATGTATTTAGCTTTATATTCCTGGCCCATACATGTGTATGTACATAGATCTACATCTACATGGATCATAGCTTACGATCCATGGAGATTGATAAAAACTGGTCAAAAACCACAGTTGATAAGTTATGCAAACACGCAATCTCACTCTTATCATCTCGGTTTTACTCTGAACCATACATCTAAATACAATTGTTTCCACTCGGATCTTCCTCTCACAACCTCATACGAGACTTACTGCATCGGTCTAACCGCCGACACTGATTCCGCTACAACCTCCATCTTTGCTCAAGCTCATAACTTTAACAGTCCGACAGTCGACTCTGCCTGGCGCGCCCAACCAAGTTAGGGCCGGTAAGCAAAGAGCAATTGGCTACCATTCACATGGCCAGCCAATGCGAGCTAGCGGCAGTTGTAAGGGCTAAGGCTGCATTCCGTCGCGCTGAGGCAGCATCTCAAGCGGCCGCCAGGCAGACACAAGTCTCACCCACAGCAGATAAATCAAATAACAGGTTCGAAGTTCTGATGACCAACATTGCCTCCTACACCACGGCCACAGGAACAACGAATCCTGCGGAATCTTCCTGAAGGGCCCCTCACGGGTCCCTTCCAGCCCCACACCTACAATAAGTTTCATGTCAATCAATGTAGGTAGGGGGGGCCCAACTCACGACACCGCGCTTTCCCGAGCTTACGAGCTAGGCGTAGATGTAGTGTTAATACAAGAGCCTTCGTGGAAAAAAGCCACAAAAGAGACAAAGTCACACCCTGGTAATGACTGCCACATACCACATGGCGGCGTAAACGTTCGACCCAGGGCAGTGACTTATACACTAATAGACGGGAGAATCCACTCGGAAACCCAAATCTTTCCCTGCGATCCCCTAACAGCGGACTACTGCTGGGTTGTGGTAAACGGAGTCACGTTTCTCAACGTGTACAAAGACCCAAACAACCCGACAGCAATTCGAACACTCCTCAGCTGGGACCCACAAACACGATCTGTTGCAGCAGGCGACTTCAATGCGGTGCACGGCGCCTGGCAACCAGGGGTTATCCGCCCACGTGGACAAGGAATTGAAATCGAGAGATAGGCGGAACGTCACAATCTCACTTGTCTGATTGTGGGCGAGCCAACGCATCGGGCCGGAAACACGCTGGATCTTGCTTGGACCAACGTCAACGGGGCCCAAGCATGGGTGGATCGCAGCAAGTGCGTCACCAGCGACCATCTTCCCATTCGAGGACAAGTTCCCACCAGATTCGGAAAAAGGGACCAGGAGCCATCGCCGATCAGGGTAACGCGCAGCAACCTGCCGAGGTTCGCCCTCGCCGTCACGCAGTTCACTCACCCGCCGCCAGTCTTGGACACGGTTTGTCAGGTGGATGAATACGCCAACAATCTCTGTTCCGGCCTTACTAACGCTTTCAAAGCAGCAGGAACACGAAGGAACAAAAGACGTGGCATATGTGCACCTTGGTGGACACCGGAATGCAAGCTGGCTCGCACGGAGTATCGTGCAGCAGTGACTCCGGAACAGCGATGGATACATTCGAAGAAGCTGCGCTCAACCCTCAGAGCGGCAAGGAAAGAGCACCAGACACGTCAAGTCGAAGCGATCACAACACCAACAGATGTGTTCAAGCTGATGCGCTCGGCCGAACCAAGGCAGGCAAGCACCCCCCCTCCACTTAACCACGAAGGGAAGGTGTACTCCAATCCGGCCGAGCGAGCAGTGGTACTCCGGGATGCTCTTTTGGCACGACACCAAGCGACGGACGACCTACCGCCACTCGATGCGCCGAGTACCGACCGAATGCCCTGGAACGACCATGTCTCGGACGAAGAGATTCGCATGTGCACCATAGACTGCGCCAACATAGCGCCTGGAGCAGACGGGATCTCTGTGGAGCTTCTGCAAACATGTTGGAGGACGATTGGACCATTTGTCGGCACTCTCTTCCGCGCCTGCATCAGACTCGGCACCCACCCATCCTGCTTCAAGCTGGCTGAAGTGGTGCTCCTACGTAAGACGAACCGAGATCCAGCGACTGTCAAGGGCTGGAGACCGATCGCACTTCTGTCATGTTTGGGTAAGGGATTGGAACGACTCTTGGCGAAGCGGATGGCCCATCTCGCAGTAACGCTCGACGTTGTCGGATACCAACAATTCGGAGCGCTTCCTAAAAGATCGGCAAAAGACCTTGTCAGCTGCGTAGTCCACGATATTAAAGAAGCAAGTACCCAGGGATAGGCGGCCACATTCACGACTCTCGATACCCAAGGCGCATTTGATGCAGTACTCCACAACCGTTTGGTGAGGAGGATGCAAGAACAGGGGTGGCCAGACTCGATTCTTCGATGGACGGCTTCATTTCTTGCACATCGAAAGGTACAAGTCCGATACTCCGGAGGGGTAACCGGGCAGAGAGAGCTGGTTCGTGGGGTTCCGCAGGTATCACCAATATCGCCACTTCTCTTCCTTTTATACATGGCAGAGCCTATGCGAAGCGGCAACCCAGGAATGAGTTTCAGCTACGCAGACGATGTCGGGATCCTAGGGTTCGGGCGCAGCATAGCCGAGTCAGCCGCTTCTGTACAGAAGGAAGTGGACCATCTTCTAGAGTGGGCGAGCACCAACGCAGTCTCCTTCAATACCAACAAGTCGGAGGTAGTCCAGTTTCCCGGACGCAAACGCGAGGAGCCAGTAGGCATTTGTGTGAACGGCTTGGTTATCGAGCCAGCAGACCAAATACGCTGTCTAGGAGTACAACTAAACCCGCGACTGGACTTCAATCATCACGTCACGACGTGGTGTGGCAAAGCTCTGAAGGTGGCCCAGCAAATGCGCCGCTTCAACTCAGCATATCGAGGAGCTGCTCCTGCAGCATTGGTTCGGGCACTGGACACGTACATTGTCCCCGTAGCAGCCTTTGGGGCAGATGTTTGGTGGCCCGGCCTCAAACGTCCGACCAAAAGGGGAATCATCACACCTCGGACTAGCATTTTCTGCGAGATGATCGATAAGGCAATCCTAACGGGACTGCGTGCTGCCCTCCCGGTAATGAGAACGACACCGAATCCTGTTCACCACCGCGAAGGAGGCATCCCAACAGGAAAGATCATTCTGGAAAGGAACCGACTACGGCTTTCAGCTCGGCTCCACTCACTAGAAAACTGCCATCTGCTCCGGACTCGCGCCGTCGTGTGTCCGAAAGATGGAACACAGAAATACAACAGATGTTCTCGGACACCCAAAAATCCGGAGATCCTCATGTCACGAGTACAGCGTGCTTACCGAGAACTCCCGGATGCGGAAGATGCTGAGCCTTTGCCACCCCAAAGCTATCTTTCGAGTTTCAACTCAAGGATAGAGGAGGGAGAGAAGGCAACTCGGTTCATTAATAGTGTGCCAGCATAAGATATTTGCGCCTACCCGGATAGATTGTCGGAGTGGAATGGTAGCTCAGCATGGGGTTTCGTCTTGAAGAGGGATGGAAAAACTCTGTTGAAGAGATATGGCATCAAGCATGGTGGTGAAGTGCTTGATGCGGAAATACTAGGGGCGAGGAAGACCCTGGAAGCTGCGCTGGTATTGTTGGAGATGGAGAACGGGGGAAGGGACGGCAGGCAGCAGATCAATGTATTTACGGATAGTCAATCTGCAGTGAAGGCACTGTTGACGGGAATTGCCACAACAAGCCTCGACGACGTACGCCAATTTCGGGCGCTATCGAAAATGGCTCTAGTCTCGGTGAAGTGGATACCGGCCCACTCCGGGATACAGGGAAACGAAGATGCAGATAGAGCTGCACGCTCCGGCCTCCAAAAACTGCCAAGCAAAGACAGCCAGCCTGTCTCCGTCACAATGGCGTACGTTCGTCGGCTCATGAACCGGAAACGTCAAGCGCTTCTCGACGACTGGTGGGAAGAAGTATGTCCACCTAGGTTTCGAAATCTGGGTCTCCTCATGCGACGACGCAAGCCACGCGAGCAGGCACTTTCCCGGCGGCTACTCCGTGAACTGATCTCAGCCCGTACGGGCCACGGAAACTTCGTGGCATATCATCGCCGCTTCAACAACTTCGCCGCTTCAATGGAGTGTGCGTGTGGAGAGGAAACATCACCTATCCACTTCATTCACTATCGACTGCACGTACGCCAGACGCGTCGACTACAAGGGACAATGTCACATCACGACTTTGTCCACAAACTTCTAGGGCCTAAGTGCCTCGAACACTTTGAAAAATTTGCGCAGGAAACCGGCTGCTTCGGGGGCCCAACTTAGACTCCGTCTCCAGCTCTCAGCGTAGACAGTAGTAACCAGATCATGCCACGAAGCATGACGGGCGGGAAAATGAGACGAGAAGTGTCATTTTCCAACCACAAACAGGAGTATGGGATTTGGAATTTTGGTTATGGGAGTTTGTGCGGGCATTTATTTTCTTTATTATAACTAGCTACTTGTTGTCTAGTGAGTCACGCGGTGGAACCGAGTCGGGCATGTGGGAAGCATGATCTTGGCCGTGTGCACCGGTCCTTGACTCATAGGAGATATTGAGCATAGCTTAGGACTTAAAAATTAAAAAAAATAACAAACAGTCCTTGAAACTTTTTACGCGGAGGCTAGTCGGGGGATGGCAGGGAAACCTGTGACTCGGAGGTGATAGATCGAAAGCCTAGGTGGTTTGGCATGGACAGAGAGATTGGAATCGAGGCTCAGGCGCGTAGTGGCTGAGGCAGAACAATGGAAGGGAGATTGTTTGAGTTTTTCTTTTGTAATACAGCATTTCGCGGGAAAGTTTTTGATTTGTTTTCAATTCTAGGCTGCTGAATTCGTCATGGTTCAACACATAGATGCATTTTGGCATAGTTCCAGTCATTTAGGTGGGACGAGGAATTTGTACTGTACGGTAGTTAACCTGATCCGGCCCGACCCCACTCGTGATCAAGCTCCAGTAGGAGTGCGACGGTAATTACTTCAACTAGCACGTTAATGAACAAACAAAATTGCACAATTTGAGAAATTCGAAGATTCGAAAATTCCCTTTTTCCCATTTTCCATTCCTATGATCACTTCTGTGCTTGACTTCTCGAATTGTTAACCGTCGCGAGGTATTTAAAATGCCTCCGGTGAGAAAAAATTGCCCAAAGCCAACAACTTCAGCCGGCTTTGAACGGACACCATTATGTCCAAAACCTACTGGCCTCGCGCAAAAATTACCAAGCCTATTTGCGAGTGAGGCCTTTGTCCAAGGGAAGTCCACAAATCTTCCCGATCAAGAGATGACTGATTCTGAACCAATCAGAGCAGAAAACAATGGTCCCAAGACCAAAACCCCCGTCGAGCTGGCCCCAGTGGCAAGCAGATCCAGGAAAGGAAAGGACGTTCGAGAAAATACAACCGAACGTGCAGAATTATCTGCAGGAAACAATGCTGTGCCAGCCTCTAAAGGCGCAGCATCGACATCAGCAATAGAATTTCCACCAGAGCTGCAATCAGTGATGGAGGCCGAAAAGCGTTGCACGACGCAAATAAACGCCCGACTCGCAATCTGCTCGACTGCAATCAGCAGTGTCGAAGCAGCACTTTTGCCTCTTTTGATTGGCGATAATAAAGAATTTTTAGACGGAATCAAAGTGTCATAGGCTCATACCTGGTTATCATTCGGCTGCTGCCTAACAAATAAGGCTTGAACTCTTCCAACCATATTAAACATCATACATGTCATGAACCCCTCCACAACTCATTAGACCCAAGTATAGGCCTTGGCCCAGTTCATGCAAATCTATTCTTAAATGAAAAATTTAGATTGCAGACAGGACGACTCGAACACCAGTTGTGAGTCATCTAAGCCACATGCATCATAACTATTTTAATAACTAAAATTACTAACATTAAAATGAAGCTGAATTAAAATAGACGGAGATGCTGGTGTTTGTCGGAGGACAGGTCATGATCTATTTTGAGAATGGTATGAAATTAGGGAACGAGATCATAGTCTTGTAAATAAATAGGAGGCTTTCAGTCATGTCTCTGCTCGTTACTTTAAGATTTTCATTTGTATCTAGCTCTGAGTTCAGTTTGAATAAAACGCCACTTTAAGACCGTCACACGAAGTCTATCTTCGAGCGGCCATCGGCCAGCTCGTACAATCTGGCCCAGGGAGCACACCACCATTTCTCCTGGCTCGCCCCGCCAACCCTCTTCCGCCGAGGGCACCAGAAATAAGGGTTCCTAACCCTCCAACAACCCAGGCTCTGGCCCCGAAGATAACTTGGGCTACCGTAGCTCGGGGAGGCCTAGTCAGCAGCGCTGGGCCATCGACAAAAAAGGCAGCACCGCCCGCCTAGAAAGCAAAAAGTGCCAACTCGAGTGGAAAAGTCGATTCACAACTTTTTCTGCGCCTCGACTACTTCCACCCCTGTAAGGATTCCTCTTCCGATCTTTTCTTTATGATATAATTTTACCTTTCTTCATATGTTGCTATGACAACAGGACAGTTCTTGGCACATGGTATCATGTTGATATTATGTTAAGGTCTATGTTATGATGAGCTAGTGAAAGGAAGGCAGGTATATATATAATGGTTTGGTCTGTAGGCATAGAGTTCTTTACGCTTAGTCTTCTGTCATAACCACCACCTTCGGATCACCTCTGGTCACCTATAGTCGCCTCTAGTTACCTTTAGCACCTTTAGTCACCATTAGTATTTGCTCGTACCTTTAGACTCTTTAGACACTTATATTACCCATTTTTAAACCTTTAGTTCTCCAAATTACCTCCAGTAGATCTTTAGTCATCTCTCGCGATCCATCCGACCCCTTCTTGCCATTCTATTCCGCCTCAGGTCAAACGCCTACGCTCCAATTTGACAACCCCCACCGTCTCCTCTCCCCAGCTCGCATTAGGTCAGCTGTTTCTGGCGCCGGGAACCGCTGCTAATGATATTATGTTGGTTCAGCGGGTAGAGATCGGCTTTGCAATATCCACAAAGGATGAACGCGCTCGAAAAGACCTCCTAGATTCCTCCACATCACGGAGCGAATCTGGAATCGAGCTGGAACCAGCATCAAATCTGGCTGCCATGCAAATTGCCTCCTTTTTGGAGACAATTCGAATTCTTGCTGGCTCCATTGCTGTGACGGCAAAGATGGTTGCTCACAAAGTCATGCAAGTGACCAAATCAGTTCCATTTCTTGTTCATCCTCATGGGACTAGCTGTCAGAATCGATTTGTAGCCAGCAGATCAAAGAAAAGGATTGAGGCATGAGGTTGAGATCCTACATAGTGCATGAGATAGGTGCACAACCACTCAGCCAAAAGACCAGACCAGAATCATAGAACACTAGACTCTGGCTATTTCCACATATATAGATTATACAGTAGGTATTCCTGACACTAGCAAACCAGGAGCGCTCTAATCAAATTGGCAAGCGCTATTTCCCTGAGAATCTGCTCCTCGACCCGGATTCCGCCTTTTCGACGACTCTGGAGCTGCAAAGCTCTTCCGACCTCGTCGCAAATCGAACAATGCAAACAGTGTCTTGAATTTCACGCCACCCCTGGTTGTTCCCGCGCTCCAGTGTAAGGATTCTCCTTCCCATCCTATCTTTAGTATATAATTTTACCCTTCTCCTGATGTTGCTATGACAACAGAACAGTTCTTGGCATTGGTTATTTTGTTGGCACTAGTTTAGGGCCTATGTTATGATGAGCTAGTGGGAGGAAAGCAAGTATATGTATGATGGCTTGGCCTGTAGCTATAGAGTTCTTCACGCTTAGTCTTCTGTCATAACCACCACCTTCGGATCACCTCTGGTCACCTATAGTCACCTCTAGTTACCTTTAGCACCTTTAACCACCACTAGTATTTGCTCGTATCTTTAGACTCTTTAGACACTTATATTACCCATTTTTAAACCTTTAGTTCTCCAAATTATCTCCAGTAGATCTTTAGTCATCCCTCGCGATCCATCCGACCTCTTCTCGCCCTTCTATTCCACCTCTGGTCAAACGCCAACGCTCCAATTTGACATCCAGCTTGCTGGAAATGCGGATCTAATATGCACTCAGAATCAGAGTGCAAGGCCCTCACACGGTGTCGAAACTGTGGAGGACCTCACCGATCGGATTCCCGGGCCTGCTTAGCCAGACCCAGCAAGTCCGGACCGGTGACAAAAGAGCAGCTCGCGCGGATCCGCCAGATCCAGCAAGGGGAGTTTGCGAAAGTGGCTCGATTTAGGGCTGCAGCCAAAAGGGCCGAAGAGGCAACAATGGCCTCAACGAAGGATGTCTCAATGGCCGAGGGATCGGGTTTCGGAATCCTGGGATCCGAAGAAGAAGTCTGAGGGTACAGCAACCCTCAGTGAAGTCTACAAAAAGCTTCAATATATATTGCAGGATACCAGCTGAATTCAGGGTATCTGCAAACTAGTCTTTCGCTCTCAGCGGAGATAAGAAAAAGTCACCTGGAAGATGTGGCAGGAAAGGGAACGGGCGAGAAGCGCGGGATCCGGACCAAACAGTATTTCTTCCAAATTTGATTTCAGTTTTTGATTTATGTTTTTAATTTTAGTTTTGCTGTTAACTTCTACAATTTCAGTAGAAGTTCATGCAGTTGGAATGACTTAGGCCTATACGCAGTGATTCTTGCCAGCTCCACCTGTCCTTGACCGAGTGTGGAAAAGATAGCGTTAGCTTAGGACAAATAGTTTAAAAAAAAATTCGAAATTTCCCTTTTTCCTCCCATCTCAATCTCGTCGCATTCATCTTCGAGTTGTGATCGAGCGTAGGTATTTTTCACAATGCCTCTAGCTCGCAAAAAGCGTCCCAACGCCAAGTTGGACAACACGAGAGTCCGCCCAAGGGCTCTCGAACAATTATCTGGCCTTGTCCAGTCTCCGAAATGCGCGGAGATGAGTAAGGCCTCAATGAAAAGGAAAGGAAAAGCCATCCCCGCCGTTACTGAGCCCGATACTGACTTGGTCGGGTCAGCTGAGCCTTGTTGAGGAAATTCCTCAACGAGTCTCAATCCCCCAAGGGATTGGAGAATCGCCCAAACCTCATCCGACCACGCAAATACCCTAGGAGAACGCTGCACCCAAAGCAGCGACAAAATCAACGTTGCAGCCCCAATGCTGCCACAAAAGCAGATTGCCCTCCGAAACTTCGACCAATTGTCGAAGCCGAACAACGACGCGCCACCGAAACAGCAGCAAATCTGGCCCTCTGCTCCGCCGCCATCTCTGGCGTCGAAGCAACCTTTCTCCCTTTCACCAACGGGCCGAATAGACAATTCGTAGACTCGATGAGAGTCTACCTACGCGCCACCATTGCGCAACACATGGCCACGGGCCCGGCCATCACGCCGCCCGTCCTCCCTCCTCGCTCGGCAAACCCGATCCCAAGGGCTCCCCACGCTAGGAGCACAACAATTCCCGCTGTCCCAGCGCTGCCTATAAAAAGCACCTAGGCCACAGTGTCCAGAAACGGACTGTCACAAAAAGCAGTCCCTACTGTTAAGGCTGTGCCGCGACCTGCGGCAAAAGCCCAAAATAAAGAAGCTCCGAAGGCTAAAGTCGACAAACGTCTGTTCCTTCGCTTAGAGAGCAATCACCCATGGCGCCAGCTTTCGCCTGATGGCATACGGCATCAATTATGTGGTAGGCTACTGTACACCTTGAGTGAAAAAAGCTCTATACACCGTGTCAGAACCGGATTTGCGATTCTGACAGCGGATGAAAATGAAAGGGAAGAGCTTGTAGATGCCTCACCGAAGTTGTTGGACTTCAATGCCAAAATTGAGGAAGCCTTCAACCTTGTCGCCTTTCGGATTGCGAATGTTCCAGCAACCATAAAATTAATCAAGCGTATTGAGACGGTTGATGCAGGTAGGATCTCACTGGAGATCTACCGCAAAACACAACGACGTCCATGCCAGGTGCGACCGCACGAGACATGTCGTCCTGGAGCGCCATACAGAAACTGGCATGCCCTTTTCAGCCGGGACTCCGCCCCTCGTGCGGGCTTCTGAATTTTCGACGAGTCCGGAGCGGCTACAAAGATTCAGCCTCGTCGCCAAATTGAACAGTGCAAACGCTGTTTGGGCTTCCACGCTACCCGTGGCTGCTCCCGCGCCCTAGCCTGCTGGAACTGCGGATCAAACATGCACTCGGAAGCCGAGTGCAAGGCCCTCACTAAGTGTCGCAACTGTGGGGGACCCCACCGATTGGATTCTCGGGCCTGCCAAGTCAGACCCAGAAAATCCGGACCGGTGACCAAAGAGCAGCTCGCGTGGATCCGCCACATAGAGCAAGGGGAGTTCCCAAAGGTGGCACGAGCACGAGCAACAGCAAAAAAGGCCGAAGAGGCGATCATCGCCGCTGCAAAGGACGTCTCGATGGCCGAGGCTACAGGTTTCGGAGCCCTGGAAGCTGGAGAAGAAGTTTGAGGACACAGCAACCTCGCCGATGTACCTTTTGGGGCATATACTAACCAATAGCAGGATACCGGCTGGATAAAAGGTGCCTGCTAACTCATCTCTTGCTCTCAGCAGAGATTGAGTAAATTTTTCATTTGGAAGATGTGACAGGAAAGGGAACAGGCGAGAAGCGCGGGATACGGACCACTTGGAAAAATCTTCTAAATTTGATTTCAGTCTTTGGCTTTTAGTTTTGATTTTAGTTTTTGAATTCAGTTTATGAGTTATAATTTACTTGCTACTTTTTCTATAGCGGGTCTCGCGGTTGGAATGAGTTGGGCCTGTAAGTAGTGATCCCTGCCGGCTCCACCAGTCTTTTACTGATAGTGGACCTAGAGCTTTAGCTTAGGCCTTTAATATAATAATAAAGATATAAAAAAACAGTCCTTGAAACTTAACACCACTATCAATTCATCCTCTATTCTAGCAAACAATGTCTCTCGAAAAGTCTGCGTCAGATACTAAAGTTTGCAGGCATCTAACTTGCCATCAATGTATTGAAATAAGAACATTAAGAAGATTTGGCTTGACATTATAACATAAATCCGACGAACTTGGTTTCACAAAAGGGCAAGTGCAATTTGCGTGTGCTCAAGAGACTGAGACTCCTATGCCTCACAAATGACACTCACCTAAATTAAGCGCGGAACAAGTTGATGAGCTTGAGGCTTTCGTCCGGGAATCTCTTGAAAATCGACAGATGTGCTATTTGGAACTAGCGATTGGGTCCTTCAGCCACTGAGGATGCAATGAGCATTAGCTTTCAAATGCCCTAAATAAAATGGGTTACAGCAGACGCATTGCTCGGAAGAAGCCTCAGTTAATTGTGGTTCATATGCACAAAAGATGTGACAATTTGTCACAATGCTAATGATGAGGGTGGCTTGAGGCATAAAGGCGATGTTCCCCGCAAATTCAATCATGTTACCCACATTCTTTGTATATAGTTTGGGGTAGGTCCCCCGCCTTTCATAGTCTTCTCTTCTCTCTTTAGCTGTCACGGTTTCATAACAAAATGCATGGGCAATCTTGTAGGTACAGTATATTAATTATAATTCTCTAGAGAGAGAATTCTAACAGCTAGTGACTACAAATATATATAATCCAGAATACTCCTCCTTCCATAGGATTCCCTCCATGACCAGAATTGTTTGGATTCTTCGACAACTTCCAAGAAGATTCTGGATTACACCATTGATCTCATTGCCTGCGCTAGCTAGCGTAGGCTACAGGGATAATTAGGCTTAACAGCCGTTACAATCCCCCTTCTCTTCCTCAATGAGTAAATATTTTATTTAATTTTCTTATTTAATGCTTTTTTTTTTTCGTCGTTCCCTCCGCGTTTTCTGGACATGAGGCTCGGCCTGGCCAACGTATCTACCTGAGTATATTTCCGAAGGGCCATCATTTGAAGTTATGGGACCATAGGTCTCCTCAAATATTTTTAAAGCTTCGGTGTCTGCCACGTATTCAATGGGCTCCCAAGTTGGTTCTGCCCAGCCAGTCCACTTAACTAGGGTTTGCCTGAAACTACCACGGCCACGTCTCACTGTTCTCGCTCGTATTATTGAGTCCACTCCAAATTCTTGCTCGCCCAGATCGTCAAGGATAGCGGGATTTTGTGCATCGTCCCGCCGCTGACTCGGAAAGGGATCCGCACCCGCCCGCTTCACCAATTCGACATGAAAGCGGTTGTGGATGTTTCCAGGAACGTTCAACTCCACAGTCAAAGGATCTGGGACCGCGGTCACATCGTACTTTGCATGTATCCAGGCTAGCTTCTTGGAGAGCTGTGGTGTTTTCACGTTTCGGAGATCCAACCAAACCTTGTCGCCAACTTTATACTGATCTGGTTGTCTTCGGAAGCGATTTGCATTACCCTCGTTTCGTTGTTGAGCTGAAGCCATTGCTGCCTGTGCATAGTCTTGCGCGTCCTTTAACCTTTTAACATAATCCTGAGCAGATAGTCGTCCCGGGTGTCGGGAACCATTCTCTAAGATAGGCGTAGGCTCTGCCAGAGGGTCCAAATCGTATCCGTGCCGTAAGAAGAATGGGCTTAGTCCTCCAATCGCTGAACTTGGTCTTGAATTTAGTGCCAGTTGGGCTACAGGCAACAGTTCCATCCAATTATCTTGTGAGTAGCAGGTAAACGCTCGCAGGTACTTGTACAATTCCTGATTTGCTCTTTCACTTGCGTTTGACTGAGGATGGTACGCCGTGGTCAAGCGTTGAGTTATTCCTGTTAGCTTGCAGAAAGTTTGCCAAAAGGTTCCCATCCAGTCACTGCCTCTATCACTTGTCAAATAACGTGGAAAGCCAAAGTAACGATAATATCGGTCGACAAAAACTTTAGCGCTTGGTGCAGCCTCCATTGTCTTTGTACCAAATAGAAAAACGTCTTTAGATAGCCGATCTGTTATAACCATTATATTTGTACAATCTTGAGAAGGTGGCATATCAGTAATAAAATCAATTGTCAGCTCGCTTCCTATTCGGTCAGGAATTGGCAGTGATCGAAGAAACCCAGCCTTCGCCTCTCGCCATACTGTCGTACGACCACAGACATCACAATTCCGTATAAAACGACGGACCGATTCCCTCATCTTTGGCCAGAACCATCGCCTTAAAAGTATGCCAATCATTGTATCTTTGCCCGGGTGACCTGCTAGGTAGCTATCGTGTGTCCGCTGCATTATCGCCGTTCGGAGTGGCTCATAATCGGGAACCCAAATTCGATTTTCCCTTCCACGAAGAACGCTATCTGCGGCAACCGTACACTCTGCAATGTTAGCGGTTAATTTCTGAGCGATATTTGGTGGGAAACTTCTCTCTCCGTGCTGGACAGCATCTCGCGCTCGTCGCCAATCATTATCGTAAATGACTCCTTGATTCCATAATGTTTGAATCTCATCGTCGTCAGATATTCTCGCTGTCGCTGCTGGGTCTGCTGTACCGAGTTGTGCATCGACAGGTAAAGCTTTGACAGTTGGTAACAGTTGCATAATTCTACCCGTGGTTCGTTCGTCATGAAGGCCATGGGGCTGATCCTGATCGCGTCTTGAGAGAGCATCCGGCCGTTCGCAAGCATTGCCAGGTCGCCATTTCAGAGTGAAATTGAACTGATGTAATACATCGTAATACCTGGCCTGCCGTTCATTGAGTAGTCGCTTGGTCATGAAATAGTCTAAGTTCTTGTGGTCGCTCAAAATCGTGAATGGCTTTGCAACAGAACGCAGTTCAGCTTTCCACTCTTGCAGGCACGTGATTATGGCCAGCATCTCTTTGTCGTGTATCGGATAATTTGCTTCCGCTCCGCTCAGTCGCTTGGAGTAGTAAGCCACCGGCCTCAGCCGGCCTTGCTTATCAGCTTGAGACAAACATCCACCCAATGCATACCCAGAACAATCGGCTTCCACCACTGTGTCTCGCTCGGGATCCCATTGCGCTAGCACCGGCTCAGTTGAAAAAATTTGCTTTAGTCGTTCGAACGCCTCGTTCTCCTCAGGTCCCCATTTCCAAATTGAATCCTTCTTCGTCAATCTGGTCAGTGGTGCAGTTACCTCCGAAAATCTATCAACAAAGCATCGATAGAAATTTGCAAAGCCGAGAAACGATCGAACTCCTTTAACCGACGTAGGTGGCTTCCATTCTATGATGCTCTTGACCTTGTCAGGATCTACGGTCACCGAGTCTCCAGCTCTCACAATGTATCCTAGATACTTCACCTCTCGACATAGAAAATTGCATTTATCAATGTCCAAGTACAAACCAGCCTTCTCTAGCTTTCCCAAGATACTTTGAACCGTTCTCCAATGATCGGCCTCACTACCATTTGTGTATACTAGAACGTCATCCATGTATGCTGTCGCATCAACATCAAGGTGTCCTCGTAGTTGCTCATTAATATAACGCTGGAAGGTTGCAGGTGCATTCGCAAGACCAAATGGTGTAACAAGCCACTCAAAAAGACCATGGCGACATCTGAAGGCAGTCATCCATTCATCTCCCTCTCTGATTCTGATACGATGGAAAGCTGACTTCACATCTAGTTTCGTGAACCACCTAGCTTTTGAAAGTTGTCGCAAAGTTTCTTTAAATAATGGAAGGGGATACCTGTCTGGAAGAGTGACTGCATTCAGCCCGCGATAATCCACACAAAATCGTAGCCCTCCGTTTGGCTTTCTAGCAAAAAGTATTGGCGAGGCCGCCGGCGAACTACTTGGTCTGATCCATCCCTTACCCAGAAGATCTGTCAATGTTTTGCGAAGCACTAGAAGCTCCTCTCTTGACATACTGTAAAGAGGGCCCCAAGGCGGATGGACTGGCTTCCCATTCTCATTTCGGAGGTTTATAGCATGGTCAAGGTGATCTCGTGTAGGCGGTAGATCATTAGCGCCGCTATCGTCAGAAAAGAGGCGCGCGAACTTCTTCACAGGGCCCGGTAATCGGTCTCGAGCATCAGAGATCTTGAGACAATGTTTCGTACGGAGTGCCTTATTTATGTCGTCTAAGGAGGCTTTGCAGACGGGAACTCCCTTTTCCAGAAAAGATAATGCCTCAACAGCAGCACGTTTAGGCTCCTTTATTCCCCTTAGTTTTTGACGCCAGCGTCGAACACTGTAAACAGAACCACCGCTCTTCCTGAATTCCAACCGCTGCTCTTTGGAATGAATTACTGCATCCTGGTCCTCTAACCATTTCTTCCCAAGTATGATCTGATGTGTACTGTGTGGTACTACATACAGCCACAATTTTTCAGTAACAAAGCCATCAAGGTCTATGGAGACCCAAGTGATACTTTTTACTATTGGCTTGTCTTGAGATGAATTTTCTGCTGTCTGAAGGGTTCGGGGAGAGATAGGTTTACATGGTAAACTTAGTAGGGCTGCTAATTCTTCATCAATGATACCTGAACACAGGCATCCATTGTCAATTAATGCTTGCACCATAGTGACGTCGTTAACTAATGCATTAACTAAAAATGGATTTGTATTCATCTTCGGTTCTTGTTCAGCTGCTGTCAAACTTTTTGAAAACTTTTTATCCAATATTATTGGCTGCACAAAATCTTTCCTTTCTTCTTGAATCGGTCTATCACTAGTAATGGCATTAATAAGGGGTGGCGATGTGTTCTTTCTCATTTCATGATCTGTAAGACAGCTCCCCATGACAGACCTCTTGGCTGACCAACCCATTGTTTCTCCTCGATCTCTTATTTGCTGAATTTCGATAGGACGGTTTATGAGTCTCGGAGAAATGCTATACGGATCCAATTCGTACACTGCCGGATCTATAGGACCTAGACCATCATCATACGGATCCACTTCGTAGACTGCCGGATCAATAGGACCTAGACCATCACCTTCCGGATCCAATTCGTACACTGCCGGATCAATAGGACCTAGACCATCATCATACGGATCCACTTCGTACACTGCTGGATCAATAGGACCTAGACCATCACCATACGGATCCTCTTTCATATTTTTTTTATAAATATGTAAACTTTTCTTAGTCTTTCGTGGATTAATTGCTGGAAGAAGGTGGCACACCCTAGATTGACATCCCCGTTTCTCACATCTGAAGCAGCTTCCTTCTTTCCGAAGCTTAGCTAGCTGATCTTCTGATTTCCATGTTGCCCTAAGAAAATTGTTTTCCTCCATAGAAATGTTGCAATGATCCCACTTCATCTTTGCAAAGTTGATTGACTGCAATTCTGACTGACTGATTGACTGCAATTCTGACTGACTGACTGACTGACTGACTGACTGACTGACTGACTGACTGACTGACTGCGATTCTGACTGACTGACTGCGATTCTGACTGCGATTCTGACTGACTGACTGACTGACTGACTGACTGACTGCGGTTCTGAAGTTTGTAGAGAGAATTATAATATGTCACGGTTTCATAACAAAATGCATGGGCAATCTTGTAGGTACAGTATATTAATTATAATTCTCTAGAGAGAGAATTCTAACAGCTAGTGACTACAAATATATATAATCCAGAATACTCCTCCTTCCATAGGATTCCCTCCATGACCAGAATTGTTTGGATTCTTCGACAACTTCCAAGAAGATTCTGGATTACACCATTGATCTCATTGCCTGCGCTAGCTAGCGTAGGCTACAGGGATAATTAGGCTTAACAGCCGTTACAATAATATGCGACTCCATAGTTCATTGCTCCAATCTAAATGTAATTGGACGAACTCCAATCTTTTCTGCTTGTTCACTGCGCTTAACGGAGGCTTCTTCCGAGCAATGCATCTGCTGTAACCTCTTTTTTTGAGTGCATTAGAAATTGGACGTTCACTGCATTCCCAGTGGCTGAAGGGCCCCATGGCTAGTTCCAAATAGCACATCTGTCGATTTTCAGGAGACTCCCGGACGAATACTTCAAGGTCATCAACTTGTTCCGCGCTTAATTTTGGTAAGGGTCCTTTGCGAGACATAGAATTCTCAGTCTCTCGAGCACACGCAAGTTGCACTTGCCTTCTTGTGAAGCTAAGTTTGTCGGATATATGTTGTAATGTCAAGCCAAGTCTTCTTAATGCTCTTATTTCAATACATTGATCGCGAGTTAGATGCTTGCGAACTTTAGTTTCTGAAGCAGACTTTTCGAGAGACATTGGTTGCTAGAAGTGAGGATGAATTGATAGTGGTGAGAAGTTTCAAAGACTGTGTAGGCTTGGCAGCCAAAAATGTCGTTGAAAATGTGTTTTACTAAGCGATTATTAGAAGAAGACAATTGGACCATACTTCATGGCGAGCGGGGTAAGGAGGAGAGACATACTAACCTATTACGAGCTAGCCCAACTGCACCTACAGGGCTAATCCCTTAAACATCCCAGTTTCGAGCGAAACGTTTCGAATCCTAGAGGCACTGTGTGTGACGGGCTTTGTCTGGATTGGGACTGGTCACTAGGACCACTCCGTCTTCAAGGGGTACGTACCAGATGGGGAAGTAGGATACAGGAGAAGAGTTGTGCCGAGAGAAAGGATGATTCTCGGGGGCCAAGGAAGAGAGCCGGGAGAAATGATTATTTCTCATATAGCTAAAGGGGGATATTAATACTAGCGTACGCAGAAGACATAAGGGGCAGGATACGATACAGTGGTTTAGCTTTCCTAAGGAAAAATTATTCATTCCATTGAGTTATTGACTTCAAGTACTTCTGACTTCTTTAAACCTTTTACACTGTGATGATGATCAGGGGCGTTAATAGGGTAGAATTAGATATTACAGTGCTTGTAGCACGGGGAACATTAATCAATTCATTCTTGTATTTGCTTTCATCTTTAGACAAATAACGTGACATTCACACGAAGATCTCTCTAAGTTTTACACGTTCAGTTTTAATGGGACTCTTCATTATCAAGTAGTGCCAATTTCAACACTTCACACCTTCTACCCTGCTCTCCTCGAAGAAATTCTGTTAGCCAGTCATTATACCAAGCAATAAAAATGTATTCAGTTATTTTCTGCTTCAGAAAAGAATGGGATGTAAATTTGTGTTGGAAATCGAGACACAGGTTGCTGTGGACGTACGGGCCCTCCATTTCGTCTAGGTTCCCGACACGATCTCGTGTGTATTTAAAAGGTTGGAGTAGGTAATATGGTAGCGCTTCAAGCTACCTACTGGACATATGAGCGGCTGTATGGCGTGGGCGCAAGGAGGTTATTGAGGGTTTTCTATGCCTAGATGGCGCCACACTCGTTTATGCTGTGGCTTAGGCTCTCTGTCGCTTACACTTGTACTTGTAGCGCACACTTTCCACAGTTTTAGCTGTAATCCGAACATGACACTCTTTTAGTCAACTTCAACTTTCGTTCCTTAACTATTGCGCCCATTTCATGGCGCGATAATTCCAACAATTTGTCATGTCTTGAAGCTGTCTTCTTTGCTGTTCCTCTTGCAAGTGAGTCAGCAAGTTCATTATCCTCAATCCCCACATGAGCTGGACACCAGATAATGCTCGACCTACTGCCTTTGACTAGATTCCGAATTTGGCATGAAAGGTTGTTTGTCTTGCCCTTTATTCTCCGAATACTTGCTTGGCTGTCACAAAAAATTTGATATTTTGCATTTGGCAGCTTTTTATCTAGGTACTTAACAGCTTTATAAATGCAGTAGGTTTCAGAGTCATTAATTCCAATGGAGCTTCCGAGATTAAAGGAGAAGCTTTTCAACTCTCTAGTGAAAAGTATGTAAATCACAAAGCCAATGCTGCTCACATTACTCTTGGTAAGAGATTCATCTGTGTAAGCAATGGCTATTTCCGGATCTAAGGTCTGCATGTGTTTCAAATGTTGCTCAAGAGTTGAAGTCTTAGTCAGGGATGAAATGTTTGTGACTAGAGGTGGTGAGTCCCAAGGTACCATCCATGCTGAATTTATTTGTTCTAGCTTCTGACACTAGGTGAATAATCTGAACCGAAAGTCCTAGTCCGTCACAAGGGCGTAAGTTTGATACGACATATATTCAAACCAAATTAATCCAATCCAATTCAATCAGTAAGTCATAAGAGAAGAATAATTGGTGATCTTGATTAAGGAAATTAAGGTGAGAATCTATCAATATAAGACGTGTATGTGACAAACATTTTCTACTTCCTAGACCCTCATAGTTCTGAATATCAAAATATCGGCAGCTCACCTTAATTTATCATTATTCATCCCTAAAACTTCAGGCAATCAATCCTTCGTAGGCTCTTACCTTTACAGCTTGAGCCTCACCCTCAAGCGTATCGAGGTTACAAATTTCCCACACTCTTTATGCTTTGGCTTTGAGCTTCCCTAGTTTCGGGCTACTGCTTACCCGAGAAATAATTCGATTCCTAGCCATTCTCAACCCATCAGAGCCGGACACCCTTGGTGGGTTCATCCAAAATAGTACACAATTTCAACTTCATATCAGAAGCAAGGGAAGTGATACGACTTTAGAGCCGCATATGTTGACTAGTGTCCGCTTACCTTGATGAATTGTTGAAGTCCCGGGCTAAAGACTCCTAATCCGTTATAAGTACAGGACCGAAGCAGCCAGCGAAAACTCCCCTCACAAGCCCAACTCATTTACACTAAATAAATTACCACTAATGTTAAATTGAATCGAATAGTATCGCTATGTGATGGGCTATTACCAAAACATTAAGAACAAAGTTAGCTGGCCGTAATACAGTCTATTTTCTAATTATCTAGGAAATATTATCTATCTAGGCTGTATGACAAACTGTACATATAGCTCTGGCCCAAGGGAGGTTGATATCCATGGGATCGGTGATCATCCGCATTCTTGAGGTGATCTATCGACGATTCGTATTTGTTGGATCGGCGATCACTTATAATACCACAAAAGAACATCGGCGATTAGTACATAGATAGGCACAAGTACATGGATATAAAGCGCAGCCTGTAACACGCTAGGAAGTCAACAATCCAAAAACTGATATTTTAAATTCCCGCTTAAATTACCTATCACCAAATATTAAAAAAAAAAGTCTCTTGTTTGTCCGTCTCTATCTGTGAAAGTTATATCCTCAAGAAATGGTTTTAATAAATCTGGATAAGGACATGGTTTGTAATATCTTAAAGTCGGAACTCTGGCACACCCATAATATAGTCCCAAAAATTTGTTTTCGTCAAAACCCATAGCAAATATAGTGCGATATCTTATTCCTAACCTGTTAGCATATTTTTCGATAACATATTATGTAATTTACTTTTTTTTAATCTATCAGGCGATAGTATAGGCCATAAAATCAATTTATCGTCTTGCCTGATGAGGGAGCCTCCTAGACCTATTGGCGAAGTAGTGCTCAATAGCCTATGGAATTGATTGAGATAATTTCGGAGGGTTGAAATCCTAAATTTAATATCTCTACAATGATATGTTTCACTGCTTTCTTGATTTTGGTTTTGAGGGCTCAACGATGGGATTGAACGGATTATGTCTACTGATGGCTTCGGAGTCCATACTTCCAAGCATGCAGGTCTTGGGAAGGCACCTCGGAACACTGGCTTAACTTGAATCAAACGGCATTGTAAAGAAAATTCCACATTGTAGATAGCTGCACGATCTGTAAAAAGTATGTCAGGGGTTGAAGAGAGTGTTTAAGCGTACAAGACGTACCCAATCGCCGAGAATTATAATCAATATTTGTGAAGTGTTTATACGAAAGCTTTTTATTTGACCAAGTAATGCCTTTTCGATCAAGGAATTGGAAGAACTCTTTACTAGTCGGTAAAAGATTTTCAAGTCCTTTGCATTTACTTTTCATTTCAGTCTCAACTGCTGCGCCTAGGAAATTCGAACCGCATACAAACCCTGAAGTTTTCTGTATTTTTCCCGTATTAAGTACAAGGCTTAGGTTTTCAAATGTCCAGAACGTCGTACATTTTTTATATGCGGGCACATCATGAGCTCCATTGTTCACATCAACCACAACACCAACAACGTTACCGACATCGTCCATGACGATGCGATCATGCCCAAGCCTCCCTGCAATACGAGTAAGCCTCAATCACAAGAAATGGGAAGAGAATTGTATGGCGTTACATACCACCATTACGGACATGCCCGAAGTTTCGGAACGGAACCACGAAAAGATTTTTATCCTCATTACCGAATAGTTTAGTATCCTCAAGCAATGCCGGATAAGCATAATAAGGATCTGCTGGTGTCAACAATTCGGAGGCGAGCCGCGCGACCTCTGTTGCTTTATCATGCCACACAGCAAGGTCATCACAGATGTATCCGCTTACATCGGATTGCAGTGATACCTTCAGTAACGTAGCGGCTGTGGAGAGGATAGCAATCAAATGTCTGAATTTTGCAGTTGATGATTTTGTTGAAGTCTGCATCTAGAATCACGCCTTGAATGTTTGGTGTGTTTTTTCACTTGTATTAATTGGGAAAAATCACAGCTGTTAGATGTCGAATTTGTTGACAACTATGGTGCCCACTTCTTAATCTGATACTGAGTGGATTATTAAGTCTTGAACTGCTGTGCAACAGATTCTACCTCGAACGAGATTTGCGATGACTTTGTGGCTACGACTACGAAAACCAATTTTCGGACATGCAATTCATGAAATTAATGATCGTAGCGCCCATCTAGATTGATGCACACAAATTAGTACCTGATCTGGACAAAGAATAGTTTTCTTTGCTTGGCTTTGGTCTTGAGTGTTCTGGGCCATCCTTCGCATTCCTTAAAATGCACATCATAGAGCCGATTCATGTCGTGGGTATTACCCCACACCAGTATAGATTTTCTGTGGGACTTTTTGGAAATTTATGTCAGCGATGAGATTCTGTATTCACTAATGTATCGGTTATAAATCTGTGGTTGCATTTCTAGACGGGCAGATTTCATTTACAGACGAATTTGTTTAGGAGCTGCTTCTGTTGTTCTGCAAATGTCATGGTTGCTCAGAATGAGTCTTCAAGGCACGATGATCCTTTGTGCCCTGAGTGGAGCAGCATCTTTGTCTCGAAATAATTGCTTCATCATAGACTCTTCGCACTAGTAATACAACTTCCAACCTAGCTTGAAATGCGGACATGAAGGGTTCGTTGTACCATTTTTATCCGGTATTCGATTTCCTTGGCCGTGCAGATCAAATTGACCTGAAATTCCAGTAATTAAAGTGCAGGATTTTAGATTTCAAGGTCGACGCACTACTCGTGTTACGAGAGGTCTTAGCCCCAGCAACTGGGATAGTAGATGACTACAATGAATCGATGACAAAGGCGCATCGATCTCGAATGAGCATACACTGCAACTGATAATATTTTGCATGGAAATTAACAGTTACTATGATCTGATTATCAACACCATAATGCCCAATGAGTACACTCCATCGATCATCGTTATGTAGACGATATGGGGCAGAGTACTCAACAATCCCATGTCCGTTTGTCATTGAAAAAGACGAGGTCTCTGTTATAAAATCGCTGTTCACATTAGCAATAAATTGACATTCCCTAAGTATAGCATGCAGAGCCAGACATATGGAAACAGGTTAGTGATAAGTTGGATACCACCGACCACTACACTCACCCATAGATTACCCCTAAAAGAGGCTGGCTACAGCACTATCTGGAAGTACGTGGGATTGGTTGATTATCATGTAAATAATCTGTAACATTACATAACTGTAACACAAAAAGATACCTTTCGCATCCCAGCACATCACTGCCATAATCACCCAAGTATCTTCAAAACCTCCGGAGTAGTCACAATTATTCAATTGAAGATACCAAGTGTATATGACCATATATACCTCCTCCCTTCAATAGTCGTTTTTTGATTGATAAATTGATTGCTGTTAAAATTTAATGCAGCAGATTGATTATTTTGTAGCAACTTAATTACGAAAGGATAGTCTTTTATCATTATAACATCTATGGTCTCACGATGCTCGCCTAATAAACTGATCTCTGGAGGGCAAGACTGAACACCTGTACGCGGTATCCTCTACGAACCTGGGAGTGAAATATTCTCCCGGAGCCAAGTTCGGTCAAATTTCGCAATATCAAAGAAGTTGGCCCCCAAGGCAAATTTTCAAATTACTCCACCATTTCAATCGTTCACTCCCAAAGAGTCCGATTCTCAACTAAGCTTCATCAAGTCTACAAGTACGACCTAGTACATCCTCGTTTCAATGATCACACCTCTCGTCGACCTTCTCTGGCCTCAGCCGATCACCAAATACACGCCCACGCCGATATTTATACCCGACGGAGGAAGCAAAGCGTGGAGCACAAATCTGGGAGATAGCTCTTTGGGATGGACGTGAGAGTGATCAGGACAAGTTTACAAGATGATGAAGAAGAGGGATACGTTTTCGACGGGCGTGAAATATCGAGTTTTGGCAAGAGTTTTACGAATTGAGCTTTGTGTGCGCCAAATCTTCGCTTGCGAGAGCGCAGCTGACACTATAAAAACAAGCAAACGATGGAAGGTGTTGTGGTCCGCCTCCTGGTGGTGTTCTCCGGTATAGTTTGAGTAGCCTGGGCACCTACTCCACTTGGGAAGGAGACATCTCAGATCATATTTCGCGCGGAGAAAAGTTGATGGATGACGGAGGCATGTCTGGATAACCCAGGGTTTTTGAGACGTTCCCCTGAGTGGGTATTCACGGATGAGGGTTGACTTGGGTTGAAGAAAAAGCTACCATAACTTCGCGGTGGTACTTGCAAATGAAATCCGAGGCATGAGTGCGCCTATTGTAAATTGAGTCATCTTTTTTGTACCTTTCTTTGATATTGTGTCATAGCTAGATAGCTGCATACGCAATTAAAATCTGATGCAAAAAAAAAACTAATCTCTACCTTAACGTGATGCTAATGACTTGGTCTTAAAATACCCACGTCAACAATCGCGAAGACTGTGAGCTAGTACGACATTAAATAATAATAAAAATAATCGCGAAGTCGCCTGGGAAAGTGGCTGTCCGATGGTGCCCAGGCCACTTATGTATTCTTTGGAACGAAGCAGCCGACGCGCTTACTAAAGCGGCCTGTGCGGCTCCAGCTCCACACTTAGAAGTCTCCATTGCGGGGGCAAGGAGAGAAGGCAAAGCACAATGCGAGGCTTCAGCTGCACTCCATTGAGCAGAAAATGCACTGTCTAGATACAAATAATTAGGTATTGGCCCCAATACTAAGATCACCATTGAGCTCGCTCGTCTAGGGCCACGCACACTAGTATATCTATTAGCTGCACATTCTGGACATGGCGCATTTGCAGACTACCACCGACGGCTTCAGCACGAAAACGCCATCCTTACCTGCTCATGCGGAGAAGAGAAGTGGCCCGACCACTTTTCTACTGCAACTTCGGGCAGTACCAAGCAGAGCTCTACAGGGTTCAGATCTTCAATGCCACCATATTTTGGACTTTAGCTACAGCGGAGGGAGTTCATGCATTTAATAGCTGGTCATATAATAAAAGCTAGAGAGCCTTGACGTGATGTATTTATTTTCCCTCTTTATCAATTTTATTTCTTTGCTTTGTGTTCTCCATGGAATGACATCTGCAAATCATGAGAGACGACGGGAGGCTGAAATCCATGTTGAATTAAATCTTCGAGCACAGGATAATAAGAGTGAGTGAGTGATGTTTATTGTACTACTTGAGTCTATGACTATCTAGCGCATTGGGCTTCTCTCTGACCCAGGCCACACCTTGTATAGTGCTCCTTGCCTCTTTTGTTACTTGAAAGATCATTGATATATTCCCCTTGATGAATAGCCATTCAGCTCAGTATTTACCCGTGGAATTCGGCCACCTTCCACGGAACCTTCTACCCAAAGAAATAAAAATGGTAGCAATGGAATCTGCAGCCCCAGCCAGGCGAGGCCTAGACAGCGGGAGCACACGACGTGCGCATATCCATCTGTATCTCCCTTCTTTCCAACATTGAAGGCCATCTTGATCCAATCCACCATCTTCGCAACGGGTGATGAGTAGGGCTTCGACCCTACCATCTAATCAAATTGTGGTTATCTTCATGATAATGGTGATGGGGGATGTGTTGAGAGATGAAGACGATACAGGCCGCGAAAGCGATTGGGAATCCTCGTGCAAGTGAGGACTTTGTTACTCAATCTCGGCTCTGCAGACTCTACAGTGAGAGCTGGAGGTTCGTAGGGGACACCACTGACAGGAGTTGAGAATGGTCCACCTCCTGTCGAGTATTATTATATTATTATTTCATTTCATTGTCCTGTCTGAGTCTATGACTGTGTAGGACATGCAGGTCCTCTCTGCCTGTAGGCCAAGGACACCTATGCCAGTAGTATATCCCCTCCTATGCCTCCCATTCAGCTCCTCATTCGATCATACACTTAGAGGAGCCCTTTGCCCTTAATCATCTCCCCTCTCCAGCCAATGAAACGATGGCCATTTTGTCACAGGGGCAACTGGTTAGGGCGTAATCACGTGAGAATTATGGCGTAACTCTAAGCGAGGATACTTAGGTTTAGATCTCTGCTTCTGGGTTAGTTCCGTTCCGCGTGCAACTACAATTATCTACTCTGAACATCCGAGTTTTTATACAACGCCAGCCCGTGTTATATTTGCCGGTGCATGACAGCCGGGAAAAATCGTAAAACCCACTGGATGCCGGACTCTTCTAGTACCGACATCCTCCTTACAATTCTTTCGACCTCGATCCGCATG
Source organism: Blumeria graminis f. sp. triticale (assembly GCA_905067625.1). Taxonomy (NCBI): domain Eukaryota; kingdom Fungi; phylum Ascomycota; class Leotiomycetes; order Helotiales; family Erysiphaceae; genus Blumeria; species Blumeria graminis. The sequence continues at coordinate 1,656,110 of LR898470.1, read as the reverse complement.
TGATTAGACCGGCACCACTGGAGAGAAAAGAATTCGTCTTTGCCGGCGCCAAATCAGTATAATTGAGTGATATACACATATATGTTGATTGGCCTTGATTTACGCACACGGATGTTTAATTAAATGCAAAACGAAAGGTTCCAAGGTGGAGAGTGTGCTGTGTCTATCTTCTCTACCTCATAACATTGCGAACGTTGAGTAAGTGGTATTAGCAGAATCATCAAGGCAATGACTCAACGACGGAGAAATGCACTGTTATAAGCGCGTAGCAAATGTAAAAAGTTTCCAAAAATTCATCTATCTTTTACTTTTCTCTGCTACTATGTTAGATCTAAAAAGCTGCATTTGTGATTAGAAATTCGATGCAAAAAATAAACGGCGAGCTCTATAAAGTCATGTGACAAACTCTCTACCGACACTCTACGAACTACTTGACTCGTTGTATGACGATCATGTTACAATGAGCCACGCAGATTCCCCATTGTAGTTGAAACACTTTCAGTCCTGCATACTCTAACACTCAGGACAGCTTCTCAAGGCTGAGATATCCGGAAAATGCCACGTATTTTTTACGCTGGTGTACGTGGCTACGATGCTAGAGTAATAGTGAAAATAATGAGGGCTCTCCAGCAAAATTTTAACCCTCTAACCGTGCCCCACGCATCCCTGCCAAGATCATCTCATACACATGTTAATCACCCTTGGCTTAATGATGGAAAGTCTAGACATTCATAGACTCCGTTTTTGAGTCCACCAATATTGAAGGCGTTGCTCTAAATACTTAAAATCATCACATACTTTGTAAATCCCTCTAGAGTTACTTTTGACCGAAGCATAATACAAGCCGGTAAATCTATTCTCCACGTCAAAGCCTAGAGCAAACTGGGGATGCATACTCCGAGCTATGAGGTTAGCGTAAATCATGGAAATGGATGCTTTGACTTACCAGCACTTTGCCTTTCTGACAATCTCATATTAAAAAGGGTTAAATCCGGCGAAACTCTGACCACAAAATTCTCATTGATTGGGCCCCACGTATTACTTTCCAGACCTAGATATTCAAGAATGTAATTTTGAATAGTTTCTATTCTGAATGAATAGTCGTTACAAGCGTATTCTTCTTTGTCATATTCCATAGATTTGCCATGTTCATTTAACGACGGTTCATTGGTCATGGTTCCTGGTAATGCTGATGTGGTATATAAGGTTCTACATGGCTTTTCTGACGAATCTTTTTCGACCAATCGACTTAGTTGAATCAAGCTGCATTGCCACGTGAATTCTACTCGATATTTTACCAAATTTTCTGTGTTCAAGTTGTTAGGCAAACAGACGATCTGGTTCAAATGAATACACATACTTAAATTTTGACTATCATAATCTCTCCTTATGTTGTGTGTAAAACTAACTTTATTTTTTGAAAATACAACTCTTTTCTTATTTGAAATTTTCGACAGGTCACGAGACCTTACAAAGATATCAACAAATCTATTACATTGGCGTTTCATAGACTCTTGAACTGTATCGCCTATGAAATTCGCACCGCAAGCATACCCAGCCATTTTAATGGTCTTTTCCGTATGTAATTCCTGATTGTAGTTACTGTATGTTTGGAATGGTATGCATTTTGCATATGTCGGTGGAGAAGGATCAATTTCTCTTTTCAATAAAGCCACAACACTTATAAAATTTCCGAATTTATCGATGACAATTCGATCCATTCCGGACGATCCTAGCATAAAGGTTAGCAAAAGCGAGTACCGATGATGGGGAGCTTGAGTTGTAAAGCGTACCGCCTCTACCCAAGGATTCAAAGTTTCTGATGGGAACCACATAGAGATTTTGATACCCAACGTTGAATAGTTTAGTATCTTCAAATAGTGAAGGAAATTTCATGTAAGTTTTTGAATTCTCTACCAATATTTTGGCATGATTGACCACTTCTTGCACCTTTTGACGCCAAATAATTTGGTCATCACAAATATATCCGCTCACTGCAGACTGGGTTGCAAAATCCGTCAAGGTGGCTATTGTAAATAATATTTGGTGAAGGAGGCCAAATGTAATAGCTGTTAGGTTTATTATTGTCCGCATCTGGAACGAAGATCTAAGTTTGACGAAAAACTTTCAGTCTACTCTAGGAATGAAGGCAAAAACGGATATCCCAGAGGTAATGAATCTCTCCGTGAGGACTATCCTACCCATTACCAACTAATTTCATGTGCAATTTGCCAATAAATTAATCGCCGCTATGATCAGTCCAGAATAAATGCTACTTGGCGCCAACCTAGTCGCCATGATCCTAACATTAAAAAAACCAAAATACGATTCATGTAAACGACATTGTAAAATTCTTGGTGTGGTAATTGCACCGTTCGCGATATACTTTATGGCGATGAATTGGTAATGTAATAAGCATGGCCAAGGTTGGGATAATAGAATAGTGATAAATCTATACCAAAACCCGCTACGTTAGTCTATCAGTCGTAATGGTTGGATGGTGCGGTGGTACATCGTCTTGGCCGGTCTGCAAAGTAAGGTCTGGATAGCTTGGACACATATCCCACTTGGGACAGTAGAACGCTGGTTCAAATCCAGCAAAACACAACTACATTTCTCGCGGCGCTGGTGTACATGGATGACGAAGGCATGCTTGGATAACCTAAGGTTTTAATATTCCCTTTGGCGGATACTTACGGAGGAGGGTCGACTGTTTGTGTACGCGAACATACCTCACAGTGGTATTTGCGAATGAAATCCAGAGTATGAGTGTCTCCAACGTCAAAAGAGTCATCTAACATTTATACATAGCACCGGTTATATGTCATAGGTATCTACCTGCATTCACATTAAGTGATTTCTAAAAAAAAATTGGTCCGTAGAAAACTCCTAAAAGTGGCTAGCTATGGCGCTGCCCGCAAGAATGTGGATAGGTTAACTATTGAATCAATTTGAATTTCTCTAGTTTAAACGTCCTATGCAGTTTCTATATGCAGAATCATGAAGACGATAAGCCATGGTTAGAATGGAAAAAGCTCTTAAGCAATAAAACCTATAGTTCAGCCACGACGGCACAGCCCAGCTTGATACTGAGGTTGTCCCATTCTTCCATTCAAATTTGTTTCACCCCAAATATTAACTCCTCTATCGCCCTGATCCCTACTCAGCTGAAGTTTGAAAGATTCCTTTCACCATCCTTCTCTCCACTTTTCGATGACGGAATTGTTGGAACTGCCGGTGTTATAGCCCTTAATGTATTTAATACTGCCGTTGAGTCTGCGATAGCCTTTTGTGGACGTCCTGGTCCCCTCTTTCAGGGTTCAACCTTGCGATTAGTGACCAGTGTGAATCCTTGATCGTCAGTGGTCATAGATGCTGTCTGAGCAGCCATTACGGGACTGCTTTCCCTTCGAATTCCCGCCGTTCGTTCCAGAAGCTCGAAGCAGGCTTTCTGAACACTCCCCTTGTAGACTTGAAATGTCCGATATGACGCTCTCTGCCTCGAACGATGTTCCTTGCCACAGTTGACGCAAGAAACTCTTTTCCTAGGACAGTCCCGGGTTTGGTGAGAACCTGTGCACTCACCGCACCTAGCTGCCTTTCCGCATGACGCCTGCGTGTGTCCCCATATCAAACTGGGGATAGTTTGAAGGCGATTAATTTCAGATATAAAGTTTAAGGAGTTAGGTTTACAAAGCTTGGAGTTACTTGTTTCGGAAAAGGTGTTTCGCTTGGGCTGTAGCATTAAGAACTCTATCTGTTCTGACTAGAGATGTTTCGTTCCAAACCATGAGAAACTTGGTCTATGGGGACAAGTTGGGGACACATAGAGCATTTGCCATTTCCTAGACGTACATAATCTAGATAGTAGAGTGCAGCTGACACTGTAAAAACAAGCAAACGATGGAAGGTGTTGTGATCCGCCTCCTGGTGATGTTCTCTGGTATGGTTTGAGTAGCCTGGGCACCTACTCCACTTGGGAAGGAGACATCTCAGATTACATTTCGCGCGGAGAAAAGTTGATGGATGATGGAGGCATGTCTGGATAACCCAGGGTTTTTGAGACGTTCCCCTGGGTGGGTATTCACGGATGAGGGTTGACTTGGGGTGAAGAAAAAGCCGCCATAACTTCGCAGTGGTACTTGCAAATGAAATCCGAGGCATGAGTGCTCCTCTTGTAAATTGAGTCATCTTATCTGTACTTTTCTTTGATATTGTGTCATAGCTAGATAGCTGCATACGCAATTAAAATCTGATGCAAAAAAAAAAAAAATCTAGATAGTATCAGTAAGAGAAATGGCAGCCATGAATTAATTGACACTTTTTACTTTTACTTCATACATTATTCAATTGACTCGTAGAGTCTAACACCCCATTAGCTGCAGCTGTAGCACTGCTTTGGCTAGGCCCGCAGTGAAGAGCATGGCGTTAATGACAAGGCCCTTTCGAACCACCCTCGTTTGCAATGCCTCCGATGGGAGGCTGCCCACTACTAATCCACGAGTGCGGCTGTTTTTCTTGGTCGCTCCATCTCCTTTCCCTCGCGTATCCATTTTATTCTATCCATCTTTAGACCTGGAATTCGTACTGCTGTAGACGATTCTATCTCCCGTATCAATGTTATGTTGTTGGTATATTTACCTTCTTCAATTTTCGTCCTCAACGGGACTCTGTAGACCTCCACTAGAAAGTCTTGGCTTGGGACCTGGAATTCCTCTTGTTCTGCCATATTGAGAGCCACGTCTCTCTGGATCGCCGACTGAACAAACACGTCGGTGTCATTGCTCCGCATCTATCGCACTACGTGTGCCCCTGGTATTTGTTTCGTGCCTTTGTAAGCAGCTGTGCTGGCTGCATGTCTTTCGCACTCTCGACGCGTATTCTGACCGCTGTTTTCGCCTTTGGCCGCGCTGTTACCGACGCTTATGTCCTTGCAGCCTGCGGCCCAGAAATTGTTGGAGCCTCGGTTAACTATTACAGTCAAACCCCTGTTAAGACGATCCTCGTTAAGACGATATTGCCGTTAAGACGATATTTTTTCCAAAACAGAATTCGTTCTCATACATTTACCGATTACATGATTATCGTTCTTCAACCTCTGCATATCGTCTTAACCAGGATTTTTTTGTCAGATTGGTGCTAAAAATGCCGCCACCAAAGGGAATTTCTGTTGAGCAACGATATTCTCTGTATGACGATTTTTTATCACGGCCTCGATTACGTCATATTAACAGGGATCTAACTGTATATGGGTTAGGTAATCAAATCCTTTAAAACAATATCCCCTATAAGAGGATATTTTTCACGGCCCCGATTACATTGTCTTAACAGGGGTTTGACTGTATGTAACTAGAACTAAGAACTTCAAATTTCATTAAATGACAACCTTTTCGACAACATTTCCATCTTTCACATACATTTCCATATCTCCCATAATTAGTGCTATCCATTCAAATCCATGATACCAAATGTATAATACCATATGCACCTGCACCTGCAACTTTCAATAATTGGGTCACTCTTAAGAGACAGCACGTAGCTCGTGCGGAGGACGGCTTCGTTTTCTTGGCTATTGTCCCCGATGATTTTGTAGTATTATGAGATGATAAGCTGTACTTATGGTATTGTGATAGTCTGCTAGACCGGGTGCTTTAGTTTGTCACAGTTGGAGTGTGTATTCTAGAATGCTGTAGTGGCTAGTTACAGATGCGAATGCAAATTTGTTGGAAAACCGGTATGGGTTCGATGAGTAAGGCGGCTCAAAGAATATGGGCGCGATTTTATGAATAGAATAATAATGATATGAATCGGGAGAATATGTGATAAACTGTGGAGAAATAAAAGATGGTCTGAATAAATTGAATTGATTTAGATTCTCTGTCTTAGTGATTCTTAGACAGCTTATATACATGTAATCTTGATAGACCAAATCCAGACTAGATACCATCCATTACTCGTTCCATACTCTAACAATGACAATGAAACGCACGACAGTATACAATATGAGTATGGGTTCAGGGTCGGTGGATGAAAGCCTACACGTGTATCAGACCATACCATGCACTAGTCGAGTCTCAAGCATCAAACATGCTCAGTAAGGGAGATATCAATCATCTAGGTCGTGAGTCATGTGTGAGAATCTTAGTTGTTCCAATCATGGGAAACTTCAGACACATAGAGTCTGAATTTCCAACAAAATTCAAAATTGAGAATTAGGCGAAAGTTTGGCACTTCTATGGGTCTCGATAGTATCGAGGTTAATTTAATTATTGATGATAATATCACTGTTGTGTCCATATACGGGGAATGTGTTACAGTTCTATGTGTGCCTGTAATCGCTTGGAGGACGAAGGCTGAACACCTGTCAGTGTTGACCTCTACTGACCAGGCGGTGAAATATTCCCCCAGAGCCGAGATTCAGTCACCACATAGAGTGAATTTGAGAGTTTTTGTCTAGTTGGCGATCGGGAGGAGTGGTGTTGGCTCATTTTTAGTCGAAAATCCGACTTGCAGAGATTTCACGACTGCACAACTCGACAAAATCAACCATCTACACCCCAGATACGAACTGCAGACAGCCTATAACCTGTCTGGTGTTCGTATTACAACAACCTACACCTTTAAGATCTTGTTTTCTTTTCTCTGGAAATTCATTCTCAGCCAAAATCATCTCGCGGCCCTCTCCACAATCATCTCATCAGCCACCGAAGCAATCCCTTACCTTCAAATGTCAAATCGCCATCAAAGAGTCAAGAGGACGTCCAACCCTCCGCAACTGCCAGTCGCTGTGAAGGTACGGTCGAAATACCGGCCTTAAATGCGTCCTCACCTCGGCCAAGGGCACCAACAACTCTACCTGCGACTAATCGCCACCGATGAAATACGTACGACATTTCGCCGGCACACCAACTAGAGCATTCGACAAAGGCTGGGGCGCCGGTGCCTCGGTCTTGAGCTCTCAGTCGCGCTTTCGACCTCCACGGACAGGGGTATGACAGCGACAGGGCAAGGCCTGAGGGGTGGAAATTCTACAAAGTTTCTAGGATGACGAGGCTGGCTAAAGGACAGAGGGATGCTGCATGAAGGAACAAAAGGGAATACAAACTGAGGAGGCTTCCAGTGAAGAAAATGACCCCTGGATGAGATGAGGAGATGCTGAGATGAGCCAAAGCTGGGAATGAATGGAAGGAAAAAGGTATAGATGGCGAAAGTGTCAAGGGCGTGATGGCCGAGGCTGAGGAGGAATTTGCGCTTCGGCGCGTCAACAGAGGGTTCTCCGGACGGTTGGGCTTGGCATGATTCAACACATGGAAGAAGTCCCAGGTGGGATGAGGTAGATGTACTTAATGGTACTTAACCTGATCCAGCCCGGCCCCACCCGTGCTTAAACTCCAGTAGGAGTGCAACGGTAGTCACTTTACCGACCACGTTAATGAACAAACCAACCCAGCTGTATTATGATGTATGAGCACTGGACAGTGGTTGGGAGTGGACTTAGAGACAGTACAATAGTTGATGTCACGGGTAATCTATAAGAGATGACTCAAGAATGGATTTTATGTTCTAGAGTATGAATATGAAGAGAAGTGAATGTGTGTATGTCACTGTGGGCGGTACTCGACCACTTATCTATCTACATGTTGGACTTTACCGAGGACCGCCATTATCCGTGCACAATCAATCCCGTGCCTGATCACAACTCCTAGAGATCAGCCTTCCTCATTGGCTTGATACAATCTCATGACCAACCACCGATGTCTAACCATTTGTAAGGATTCCTCTTCCGATCCTTTCTTTAGGATATAATTTTACCTTTCTTCATATGTTGCTATGACAACAGGACAGTTCTTGGCACATGGTATCATGTTGATATTATGTTAAGGTTTATGTTAGGATGAGCTAGTGAAAGGAGGGCAGGTATATATACAATGGTTTGGTCTGTAGGCATAGAGTTCTTTACGCTTAGTCCTCTGTCATAACCACCACCTTCGGATCACCTCTGGTCACCTATAGTCGCCTCTAGTTACCTTTAGCACCTCTAGTCACCTCTAGTTACCTCTAGTACCTTTAGTTATCATTAGTACCCTCTCGAACCTTTAGACCTTTTAAATACTTAGATTAACCATCTTTCAACCCTCAATTTCCTCCATATTATCTCTAGTATACCTTCAGTCATCTTTCGCCGTACATTTAACATCTTCTAGCCCTTCGAATTCGCTCCAGCTCAAACGTCTAGACTCCAATCTGACATTACTAAGCGTCAAAATTACATGAGCTATAGAGTACCTGAGTCACCAGATACTCTGTCTCATTCAACAATCAGCGAAGGTTCCTTTTTTAGTATCACAGATTGTCAACTTGCCATTACAATGAACAGCAATATGCCCGATATCCAGATCACTCCGACTCCACCCGCACATGAAAATCACTCTGTGTCAAGTACAAGGCTTTTACCGCCACATCTCTGGAATCTGCCCTATATAACATATTCACCTGATATTCTAGAGGCAGCATCCCAAATCGATGGAGAACGAGTAAGCCAATTGTTTGCATCATCAGTCTCTTCCACTACACCGACTTCCTCCAAACCCACCGTATCACCTCAGCCCAGACTTCACCTTCCACTCCAGCCTATTACACCCTATGACGGGACGCCAGAGAACTTGCGCTCTTTCTGCTCTCAGCTTGTCAATCAGATCCAGACAGAGAGTTTTGTTGCCGAATCCGAAAAAGTTAGGTTTGGATACCAGTGTCTTGGGCCCGGAGCTCTAGTTAAGATGAGATCATCTTTCCGCTGTCTTGAAGACCCATCAATTCCGACTGAAATAACCACACTGGAAGGCTTTCTTCTGGCCTTAAGGCAGAGATGCGAAGACCCATCTTTGCAGGACCAAGCCACCACAAGGGTGGAGAAATTGTACCAAAATGACAGTAAATTCCATGACTTCATCACGGCTTTCGAAGACAACATGGTCGATTCGATTTACTCGGCTGTGGATAAAACCAGCTGGAAGTTAATGCTTGAAAGACGCCTGTCAGTTCAACTAAGAAGTCTGATCCTCTCATCTTCAGATGTCCCGGTAGAATACCACGCTTTTGTAGCTTACCTTCGACAAAAGGATGCTGGATTACAAGAAATTTTATCTTCATCACGCGCAAGATCGTCCCGACCGATCCCATTAAATAGCTACACACCAGTACCAGCGCCTATGATATCTCGACCCCAGTTCCGACCCCACCACCACGAGATTCCAGTATCACAAGGGGGCTCAGCAATGGATCTTGACCTTATTTCCAGACAAAAGGACTCTAGCGGACGCCTAACTCAAAAGGCAAAGGATGCACGTCGCACTTTAGGTAGATGTGTATGGTGCAATAGAATTGGTCATATTGCAAGAGACTGCCCGTTAGGAACTCGAAGTGTTGCGGCCGCTAACATAGAGGAAATTCCTCAAGCTGTGGAAACGCTAAAAGATCAACTCCAATAGGAAGTCGCCTATTGGAGTCAGTTTCGGTAGGACAAGTGAGTTTAAAGGAGTTATCATCATCTCGTCACATGTATATAAAGACAAATATAAGAAATATAACTTTAATCACTCTTGTTGACTCCGGCGCATCTGGCTTTGCATTTATATCGGAAAAACTATGCCATAAATTGAATATAACCTCTAGTGATCTCAAGACTCCTCTCGCCCTAGTAGGTTTTGAGGGCAAGCCCGGAGCCCAAATTACGAAAACAACCAGTTTTAATCTCGCCATTGGTACACACCAGGAAGAGATGTCCGCTTTTGTTACCCCAAATATCAAATATGACCTGGTCTTGGGACTGCCTTGGCTCGAAAAGCACAACCCTTTTATTAATTGGGCCGAGCATACACTGACCTTTGGCGAAAATTGTTTGGATAAGGCCTGTTGCAAATTCGAGACAACCATCCCATATGTCAACTCTACAGATTTAATCTCTACAGGTAAATGTAAGGCCCAACTCGCTCCTGAAACTACATCTAAAAGGGCATCTGAATTACAAGAAATCCGGCCAACTAAAGCATCTGCCCATGAGTTTTTTAACCTCAGCCAAAACCCCGGAAATCAATTTTTTGCGCTTAGCATAAGAGATCTAGACCTCCATCTTGATTCTAGTATGCAAAGACAACCCATAGTCCGAATAAATAACACCAACATTGCAATACCAAAAGACGCTGACCCCAAAAAATACCTTCCTGCCCAGTATCATTCGTTCCTTGATGTGTTCGATCGAAAACAAGCCAATCTCCTGCCCCCTCATCGCCCCTGGGATCATTCAATTGATCTTCAGCCCGGAAAACAACCCCCTGTCGCTCGTCCATACGCAATGAACCAAAAAGAGCTGGAGGCTCTACGAGATTATTTGGACAAAGAACTTTCGAAGGGATTTATCAGGATTTCCAAGTCACCAGCAGCAGCTCCAGTTTTGTTCGTCAAGAAATCAAATGGAGATCTCCGTTTCTGTATTGATTACAGAGGACTTAATGCAATCTCCGTTAGAAATCGGTGCTCTCTTCCTTTAATAACAGAAACCCTCTGCCAACTCTCTCGTGCCAAGTTCTACACTAAGCTTGATGTCATATCCGCCTTTAATAAGCTCCGCATCAAAGAAGGTGATGAGTGGAAAGCCGCATTTACTTGCCGGTACGGACTATTTGAACCCTTAGTTCTCCCTTTCGGTCTGTGTAATGGGCCTGCTTCGTTTCAGACTTACATCAACTATGCCCTTCGGGGTCTCTTGGACGATTTTTGCACAGCTTACATGGACGATATATTGATCTACTCAGAAAACCTTGTTGACCATCAAAACCATGTTAAAGCTGTCTTACAACGACTTCGCGAACATGGCTTGCAAGTCGATATATCTAAGTGTTCCTTCGAAACAACTAGTGTAACTTACCTCGGGCTCATAGTCTCAACCAAAGGTATTTCCATGGACCCTAAAAAGGTAGCCTGTGTTCAAGAATGGCCGACACCTCGCTCTGTCAGAGATATTCAAGGATTCTTAGGGTTTGCTAATTTCTACCGTCGCTTTATTCCTGAGTTCTCAAGGTTAGCCTCCCCTCTGACTCACTTGACAAAGAAAGATATCAAATTTACCTGGGATCACAAGTGTGAAGAGTCATTTACAAATATTAAGCGCGCCTTTAGAGACGGGGCCATGCTTGCCCATTTCGATCCTCGTAGAAAAACCGTGCTGGAAACCGATGCCTCAGATTATGTTACTGCAGCTATACTGTCGCAATATGATGATGAGAACGTCTTACGGCCAGTGGCATTTATGTCCAAGAAAATGTTACCAGCTGAGTGCAATTATGAGATATTTGATAAAGAATTGCTTGCTATTGTATATGCGTTCGAGACATGGAAAAGTGAGCTTGGCTCTGTTGAGAATCCAACTATAATCTTATCTGATCACAAGAACCTTGAATATTTCACCACCACCAAGAAGTTAAATCGGCGTCAGGCTAGATGGAACGAACTTCTCGCAGACTTTAATTTCAAGATTATCTTTAGACCTGGGAAACAAGGAGTAAAACCCGATGCCCTAACTAGAATTAGTGGGGATAAACCATCAAATGAAAACGATGAACGAACAAGGCACCAGCAGCAGATTTTACTCAAACCACAGCAGATTCTTCGACGTGTAGAAACATCAAAACAAATAGATCTTAGCCCGATGGAGCAGTTACATACCGATGAATTGCTGCCAGACGATTGGAGTAGACATTGTGAGGAGGATAAGTATTGTCAAGAAATTCGGGCAGCCTTGAAAAATTCAGAATCTAATCGTACCGATGTCGAATTAGCCAGCTGCACAACTACTAAACATTCATTTTGTCTCAATGGTAGGGAGTACGTACCTTTAACGCTCCGAGAGCAATTACTCAAACTACTTCATGAAAACCCACTATATGGCCATCGTGGAGCCGCTGCTCTGTATACCTTACTCAGTAGAACCTATTGGTGGCCTAAGTGTCATAAAGAGTGTATCAAGTATGCGAAAGGTTGCGAAGCCTGCCAGAGAAATAATCCATCAGTACTAAAGCCTTACGGATTCTTAAAACCCTTACCAGCACCCTCAGCCGCATTTCGCCACTTAACTCTTGATTTTGTAGGACCTTTACCAACTTGTAACATTAGGAATTTTAATTATCGATATATCTTGCAAGTCGTTGATCGACTGACAAAAAGGGTGTGGATTATAGCCTTGGAGCGACCCACAGCGCGAGACACCGCTGAAGCATTCTTAAATAATGTCGTTCGATTTGCGGGGTTGCCTGACTCATTAGTATCTGATCAAGGAAAGGCATTTGTTGATAGTACCTGGAAAGAGATTTGCGCAAGGCTGACAATAAATCACAAACTCTCCACCTCCTACCATCCAGAATCAGATGGCCAGACAGAAAGGGCCAACAAAACATTAGAAGTATATCTAAGGCACTATGTAAATTATCGACAAGATGATTGGGCTAAGCATCTAGCCTTGGCTGAATTTTGTTGCAATAACCACGTTAATGCATCCACAGGAATGTCGCCGTTCTTCGCTTCCTTTGGTCACCATCATCGGCTTAACTTTCTTCCGGAATCAGAAATTAATGTAGCACGTGATACCCCCGAGTTTATTTCAAGAATGCAGAAAATTTCGCAAAAATGCCACGAAAACATCACTTTGGCTCAAGAATTTCAGGCCACATACGCAAATGAAAAACGCCTTCCTGCACCGAGATATAAGATCGGAGACCTGGTATATTTATCTCTGAAAAACATTCGTTTGTCTAGACCAACAAAAAAATTGGATCATGTCAGAGCTGGCCCTTGGCGGATCATTAAAATTAAATCACCTCTCGTCGTAAAACTAGACCTACCGCCTCAATGGAAAATTGATAACAACTTTCACGTAAATCTTTTAAAACCAGCATTTATTGGATTCAAGAGCCAGCAGCAAAGTCAACCCCCTGCAGTCGAACTATCAGACGAAAATTTAGATACATATGAAGTAGAGGCTATTTTGGACTCGAGAATTCGTCGGAAAAAAGTTCAATACTTGGTTCGATGGACAGGATATGATGATACTACATGGGAGCCTCTTAGCAATCTAACAGGCTGCGGAGATCTCTTAAAAGAATTTCACGGCCTTTACCCTAGCGCGGCTGGCTCGACGGAGCTCGCAGACTTAAAAACGGGAGGGGTAATGTAAGGATTCCTCTTCCGATCCTTTCTTTAGGATATAATTTTACCTTTCTTCATATGTTGCTATGACAACAGGACAGTTCTTGGCACATGGTATCATGTTGATATTATGTTAAGGTTTATGTTAGGATGAGCTAGTGAAAGGAGGGCAGGTATATATACAATGGTTTGGTCTGTAGGCATAGAGTTCTTTACGCTTAGTCCTCTGTCATAACCACCACCTTCGGATCACCTCTGGTCACCTATAGTCGCCTCTAGTTACCTTTAGCACCTCTAGTCACCTCTAGTTACCTCTAGTACCTTTAGTTATCATTAGTACCCTCTCGAACCTTTAGACCTTTTAAATACTTAGATTAACCATCTTTCAACCCTCAATTTCCTCCATATTATCTCTAGTATACCTTCAGTCATCTTTCGCCGTACATTTAACATCTTCTAGCCCTTCGAATTCGCTCCAGCTCAAACGTCTAGACTCCAATCTGACACCATTGCACAAGCATAGCGACATCGTCGATTGGTAGAATAGTCCATGCATGAATGTGCAGAGCAAATGCATGTACATGGATCATAACAAGCTGTCCGCCACTCTGCTTTCTAATTTGAACGTAGCAAATTTCCCTCTACCAGGAACTTCACTTTTTATTTTTTATTTTTTTTATTTTTTTACAAGAAGTTTTGAATTACACCCTCAGAACAAGAAAATAAGAATAAATCCTCCCATGTAACATTAACTCCACACCAGATCATAAAGAAATATCTAATGGGCTCTTTGGATTTCGTCCAAGAATTTCGTCAGCTCGACCCATTTTCCGAAGGCAAGGGCACCTTCAGGCGTGCCAAGTACCCACTTGATGCCGGGGCAAGGATGACGAGGTCCACCGCAAAGACGGGCATGGTCTCTTCCTACATTGCAGAAGAAGAAGTGATCAGGGCTCTTTTCTTCGCCACAGGATCAAGTCATTAGGGCATCTTTGTCTGCGAAACATCGATGATATGGGGCGAAATTTCCATGTCCGGAAAGAGCTATAATCAACGCTCCATGAGCACGTCAGATTAGACCTTTTGTCAAACATCTGATAGCTTAGAACCTACTGAATAAGGTAATGAGAATCATTGGATATCGGGATGATACATCTCGGATTAACTTACTCGAGCTTTGATATCTCACCAGGGACATGATGATCATGATGTTCAGGATAGTCAGGATAGCAAGGATGTTCAAAGCTCCAATTCGAGATCTTTTGATCTTCAACACATGCAATATATTTCATGTGTAATTTTGGGAAACGAGGAGAAGATACTCTCTCCAAGTAATAGTTCAGATTAGGCATATAGCATCGATGCCGGAGAGGAGTTGAGGAGCAGAGATTTTATTAATACAAGTTTACCTTACATTTTTCATTTGACCCTCAGTGTCTAGCCCCTTCCTATTTTTGGGTTATTGCGCATCTTGTGCCAATCCCTAGTTCTTTGTTACTGGCAGGGCATTTCTGTCATGTAGAGACATGATTCATTCATGAGTTGATATTGTTCAGACGATCATGACTATATCACAACGTCATGTACAGACACGACTCATCGTTTGTACCTGTTGTATCAACCATGACTATGTCTCAGTGATATGAGAAACATCATTGACTAGTTACTAGAAACCTAATCAAGATCCTAAACACACAACTGAGACTAGGAGAAATTTACTGAGTAAGTAATTATTCTGATGAATCTAGATCTAGAGGAACATAATCTGGTTGCTTGGCTCGAGGTATATGAACCTGAGCATATCATGTATTATAAACTATATAGAAATCTATCTCAATCACAATCATGATCTTAATTCATGTCACCATCAATAGCTGCAAAGGACAGTTTAACCATTTCCTTATAATTTCTGAGCCCATAAATTGGTGATGAAGACTTGGTAAAACAGATATATTTATCTTTTTGCTCTTGCTATTGTTGAAGATGTGGAGTGCGCAGTCATCTAACAGGTTGACTTTTGGATAGGACGAGCTTTTTTTGGGGATTTTTCTTGATGTATCTGTCTCAAGGAGCCGTGTTATTAGTATTCCGTAGGGTACGAATTTGGTACAAGTAGGTTACAGGTGTGGAGTATGGTGGTGATTCCTAAGAGTAGGAGGTATAAATTCAGCGTTAGGTATAGGGTTCACGTAAGAAGTAAAGGTAAAACAAGTAGTAGGTGAGAAGGGTACAATAACGGCGGTCTTCTTTAGAGAAGAGATAAGTAAGTGAACAATAGGTATGAGTATAAACAGAAGACGTTGCGTGTATAAGAATACTCCTTCACGCTGGGTATATATGTACATCAGATAATAGGACAGCCCTAAGCTCTGTCTCTGTAACAGCTGGTAAGCCGATTGGTTCCTGTAGCGCATGTTGGCCAACATGAGCCTAGCCTGATATTGGTAGCGCACGATTGATCGACATCAATGTGTGGATATATGATGCCACTCAACAGAATATCAAGGCATCGGCATCTAGTTCGGCAGGGCAGCAGTATTGGACCATACAGCTACAACACATGTGAAGAATCCCATTGGTACCGAGAGGGAGGGACTGTGCCTCAACCACATAGACAATATATATATAAGTATAGATAGAGACTGAAGTAGTTTTCTCTTCAGAATGATAATTTACATACTATCAACCACATAGTTGCACCAGCGCCTGTTCCTTGATCCGTGACAGTCTCGAACAGTACTACTACGCAATCCCTATGAAACGACCCTATGTTCCTGAGCCTGTCCTAATTGTTTGAGAACTTGATCTAACCCCGAGTTGTGTTTTAGAATGGAACTCCCCTTGAGACACCATCCTAGTTTCCGCCACGTTTATCCATGAAAATCTGATTGCACGGGACTGAATTTTTCAACCACTTTGCGGTATGTGGACAATAAATTAGGAATGTATCTTGGCGTACTCTTGCCACTGTCAGACCAGTATCAGAACCCGGTAGAATTAGTATTCCTGAATTAATGTTTTGTGATTCATGTAAATTCCATTCTTTTAACATGATCGTAACATTATTGTCAGAATAATATGCCAAGCTGGTACCTGACATAATTTGTGATTGCCTCAGGAAAACTTGGCGTTTTGGGTAATTTTCAGCTAGAAAATGCTTGGCGTCCGTGTAACAGACGTGGTGGACTGGTATTGAGTCGGTTTGGGATTACATCTTGGCTACAACATGTTTGGATTGTATCCTGTGATGTAAGTAAGCTATTTCTAGATATTATCATCTTACGTCAGGTAGTAGATATGTGTAGATATATAAGCTGAGAGAAAGAGGAAGACAGACAGACAGACAATTACATCTTTTTATTTCACTTCAATTAAAAGCTCCTGTGCGAGCTATTCTTCCAGATATCTCTAGTCTCAATCATTACAGCTTCCGAACCAGCTCAAAAGGTTCGACAGCCACCATAGCTCCTATATCAGCAAGACATCTAGTTTAAACTTTTAGGCACGGAAGAGTTAAATGCCGCGTGTTGTTCTCCCTCTTGCAAAATTTATTGACCGAATTGAAGTCAAAAGCAACCTCAAGCACACCTCCATTTGACGACTTCTCGACAATGCCTTGTTGTACTTAAGTTATGAATAGATATTGAATGATGAATAAGCTAGGGATAACAGAGGAGAGCAGAGGATGTTAATCAGAGACTGAAGATTTGAATGGTTTACTTAATACAATTGATGGTGCCACCAAGGCAGATAGGACTGACATATATACATGCTGTACACCCATGTTACAATCCATAATTGTGTAACCAGAATGTGCCTCAGCCTTATTCCTTTCCTTTCTTTGACATGTTGCACTGGTAATACAAAGCTTTTGGGGATGGATGTAGTAGTAGTCCTGCAGGGACCATGTGGACCCTGCAGGCTGCACTAGCACACACATGTGCTGTGTCCATGTGGGTAGACAGGGATGGAACCTAGCAGCACTGGCGCTTATCAGAGCAGCATATAGACAGCAGGGCAGAGACATGGATCATTGGAGCAGTGATCAAGCTAGAGGGCACCATCCTACATTGTGCAGGAAATAGGTGCACAACCACTCGGCCAAAAGGCCAGACCAGAATCATAGAACACTAAAGATTGGTTATCTCCACATATATAGATTATGCAGAAGGCAATTCTGACACAGTCATATCACAACATGCCTCTCTTACCATACTCATCTGAGTCCTCAACCTCTCTCTAACTGTTGTGTTATCCATGCAACTTACCATGGTACATGCTTTAGGTCACGTCATAGCAGATACACGTGACTGTGGAACTTGTGACGACCAGAAGGGAGCTCAGGTTAGCAGATGAACAAGCCGAATCAGGTAAGGACTCAGATCTGGAATATAATTCATAAGATTCTAAACTAAGGGAAGAAAATAACAAGAGATATCTAGAGATATACATATATACATAATTTACAACTGGTCCGTGCGTATATAGGATCACAACACAATACCTGAAAGGAACAATAGTATTAGAGGCCCCGAGGGTCAGGAATACAAGGCCGTAACAGAACTAAACCGCGGGGTGTTTATTGTGTAATGCATGTGTGGATATTATGGACCAAACTAGAACTCGATGGAATAGAGATAATGGAATCAGCGAGAGACTGATAGACTGAGAGAGAACGAGCTGGTCATTTCTCGTAGGAGAGAAATGATATCATAAGGGAATGTTCTAGCACTAGGCTGTTGTCACAGTTCAAATATAGAAAGCGAATGGGCATTTGTATGATTGAAAGGTAAAGCTATAATTCATCTATGTAGAAGCAAACTACCTGCAAGTCTACTCTACTACTTATACACATCCAGAGGTATCTAAATCTAGCCTACACTTACAGTGGCAATGAAACTGACAAGAGGTTTGTTCTGCCACACGAGTAACGCTTCCGATACTCTTGGCACTATCCTTTACGTAGCCTCGGTGGCGATCTCGTATCAGTTTTCGTCTGCTGATAATCCTCGGAGTGATAGAGAATATAGGTTGCCTTCGATAGCCATCGAAGGCTACAGGACTTATCGGCTCACAAGCCGTCACAGCTGTGAACAACACAGTAAGTCTGGAGCAAGATATAAGGAGGTCTCAACCTCCATCCATTTGTTGTAACTAAGTTTCCTTTATACGAGAATATAGAGTCAAGTCTTACATATCACGAGAACACACACAACAGCAACTATAGAGACCTACTGTGAGCATAACTTCTCCAAGAGTATCCATCGTCCTGCTCCTATATAGCCTAGTTAATATGACACTAACCACGCATCATCTCGCCTCAACAACCAATGAAGAAGTTGCTCCAATTGCATACAGGAGTTTACCCCCATAAATCTCCAGCCATCTCTCACCACATACTTACTACGCTATTTATACCCGCAAGGGGGAAATCAAGTCAAAAATACAAAGCCTGGGTCTTGGCTTGTGGGGGGCTTTTGCTCTAATGGGACAAGAAACTTGAGGGAGAACAGGCGGCTGAGATGTGGAGCAAGAGGGGAAAGAGGTCTCTGAAGACCATGCTCGGACTGATATTTTCGAGGAGTTTTCAACTTTGGATTTTTTGTGGGCGCCAAGACCGAGATTTCGACAAATTAGCCAGGAGAGCTTCTATTGTTGATGAGTCAACAGCACTCCCCAGCGCCCTGGACGGCACAAAAAAAGCTAGGCTAAGCTACCATACAGCAATCACGCTCTGTCAAGACTTTTCTGACATTTCACCACGACCTTCGGGAAATTCGAGGCTCAGGCACATGGTGGCTGAGGCGGAACATGGAAGGGAGATTGTTTAAGTTTTTCTTTTGTAATGCGGGATTTCGCGTGAGAGTTTTTGTTTATTTTCAATCTGGGCT
The DNA here is from genome assembly GCA_905067625.1 of Blumeria graminis f. sp. triticale. Classification (NCBI taxonomy): domain Eukaryota; kingdom Fungi; phylum Ascomycota; class Leotiomycetes; order Helotiales; family Erysiphaceae; genus Blumeria; species Blumeria graminis. Next base: position 1,637,022 of record LR898470.1, on the reverse strand, counting down.
GCTGAATTCGTCATGTTTCAATGTATAGATGCATTTTGGCATGGTTCCGGTCATTTAGGTGCGACGAGGCATTGGTACTGTACGGTAGTTAACCTGATTCGGCCCGACCCCACTCGCGCTCAAGCTCCAGTGGGAGTGCAATGGTAGTCACTTTATGACGATGTTAATGAACAAAAAAAAAAAAAAAAAAGGGAAGGAGTTGGAAGGAGGCTAGAAAGGCAGAGGGTGAATTCTCCGAGGTACACACAAGTCTGCAGCGCCCAGCTGGCCGGTCTTTCCGAAGGCTTCAGAAGGATCACTATGTCTTCGGATTTAGTCCGAATGTCGGTATTATAAGAGCCCCGCACCCAGTGGTTTTTGCGATTTTTCCCGGCTGCCATACACCCGCAGATGGCCATCGAATCGTTGGCTGGAGAGGGGAGCTAATGAAGGGCAAAGTGTTACAGGCTGCGCCTATCTCCTAGTGACTGTCGCACGGACACTTATCATTATTACGTCATTAGCCTTGCTATCTAAAGAGATGTCCAACTTGGCCATACAAATACAGGGTTGCAACAAATATGGAAACAAGATATTGTTGCAGCAAGTCTCATATGGAATCATGGGCCGATACGATCCAGTTTCGCTATGACGAGCCCACTCGGAATATCAAGGATATGGTGTAGTAGAATAGATAGTGAGGTTAGCGCATTGGGAGTTGGGACACCTTAAGTAGCCTCCCCTCGGTGGACAGTTCCGAGATGTATGTAGAAAATAGACAGTAATCGGCCACCATTCCTTTACTATATTGTTTTGTTGATCGCCCATCACACAAAGGGCTCCTCTAAGTGTTTGATCAAATGAGAAATTGTGAGGGGGTTACTGTTTGAGGGAAGCTGTATGGGAGGCATAGGAGGGGATATACTACTGGTATAGGTATCCTTGGCCTGTAGGCAGAGAGGACCTGCATATCCTACATAGTCATAGACTCAGAAAGTACAATTAAATGAATTAATAAAATAAATTTTATTGACATGATTCTAAGTTTATGTTGGGAGATGGATGGATGGGTGGATATTTATTGAGGAGGAGCACAAGCATAGCACTCATAAAGCATGACACAGAGAAGGCTAGTCCTTCCACGACAAAGACATACAAACATAACTCAATTTTGACATTTGGACCACTAATGTATTGTGTGTGAAGGAAACCGAGTTGGTGTTGATTGAGCCGATTTATTAGATTAGATTTAAATTATAGTCCTTATTGAGTCAATGACTATAGAGCACTCCTAGAATCTATAAATAAGATACTAGCTACATTTTATAAGTTCCTATTGTTTAACTTTACAATGTTGCTCTCATGGACAGTGAGGGACAAGCCCTATCGCCAATTTATTAAGCTATATGTAGAGAAAAGAAATCTCTAGTTACTACTAACAAGTACTTAAAACGTTTGATCCGCTTCGTGAATCTGCTAACTGATCACTTTCTCCTAGGCCTAGTACTTGCTACCGAACCAAGTAATATCAGGAGCTAGTACGCTATGATGTTGCTTCGACCTCCTGGATAGTAGTTTCATTTCATCTATATTTGTTCTTCCTTCCACTTTCAGTCATTTCGTAATTATTCCCAGTAAAAAGATTAAATTCCATCCCAAGCTAAAATAACGGTAAAACCGTAACAATCGGCATATATACTGATATCACTTGAGAACTTTGTGCTAGGGAATCTCACTCTTCCCTCAACCGTGAATGCCCACCAAAAGGGAAAAAAGTATATGCCTTTGGCTACTCTATTATACCATTTCCATCTTACACATAGCCATCGCTCGAGATATGGCCTCACAGTCATCGCTTTCTTGAGTGAGGTAGGTGTCTAGACAGCCTAGACTTTTATTCGGGGAGATTACGAATAGGACGCGGAACAAAACACCCTACATTGTTGCCTGTGTTCAGATTGTCAATTGTGCGATCCGAAATAATTGCTTCTGCGTCCACAGACATTTTTAAGTCGAAGACACTCGAAAAATGTGAGATCCAGCATGCCAATTTGTGATCTCACCATTCGTTTGTCCCACGTCACGGCTGCCTGTCCTCCCTCGAGTTGTGAAGCCCCATTAGAGCGACGGTCCCCCATAAACCAAGATCCGTGTTGCTATATTATTGCTTAGTTTACTCCTCGCAGGTATACATACCATCGTAATTTTATAATGGGAGATGGCCAATTTTTGTTGAAGAAATTTCCAATTTCAATGAGAGTGATGCCTTTATCAGTGTTGAGGAGAGGTGGTGCATATTAGAATTGAGGTAGAGAACTCGTGTGAGAATGATAGGTCCAACATTGATGAGAAGTAGTCGATTTTAGATATGTTTGAAGTTGCCCTCGACTTCGATTCGGATGCGACTCTTCTTGGCTATCCTAGATATGCAGAGCATAATCAGCGACTATACCGGCACTATTGGAAGTTTACAAATTTTTCGTTACCTGCATATCAGTTGCAGTGTATGCTCATTCGAGATCGATGCGCCTTTGTAATCGATTCATTGTAGTCATCTATTATCCCAGTAGCTGGTGCTTAAGACCTCTCGTAACACGAGTAGTGCGCCGAGCTTGAAATCTAAAATCCTGCACTTTAATTACTGGAATTTCAGGTCAATTTGCACTGCATGGGCAGAGGAATCGAATACCGGACAAAAATGGTACAACGAACCCTTCATGACCGTTTTGTTTTTGTTTTGTTTTGTTCATTAACGTGCTAGGTTACATGACTACCGTTGCACTCCTATTGGAGCTTAAGCACGTGTGGGGTTGGGCCGGATCAGGTTAACTACCGTGAAGTACAGATAAACCTCGTCCCACCCTAATGACCGGACCACCTCAGACTTCACCTATGTGTTGAATCATACCAAGCCTAACCGTCCAGAAACCCGCTGTATACACGCCGTAGCGCAATTCCTTCCTCAGCCGCGGCCACCACGCGCCCGAGCCCTTGACATTCTCATTGACTCCGAAATATAAATGCCGTCCAAGATTTCATCGTTTCTCTAGCCTTGCACCTTCATATCGTACCGTCAGGTTGTTGTCGTCATTGAGGATTTGTGTAATCCCCTCGGTGTATCTTCCCCTCTCTTCCTCTTTTGCACACGTCCTGTTTCCATCATGACTTTCCTCATTAGGGCGTGTGTAGTTAGGTGACGTGACGAGTATGAAGGTAGGTCGCAGGTGTAGGATCGATTGAGAAATGCTTCGTCGCAAGTATAAAAGGAGTTTAAGAAATGTCGGATGTTTGAATACGACCTCCAGTTAGACCTAGGCCCATTCGTGAGTCGTATGTTGGTAGTGATGACTTTTTGTTCGACGTTGTTCCGGCTGTGAAATCTCTGCCGACTGATTTTTCGACCAAAATATCGAGTGCAACTCCTTCAGGTCGAAAATCCATCAATTAAAAATCATCCCACCCTTTTTCGTGACTGAATCTCGGCTCTGGGAGAATATTTCACTCCCAGGTTCGTAGAGGACACCACTGACAGGTGTTCAGCCTTTGTCCTCCCCCTTCATGACCGTATTTCAAGCCAAGTTGATAGTTGTATCACTAGTGCAAAGAGTCGATGATGAAGCAATTTGTTCGAGACAAAGATGCTGCTCTACTCAAGGCACAAAATACCTTAGTGCCTTGAAGACTCACATTGAGCAACCATGGCGTATATAGAACAACAGAAGCAGCTTCTAAACAAATTCGTCTGTAAATGAAATCTGCCCATCCAGAAATACAACAACAGATTTACAACCGATACATTAGTGAATACAGAATCTCATCGCTGATTTAACTACTCATGAAGTCCCACAGAAAATCTCTATGGGTGTGGGGTAATACCCACGACATGAATCGGCTCTATGATGTGCATTTTAAGGAATGAGAAGGATGGCCCAGAACACTCAAGGCTAAAGCCAAGCAAAGAAAACTATTCTTTGTCCAGATCAGGTACTAATTTGTGTGCATCAATCTAGATGGGCGCTACGATCATTAATTTCATGAATTGCATGTCCGAAAATTGGTTTTCGTAGTCGTCCCCATAAAGTCATTGCAATTCTCGTTCGAGGTAGAATCTGTTGCATAGTAATTTACAGTTTGAAAATTCACACCACCTTTGATCAAGAGGTATGTCTATTGCTCTTAATGAATTTGAGCCCTTTACAAATCTAAGATTTTGTGCAGATTGATACAAGCGAATAGATATATCAGCTATTTTAATTGTCATTCCTGATGCGAATTACAAAATTTGGACGACTGCAAGTTATTGTCTATACAGCAGTTATATCATTGGAGTTAGCATTGCAATGCAATGCAAGTGGATACATCTGTGATGATCACATTGTGATGCACGAAGAGGCTCAAGAGGTAGCTCTCTACGCCTCCAAGTTGTTGAATCCAGTGGATCCTAAGTATAAGTATCCCGCACTACTTGAGGACAACCAGCTATTCGGCATAGAGAATCGAAATATTTTTGTTGTGCCGTTTAAAAACGACATATCAATCCGCAATGGTGGTATGGATCACAATTCGTCTTGCCCCCTTCCTAATCATGATGGCTCACTAGTATCGCAGGAAAGCCCGGGTCTGATCGAGTCGTCATAGACGATGAAGGAAATTTTTTGGGTGTTATGATGATTGTAGACAATGAAGCTGGTGCTGTGCCTACCTACAAAAAGTGTACCAAGTTCCTGACATACAACGAACTAAGCCTAAATCTCAATGTGGACGACATATATCAAAATTCAGGGTTTGCGTGCGGCTCAAATTTTCTAAGCGCAGAAATTGAGACTAAAATGAAAACTAAATGTAGAGGACTCGAAAATTTATCACCGACAAATAAAGAGTTTTTTCAATTTCTTTGTCGACAAGGCATCAATTGGTCAGATAATAAATTTTGGTTCAAACACGTCATAGAAAAGGATTATAATATTCATGGAACAAGTATGTATATTCCGCTTTCAAGATTCTGTCCTACTCCTGATATCTTTTTAATAGAACAGGCGGCTGTCTACCGTGTAGAATTCTCTTCAACATGCCGTTTGATTCAAATTAAGCCTGCGGTACGGAATGCCTCCATAAAACCTGCATGTATAGAGGTATGGACTATGAAGCCATCAGTAGGCATCACTTCTATAAATCCATCAATGAATATAAAGAACCAAAATCAAGAAAGTAGTGAAACATATCTATGCAATAATGTAACATTTAGGATGGTAAACCTCCGAAATTATCTTTCTCGAATTCATAGTCTACAGGGTACTGCTCCAGCAACAAATACAGAGGGTGTCCTGATCAGGCAGAACGGTAACTTAATTTTGTGGCCAATATTCTCACCTGAGAAGCGAAAAAAAAGTAAATAACCAATGTAATTTCCGTAATATAAGCTGACAGATCAGGACTAAACACTTTGTTTGCGATGGGATTTGACAATGAAAATAATTTTTCGGGTCTATATTACATTTCTGCAAAAAATAAGGGTGGAACAGGATACAAAGAATGTCCTCGCGAAGATTGGTTAAGATCGTCTCTTGTAAAGATGATTTCAACGGAAAATGACGGACGAACAAGAATATTTTTTTCCTGATACATGTTATGAGGCAATGTTAGCGAGAATATGATGTGTTTTATTGTTATTTTTTGACTTCCTTGCCATGTTTATTAGTCCACTACGACTTTATTAGTGATTCGAGCAATACGATTGAGTTGGGACCGTAAGGAGATCGCCGCCCGATTTGAATTTGATTTCATTGACCTGATTTGGCGCCCTATGGGCCCATGCAGGTGGCTATAAACCTAAACTATATATTTACATGAGGAGGATACCTTGCGGTAAAAACCCCCTCCCCCTATCAATTTTTATTTCATCTATAGTCCTCCGTTACCGATAGGAAGTGCAATTTGCCTTGAGTCCGAGACAGGACTAGCTAAAATTATACTGGACTTCGCCATCCTTTCCCTGCCCTCGCGTGCTGAAAAGAGATGATTGTGGTCTTGAATTTGACCCCGATGGTCCGAATTGTTGTGGTGGGGGGTTGACCAGGAGCTGTTTGCGCGGGCGTCCTGGCCCTCTCTTTTGTACCTCCGGCTTTTGGTGGGACACCAGTGTGAACCCTTGGTCGTCTGTAGGTTTTGCCGTTAGTGTCGTTGATATTGAAGCCGCGGGTGAGAAAGATTCCTTCCTTATGTCTGCCGTGCGTTCCATTAGTTCGTACCGCGCCATGTGAACCTGGCCTTGTATTCCGCGAAGTTCGGACACGCCATTTTCTGCCACGATTTATGGGCCTTACCACAGTTACAGCAAAGCACCGACTTCCTCGGGCATTCTCTGGTCTGGTGAGTGCGCGCGCACTCACCACACTTGCTTGCCTTGTTGCAAGAGGCTTGTGTGTGCCCCCATTGGCAGCAGTTGAAACACTGCTTGACTTGTGCGCGGGGTGACCAGAGCTGGGCTGTGTACAGCATCGAATTGTAAACAATGCCGTTTCTTATGACTTTGCGTTGAAGTTCCTCGGTCGGCAGGCTCGCGATAATCGACCCTTGATTATGGCCGTTCCTTCCCATCCATTGATGCTCCTTTCCGTCGTAGAGCCATCTCACCCTGTTGATCTTTAGTTCGGGGATCCGAACGATCGCCGCCCGATTCATAGGTCTTGTATCCACAGTGGACTCGAGGTTTTTAGCTTAGGATTTTTACAAAACAACGCAAGCGGGCAGAGTGCTAGGCCATTCAAGAAGCAAAAGCTCCCTAAGTTGGGCAAGCGATACAAAGGCCGTCACCCATTAAGAAATAACTCAATGGAGCCATCTACTGGAGGCTGGCTCAACTGTGCACGTAGAAGATTTGTGTCGAGCCGCGACTATTTGTAGAAACTGTGAGTGCCCTCATATATTTGAGAGCTCCAGATGTTTGACTAGTCGAAGGAGGACAAGTGCACCGACAAAAGAGCAAATGAAAACTTACTGTGAGGCAGAAGCAATAGTCGCAGACTCTGAAGCATCTAGCTGTAACTCTACAACTGGTCAGATTCGGACATCACATGGCAATTTTTTTCTCTTTCATTCCATCCCAAGCTAGTGCTACATGCCCACTACAGATGTAGCACCGGTGGAGCCGGCATTGTTCCCTGTGATTTTTCCCAAAGCCTAACTCATTCCAACCGCTTCGAGGCTCAGGCGCGTGGTGGCTGAGGCGGAACGATGGAAGGGAGGTTGTTTAAAATTTTCTTTTGTAATACGGCATTTCGCGTGAAAGTTTTTGTTTATTTTCAATCTGGGCTGCTGAATTCGTCATGTTTCAACGTGTAGATGCATTTTGGCATGGTTCCGGTCATTTAGGTGCGACGAGTCATTTGTACTGTACGGTAGTTAACCTGATCCGGCCCGACCCCACTCGCGCTCAAGCTCCAGTAGGAGTGCAACGGTAGTTACTTCACCTAGCACGTTAATGAACAAACAACGCACATTCTTGAGAAATTGATGAAAGTTTGCCTTATCCACCTATCCCACCACTTGAATCCATATCTCACATACTATCCCATGAATCCCTCGTGGTACCGCGCCACTCAGCCTTAAAATGGCACCGGTACCCTCAAAATTCGGGAAAACCACGAAAATTGTGCTAACCAAGAAAGTAGGCAAACATAACCACCAGACTTGTCTGGATTCCCGGAAACATATGCTACATTTAGCCAGAAATGTGGCATCTCAGAAAATGAAGTAAAGAGGACTGGCACCTAACGCCACCGATCTCGACGTAATGGAAGTCGACATTGTTACCCAAATAGATGAACGCGGCCTAACCGACGTTGAGATGGTGGAAGCAGACAAAATTATACAAAATATTATCACAAAGGGTTTTGAGGACTCGCGATGGGCATACGTGGGAGCCGAGAGCTTCCAGAAGGCGTAAACTTCCCCAGACATCGTCGTCGAGAAAGCAGTCTCAGCGACAACGACCGAATCCGCACCCATTGCGGCTCGAAAAATCGTGGTTCCGACAGCAAAGCGGACATTAAATAAAATTATACCGAGGGAAACGGAAGTCCCGATTCACACAATGGCAGCAAATGCCTCCATACCTCCGCCACCCCGGCCGCGATTCCAGGGACGGCTGACCGCCACAATGACTCTGCTGGTGATGCTCCCACTTGCGCGACAATACAACATCCGCCTGAAATTGAAGCTCTGCTTGAAGCCGAAAGGAAGCGGGCTGCAATCACCTCAGCCAAGCTCGAAATAGGATCTTCAGTATTGAACACACTCGAAAGTGTTATCCTGTGATTGAAAACAACAGATAATGTTACAGGCTAGTGCCTTATTTAGTCATAACCGGAGTTTATCCGGTTCATTTACCGAGAAGTCTTAGAGTACATGGCTTGGCTGGGTTAAGGAGTTGTGTAAAGGAAAACTCCTGCATAAATCCATACGCGACGCGTGATATTGAATAGATAAGCACGTAGTCTTTGTAGTACTTCTTTATACAGAATATAAACTAATTTATGACATACTTTCATGCGAATAGCCAATGTGATTAGTCCCTTCACATATATTCTATATCACCCATATTTTACTCTTCTAGTGCAAGTACCTGTTGTACCTCTCCTAGTTGACTTCTACTTTTTTATTTTATGAGCTGGTTTCGAGAGCCCTTATCTAAAGATTCAGTCCAATCAAATTCATCTTCTTCATTGGGAGACTTCGAATCAATTGGATCCTCACATTTTCACTAGGCAACAAGATGATAGGACCACTATATACCTCATCAGATAACAGCCAACCAATCAACATGCCCATCTCACTAACACAAGATCAGCTAGATCAACTCTTGTCCCTTATTAATGTTAACAATAACGCGCTCCCAGTAACTCTAAAATGTCCCCCTGTTGGAAAAAAGAAGTTTTCTTGTTGGCCTGAGTGGGATGGTTCGAAGGAGTTATACGACACATATATGATGCAACTGAGCAACAAGATCAAATCAGACTGGGACTTTCTTGGCGGGCATAAAACGGTGTGCATGGATATGATGAATACTCTACTTAAGCATCTAAGAAGCCGTGTTTCTTGATGGGCATCTACAGGTGTGCCAAATGGTGATTGGAACTATGAGCTCTTCATCGCTCACTTCAACAACTTCGAGGACAAATCATCTTCACGGATTGCAGGCGAAAAGTTATCTAGGAAGACACAAGGAGAACACCAAACATTTGCCGCATATCTCAACGACTTCGAGTATATGTTAGCCTTAGCAAAAGGGATCTATTGGGAGGGTAGAGCTAAGATCAAGGACCTCAGTGTAGGATTGAATGATAATCTAACGGACTAACTGATGACAGTCACACTATGGGAAGACAGTTATACCTTGTTTGTCAAAGAAGTCCGAACTATTGCTGGCAAGCTAGAGGCTCGAGAAAATTACATCCCCAAACAGGGTATAAAGCACACAAAGACCTGGTATATTAGCAGGTTATGTAATGCCCCACCAAGCTCTAGTTCAGAAAATCAAGCGCCCACTAGGACTCGCCAAAAATTAGCGTTATCGAACATAATAGATTCAGACGGTGACACTCTCATGTCTGGCATCAACGGAATCAGCACAGCCACGCTTTCAGCAATTATAAATGCTATAAATTCTAAAGATGATTGTAATAAAAAGGAGGGAATTAGTAAACCACCGGCACCGTAGCAATCACCAGAAGAGTTTGCGGCTTTTCGAGCAGCGGGAAAATGCACGCGCTGTACTGAGAAGGGACACTGGTTTAAAAAGTGCCCTAGATTCACTTAGTTGATTAGACCCACAACAGTTAACACAACATCCCCAGTAAATAGTAACGCACCACAGTGTAGGGTAAAAAGTTTTGAGGATAGTGGAAGTCAAAATACCGACTCGGAAAACGAGTAAACCCTGGGCAAAGTTGGGCCCGGGGGAATATTAAATATTTGATGAAAGAAATGAAAAGTGTTGTGAATAAGCTGGATGGTTCACCCTTTCTCATAGAGGTAATGCTAAATAAAAGTTTTTACACTGATAATCTTATGGACTCGGGATGTTTGTGCTATTCTGCTTTCAATTCATTTTTCAGACATCATAAGTTACCGCAATTTCCCATTGAAAAAAGAGAACAAAAACTTGCTAAGAAAGATCCTCGACGGCGCTCCATAGATGAACTGACTTGCGTTGGTATTAATATAGATGGCAGGTATGAAAGAGTTTGGGGACACATTATTGAGGATCTAGCGTATAATATGATACTAGGCGATCCTTTGATGAGAGCTAATGCAGTAGTATATGATGCTCATCGGCGTTCCATTTGTTTTGGGCCGCCGGGAGGGCTCACAGTGAAGGCAAAAGGATGGGAAAACGGTCTACCACCCAAACAAGGGCGGAAATACATTGTTTAAAAGTTACCTCTGGAAGCGCTCATCAGGTTCTTGCATCCCAATTCGCGGCTTTAGTAAATCGCGTGCATGTTACCAAAGATGCGGCAACAAAAATATTTGCAGCTTCGGTAGCCAATATTAATAAGGCTCTGGATGTTATGATATGAGACAACGAGGTAGTCGGGGCTAGGGCATCGCGTGTAGCTCAAGGATGAGGGCAAGAATGAACACCTGTCAGTGGTGCTCTCTACGAACCTGGGAGTGAAATATTCTCCCAGAGCCAAGTTCAGTCAAATTTCGCAATATCAAAGAAGTTGGCCCACGAGGCGAAAATTCAAATTACTAGACCATGTCAATCTTTCACTCCCAAAGAGTCCAATTCTCAACTAAGCTTCATCAAGTCTACAAGTACGACCTAGTACATCCTCGTTTCAATGACCACACCTCTCGTCGACTTTCTCTGGCCTCAGCCGGTCACCAAATACACGCCCACGCCGATATTTACACCCGACGGAGGAAGCAAAGCGTGGAGCACAATTTTGGGAGATAGCTCTTTGGGACGGACGTGAGATGGATCAGGACAAGTTTACAAGATGATGCAGAAGAGGGATATATTCTCGACGGGCGTGAAATTTCGAATTTTGGAAAGAGTTTTAAGAATTGAGCTTTGTGCGCGCCAAGAATTCGCTTGTGAGAGTGCAGCTGACACTATAAACACAAGCCAACGATGGAAGGTGTTGTGGTCCGCCTCCTGGTGGTGTTCTCTGGTATGGTTTGAGTAGCCTGGGCACCTACTCCACTTGGGAAGGAGACACCTCAGATCACATATCGCGCGGAGAAAAGTTTAAGGATGATGGAGGCATGTCTGGATAACTCAGGGTTTATGAGACGTTCCCCTGGGTGGGTATTTACGGATGAGGGTTGACTTGGGGTGAAGAAAAAGCCACCATAACTTCGCAGTGGTACTTGCAAATGAAATCTGAGGCATGAGTGCTCCTATTATAAACTGAGTCATCTTTTCTGTACTTTTCTCTGATATTGTGTCATAGCTAGATAGCTGCATACGCAATTAAAATCTGATGCAAAAAAAAAAAAAAAAAAAAGTGTAGCTCAAGGCCACAGCAGACATCACTAGTGTACTGGTTAGGCGAGCACTTATATAGTTTCATAGATGTACCCACAATAAATGGATACAGGTTTAGTCTTATACTTTCTGTCCATATACCTACAGCATAGTATTGTATGAGGCTACTCACTGTCAACCACAAATTATAACATCATCCACTCCTCATCACTCCGCAATGTGACTTCCGCATAGCTCAGAACCACAACACTGGAACTTAAGAAAAAACAGACGCTATAAGAAATCGAACTTGTTTACTGCCAGAAATACGAGATAAATGTCATTATTTCACCGAAGATGAAAAAGATGAGTTGCCACCTCACTGACCAGGTATAGATACCAAGATAGAATTAATCAAGGATGAAAATTGTAGGGAAAGCGAAGTCCCCTTTGGTCCTTTGTACAATATGTCGCGGGTAGAGTTATTTGTACTTAAGAAAACCCTAACAGATCACCTTGACCGCAATTGGATACGAGCCAGCGCTTCAGTAGGAGGCGCTCCGGTTTTTTTGCCAAAAAGCCTGGGGGTGGGCTGCAATTTTGCGTTGATTATCGAGCTCTGAATGGCATAACAGTGAAAGAAAGGTACTCGCTTCCACATATCAAAGAGACTCCGAGACAGCTTACAAAGGCTACCTGGGTCTCCAAAGTCGATGTTTGTGCAGCCTTCCACAAGCTCAGAGTTCGCGGAGGTGATGAATTTAAAACAGTGTTTCGGACACGCTATGGCTCTTTTGAATGGCTTGTTACGCCTTTTGGCCTAACAGGTGCTCTAAGTGCCTTTCAAAGATATATCAACAATGTATTATCAGAGTTTTGGGGGTACTTCTGCTCAGCTTATCAAGATGATGTGCTTATTTATACGTCAGGAGATATTGCAGATCACTGGATTAAGGTCAATTTGGTACTTAAGCACTTGGTCCTCGCCGGTTTAAAAAAGGACCCCTCAAGAGTGAATTTGCTGTTAAGCAGACAAAGTATCTTGGCTTTGTTATATGTTTAGGAGAAGTAATTAAAGTCGACCCGGAAAAGCTAAGCGCTATTAAAAGTTGACAAGCGCCAATAAGTTCAAAGGGAGTACGCAGTTTTATTGGGTTCGCAAATTTTTATCGAAATTCCATTCCAAAATTTGGAGGTATTGCTGCACCCTTGCTAAGACTTACTGTGTGAATATTGGCATTGGTAGAGAAGCTATGGGGAAATTTACGGATATTAGTCACGTGGTGTCAGTGCGGCGTTGGGGTTTACTTCCGTTCATTATTCCTGTTAGATACAGAGATAGATATAGATATACGTTTTGATCAATAACCATTTTGTCCAATCTTTGTGCTAGCACATTAACTAGAACCGGTGATAAACCGACACTTACAAAGAAAAACTCAATGTTTACATAGGAAAAACCTTAACAAGAAGCTTTCAACAGCCTAAAGCATCTCTTTATTACCGCACCAACACTAGCAATGTAGGATGACAAAAAAGAAACAATTCTCGAAGCAGATAGTTCAGGCTATGTGCTTAGCGGTTGTCTATCACAGAGAGATGAAAATGGAGTTCTCCGTCCAGTCGCTTACCTTTCAAAGAAACTAACCCCAGCTGAAGTGAATTACAATATACATGATAGAGAATTATTATCCATTATTTGTTGTGTGGAAGAATGGAGAGGCATACTAATTGGTTTAAGTAAGCCCTTTGTAGTTTTATCTGATCAACAGAATCTTAAACATTTCATGCCTACAAGAAGACTAAATTCTCGTCAAATACGCTGGTCACAGCTTTTATCTGAATTTAATTTTAAGCTCCAATTACGTCCCGGTAAACAAGCCGCAAGGCCAAATGCACAATCTGTTACGGTTTGACCGTTGTTTGAGCTCAGGTGGATACATAAGCCTGATATTAAGAATTCTTACAATGAGGCTGTATGGGGGGGAGATGAAGCTGAACGAAACGGGACTACTAGTCAGGAGGCTGAAGCGTTATTACAACTAAGTGACACCTGGAAATACGTGGCTGGGTAAGAAGTATTGTGCCTAAGGACAAGTCACTAGTCTGTAGATTCACGAGGAGGATTAACTCCTATAAATACCTGTTAGTAGTAGCTAGAGATTTCTTTCCTCTTCATATAGTTTAATAAATCGATTTATTCATTACCAACTCGGTTTCCGTCACACCAACCATCCTATTACACAAACACCGATTCCCCCAATAACAAAATACTCTAGAAAGACAAATGTCGATCATTTTCTCGATGACCTAGAAGCCAAGTTTGTATTACAGCCACAATCTCATTTCACTGATAGGCAAAAAATCATTGTGACAATAGACCACCTTTAAGGGGCAGTAGATGATGGAACTTCAGATGCACCTAAGGAATGGGCTCGAATTGAGCTACGTATGTTTCCTTAACTGAAAGATGATTGGATAGCATTTTCTCAACAACTTTGGAGTTGCTATCAAAATTCTGCATTGCAACAGAGAAAAGTTTCCGAGAGACAAATATTGAAGCAAGACAACAATACTGTCCAATGGTATAAACAGCGATTCGAACTTCTCTGCTACGAGACTAACTACCCCAAGCAAGTCTGGGGAGCGGAGTTCTATCAGGGTCTCTCTGCACCAGTTAAAGATAAACTCGCTGGAGTCGCGTACATAGATTTCGACAACTATGAAATGGTAGCACAACTTGCAGTCCAATTTCCCGAAAATTTTCACATGCAACAATTGCAAAAAATGGCAGACTACAGTTCACAAGGATCATCTCACGGTTCTAGCAGAAGATATCAGTCACCATTATACTCTTCGCATGCAATGTCAACCATGACTCCCCCTACACCACAGCTGACTGATTCCAATGGAAAAATTAGCCAAGAAGTCAAAAACTATCGCCGGAATAACAACCTTTGTATGTTTGATGTAGTGAATCATCCGACGCACCTATGCCAAAGGCTTATCAACAAGTGCACAAAAGAAGGCAAACCTTTGCCCGTCGACCCTGCAACTCGAATATCCAAGGTATATCATGCACATCCCAACAAAGTTCCAAATAAGCCGCTAACAATTGCCAGTCTGAATACTATCAGAGCGGTTGAAGTTATGGGCGAAATTGGTGGCATTAAAACTAGAATATTAGTAGATGGGGCGGCGCAAGTTAATGCATGTGTATCTAAAGTAATGAAGGCAAATCCTGATTGAATTAAAACACACTTAAATAAGCAGATTTCTTCTTTCAATGGAGAGGTTGTCGTTCCTGCAAATGAGTCTTATGGATTGCCAATATTAACAAAAGTACCTGGAATCTTTGAAGGCAATGTAAAGTTTGTAGAGGCCCCCATAAAATCTTACGACGCCATATTAGGGTTGCCATGGCTGGAAAATGTCAATCCTAATATTGATTGGATCTCTAAGACCATGCGCCAACGACCTACTGATTATAAACCATCGATCCATGACCCAAATGAGAGTGAAATCACGTCAAAATATAAAGAAGAAGAAATTTCACCCGAACTGCCATCACTAAACCAGAAAGATGATGAAACTAATCCCTTTGTAAATTCCTTGGTACAGAATGATGCACAGTCAGAAGATGAGCAAATTGTGATTCCAGAAAATCTTATGTTCCTAAAAGAAGCCTTTTCAAAAGAAGGAGCTGCCCAACTTCCTCCACTACAAGAAGGTACAGATATGACAATAGATATCCCAGATGGTAAACTACCTCGTGTAATACCAATGTCTAGACTCTCTGATAAGGAAAAAATTGAAGCACGAAATCAAAAAAACAATCTAATGTCAAAAAGCTGGATTCGTAGATGTAAAGTACGAGCCCCAGCAAACGTACTTTTTGTCAAAAAACTTCATTCCCAAGAATTAAGAATGTGCATGGACTACAGAAATCTCAATGCTATTACAATGAAGGATAAATTGTTGTGAATACCTCGGGTCAGCTCCAATCGAGCCTCATTGGGCTCCCACCATCACGGCACTCGGACACTCGGCTGCAGTAAGCTAGATGAGATTAGGGCACTTTTAGCACAGCTAAGTACCTAATCACTCTGGCAACATCCCTACATCCGAGCGTTGCCTGGTGGACCAATGCGTTTAGACTGAGGTGCACATCACTCTGATGGTTACCGTGGGGCAACAGTATATAATGTGACGACGGTATATAGCTCTGCAATCCCGGGAGTTCCACACTAGCAACCAGTGTCAATAGTATGTTATGACAGGAGATATTGGCAGGGGCTATGGAAGTGGTTACTGTGACAGAAGTAGGAAGCACCTGTGGTGAGTGCGTGATCAGGACTGGGGTACTGAATGTATATATAAGGAAGCAATACTTCTGCAGATAGATTGTAAATCAACCATCTCACTACTGTCCATTCCAGCGCATCTTCTCACTACAGCCACATCAATTATATCCGCGCATCCATAATCATCTGCATCCATTTCAGGTATTCCTCTGTCCCCTCATGACCTCTTTATTATAACATAAATATCCTGTCCCAAACATCAATGATTTACTAGACAAACTTCGTGGTGCTAAATACTTTACGCGTCTTGACATTATCTCCGCATATAATATGATCCGAATTGCACCTGGCCATTAATGGAAAACGGCATTCCGGACATCAGACAGCTGTTTCGAATGGTTGGTTTTCATGGATCATTGTGGCATAGCGTATTATGAAACGCCATGCAGACAGCTAAGTTAAAACACAAATAATAGTTCAATGCACTTCTAAAACCAGCAAGGAAGACTGATAAGAATGGGCTGGTTTCATTAGGTGATGTGTAGCAGATTGTTGGGCATAGGGGCTGTGTGCTACGTGCTATTTGGTAATTTTATGTATATAAATACTCGGCGTGAAGAAGCATTATTCTTCACGCAATGTCTTCTTCAATTACCTTAACAATAACATTTGTTTACCCATCTCTTCTTCGGGAAGACCATTTATCTCTTTCCAGCTCTTCATCAGCAAAACCCACGTGTAGCCTCTATTGCTACTATCTACCTATTTGTCTCTTCCTAGAGAAGACCAGTCATCCCTTCGACCCACTCATCACCTTTATCTACCACCTAGATCTTCGTTAGACCACATATGCACCCTGTGGAACACTGTCCTAACCTCGCCTTGAGATTGGTGATGCCTTTCGGCTTGGCAAATTCCCCACCAACTTGGCAGGCTTTTATTGACCAAATATTTCTAGATTTCAATGAAGGTATTGTCTCTTACGATGATGACTTCCTGATCTTGGCACAAACTAAACAAGAACTTCATCGGAAAACTGTGAATGTTCTCCGGAGACTTATCGAAAACAGACTATATTGCAAACCTTCCAAATGTGCATTTGAATTGAGTGAAGTGGATTTCCTCGGATTTGTTGTGGGGACAGGAGGATTTAGAATTAGCCCTAAAAGAATTAGTACAATTATGGATTGGCCCATACCTAAAACACTCCAACAGCTGCAGCAATTCTTAGGATTCACAAACTCTTAAAGGCGATTCATTTGTCATTATTCTAAGATTAGCGCTGGAATGTCTAACTTACTAAAAAAAGAGGCCACACAGAAGACATTTAATTTTGATGCCAAAGCACTTAAATCATTTGAGGATATTAAGGACAGCTTTAAATCCTCGCCCATGCTCAGGCAATGGGATCCCAATCTACAAGGAACTCTCGAAATAGATGCATCAGGAGGAGGTATTTCAGCAATATTGTCACAAAGACACGATGGTGTTAAAAGACCCGTTGCTTTTTGGAGCAGAAAACTCCAGCCAGAGGAGACCAGGTACGGAACTCCAGATCAAGAACTGCTCGCAGTAGTAGATGCATTAGTTCATTTTCGTGTCTATTTGGAAGGCGCACAGCACAAAATCCAGATTTATAGTGATCATGCAAATCTAAGATACTTTAAATCTACTGTCCGCCCAAATTGTCGACAAGCTGGCTACATTGAAAAGCTTGCCGGTTATGATTTTGAGATTTATCACTGTGAAGGAAAGAAAAATCCCGCTGATGCACCTTCTCGAAGACCTGACTACATGACCAAAAATAATGATGATGACAAGGACTGGGGACTGAATTTAAAAGAGGTCAACGAAATAAATATAAATTCAATAGTCGCATTTGAATTCAAAAGTTCTATGGCTTAGGCATTACAAACAGACAACTTTGCCACTCAGATACTTCAACATGAACTCCCTGAGAAATGGCATCTAGAAGATGACGCACAATGGTATGACCTCAATCGGCTTTACATTCCAGAATCACTTTGCATCAAAGCAAAGGAACCGAGCCATGATAATCAACTCGCCGGACACTGGGGTACTGCACGTACAATAGAACTAGCCCAACGGAGTTCTTACTCGCCAAACATGGCATGTGATATAAGGGATTATGTTGCTGGCTGTCAACTCTGTATGTGTAACAAGTCCAAAACACACAAAAATTACGGCAAATTAAGTCCACTTCCAGTTCCCGAGGGAAAATGGACTAGAGTCGCTATGGAATTTATAACAGACTTACCCAAAACTAGAAATGGAAATACAGCAAAATTAACATGTATTGACGCAGCTACTAGGCGTGGTCGGTTTATGGCGTGCAAACTGTCTGGTCTCACTGCTGAAAAGACAGCCAAACTAGTTCGACAGGGTGTAATTAGACAACACGGCATACCAAAACTGTTCATAATAGATGTTGTTATTTATGCGACAGTGGAGTTAAGAGTATACTGCATACCAGCTATATATTCAGCTGCGTGTGGATACTTGCTCTCGAAATCAGATTCCTTATAATATAAATATATATATAATTTATTGTGTGTGTTATAACTACAACTATTGGTACACCTTTTCTTGTTCTTACAATTATCTTCACACTTTACAATTACGGAAAGTGTGGAATTATAAGCGAGACACGTGATACAATTACAGATTTATCGCATGACTTTCAACATCCCCCTTCAGGTGATACCCATACATAGGCATATTAGATCAATGTAAGCGGGTCACGTTCTATAGGTAGTCATATTGAGCATTTTCAGGAATTGCCTGTGCTTGTCGAAGGTCAGCCCTTTCGTCAATCCATCAGCAGCCATCTCTTTGGTGGCAATGTACTCCAATTCAACCTCTTTTCGTTCCAATCGTTCACGAATGTAAAAGTATTTCGTGGCAATGTGCTCGGTCCGGTTGTGGAATACAGGATTTTCAGCTAACTTTAGGCTCCCTTGATTATCTCCGTAAATTTTGATCTTTTTGGCATCTTCTCCTTTGTAGCCAAGTTGATTTAGCAACATGCGTAACCAAGAAGCCTCCATGCTTGCTTTACCCAAGGCATAGAATTCTGCTTCGGTAGTGGACTGAGCTACACTTTCAAAGCGTTTGGACGCGGCTGAAATAACGCCTCCGCCAAAGAAAAATACATATCCCCAAGTTGATTTTCGGGTTGAATGGCATCCCGCAAAATCAGAGTCAGCCATACCGTAAAGCTTGCAGCAATCAATTCCCCCGAATTTAATACCAAGGTTTATAGTGCCCTTGAGGTATTGGAGGACACGTTTAGCCGCCCTTAGGTGCTGAGGAGATGGGTTATGGTTAAATCTGGATAGAAGGCCACAGGTCCATAGTATATCCGGTCTGGTCTTACTTGCCAGATACATAACTGATCCTACAATAGACTGATAGAGAGTGATGTCTTTCTTCGGTGCCACCTCATCATATGGAATCATGTTGATCATAGCGCCAGGCTCGAAAGGGGTGGATACCGGGTGACAATCTTCCATTCCAAATCGTTTCAGCAATTTTTTAGTGTAGGCATCTTGACAGAGTATAATCTGATATTTTTTCCAGTCTCTGACAATCCTAACTCCAAGATAATAGGCTGCTGGACCCATATCTTCTGTCTCGAATAGGCCGAGTAGCCGTTTCTTCATCTTGCCGAATTCAACACCTTGTTTTCCTATCAAGAGTATGTCGTCTACGTAGGTCACAATTATGAACCCTGTGATTTCATGTACATATGTTCCTGGATCGGCTGTTAGTGGCTTAAATCCCAACGTTGAAAGTTGTTTAGCCAGTAATTGTTGCCAAAGCCTAGGGGCTTGCTTTAGGCCATACATTCCACGAAGTAGTTTCCCGACGTGATCACTGTTGGGGATTTTTTCCCAGAAAGGTGGTAGCATTACATAGACCTCTTTATCCATGTCATTATTCAGAAATGCTGTAATAACATCCATTTGATCCATCTCGAGACCATGAAGAGCTGCTAAAGCTACAGCTACTTTCCATGTCTCAGAGCGTGCTACGCCAGCAAACGTTTCCTCATAGTCGACACCATACTACTGTTCAAATCCTCGAACGCAGCATCTGACCTTGTACTTGAGGACTTTGCCTTCCTTATCACGCTTGGTTTTAAATACCAATTTGACTGACAAAAGTCGTTGACCAGCTGGTATATCCTTCTTTTGAGCTAGTGCCCAAGTTTTCTTTCGTAGAAGAGACTCATATTCTTGGCGAATGGCAAGCCGCCACTCGTTAGCGTTCTTACTCGCCAAGGCTTCTTCAATGGTTTCAGGGTTGTCGGATATATCCCTCCCTGCAATGAACGCGGCTGCCGTAGATGAATTGTCATTGGCTAGTTCTGACTTAAATTTAGCCGCACGCGATCGTGTCATTCGAGGTTCAGTAGGCGCCTCGTACACTTTAGTTTTTCTGGACTTGTCTAGACAAATCGTTTTCTCCTCTTGGAAACACTCGTTAGCTTCATGCATTGAATCTAAGTTAGTTGCGTTCGTTGGCATAGGCATTTCAACGGTGTCCTCTGGCTCGCTGACAATTCCTTCATCGGTGTCAACATTATTGGTCACTTCCTTCTGTAGGGAACCAAGGTTTTCATGAATTATTTCTAGAGGGGGTTTGGTCTGAGGTCGACTTGACTCGTCGCTCTGATATAAAGTTTCTCCACAAGTTCCCGACGAGTTCTGCTGAGATGTAGATTCAGAAGAAATTCGAGTATCCCCCTCAATGGAAGTTCCAATCTCCTCTAAGAGTGCATCTGAAATGTAACCGTGCTCATCAAACCGGACATGAGAAGATCTTATAATCTTCTTCCCGCTTCTCGATGGCACGTAAAGCCGATAGATGCTATTCCCTTCATATCCAACCAATATACCAGCCTCAGCTCTCAGGGCTAGTTTGGCTGCGTGAGGTCTTTTTTCTTTTGGAATTTGAACATATGCCTTGCATCCAAGCACTCTAAGATGGGCTATGGATGGTTTATTGTCGTCTGTGGGGTGGATATGATCCATGAACATTTCAAATGGTGTTTTGTCAAACACACGATTTGCTGTTCGATTTGTGATATGCGTGACGGCGCGTATTAATTCTGGCCAAAGGAATTCAGGTATAGCCTGATCCACCATGACGGTTCGCAGCTTATCAAGTATCACGCGGTTGGATCTTTCACTGCCCCCATTTTGATACGACGAGTACGGCGTTGTTACTTCAAGGTGAGTACCCAACTCTGTCATTAGGTTACTCAATTTAGAGCCTCCGAACTCCAATCCTCCGTCTAGAATAAACTTCTTAATTGTACGATCATATTGAGTTCTTGTTTCAACGGCGAAGTTCTTGACATTTTCGAAGGCTCCTCTCTTCTCTGGATGAGTTATAACCCATCTCATGTTGGTGGCTAAATCAGTAAAAATGGTGGCATACTTTTGATTCATAATTCCTTCAGGAATCACTTTTATCACGTCAATACCCACTGCATCAAAGATTTTCTTAGGCTTGGCTCTAGCCTCTTTGCTGACACGACGAATTGGCTTACTCAATTCACATGCCTCGCACAACTCACCAGGACGGACGTTAGACTTGTCCATGCTGTCCGCGTACTTCATTCCATGGGTGAGCTGACTAGTCTTTCTGACATTTTCAATACTAATGTGTCCGAGGCGACGATGCATTAGCTTAATATCGGGATTTATATCTGAAAGCCCCGCTGGGTACGCAACGTTCGCGTACTCGTCAACTGCTTCTTTTATAAGACAGCGTGCATCAGTATATAATAGAATGGACCCTTTTGACGTCTTCACATATCCATCATGGATTGTGCAGCCCGCTCTGAGTAATTTCTTTCCACTGACTAGATTAGTGGGAAAGCCTGGGACGTAAAGACATTTTTTCAATTCTATAACTTGATGTCTTCCTCCTTCCAATGCAACAATCAGTTGCACTGTTCCATGACCTTTAGGTGTGACGCTTCCTCCGCCACATTGTATTGGCCTCAAGCCAACCTCCTCCTCATAGTGAGTGAATCTGTCCAGAGAGTTGGCTATATGCTCATCTGACCCCGTGTCGTTAAGCCAACGGTCGTTCCAGTGAGTTTTTCGTATTGCGTAGGTGGAGGGGCTCTGACCATCCGAGCAACTGCTAAGCGCGACGTGGCTAAAGGCGCTAAATGCGGGTATTCCAAAGTTTGAAGTCGGATTGTTATCTGTATCATCATCTTGGATTTCTTTAGACTTTCCTTTGCCTTTTGCGTCGCGTCTCTTAAGCTTGTCGGTATTTTTCTGGTTCAGATAATTTTGACGTGTAAGCCATTTTTTCCCATTTTTAGCCTCCCAATCCTGACGAAGCGATTTATTGTGCTCATAGCACTTGCCATTATTGCAATATTGGCAATTGAATTTATTGCCGCCTTCATTAGCCTTCCCTCTTCCCTTCGCCATCATAGTAGTGCTAGAGGAGCATGTCTCGAAATTGCGTGCCTCATCTAGGAGATCAGCAATTAAATAGTCGAGTGAGGGAGCTACGGCGGTGTTTCGAGCCTGGGATCTCTGTCTCTCGGCCCAAACTGGAAACTTTCTAGCCACTCCGGCGATAAAGAACATTCCATTCCATCTCTCTGGTATAGAATCAGAGAGTGAGGAGATCTTTTCGACCCTTTTGGTGAACTCAGAAACATAGTGGTTGAGGTCGATGAAGTCTTCAAATCTTATATTCGACCAATCAATTATGGCTCGATACTCTAGATTCCAACCTTTTCCCTCAAACCGTTCTTGCAGACTTGTCCACATTTGGAGAGCTGAAGTCTTGCCATCAATCATGCCGTGAATATTTGGGGCTGAGTTGATCATAATGGCTAGTTTCATCCTAGCATCTCCAGCGAGCCACTGCTTTCTCATTTCAAATGCCTCCTTATTCAAAAATCTTTCTTTGATGGACACATGTGGGGGTTCTTCCACTTCATCACATATGTAGTCCTCCAAGTTGTTGGCTAGAGCAATGTTCTCCATATTGTTCTTCCATTGCTCGTAATTTTCCTCCCCCTTCAACTTGAAATAAGGAGGCAACTGGAGTGTACCGACATTTCCCATAGCATTTGAGGAGGCCTTGGGTTGACTCCACACAGGCTTATTGCTTGACGTAAGCATCTCCTCAATCTTTGGAGCCATCTTGGAACTTTCGAAATCTTGGACAGACATTGCACCTTTTCGTATAATTAATTTAGGTTGAGGTTAAGAAATCTTTTGACCTATTAGCTTTTGCTACCGGACTCAGAACCTGTTGTTATTTATGCGACAGTGGAGTTAAGAGTATACTGCATACCAGCTATATATTCAGCTGCGTGTGGATACTTGCTCTCGAAATCAGATTCCTTATAATATAAATATATATATAATTTATTGTGTGTGTTATAACTACAACTATTGGTACACCTTTTCTTGTTCTTACAATTATCTTCACACTTTACAATTACGGAAAGTGTGGAATTCTAAGCGAGACACGTGATACAATTACAGATTTATCGCATGACTTTCAACAATAGATCGTGGTAAACAGTTCATAAACAAATTCTGGAGACTGCTTGGAAATTATATGGGCTTCAGTCAAGCACCCACCACAACCGCCCATCAACAAGGAATTGGACTTGCTGAAAGAATTAACCAGTCTATAGAATCTTACCTTAGATCTTACATTAACTTCGAACAAAACAATTGGGATGAATATCTAGACTTATTTGAATTTTGCTGGAATAACTCTAAACACGCTGCAACAGGAATGGCACCATTTTATGCCTATCAGGGCTACCTGCCAAACTTCCAAATTTAGAGTGAAGAATCTGGAGAAGTATCAAAATCTGAAAGTGCAGCTACACACGCTTCAAAGGTCAACAAAATAATGAAAAAATTACGAGACATTATGACATTAGAAAATGCCAAAATGAGCCAACACTATGACAATAATCACCAGCATATTGATTTCACAGTCGTAGACTGGGTAATTCTCAAAAAAATCACATTAGAACAAAACAATCTTGCAGAAAACTTACTGAAAAACAGATTGGTCCTTTCAAAATTTTCAATAAAGTTACCAGCCAGATTTACCAATTAGACCTAAAAGGCCTAGTCGGTAAAATACATGACGTTTTCCATGTCAATAAACTTGAGAAACACAAACATACACAAGAAGGCCAACAATAGTACAACATGGAATGGTTTGTAGATGATGAAGAATCATTTAAAACCCTCACAGATATAATAAACTCCAGAATTAAGAATGATGTGTTTGAATACGAGGTCTGCTGGAGCGATGGAACAAAAGACTGGATTCCAAAACACGATTTCGAAGATGATGAGATAGAATTACGAGCATTTCACAATTGACATCCCACTAAACCATTTCCATCCGAAAGTTTACTAGAAAGAAATTCAAGATCAAGGAGACCACCTATCTGCTATATGGATGAAGTGATCGGGACAATCCCTTGAAAGAAGGGGGGACTGTTAAGTGGCTAGGGATAGGGTGTACAGACTATTGTGAGGTTATGGATCGTAGAGGAATGCTGGAATGGTATAGGGAGGTGAAGGATATATGCCGAACAATGAAGCAGTTGAATAGAGCTTAAGAGTGAAGCTTGGTAGGGTGACACGAAGAGGGTATGAATAGACCTTCAGAGATATTCAGTAAATGTAATGAACTGAGGATTTCTGAAGGAAAAGAACACTACATATATATACAGAGATTAGTCCTACTGAGACGAATTTAGAAATAAGCCAGGATATGCGCCCATGTCCCAGTATGGCGACATTATCATGGTGAAGGTATGTCTTAACCACCAGTAGACCCCCAAGCTAGCTGAGTGTAAGACAGAATCATGCATATACCATAATTTCCAACATATTTTGTGTTAAGTGCCAAGACTAATTAATGTTACAGAAAATAGATGTGGCGCAGTATTAAATGATACAAATAACGGAAACGAAAACGAGATAGAACATGACTAGTGTAACAGATGCAGGACTGTTAGAATTACAACACAGACAAGGAGTTGGATTAGGATACCTACAGTGGTCTGGCGTTATGGAAGCACTGACAACTTATTAATTACTATTCGCTTAATCTCATTCACTAGGATATATGTAATTTGTAGACATAGATTTGCTCTTTAGCTTTATTACCTTTTAAACCTTGAGTTCTTGCTTGCCATATTCTGCGTGTCATAACAAAAGGTCTTCGGACTCCATAGAAGTCATTACAGATCATAAGGGACTGGAGTATTTTATGAAGTCTCGCCTACTCAGATGCCAACAGTCTTGTTGGAGCGAATTTCTCTCTAGATTCAATTTTAAAATTTGCTACAGGCCTGGCACTCAAAATGGCCCAGAAGATACATTATCTCGCCCACCAGGTGATCCAGACCCAACTTTAAAGAAATTCTTGGAGCAGCAATTGCTCAAATCCCACAACCTCTCTCCTGGAATGAATAACTTTGAAATTATGGCCAGAAACTCTCAAAGTAGGGAAGAGAAGCCAGAAAATACTCGTAATTAGACAAGAATTGACGATAATTCTGACAATATTGACTCCGATCAGTCTTTTATTGAAAGAATACAACCTGCAACCACCACAGATAAGGAACTCATGAAAATTGTGAAAGTTTTAACAGGTAAAAGTAAGTCACGAATTAATTATCTAACACTAACAGAATGCACTTGGGACGGCAGTATTCTTTGATATTGTGATAAAATTGTCGTCCCTCAAAGCAGAATACGGCTAACTCTTACAACAGATATTATCCAATATCACCACGACCCGCCGGCTTCAGGTCATTAAGGAGCAGCAGCAACTTACTCTACAATAATACGAACATTTTTCTGGATCAGTATGCTCCAAAAGGTGAAGAAATTTGTTCGTAATTGTCATGTCTGTTCCAGGACTAAGCCATCTCGTGATTGCTATCAGGGACTTCTTCGACCTCTACCTATAGCAGAAGAAAGATGGCAACACATTGCTATGGACTTTGTTGTAGACCTTTCCAAAAGCAAAGACTGGGAAGGAAATGAATTCAACGCAATGCTTGTAATTTTTGACCAAATGACCAAACAGGTTCACATAATACCATGCAACAACTTAATTACCCGAAATATGGCATATATGCTTTGTAGGGTTTGTTTCCGTCTACACGGCTTACCTGATTCAATAGTAACAGATCGTGGATCACAATTTACAGCGGAATTATGGAAATGGCTATGTAAACTTTTAAAAATTGATCAATGTCTGTCTACTGCATTTCATCCGCAAACAGATGGGCAGACTGAGAGGATGAACTGACGTATTGAACAACACCTGAGGGCCTATGTAAACTTTACACAAAATGACTGGGTCCGATTATTGCCTTCAGCTGAATTCGCAATTAATAACCATGACTCTCAAGTAACAGGGGTATCACCATTTCTAGCGGTTTATGGATTGCACCCTCGCTCAGGCTCAGAATGTTCAATTCACCAAGTAAGAAATCCCGTCCCAGCATCCATTAAGTTTCAACAATCAGATGCAGAAGATATTGTTTCAAATGCAAAAAGAGTTAACAAATTTATTATCGAAAATTTAAACTGCCACTCTGCTGAACAAGAAGTCCGAGCCAACAAAAGTAGAACAGCTGCACGAAGTTTTAAACCTGGAGATTTTGTCTGGCTAAACTATAAAAATATAAGATCAATATGCCCGAGTCGGAAATTGGACTTCAAAAAAGGAGGCCCATTTAAAATAATTAAGCCTATTGGTAAATATGCATTTAGACTCGACATTCCCAACTCATGCAAAATCCATCCAGTATTTCATGTATCATTATTTTCCCCAGTGGTTCGTGATCCTCTCCCAGGTCAAGACTCTGGTCCAGCCCCGCCAGTTATTATTGATTCAGAAGAGCCCGAATACAAAATAAAAAAGATTATTGGATCAAATTGGATTGATGATGAATTGTTTTATTGCGTTCGATGGAAAGGATATGGTCCTGAAGATGACTGGAGTATTCCTGCTTCAAAATCTAAGAATTTCACGAAATAAATCCTGAAGAAGAAGAAGACTTTAAAAAAAAAGCCTCACAGGAGTTCGGCTCGTTTAAGAGAGGGGTAATGTCATAATTTACCCCAGACTGACATGATCCCGTGTAAATTGAGTCATAACACGAGCCGTGCTACATCATATTTTATCATTTCCGTTCACAGCAGCTTCCTAATCGAGCTAAGGCCGACTACCTTACTGATTGCAGTTGCTAGCACTTCCCTCATTATGCTGCAATAATCTCTTAGCTTAGAAGTAACGAGCTTGGTCTTGTCATGGTTAACCACAAACAATCCTTCTTGTAGTAGTATGTTCTTACATATGGATCATGTTGTTAAGGGAGTTAGGGAAGTAGGAATGGAATGGAATGGTACATGCAAATATGAGTAAGAATATTAGAGCAGAAAGATGTATTTAAGGAACTCGGGGGACATTGATGTTCAGTATCTTCTTGTCTTATTTATGTTATAGAGATACATTGAACTACATCTTGAACCACGTCTTGAACTACACCTTGAATCACTGTTATATTAACTAGGCTATATGGGAGCAGGACGATGGATACTCTTGGGGAAGTTATGCTCACAGTAGGTCTCTATAGTCGCTGTTGCGTGTGTTCTCGTGATATGTAAGACTTGACTCTATATTCTCGTATAAAGGAAACTTAGTTACAACAAATGGATGGAGGTTGAGACCTCCTTATATCTTGCTCCAGACTTACTGTGTTGTTCACAGCCTAGTGCTAGAACATTCCCTTATGATATCATTTCTCTCCTACGAGAAATGACCAGCTTGTTCTCTCTCAGTCTATCAGTCTCCTGCTGATTCCATTATCTCTATTCCATCGAGTTCTAGTTTGGTCCAGTATACCCACACATGCATTACACTAAACACCTCACAGTTTAGTTCCACAGTCACGTGCATATTCTATAACGCGACCTAAAGCATATACCATGATAGGTTACATGGATAACACAACAATCACGCCTTGAACCACACTCACACCAACATCATATTAGATGGCAATCAAGGATACAAAGCATGGAAAGAGGTGGAGAGAAGCTATTGATATTGAGCTTCAACAACTCATTGCAAATGGTACATGGCAAGAAGATGTCCCTCCAGAAAATGTCAATCTAATCACATCCAAATATGTCTTCTCTCTTAAATTTAACGCTGATGGAACTTTGGAAAGATTTAAGGCACGATTGGTTGCTAGAGGGTTTAGTCAACAATATGGTATCAACTATACGGAGACATCTACACCAACCGTTCGAATGGCAACTTTCCGTACCTCCCTTGCCCTGAATGCTTGTGAAGATTTAGAATGTTATCATTATGACATTAAAAATACCTTCACAGAGTCTGAACTTAATGAAGAAATTTGGATGAAAATTCCAAACAGTATTGAAAGAACAAAACCAGGAACTGCGCTTCGTCTCAAGAGAAGTCTTTATGGCTTGGAGCAAGCTGTTCGTGACTGGAATCGTTTAATTAAGACTGAGTTACTAGCTTGGGGATTCAATCAAAGCATGGCAGACCCTTATCTTTTTATACATGTGCAGCAAAATATTCGACTACTTGTTTATGTTGATGACTTGGCAGCTGCTGCGCCAAACACAGTGGAATTTGACTGGTTTTTTGGACAAATTAGTGCACGCTTCAACGCCAAGAACCTGGGGGAGCTTAAAAAGATTCTCGGAGTGCGTGTGACACGTCATTGAGCCGCAAGATCCATAGAGCTTGATCAAGAACTATATCTAGATAAAATCCTTACTAAATTTGGATTCCCTGTTCCAGCTCACCAACAAATAGAAATCCCCATGGAAAACTACAAGGAATTACGAGAAGCAATAGCTGACAATAAGAAAATCAATGCCACCTGGTATCGAGAAGTTATTGGATCCTTGATGTATGCAATGGTCTATACACGTCCTGATATTGCGTTTGCACTGTGTAGATTAAGCCAATATATGCAAGACCCAGCTGAACACCATGGCAGAGCGGTTAAGAGACTTTTGCGCTACCTTCGGTATACAATCAAAGCCAGAATTAGATTTGGACCGTCAGGTGGATTAGTGACTTACTCTGATGCCAATTGGGCAAATGATAAATTGGATAGAAAAAGTATTACTGCATGTATAGGTTTGATCGGAGGAGGTCCTATTTTCTGGGGGAGTAAGAAACAAACAGCTGTAGCTACAGCAACAGTTGAAGCTGAATATATTGCCTCAACATACAATGCTAAGCAAGGTCAATGGATAGCTCAAATACTTCGAGATATGGAATTTAGAGGTTATGTTTCTAAAAATCACCAAACAGTGGAAACTTGCGGGGATAACCATGGGGCAATTGCGCTCACAAAGAATCCTCACCTCACTGAGCGCTCGAAGCACATCAATATGTCATATCACTTTGTAAGAGACTTATTTGAAAAACAAAAATTAAACGTAAGCTATGTTCCAACAAAAGACATGGCTGCAAATGGCTTCTCCAAACCACTACCTAGACAACAATTCAATAAATGGAAACAACAAATTGGGATGATACCAGTGGGGCAATCATGAAGAGCCTAATCACCAAAATCTGTGGTAAATAAGCTAAGTATTTGTCGGTATAACAGCGGCTTGGAGATTTAATGTGCTAGCACAAATGTTCTGGTAACAGATTGTTCTTGTAGAAAATGTCTATGTATATTCTATCTAACAAACACGTAAGGAAAATGCTATCTGAACCTGTCTACAAGTTGGCCTTAGAAATTAGGTTTACACATGATAAAATCCCTCATAGTTGTCATTTATTCCAACACTGACAACTCTTCTTTTGTGTAGTACTAGTTTCGGTGGTCAACCTGAAAAATAGATGTTAGACTCCTATACTCCGTACTTGTACGCCGGAACATCCATGCTTCTCTCTACCCACCCTTGTAACCTACATTCCAGCTCATTTGTTTCGACAAGTCTTCGTAATGCACCGACTGGATTAGCCTTTGTCATGGCATCTGCGGGATTGTCTTTTCTGTTGATCCAGCGGATTTCTGCTAGTACCCTACCCTCAAATGACTCGCGGATGGCCATGATGTCAATCATGAGCCGTTTCTCCTTGGTGGTGCCGAGTTTAACTAAGCATTCATATAAGCTCAAACTATCAGTGCAAATAATGATGGGCACAATTGGTAGACCGAGCTCAGTAGTGATTTGGTTAAGAGCATTGCAGAGCGGTATTGTTATATCAACGCCCTGAGTCATAGAATAAAGCTCTGAGGCTAGCACTGCACGAGTTACCCACTTACATTTTGTTGAGCTCCAGTGAATAATGTTGCCACGGAATTTAAATGCAAATTCATCTCAAATTTCGTTGCCAATTGCTATAACAAATCCGATCTGTGATGTCAAGTCCTTGTTATTGGCAAGAGAATCATCTACCCAAGCGTAGAGCCCGAGGCCGTTCGTCATTTTTAGGTCAACATATCTCAACCCTGAATCTGGGTTTTCTTGTTGGATTTGGAGGGCAACACACAGTTCCTTTACCTCTTCTATTCCCGGATTCTGATGCTGTGCGACTCTTGACAGTAAGAAAGAAACAAGTGGCTGGCAGTTTGAGGCAATCCATGCACCAAGTGATTGCATTTTTCTATATTTTGCAAAACAATTGGGATCTTTGGGATCAATAAGCGTGATCTTTTTCCCTTGTCCACGAGACTGTACGTATAGGGCTCCGTCTTTGATCAAGATTGTAAGACCATTGAAATAAAGCAGATTATCTTCGCTAAGAGTGTCAATTGGCTTAGCTTTAATGTTGGATTCTTTGAGCTTAGCATCTTCAAGAGTGACAAATTTATCAGTTCCCAAGTAGAGTGTGTCGTCAACCTGTAGGGCTGTGGCACCGAAGATCGAGGGTCTGTTGGTAGTTATGAGTAAACATGGGTCATAACAAGAAGGTTTCATACTAAGCATCTCTCTTAGATGCTTAGTCCAGGTCCCAAACCAGTGATTACCACTTTCTGAAATTCCATACAGAGGTTTTAGGATCTTCATCACAGTTTTCTCTTGCAGATTCATTGTCTTGATGATTTCCGGAGATGGCCAGCAGAAGAGTTCCCTTAACAGTGGTGTCTTAGATTGTATGTATGCCTGTTGAATGTCTCGCAGTATCAACTTAAATCCGTTGTGCTTAATCATAAAAGGAGTAATTGAAAGTAGTGACCTAACACTTGCTCGCTGTACTGTTGGTAAATGCATCAATAACATCTCCTTGTCTGGGTCGTTAAAGGCTTGCACAAACAGTCTTGACTTTTTGTATGGTGCCAGAGTGTCTTTTCCTTTAACAACCTTAACAATTCTTGACTTAAATATCCGACTTCCCACCAAACTCTTATTCCAAGGTTGAAATTCAAAGACGCCTTGATCAAGAAGACCTTTTATTTCTTTCTTCGTCGATTCTTCAAATGGTTCACCAGGGGAGGTAATTAATCCTTTAGCGCGAAAATAGGCTGATAAACGGATCTCTTCTTCTTCCTGAAGTGAAAGGAATATGTGGGACTTCTTGAGATTGTCATTTACACTCGAGTTAAACTGATGTCTGCCTTCGAATCTTCCTTTCCGGCTACTTCTACGAAGTGGAAGTACCGTGGATTGTGTTCCCCGTGCGACCTGTTGGGGTTCAGAATTATTGATGCTCGGCGTATTAGGATTCTGATTATTCTGGATGCAACTGCTTTCATCATACCATTTAGAAACTACTGTGGAACGGAAATTGACGTTTTCTTCATTTATGCGAACAGTAACTATCTCCTGATTCTTATCAATCAACATCCAAGGACCTGTCCATTCTCCTCTCTTATTCTTGGCTTCACGCCAAACTCTCACAAGACCACCTATAGGAACTTCTTCAAGATGCGCATTATTCGGGCCATTTCTCATGTGAGCAGCTTGATCTACCAACTGACTTGCCTTATATCTGCGGAGTTCTTTCATGGCTAGTCTTAGGCTCTCTGCTTTTTGAATTGCGGCTGGTGATGGTGGGTCATTCCAGGTTAGTCGGGGGTAGGCTCCAAGTGCACAAAGAGTAGGTATGAGCCCGTCTGGCCCAGCTGTATTGTTACAAGCCTTGACTGCCATTTTTAAAATTGTATGGCAACTAAGACCCTGCCCTGAGAACTGCGTTTTGAAAATGGTATAAGCGCGACAAAGTGGCTTGTGTGCTCTTCCAATCTTGCCAACAGAGTTGTGTGCTTCAATTGGGACTTCTGTAATCTCAATTTTTGATTCTAATGGGTTTCTTCGGAATCCTGAAGACGCAAAATTCTTTCCAGCATCATGAATAATATGCTCTGGCGGTCCAATGTAAACATCTATCCAGCATCGCCGAATAGCGTTCCAAGCTTCCTCAGCTGCTTCTTTATTGGTTCCTGTGAGCCATTCAGCTGCTGTAAAAGCGGTAGCAGCATCAATTACATGCATACACGGACCATCCTCCAAGTAGATGATGTCAACATACATTGTATGATTGAATTTGTTGTCTTTTCTTAGCGCAAATTTAAATCGGAGGGGCCTGTTTGCGTCTAATTGACAATCTCGACAAAACTTGGTTAGGCAATGGATTGTTTGAAATTCGGCATTGTGACCTGCTCTTTGTAGTACTTTCCACATCCTTGTAGCGGAGGGGTGTCCCCATCGACAATGAATGGTTCGTAACTCCTGCTCGGTTAGTAGACACATTGGAGGTTCATTGTTCTCGTATACAAAGAGAGTTTCGAAGTATCCCAAAGTCATCCAAAGATGGCCGTACTTTTCAAAGAGATGCGCAACAGTCTTTCCATGCTTAAGCATCTTGTTATTTACAACATCCGGCGTTG
This sequence comes from Blumeria graminis f. sp. triticale, assembly GCA_905067625.1. Taxonomy (NCBI): domain Eukaryota; kingdom Fungi; phylum Ascomycota; class Leotiomycetes; order Helotiales; family Erysiphaceae; genus Blumeria; species Blumeria graminis. The sequence goes on along the minus strand of LR898470.1, from coordinate 1,604,309 downwards.
CTCCAAAACGTTTCATGTCGCTTAGCCCAAGAAGAAAAGGAATATTACAAGGTAAAAGATGAAATGAAATCTGGCAAATAGGTGTATTAAGGACAACTGCGCCGATCGATGAGAATATGCCTGCACCGATTCCAGATATGTTGACTTTGCCAGCTTGTGTCCTGTCGAGCTTTAGATCACCACAAAGTTGTTGGAGTCCTCTAAATTGGCCAAGTCCAACTGTAGACCTCCCTGCAGCGCCAGTGTCAACAAGTAATCCGTGAAAAACACAGTCATTGTATCTGTCCGTGGTTAAGTTTCCTAAAGCATAGGTTGATTCAAAAGATTTGATTTCGTTACTAGGAATTTTTTGTAAATCAAAAACGGTGGCATTGGAAACAGATAAATCAGATATCTCGGAATTTGCTAGAATTATTTGTATTTTTGGTTGATCTAAGATATTTAATCTAGGCGCCGTAAATGAGTGTAAAATAGCTTGGTCAATCAAATAGGCTACAGCGTTCTCACCACCAATTTCTTCAACAAGGTTTCCGGATTGAAGAATTTTGTCATCAGAGTCGTGATCTGGCCCGGTCTCTAAATGGGATTCAAAATCCGTCAAAAATATGTCAAGGCTATCTTCCGGCCGTTCTCCTTCAACTTCGATTACGAATTGCCTAATCTCTGTGTCTGGCTTCATAGGGTACTGTTGCTTAATTCGGACAAATACTTTCTGCCTTTCTTCTTTTGAATGATTGGTTGACCAGCAGTTTGTTTTGTGACAAATTGGGCATTTCTTAACCCATGTGCTTGACTGTTTGGGGCCAGCTTTGTTGCTGTTTGAATCATTGGTTCCTCGGGTCAATTGTCCACTACCTCTATTTTTGCCTCTTTGCCTGCCGAAGTCTAGTGCGGTGTTATAGTGGCGGTCAGCCATGTGGATGCCATTTGAATTTTTATGGTCAGGGTAGTTCACTTGTTGGTGATATTGAGACGATGGGTTTGACAGAGATTTCTGATCTAGAGCACCGTACATGTTGTTTAAGACACCTTCGAAAGTCTCTGCAGGTCGATATAGGGCGAACTCAAGTTCTGTAATCCCAGAGCATGCCACTACGAGGCGGTTGCGCAATGCTCTATCGCCTTGGTGATCTACCAAACCTCTTTGGATTCTGCGAAACTCCATTTCTAATCATTTAAGATTGTTTTTGACTCCATCTTTGGGGTACGCGGCGATTCTTGTAGGTAAACTTAGATTTAACCAACTAATCTCCTGTCTATAGCGCCGTTGATCGGTCTCATAATGAGTCTTCATTGCTCAACAGCGATCTTCAAATGTCATCTCGTCATGATCAAGTGTCTTGTCAAGGTAGATACCTCTTGCAGCGCCAGTAAACATATGAGAGAGTGCCTCTTTCATGTAACGGCCCTCAACACATGCATCTTTACAATTATTGCGAAAAACCTTTAGCTTATAATCAAAGCTGTCCAGTCCATCTGCATATTTGTCAGATTCTTTGTAGAGTCTTGCAAGTGATTCAAGTTGTTTATTTTTAGGTTGGTGATGATCTTCCCCTGGTTCATCTCTGATTGGTCGAAAAAATGAACCCTTTTGCCCTTCTATCTCATCAATTCCTTCCTCCTCTGTAGATTTATCTTTTCCTTGTTCCTGTTCTTTATCCTTCCAATAATATTTCTTTTTGTTGGCTCCATATATCCTGTCGACTTCTTTTCCTTTCTTTGTTTTGTATTTTATATCCTCCTCCTCCTTGGCTTTCTCATCATCTTTCTGCATGTTCAGTCCATGATATGCAGGATCTCGGGGGTTGAATGCACTGTTGATTTCCATTCTAATCCTTCCATTACTGTAAAGGGCCCAGCTGTAAAATTCTTCATCCGTCCATTCATGGTACACCTGAGCAGAGAGTGCTTCCATTAACTGGCCTGAGACATCCCCATGACTGCCTGGTTGCGTGGGTGTCATATATACTCCATTTGAGACGAGATGGTTACGAAAATCTCGTCTTTGGTTTGCAGTGGCTTTGTCAAAGTGAATCTTTTTCCAATTCTCGACTTCTTCCTTTAGGACTTCCCAGAGGTTTTCATCTCGGAATCTAAATTGTCGCCATTCTGCAATCATTCTTATTAGAAATCGATCTATCTCCTCCTGGGTTGCTGTTGAGAGATCTTGGATGACTGGGCGTGGGTTTGACATTGTTGTTTGCTCCTGAAAAACGGGTAAAGTAACTCCAGGTTGCGGGAACAAAGGTGGTGGTTGTGTGACAGACGCTTGATTTAAACGGCTCTAGGAGTCCAGGTAAATCTGGGGGGTTGACACGTTTCCAACTAAGGACGACGTTCCTTTGATGAATACTTCGCGAATCTGTGAACCGTTGATATAGGCTCACTGATCAGTGTCGGTATAACAGCGGCTTGGAGATTTAATGTGCTAGCACAAATGTTCTGGTAACAGATTGTTCTTGTAGAAAATGTCTATGTATATTCTATCTAACAAACACGTAAGGAAAATGCTATCTGAACCTGTCTACAAGTTGGCCTTAGAAAGTAGGTTTACACATGATAAAATCCCTCATAGTTGTCATTTATTCCAACAGTATTCAAATCAGAGAGGTGTTTCGGATCGCAACAATGTTTGGACAATGGGGGAGTGTTGAATTAAAAGATTGTTGGTCAAACAAAATCATTCCTGTACCTGAACATAATGGAGTTATGGTTGTATTTATTACTTACTTAGCAGTATAGAGGGTAAGGCGTTTGGAGATCTTAGATACCCTGTACCAGCAGTTCTGTATTAGCGCAAAGAAGAGGCTGGCAGACACATATTAATAGGAGTATGGGCGCAGCATTGAAGGATGCTGCAATTGCAAGAATCATACACAATAGATAAACTCAATACTTTATCAATTCTACTTCCAGTACTTATGTACCACTTGTATACAAGAATCTTATTCTAAGAGCTATCATTAAATCCAGAAAGCTCTGAGAGCGACATCCAATGAGGAAGAAATGTTGGAAATATTGCGCAATGAAATGGGCGCAATATTCATGGAACGAAAGTAGAAGTTGACTAAAAGAGTGTCATGTTCGGATCACAGCTAATAGTGTGGGAAGTGTGCACTACAAGTACAAGTGTAAGCAACACAGAGCCTAAGCCACAGCATAAACAAGAGTGGCGCTATCTCGGCATAGAAAACCCCCAATAACCTCCTTGCGCCCACGCCATACAGCCGCTCATATGTCCAATAGGTAGCCTGAAGCGCTACCATATTACCTACTCCAACCTCTTAAATACACACGAGGTTGTGTCGGGAACCTAGACGAAATGGAGGGCCCATACGTCCACAACACTCCGTGTCTCCATTTCCAACATGTTTCCGTTGCTGCTAGGTATTCTGCTTCCGTGGTTGAAAGTACAACCTCTCTTTATAAGTGTGACTTCCAGCAGATGGGGCCTGATGCAAGCCTAATCAACATTCCAGATGTTGAGCGGCTTCTAGATGGGTCGGCTGCAAAGTCTGCGTCTGTGTATGCTTCGAGAATTGCTTGCTGATTACCTCGGGTGAATTCGATGCCCTGGTCTGGATTATTTGCAATATATCGGAGTACCTGACGTGCAGCTTGCATGAGTTCCCGTGATGGGTTGGTCAGGAATCATGCAAGGTGATTGCCTGCAAATGAGATGTCAGGTCTGGTGTTGTTAGAAAGGTGCTGCAGTCCTCCTATGAGGGAGTTATATTCTGTCATTTCATGCGACATGCAATTCTCCTTATTTGCCACGATCATGCGCTTCATTGGCATGCCTGCTTTCTTGTAATCCGAAAGATTGTGTCTATCAAGAAGTGTTCGTGCACAGTGTCCTTGTGTCAGAGCAGCATGTAGACAGCAGGGTAGAGACAAGGGCCAAAGAGGTGGTGTTCAGGGTAAAGGGTGCCATTCTACATCATGCATGAGATAGGTGCATAACCACTCGGCCAAAATGCCAGACTAGAATCATAGAACACTAGATACTGGCTATCTCCACATAAATAGATTATACAGAAGGCAATTCTGACAGTCTCGAGAGACTAGTTGCACGGCAAATGGCTTACACCGCCATTTCGTACAAGGCCGTGCCGCAGCAGCTTTTTAGAGCACTCTCTGGCAGATCTGCTAATGACCTCGTCTCATGCATCATCCACAATATGGAACATGTAATGAAGAGGCAGAAGAAAGCAGTCCTTGTCACTCTGGACGTACAGGGGGCATTTGAAGTTGTACTACACAGACGGCTGCTGCAAAGGATGAACAAAGTTGGGTGGCCGAAATTAGCCATCACTTGGATAAAGTCTTTCCTGCAAGAACGATCGGCCCGTGTCAGACACGAGGACGGAGTAACAGACCCAATTCACCTAGAATGCGGGCTGCCTTAAGAATCGCCTTTATCCCAAATTCTCTTCCTCCTCTACATGGCCGAAGCCGAGGGGGTCAGTAGTTGGAGATTTGGCTATGCAGATGATGTTGCTATTGTCGGCATAGTTTCGACTCCAAATGAAGCCGCAGCAGCTGTCCAGCGAGAAGTCGATGCAGTCCTAGAGTGGGCTGCTGATAACGCTGTCTCTTTTGACCCAGATAACGCCGAAGCAGTCTATTTCCTCGGCCCTAGATCCACGGGATACGACCTTCCAACAATAAGGGTAGGTTCTCGCAATGTTCAGGCATCTGACAACATCCGATGGCTCGGAGTTTACTTGAACAGCGGCTTGACTATCGAAAGCCACGTCGCCAAGTGTTGGAAATACAGTTTCCTGCTTTTCTTTCTATCGTCCAATGTGGTTGCATGCATCTTGCCTAAACTATATTTCTGAGTTCGGGCAGGATCCCACACTTCTGATCCAATCGGACTCAACGTTAGAGTCTGCTTGAATCCCATTCTTCCCGAACAAATCCAGTCATTGGTTTGTTCGTACTTCTATTGCGTGACCCAGTATTCTCAGTCAGTGGATAACTATTTTCTGGTACGGGGTCCCACTTATTTCTGCAGTCGAGTCGGTTCCGGGTAACCTCTATTTCTTATAATTCCACTGTATATATCATAATACCTGTAGTCTATTAGTAAATTAAGCAAACTGAACTTCTCCGTTCTCAGGCAATTCTTACTCCGAAGTCTTCTCTATACTCTAACAGATTATGAGACCAAGTTAGCTCAAATTTGGACTTAAATACTTCTCTCTTCGCCTGGCTGCTTCAACTTCTACAACTTTCTCTTCCTCACACTCACCTCTACTACATCTTCTCAACCTTCTACAACCAAAATGGCATTTAACCAGATCATCAAATCGGTTCGTTCTCTCCCTACTTTGTACAAGTCTACCTACACCCGTTGGGCTAGTCTATTTCGAATGATTCTCGTACAATTTAATGCGGAGTCTGTTATATGCGACCCTTCCGAAGCCGTCGCCGATACTAAGAAAGGCGAAAATAAAGATGTGGACTTGGACGAAATTGACCATTGTGTCAGATTTGCTCTTCTTTCGGCCGTACCAGATGATACTTACCATTTGGTTGAAAATAAAAATACTTCCAGAGAAATGTGGATTGCTCTTGAGGATTTCTTCAAACCTGAGTGTGAGGTTACTCCTACTTCCTTGCTCAAGGATTTCTTTCGATTCACTATGCCTGATGGTACTAGTGTGGATCAATTTTCTGAAGAGCTTACAAAACGTCAACGTAGAATTGCTGCTGCAGATCCTTCTTTCTTCCCCTCTGATACTCATATGAGGGATTACTTACTTGACTACTTTGATTTTTGTAGCAATGGTCAATTCTCTGGATCAGTCACTTCTTTGAGACTATACAAGTCCTGCACGTTTTCTCAGGCAGTCAACTCTCTGAGGTCGACAGAAACTACGATAAATAGTCGACAGTCTGGTCCATCTGCAGTATTCTTAACTAGTTCTACGAAACAAAATTCTCACCCTGATCCTAATTCTTCCTCGTCCAATTCTTCTAATAAGGACAAAATCTGTGCGCATTGTGACCGTAAGGGCCATACTAGAGAAACTTGTTTCCTCTGGATTTCTACTCCTGACGGCACAAAGTGAGCCGCCAAGCATCCAGAGAAAGCCGCTATAGTGCGAGCTATGTTCCAAAGATTCGGGAATAACGGCTCTTCCAAGGATAAAAAGGGGAAGTCTATTAAACTTGACGGTGCCTGGATGATGGAGGAACATATTTTTACTTCTGATGGATCAGGGAAGTGTAACGACGTTGTTCTTGATACTGGTGCAACGCACCATATCTTTCATGACAAAAGCTTGTTCTCTTCTATTTCTCCAATTGATAAGCGTGTCCAAACTGCTTCTGGTCAATTGCTTTCTGTTTCTGGAATCGGCTCTGAGGAAATTTCTTTGGGAAATTATCTCGATTCATCTTGTTCTCGTACTATGAAGCTAGAAAACGTCTGGTATCTTCCTTCTTGTACAAAAAATCTTGTTTCTGGCTCTCAAATTCTTTCTGCAGGTTACAAAATGCGGTTTTCTAACAGTGGGACTGGCATATTTGAAGCTAAAGGTCGTCTCACTGCAACCGCTCGTTTAAGGAATGGCTTATTTCATTTCAACGTAATTTCTCCTCCTGCTGTTCTTAGTTCTTCTCGTCCTACATTTTCTTGTCCTCTTTCTTCTCAACCCGAGGACCTCACGCTCTCTTCGTGTCTTTCTCTGGGATTACTAACAGCAGCATCTAACATGGACAATAACCGCATTTAACATTATCATTTTGGCCAATGTTCATTTTCTTGAGGACACTTTCTGGGATTGAGGCCAAACTTCGTCTGAGCAATTTAGCGAGATTGAAGTGCCCCTCAATGACAATCCTACTTTTTCTCATCCCGATAATTCTTACGACAGCTCTGACTCAGACTCGGGCGTGTCACCTTTTCATGATCCTTCTATTTAAATTTATTCTTCTCGTCCCTTGAATATTCAAGAGACTACTGATCAGGAAAATTCTTCTTCTGGAGTCATCATTTCTAATGCAACTTTGGAGCAAAATTCTTCTTATGTTGACTCACCTTCTCTTCGGGAAACTCTTTCTCAGGATCAATTACTTTCTCGCCAGACTACTTGTCATCATTCTACATATGAGCCGGATTCTTCTACTTCTTCGTCTGTGCAACTTGATCCTACTACTTTGTCTCCAAATTCTCTTTCTACTGCAGATATTTCTCAGGGTGTTAATCAAATCCAGACTACCCCTAGTTCTATTACTTCTAACCTTCCTCCGCTCAGGAGGAGCAATAGGATTTCTAAACCTATTGAGCCACGATCTGCATGGCAACCCAAGTCTCCTATTCTTTACGTTGGTGGAGATACTTCGATCCCACAATCTTACTCTGAAGCCATCAACGGACCTGATAAGGCCATGTGGGAGATGGCAATTCAGGAGGAGCTTGATTCTCTCTCCCAAAAGGGAGTATTTACTTCAGTAACCCATGTTCCTCAAAAGAGGAGAGCTATTGGCTCGCGATGGGTTTTCACCGTCAAATCTGATGGTAGGTTCAAGACCCGACTAGTTGCTCAAGGCTTTAACCAAATTCCTGGTGTCGATTATTTCGATACCTATTCACCAACTCTGCGTTTAGATTCTCTCCGAATACTACTCGCAATTTCTACTTACCGCGATTGGGAAATTCACCAAATTGACATCAAAACGGCCTATCTCGAGGGCGATATTCAAGAGCCTATATACATGAAATCGCCTCAGGGATGGAACGTGAGCGGTTTTCTTAAAATCAACAAGGCCCTATATGGATTAAAAAAGTCTGGAAAAGCGTGGTATGATAAACTAGACTCTAAACTTCTTTCTCTTGAGTTCGAAAAGTCTACCTGCGATCACTGTGTTTACATCCACAAAATATACCAAATGGTTATAGGTGTATATGTTGACGACTTGGTAATTTGCGGCAAGCAACTTGATGATGTTTAAATTGTCAAGGCCAAACTTTCTTCTTTCTTTCCTGTCAAAGATCTTGGTGAGATTGACAGTATCATTGGGTGGAAAATTCTTTGCAAGCGCCCAACTCGTACTCTTCATATATCACAGTCCAGCTACTTACTAGACAAGATTAATTCTCTTGGGCTTAGTGATTCAAAATCTTATTCTTCTCCCCTCGATGGGTATGGTGGCATTCTTCCGCAGGCAGAGGGAGAACATCTGGCGGACGATTCCGCCTATGCTAGCGCGGTAGGCAGCCTTGGATACGTATCTATTGGAACTCGGCCAGATATTTCTTTTGCCACCTCCCAACTTGGCGCATACAACTCAAATCCAGTACAGCGCCACTGGAACAGTGTTTGTAAAGTATTTCGATATCTTAAAGGCTCTTCAAACTACTGAATTACTTACAGCTTCGGTCTCTCATCACAAATTCTTACCACCAACCAAGCTGCATGCTTATTTTCCGACTCGGATTATGCTTCTGATGTTACAACTCGTCGGTCAGTAAGCGGTTTTCTTCTCATGCTTGGTGGCGGTCCTGTGTGTTGGCAATCCCGAAAACAAAAATCGGTATCAACCTCAACCACTGAAGCTGAATATGTAGCCTTGTCTGAAGCTGCTAAGCAGGCGATTTGGTTTTCTAGGTTTCTAAAGGAGCTACATGTTAGCGAGCTCATACACGATGATGGTATTCTCACCTTTTCTGATAACCAGGGTGCACTTGCAATTGCGAAAGGGACCAATTCTTCTAAAACTAAGCACATTGATGTTGCTTATCACTTCGTTAGGGAATGTATTCTTAATGGAAACACAAAGGTGTCTTACATACCTACAACTTCTATGCTGGCGGATATTCTAACTAAACCTCTTCCGCAGCAAAAAGCTAAACCACTAATTGAAAGGATTTTTCAGATGGTATAGCATTCTCGCATTCACCGCATTGATCAGGAGGAGTGTTGGAAATACAGTTTCCTGCTTTTCTTTCTATCGACCAATGTGGTTGCATGCATCTTGCCTAAACTATATTTCTGAGTTCGGGCAGGATCCCACACTTCTGATCCAATCGGACTCAACGTTAGAGTCTGCTTGAATCCCATTCTTCCCGAACAAATCCAGTCATTGGTTTGTTCGTACTTCTATTGCGTGACCCAGTATTCTCAGTCAGTGGATAACTATTTTCTGGTACGGGGTCCCACTTATTTCTGCAGTCGAGTCGGTTCCGGGTAACCTCTATTTCTTATAATTCCACTGTATATATCATAATACCTGTAGTCTATTAGTAAATTAAGCAAACTGAACTTCTCCGTTCTCAGGCAATTCTTACTCCGAAGTCTTCTCTATACTCTGACACCAAGTGGACCAGTAAAGCAATGCGGCTAGTGCAACACTTCCGACGGCTCACTCAGTGCACCCAGGGTGTTGTAATCCTAGTCCGTGCCAACATAACGTAGAGACGTGCATGGTCTAGGTCATGGATTAATATAGTCGCTTTGCCTACACAATTGAGGTAAGCTACGTAGTGGTTGTAGAGATCTGTTGAGGATCAGGATGTTGAGAAGTGATAGCAGTGCACGGACCAGCTTCTCATGTATTTAGACAGGTGGTCAGGCACTGCCCCCAAAAGTGTCCAACATAGATCACACACTTTATCCATTATACTTTAGCAAATATTAATCCCTTCTAAAGTCTACAACTCAGTTCTCTAGCATTATATCACAACTGTCTCTAAGTCTATCCCAAGAATATCTCCAGTGCTCATCATTCATAACAGGTTATGACCCCGGCGTTTTCCTCTGCACACGAGTTAAACATGTCCAAAAACACTTCACTCGTTATCCTCGGCGAAACAGATTCTTTCAGCCGATGGGACGCATCACTTCGGGCACGATTGGCCAAACGCGACCTCACCGGCCACGTCATCCACGATGATCCCGACGTCGATCCCATCTTTCGACCAAGCGAACCAAAACGTGAAGACCAAATAACAAATGATGCCTGGGAGGAGATATGGAGGACTCACCGAAGAGCAGTCTTGACATGGAAGAACCATGAGACAGAGGCGAGGAATATAATCCTCGAACGTCTCAGCGAGAAAGTCTGGCCCAGGGACCACATAAGACTTTCCGCCAAAGCCCTGTACGACAGCGTCTCTTCGCCTAGAAGAGAAACGTCCTCGGCCACCTACATCAATGCGCTCCGACAATTCCAAGCAGTCAAGTTCACCGACTCAATAGAGCGGTACTGCAACGAATTCCAGACTGCTTACCAGAATATAATCACCGCAGCTGAAGCCCTTAGCATGTCCGATGACAAACCAACCGAATGGGCCATTTCTGAGGCCGCAGCTGCGGGATTCTTTTTAGTCGGGACTATTCACGTCCCCTGGTTAAGCTCCTGGAGAGACAACAAAGCCATCGATGCTTCAGACAGACCGACATCCCTAAGGTCAATGATGTCATCACTTCGCACTGTCGCTGCAAACAATCATAGGCAAATCAACACCTATGAACCCATCCACAGCGTTTCCGCAGCCGAACCAAAATCATCACCAAATCCTGACGCCAGGTGCAAGAGATGTAAGCATATACATACTAATAAAAAATGCTTCAAGCAGCATCCAGAACTTGAAACTGGTCAGAAAGGGCAGAAATGGAAGGAGAATATCCAAAAATATGGTGAAAGATTGGGAAAAGGGAAGGCAATTGCTGAGGCCAGCGACAATGAAGATGAGGAGTATTATAGGAGTCAAATGGAAGCGCTGCTCAGCGAGCCCTGCGACGAAAAAATATCAAGCGGAGTAGCTGCATCAGCATCCAGATACAATAAACTACCTATAATCTATGACACGGGTGCTTCGCACCACTTTTTGCCTGATAGATCCATGTTTGCTGAAATATACAATCGACAAAATCCCTTTCGATTTGACCAAGCTGTAGGCAGATTATTGCTAACTGAACAAGGAAGCGCAACTATAAAGATCGGGCAACAACAATTGATTTTAAATGACTGCCTATACTCACCCAGATCGGCCTCTGGTATTGTCTCCGCAGGTAGACTACAAAGAATAGCAGGGGTGTTCCCTGACTTTGCCAAAATGCTCCTAGTAAAACATAATCATGAACAGAGTGACGTGCCCATTGCCTGACTAATTCTCCACAACGACGTCTACTACATTCATCCACTGTTACATGACAAGCGCATCAAAGATAAATCCATCGCAGCACCTGGGGTAGCGAGGATTCAGAAGACCAGCAATGCGCAACACTGGCATCAAAGACTAGGACACATTGCACAAAACATTCTCAAGAAGACAAAAGATCACTCTTTAGGACTTGAAGGCATTGACACAAGTGATCTTAAAATATGCGAAACATGCCATCTAAGCAAGGCTCAACGACATGTGTTGCGGGACCCAAGGCCAACACCGTATGAGCCATTGGACGAAGTATTTGTGGACACCGTAGGTAAACTAGTCCCATCTGTCGATGAAAAGCAGTACGCCGTAATAATCACTGACGCGAAAACTCGCATGCATTAGGTACTCACCAGCCAAACAAAAGACCAAATCGCCTCATTATTAGTGCAATGGGTTAAAATCATGCACCATATTTATGACAAACAAGTGCGAACTATCTTTAGAGACGGAGGATCCGAATTCTCTAAGACAAAAGTCTTTTGTGAACAACATGGCATACGTACCCATACGTCAGCTCCCTATACACCAGAACAGAATGGAGCATCAGAAGCTGCCAACAAAGTAGTTCTCAGAGTAATGAGGTCCATCCTTATAGATGCAAATATGCCTCCATGTTACTGGTCCTACGCGATGCAACATGCATGCTTCATTCTCAATAGGTTATACTGCTTACGAACAAAAAAGATCCCCATCATTGACTTCTTACAAAGCCTACAACAACCGCACATGGATAAAATTGATCTCAGGAATCTACCACGATTCGGCTGTCGAGCATACAAATTAATCAGTCCTAAACCAAGCAAATTTGAACCAAGGGCAGAAAAAGGGTGGTTCCTAGGCTTCGAAGTAAACACTTCCAAGAACTTCCTCATACTTCATCCACACAAAACTCCAACCAAAGGATGGAAGTGGATTGTCAGTTTCATTCCACACGCAACATTTAATGAAGATGTTCTATTGGAAGATGAACTAGACCAAATAAATAAGGAAAGAGCCACAAACTACTGGAACAACGATCAACCAATCACACCCACATTAGGCACAGACCAAAGTCCTTCATTGCCGCACAACAAACTGCCCAACCAAGATGCGTCAACATCAGATCCTAACAATCTGCCATTAAACGCATCACCGCCAGATCTGGGTCAATACCCAGGAAACATACCTCAATCTGAGCTAAATAACGACCCAATACCTGCAAATAAACCTCCGCCACCTAATAATACATTTATGACGCTACCTTCTCTTGAAAAGAATGACAAAACTTACGTTGATCAGCCTCCAACAACCCCTCCGTGTCACGGTTTCAGTACAAAATGCTTGGGCGATCTCGTAAGTACAGTATATTAATTATAATTCTCTGGAGAGAGAATTCCTCGATGTAAAGTCTACATATATATATATTCTAAATTACTGCCCATCAAGATGATTCTCCCTGTGACCTGAATAATTGAGCCGCTTCTACAACTACCTAGAAGGTTCTCGGTACACCTGTTATCCTCATGAACCTTCAGTGTGTTTCCAGAAGGTTCACTGAGAATATTCGAAGTTCTGTGGCTTCCGAGACCTTCCCCTTGTGCCATAGCCTACGCTAGCCAGCGTTGGCTACAGGAGTCTTTCGGCTTAACAGCCGTCACAATCCCCCCTCTTCTTCTAAAGGGCTTCAAGTATATTATATATATATATATATATTTTATTCTTAATATCTCCTTGTATTTCCTTGCCGACGTTCTCTCCGTGACCTCTGGACATGAGGTTCTGCCTGACCAACATATCGACCTGAATTATTCTCTGAAGGGCCATTATTGGTTGTTATTGGACCATAGGTGTCCTCAAATATTCTCAAAGCCTCCGTGTCTGAGACGTATTCAATCGGCTCCCATGTTGGCTCTACCCAGCCAGTCCACTTAACCAAGGCCTGTCTAAATTTACCACGGCCGCGTCTCACTGTTCTTGCTCTTAATATTGAGTCCACTTCGTATTCTTGCTCCCGCAGGTCGTCAATAATAGCGGGGTTCTGTGCATCGTCCCGTCGCTGACTTGGGAAGGGATCCGCACTCGCTCGCTTGACCAACTCGACATGGAAGCGGTTGTGAATATTCCCTGGCACATTCAACTCCACAGTTAAAGGGTCTGGAACAGCAGTCACGTCGTACTTTGCGTGGAGCCAGGCTAGCTTTTTGGAAAGCTGTGGCGTCTTTACATTCCGAAGATCTAGCCAAACCTTATCGCCAACCTTAAATTGGTCGGGTTGTCTTCGAAAGCGATTGGCATTGCCCTCATTTCGCTGCTGCGCTGAAGCCATTGCTGCCTGTGCAAAGTCTTGTGCATCTCTTAGCCTTTTTACGTAGTCTTGGGCAAATAGCCGACCTGGGTGTCGAGAACCATTTTCTGAGATAGGCGTGGGTTCTGCCAGAGGTTCCAAATCGTATCCGTGCCGAAGGAAGAATGGACTCAATCCCCCAATCGCTGAGCTCGGTCTTGAATTTAACGCCAGTTGGGCTACAGGCAACAGTTCCATCCAATTATCTTGTGAATAGCAGGTGAATGCACGCAGGTACTTGTATAACTCCTGATTTGCTCTTTCGCTCGCATTGGACTGAGGATGGTATGCCGTTGTCAAGCGTTGAGTTATTCCAGTCAGTTGGCAGAATGTTCGCCAAAAGGTTCCCACCCAGTCACTACCCCTATCACTCGTTAGGTATCGCGGAAAGCCGAAGTAGCGGTAATATCGGTCAATAAAAACTTTTGCACAATGTACTGCTTCCATAGTACTCGTCCCGAATAAGAAGACGTCTTTAGATAGACGGTCTGTGATGACCATGATATTTGTACAGCCCTGCGAAGATGGCATATCTGTCACGAAATCAATGGTAAGCTCGCTTCCTATCCGGTTAGGTATTGGTAGTGATCGCATGAACCCTGCCTTTGCTTCTCGCCATACTGTGGTTCGGCCGCAGACATCACAGTTCCGTATAAACCGACGAACTGATTCCCTCATCTTTGGCCAGAACCATCGCCTCAGAAGCATGCCAATCATTGTATCCTTTCCAGGATGTCCCGCCAGATAGCTATCGTGAGTTCGCTGCATTATTGCCGTTCTTAGTGGCTCGTAATCGGGAACCCAAATTCGATTTTCCCTTCCACGAAGAACGCTATCTGCGGGAACCGTACACTCTGCGATATTAGCTGTTAATTTCTGAGCGATTTCTGGTGGAAAACTTCTCTCTCCACGCTGGACGGTATCGCGTGCTCGTCGCCAATCACTATCGTAATTAACTCCCTGGTTCCAAAGCGCCTGAATCTCTTCATCATCAGATATTCTTGCTGAAGCTGCTGGATCTATAGCTGGACTTGTTGAGCCATTCGATCTTCCGCCGTGGGGTCCCTGAGATGGTGTTGATTCATTTGATACACCGAGTTGTGCCTCAACAGGCGACGCGTTGACAGTCGGTAATAACTGCATAATCCTACCCATGGTTCGTTCGTCATCCGGGCCATGGGGCTTGTCCTGATCGCGTCTTGAAAGAGCATCTGGTCGTTCGCAAGAATTGCCGGGTCGCCATTTGAGAGTGAAGTTAAACTGCTGTAGAACGTCGTAATATCTAGCCTGCCTTTCGTTGAGCAATCGCTTGGTCATGAAATAATCTAAATTCTTGTGGTCGCTCAAAATTGTGAAAGGCTTTGCGACCGATCGAAGTTCGGCTTTCCATTCTTGCAGGCACGTGATTATAGCCAGCATCTCCTTGTCGTGTATTGGGTAGTTAGCCTCAGCTCCATTCAGTCGCTTTGAGTAGTAAGCCACTGGTCTCAGCCGACCATACTTGTCAGCCTGCGATAAACAACCCCCCAATGCATAACCGGAACAATCGGCTTCCATCACTGTGTCCCGCTCAGGATCCCATTGCGCTAACACCGGCTCCGTGGAAAATATCTTCTTCAGTCTTTCAAACGCCTCATTTTCCTCAGGTCCCCATCTCCAAACAGAATTCTTCTTCGTCAATTTGGTCAGCGGTGCAGTTATTTCTGAAAATCCATCCACAAAACATCGATAGAAATTTGCGAACCCCAGAAACGAGCGAACTCCTTTTACAGATGTGGGCGCTTTCCATTCCAGAATACTCTTAACCTTTGCAGGGTCTACGGTCACCGAATCTCCAGCTCTGACGATATATCCCAAGTACTTAACTTCCCGACAAAGAAAATCGCATTTATCTATGTCCAAGTACAGGCCGGCCTTTTCTAGCTTGCCCAAGACACTTTGCACTATCTTCCAGTGGTCTTCCTCGCTCCCATCTGTATAGACTAATATGTCATCCATATATGCGGTCGCATTAACATCAAGGTGTCCTCGGAGCTGCTCATTGATGTATCGCTGGAATGTTGCAGGTGCGTTTGCAAGACCAAATGGTGTAACAAGCCATTCAAAAAGGCCATGGCGACACCTGAAAGCGGTCATCCACTCATCTCCCTCCCTCACTCTGATACGATGGAATGCTGACTTCACATCTAGCTTTGTGAACCACCTAGCCTTCGATAGCTGTCGCAAAGTTTCTTTAAATAGTGGAAGCGGATATCGATCTGGAAGGGTAATTGCATTCAGCCCGCGGTAATCCACACAAAATCTAAGCCCTCCGTTCGGCTTCCTGGCAAAGAGGACTGGCGAGGCCGCTGGCGAACTACTGGGTCTAATCCATCCCTTACCCAAAAGTTCAGTCAACGTCTTGCGCAACACCAGTAGCTCCTCTCGCGACATGCTGTATAAAGGACCCCATGGTGGTTGAACTGATTTTCCATTTTCATGTCTAAGGTTTATGGCATGGTCGAGGTGACCTCGCGTCGGCGGTAGATCATCAGCGCCGCTGTCGTCAGCAAAGAGGCGCGCAAATTTCTTCACTGGGTCCGGCAATCGGTTTCGAGCTTCAGAGATCTTGAGGCAAGTCTTCGTACGGAGTGCCTTGTTTATATCGTCTAATGAAGCTTTGCAGACCGGAACTCCATTTTCAAGGCAAGACAATGCCTCCACAGCTGCAACTTTCGGCTCCTTAATCGATCTAAACTTGTGCCGCCAGCGCTTAACACTGTAAACAGAACCACCGCTTCTTCTGAGTTCCAGGCGCTGTTCTTTGGAGTGAATGATTGCATCCTGGTCTTCTAACCACTTCTTACCCAGTATCATCGGATGAGTACTGTGTGGAACTACATACAGCAACAACTCATCAGTAACGTAGCCGTCAAGATCTATAGAGACCCAAGTGATACTTTTTACGATTGGTTTGTCTTCTGATGAATCCTCTGCTGTTTGAAGAGCTCTGGGAGAGATGGGCTTGAGCGGTAGATTAAGTTGAGCTGCGAGTGCCTCATCAATAATTCCTGAACAGAGGCATCCATTGTCAACTAATGCTTGCACCATAGTGACGTCGTTAACTAATGCATTAACTAAAAATGGATTTGTATTCATCATCGGTTCTTGTTCAGCTGCTGTCAAACTTTTTGAAAACTTTTTATCCAATATTATTGGCTGCACAAAATCTTTCCTTTCTTCTTGAATCAGTCTATCACTAGTAATGGCATTAATAAGGGGTGGCGATGTGTTCTTTCTCATTTCATGATCTGTAAGACAGCTCCCCATGACAGACCTCTTGGCTGACCAACCCATTGTTTCTCCTCGATCTCTTATTTGCTGAATTTCGATAGGACGGTTTATGAGTCTCGGAGAAATGCTATACGGATCCAATTCGTACACTGCCGGATCAATAGGACCTAGACCATCATCATACGGATCCACTTCGTAGACTGCCGGATCAATAGGACCTAGACCATCACCTTCCGGATCCAATTCGTACACTGCCGGATCAATAGGACCTAGACCATCATCATACGGATCCACTTCGTAGACTGCCGGATCAATAGGACCTAGACCATCACCTTCCGGATCCAATTCGTACACTGCCGGATCAATAGGACTTAGACCATCATCATACGGATCCACTTTCATATTTTTTTTATAAATATGTAAACTTTTCTTAGTCTTTCGTGGATTAATTGCTGGAAGAAGGTGGCACACCCTAGATTGACATCCCCGTTTCTCACATCTGAAGCAGCTTCCTTCTTTCCGAAGCTTAGCTAGCTGATCTTCTGATTTCCATGTTGCCCTAAGAAAATTGTTTTCCTCCATAGAAATGTTGCAATGATCCCACTTCATCTTTGCAAAGTTGATTGACTGCAATTCTGACTGACTGACTGATTGACTGACTGACTAACTGACTGACTGACTGACTGACTGACTGACTGACTGACTGACTGACTGACTGACTGACTGACTGACTGACTGACTGACTGACTGACTGCGATTCTGACTGACTGACTGCGATTCTGACTGCGATTCTGACTGACTGACTGCGGTTCTGAAGTTAGAGGAGAGAATTATAATATGTCACGGTTTCAGTACAAAATGCTTGGGCGATCTCGTAAGTACAGTATATTAATTATAATTCTCTGGAGAGAGAATTCCTCGATGTAAAGTCTACATATATATATATTCTAAATTACTGCCCATCAAGATGATTCTCCCTGTGACCTGAATAATTGAGCCGCTTCTACAACTACCTAGAAGGTTCTCGGTACACCTGTTATCCTCATGAACCTTCAGTGTGTTTCCAGAAGGTTCACTGAGAATATTCGAAGTTCTGTGGCTTCCGAGACCTTCCCCTTGTGCCATAGCCTACGCTAGCCAGCGTTGGCTACAGGAGTCTTTCGGCTTAACAGCCGTCACACTCCGGTGCCTCAATCAACCTGGCAGCATATGAGTCCCAATCCCTTGGCATTAATCAATCCGCAACCGGACCCATCGGAGTCAGATATAAACTCAAACCCTGACATAAGCGATCCAATCGAGCTCAACTCTCCTGAAAGTGATTTGGAACAATATCCAAACACAAAATCACCAGAAAATCAGGAAGCCCAGAAATTCGATCGTATTATGACAGGTTGGGACCCAATACCATCAATAGCTGGGCACAAAAGGCCACATTCACCTGAGACTGGGTTAATACAACAGAAAGGTAGCTCAGAAATAATCAATGTAAACAATGGGGCAGATATTGGAAAAGTTGACATATCAAATATCTCTCGCAACCAAACAGATAACGCACAAAGTTCCGAATCAGAACTACAACCAAATGATTCCATCATGACTGGTTGGGATCCAGTCAAATCCCTAGCTGGCCAAAAGAGAGCCTGCTTGCCAGAGGGAGACATGATGCGTACAAAACGTGGACGAGCAGTAAAACGAGTTGACTATTATCGCCTCCATCATGGAAAGTCAGCACTGGAATCAAGTGACCCAAAGACCTGGGAAGAAGCGATGTCCAGCCCAGAGGCTCAAAAATGGAAAAGGGCTGCAAATGAGGAAATAAAATCACTCATTGACACAGGAACATTCGACATAATTAAATGCGAAGAATTACCAAAAGGTCGAAAGCCAATGAAATGCAAATGGGTCTTCAAAAAGAAGTACAATGCGGATGGAAGTGTTGATAAATGGAAGGCACGATGCACTGCAAAAGGATTTACTCAAAGACCCGGCATCGACTATCAGGAAACCTTCGCCCCTACCCCGAGGCCTGAAACGGGTAGGATTATGTTAGTAATAGCCCATTACCTTAAATGGTACAGATGTCAAGGTGATGTTCCAACAGCCTTCCTCAATCCAGACCTCAAAATTGATCTATACATGGAGTTACCAAAAGGATTTAAAGAGGGAAATCATGTCATCCGCCTAAGGAAAGGCCTTTACGGCCTCAAACAAGCAGCAGCCCTCTGGTACAATGGCGCAAGAGCAACCCTAGCAACACTTGGCCTTCATCCAACAACATCAGACGTGTGCTTATATTCAAATGCGCAAAATGATCTATTTGTACTCCTACATGTAGATGACTTTCAAGTCATAGGACCAAACAATACAAAAATAGAATTATTAATGCGAGCATTAAACAAAAAATATAACCTCAAACGCGTCAACACAAACTTATTTCTTGGCATACACATCAAGGAAAATGAAAATAAACTCGAACTTTCTCAGGGCCAATACGTCTGCACCCTTCTAAAGCGACATGGATTAGATGACTGTAAGCCAGCAAATACACCAATAGAAAGGCTAATTGAACCCAACGGTTCTCAATGTTCAAGGCAATCACAGCTAGAGTACAATTCGATCATCGGAGGTCTCCAATACCTAGCCAATAACACACGTCCTGACATTGCCTTCGCTGTAAATCACCTTGCAAGATTCTTAAACAATCCATCCGCAGAGCACATCTCAGCTGCCCGCCGCATCCTTCGCTATATAGCCAAACATCCGGATAAAGGCATCACATTCACCAGAAGCAACGAGAAACCAATCCTCGAGGCATACTCAGATGCAGATTTTGCAGCCGATCCCTCGACCAGTCGGTCGACATCTGGGACATTAATCAGGCTTGCATCTGGACCCATCTTCTGGAAATCACATTTGCAGCGAGAAGTAGTTCTCTCAACAACAGAAGCAGAGTATCTTGCAGCCACAGAGACCTGTCGACAACTGCAATGGATCAAATCTCTATTTGAAGAGCTCAAACTCACAAAGCTCATAGAAGGAACGGAATGTACCAACCTGTACGTCGACAACCAATCAGCACTGTCTCTGATCAAAAACCATGATAACCATAAGCGATCCAAACACATAGCACTGAGGAACCACTACTGCAGAGAACAGTACAAAAATGGTCGCATAAAAGTCACATATATTCCATCATTAGACCAACTAGCAGATCCACTAACAAAAGCCAAAACCCAAACACAAATCCACTGAGAAACAGTCACTTCCGTGTCACAATCGCTCTGAGCCAGCACATCGACAGAGGGAGTGTTGTAATCCTAGTCCGTGCCAACATAACGTAGAGACGTGCATGGTCTAGGTCATGGATTAATATAGTCGCTTTGCCTACACAATTGAGGTAAGCTACGTAGTGGTTGTAGAGATCTGTTGAGGATCAGGATGTTGAGAAGTGATAGCAGTGCACGGACCAGCTTCTCATGTATTTAGACAGGTGGTCAGGCACTGCCCCCAAAAGTGTCCAACATAGATCACACACTTTATCCATTATACTTTAGCAAATATTAATCCCTTCTAAAGTCTAAAACTCAGTTCTCTAGCATTATATCACAACTGTCTCTAAGTCTATCCCAAGAATATCTCCAGTGCTCATCATTCATAACACAGGGACCAAGGCCCGACTTACTAACCACAGTCATCCGCATGGTAGTTCTACCTATAGCAATGCACGCAGCGGAGTACTGGTGCCCGGGGCCAGCCAGAGAAACATATCTGGGTGCCGCGCGAAATTCATTTAAGAGACAGTGCAAAGTTATTGACCAAACTTCTGCCTTAGGAATTTACTTGGCTTTACCAACCTGGCGCACCATGCCCATGGCAGCCCTGAGAAGGGAGACTGGCATTCCACCAGCACATATTCTGCTCGAGAAATGCAGGCTCAAGACTGCAGCACGAATCCGAAGACTAGATGAGTACCATCCGCTTCGACTTCGGGCCACGGAAAGCACAGATAGCGCTTGCCACCGACTCGGACTAAAGACATGCAATAAAACCAGACTTGGTCTTGATAGAGCTCATGATTCGAGGGTCCAGAGGATGTACAGACTTTTGCCAGAGGCTGTTACAAATTGTCAAGGATTTCTAGGAGGAAATATCTCGAAGAACAAGTGTACAATTTCGGAAAAGAATTTATTGATAGTTGTATGTGATATTGAACTCTCTTCTCAATATGAATTAATAATATATAATACTCTGTTGACTTAGTTTAACATATACAAATAAGCCAATTCTTAAATACAGATTCCCGAGGCTTAAGTGATCCCAAACTCTCAGTGATCTAGCTACAACCAGCCACTCTATTACCGCATGGTATCATTTCCTAGCCACTGCATTTCAGATACTACTGAACCTCGTTTCCCCTAGCTGAGCTTAATCGTATGCAATAGAAACAGGTAAATTGATCTTGGTGATCAAACTAGAAATCTAACCCTTCATACATACGAAGTCTAGATTTTCAACAGAGGCGGAACTACCCCCACCTCTCCGACCCCCGTTACCCCCTCCTATTGTGCTGGCTCGGTTGAGTTGTTAGGAGACAGGGGAACGAAGGATGGGCTGCTGGATTAGGAAAGGGTGGAAAATACAGGCTGGTGCACAGACGCTGTTCATGTACTCTACAATCTCTTCACCTACCGAGTTTAGTAAATCAATCTATCCAAAGTAATATCATACCTCACGTCATCCATTAGATGATATTATCAATTGTCGGGATGCGCATCTAGCATCACCTTCATAGATCAACATTGTCAGTAAGAGTTCACATTTGATACCTACTGACACCCATTTGGCCACAGTGATACGCACTCAGTGCCCATCGTGCCATCACCCAGAGTGAGCGCGCCATCTCTGCGACTCACCATTGTGTCACAATCCGTGAGAGCCGTATTGCGTGCGTGTGGGGATACGGGTTAGCGCGCCTTGGCATCACGTTGGATGACTGAGCACAGCCGAGGGAGATATCTTAGAGAGGGTCGAGAGTAGCTACCTCCTCTCTTTGTCTTTTATTGCCTTTACAAGCGTACCTCTTGATAGCAATATAATAACTTATACAACCTCTTTGACGTGCCGTAACACATTGCACATGAGCCCGTGTAACTCCACCGACGGACAGCTGAGACATAATTGCTATATACCTCACAGCTCATAACCACAACACCTCCGCCAAAATCCTGATGGAAAAGTAAGAAAGAAGCGGCCAAGTTTATAAGAGAGTGGCTACCGACCTTTCATGGATAAACGTGGCGGAAACTAGGATGGTATCTCATGGGGAGTTCCATTCTAAAACACAACTCGGGGTTAGATCAAGTTCTCAAACAATTAGGACAGGCTCAGGAACATAGGGTCGTTTCATAGGGAATGCGTAGTAATACTGTTCGAGACAGAGCTTAGGGCTGTCCTATTATCTGATGTACACATATACCCAGCGTGAAGGAGTATTCTGTTGAAATATGATATATCTTGGAATGCCAAGAATAACTTATTAGTAAGTCCGGCTAATTTGACTATCAAATTCCCCATTCTATATCACTATTATCAATACATCATTCACCGAAAGTTTAATGCGCATTAGCGTTTATTTCACACTAGCATTCCAGCAGATGACTATGTCTCAAATGTAGGTTATAGTTTTCTCGTATCTATTACCGACACACATGTATTTAGCTTTATATTCCTGGCCCATACATGTGTATGTACATAGATCTACATCTACATGGATCATAACTTACGATCCATGGAGGTTGATAAATACTGGTCAAAAACCACAGTTGATAAGATATGCAAACACGCAATCTCACTCTTATCATCTCGGTTTTACTCTGAACCATACATCAAAATACAATTGTTTCCACTCGGATCTTCCTCTCACAACCTCATACGAGACTTACTGCATCGGTCTAACCGCCGACACTGATTCCGCTACAACCTCCATCTTCGCTCAAGATCATAACTTTAACATATTCTTCTTCACGCAACGTCTTCTGTTTATACTCATACCTATTTTTCACTTACTTATCTCTTCTCTAAAGAAGACCGCCGTTATTGTACCCTTCTCACCTACTACTTATTTTACCTTACATTCTTTCGTGAACCCTATACCTAACGCTGAATTTACACCTCCTACTCTTAGGAATCACCACCATACTCCACACCTGTAACCTACTTGTACCAAATTCGTACCCTACGGAATACTAATAACACTGCTCCTTGAGACGACCCTCCCACCTGACTGTCTCTGCGTTTACAGCGATGGTTTAGGGGCTTCAATCAACAAGATATCATGGGCCTTTGTGACTTTTATCAGTGGCACTGGCACGGTAGTTGAACAAAGCGGCCCAGGCAAGATTATAAATGCGGAGGTCTATGATGCGGAGGTTCATGGAGCTCTGGGTACTCTCGAAGCAATCAAAACCAGAAAGCGAGATTGTGGTTTTAGTGCCACCTACGTCCTGCTTGAAAATTCCGCGGCAGTCCAGGCCTTACTAACAGGATCAACAGTATTATAATCCTGGAGGATCTAAAAGTTCTGCAAAATGGCCGCTAGAGCAGTTGTACCTGTTAAAGTAGGATGGATCCCGGGCCAAGCAGGGCTGATAGGAAATGAAATGGCTGATGAGCTTGCTCGAAGAGAGCTTGAATTTTTGGACAATGCTAGGAAGACTCATGGTGTGATGACCCTCGCTTTATCTGGGCGGAAAGCTCGCAAACTGGCCAAACAAATATTGACAGACTGGTGGTACTCAAATTGTGTCAGGAATGCCTACTGTATAATCTATACATGTGGAGATGACCAGAATCTAGTATTCTATGATTCTGGTCTGGTCCTTTGGCCGAGTGGCTATGCACCTATCTCATGCATAATGTAGGACAGCAAACCTTGCCTGGAATTCTTGTCTTGACCCTTATCATAATTCTTGTCTCTAATCCGCTGTCTACATGCCGCTTCTGACAGTTTGCCCAAATATTATGCCGACCGCAAACTTGAGATACGGCGCTCGAAACCGCCAGAACTGGCGTTACCGAGAGCGATCTATACTTGATTGATCGCCGCCCGAACCGGACCCGGGAACTTTGCGGCATATCACCGCCGCTTTAACCACGCCTCAGCTGAACTTCACTGTGAGTGCGGGAGAGAAAAATCAATAGGTCACCTTGTCCAGTGTAGAAAAGCACTGGCAACATGGCGGCTGAAAAGCGGAAAGCGAAGGGCACCAGCACTGGAAACAATGCTTGGATCAAGGGGATGGCAGCTGTTCAGGGACTACGTCCAGGAGAGTGGAATATACGCGGAGGCTAGTCGGGGGATGGTAGGGATACCTGTGACTCGGAGGTGACAGAACGGAAGCCTGGGTGGTTTGGAATGGAAAGAGGGATTGGATTCGAGGCTCAGGCGCGTGGTGGCTGAGGCGGAACAATGGAAGGGAGATTGTTTAAGTTTTTCTTTTGTAATGCGGGATTTTGCATGAAAGTTTTAGTTTTGTTTTCAATTCTGGGCTGCTGAATTTGTCATGGTTCAACATATAGATGCATTTTGGCATGGTTCCGGTCATTTAGGTGGGACGAGGCATTTGTACTGTACGGTAGTTAACCTGATCCGGCCCGACCCCACTGGTGCTCAAGGTCCAGTAGGAGTGCGACAGTAGTTACTTTACCTAGCACGTTAATTAACAAACAAAACAAAACTATCCTTGAAACTTAACATCACTATCAATTCATCCTCTTTTCTAGAAAACAATGTCTCTCCAAAAGTCTGCTCCAGAAACTAAAGTTTGCAAGCATCTAACTCGCAATCAATGTATTGAAATATGTAACAGTTCCAATAAATAAAGCTTGGGCGTTTGTAGATGGAAAGGTAAGTTTATTTACTTACTGAATGTCAGGCTCGTTGGCTAGTTCAGAGGACAAGGGTTGGAACAGGACGGAGTTGGGACAGATGTAGTCAGGACAGAATGTGATTGGAACAGGATGTGATCTGAACAGGACGAAGGCGAGACAAGACGGAGGCGGAATGGGACAGAGTCGGGGTATAAGGTAAAGCTTATAATAATCGAATCAATCTAAAGTCTAGAATAATTACAAGACAAAAAGCTACAGAACAAATTCAGTCCTAGACCTTCCTTAAGTACTCAAGAGCGGTTACTACAATCAGGGGTATGGTAGTCTACAGCTATAACACAGCAACTGATTGCTTATGTTGATTAGTAACTGTTGCTATCATAACATTGTAACCATCGCAACGCATTGACTGTGTTACTATGGAAGTTCCTGACTTAGTTGACTATGTTGAAATTGGTGCTTCCAATTATGGTAAAGACAGGGATGTGTAGAATACACGTCACAAATCTCCCATTAATTGTGAGGTTAGTATTAATGCGCTTTGACGTAAATACCAACCACTAGATTTTATTATTACAAAATATAGTTTATATAGCACTCTGTGTCCTAGTGGGAGTAATAAACAACTCTCCACGACAGATTTACAGCCTCCTTTACTTTCCCACTCGCTTCACCAAGTGATACAATCTGTGCCTAACAGCCACAAGCTTTTGCAAACCAATCCGCTCAACAGACCAGACTAAACGCAGCGTCTCAGCATTAGCCAATGGCACAATGGTAGTAACAAGCAGGTCGTTTTCCTCGTGGGAAAGCCGGTCTGTGACACTGAAGAACAAGACTACTGCTACACTCATTGCCCTATTTATATACATGATCCTAATATTTCAAACACTAGTCTCTGTCCTCTAGTCCGGCTCCCATTATTAAAATGTAGGCTAGTTACCAACAATGTTTTGTGCACGGGCAGTACCAGACTTTCAATACCAGCGTAAATTAGTGCTGAGGTAATGAGTATGCATGTGATGAACAGCACGGGCTACACGCAAGCTACCAGCTTACTAGCCACCACAAAATAAGAGCATTAAGAAGAATTGGCTTGACATTACAACATATATCCGACGAGCTTGGCTTCACAAAAAGGCAAGTGCAACTTGCGTGTGCTCAAGAGACTGAGACTCCTATGCCTCACAAATGACACTCACCAAAATTAAGCGCAGAACAAGTTGATGAGCTTGAGGCTTTGTCAGGGAATCTCCTGAAAATCGACAGATGTGCTCTTTGGAACTATCAATGGGACCCTTCAGCCACTGGGGATGCAGTTAGGGTTTAATTTCTAATGCCCTCAATAAAATGGGTTACAGCAGATGCATTGCTCGGAAGAAGCCTCTGTTAAGTGTGGTCAACATGCACAAAAGATGTATAGCGGTGTTAAAAGAAAATGGAGGGTACACAAAGTATTGGGATGGAGTGTTACGGGCTGTGCCCCGTTCGATTAGGCTGAGCTATCTGTCAGGCCCAGCCTTGTTCAAGGACTTCAATCACCTGATCCAACGTGGGGCTGTTTCTCACAACTCGAATCACTCAGTTAATTATGCTGAGGCTGGGGAACAGATCACTCAGTAGCGAAGGATTACGTGTCAGGAATCAAGATCACTGGTAGCTGTAGACGTCATATTTAATGTAACAGATTTCCTGTAGTTAATCTCTACAGAAAAATATTAATTCTTTATGGTACTGTTTACGTGCAGTATCTGTAATCCTCTTCGCCCTTAACATGGAGAAGAATTATACAAAACATGAATTACGCTTTCATTTTAGTTGCGAGCCATACTGAGGGCTTCGATGTATACTTTTGTAATACAGAGCAATTATTTTTGAAATAGATATGTATTTTTAGATAATAAATCACGAGAAGAGGAAGTGGCAGGAAGGCAGCTCGAAGGTAGAGGTAGAAGAAGTAGATAAGCTATGAGGAGGGAGTGTCTAAGAACAGGCAGAGACTATATGCTGACGTGCACGTACTACATGTACGCACGTCATCTTATCTACAGCCAGGTTGAGTCGAGGCCGTAACTTAATATCATTTGATTTGATTTGATTTGATTTGATTTGATTTGATTTGATTTGATTTGATTTGATTTGATTTGATTTGATTTGATTTGATTTGATTTGATTTGATTTGATTTGATTTGATTTGATTTGATTTGATTTGATTTGATTTGATTTGATTTGATTTGATTTGATTTGATTTGATTTGATTTGATTTGATTTGATTTGATTTGATTTGATTTGATTTGATTTGATTTGATTTGATTTGATTTGATTTGATTTGATTTGATTTGATTTGATTTGATTTGATTTGATTTGATTTGATTTGATTTGATTTGATTTGATTTGATTTGATTTGATTTGATTTGATTTGATTTGATTTGATTTGATTTGATTTGATTTGATTTGATTTGATTTGATTTGATTTGAAATCTTTTACGTGACAGGAAGAACCTAACATCTATTTAGACGTGACATGGGTAGATGGGCTCTGAAAGCTCATTGCTACCTACATGACCGGCAGTGGAGCCAAAAGCAACAAAAGAAAATAATTAAAAATGAACAGTATATGTCTGAGTTACGGTGCCCTGCACCGCATCTCTATCTTCCACACCCATCTCCTCTCGGGTGAGAAACAATCTCAGCGTGGTCACCTCCCACCCTGTTCATTCTTCGGTAGACTGCAACATCTGCTTGTAGTTAAGAATTGAGTGAACTTCTGCCATCCCTTCTCCCCTATCATTTCCCTGGCCCCAGGTGGGGCCATTTTCTCATAGATTCTCCAACGTAGCAAAGCAGGTCGGCACTCTGAAAAATGCCAGGGCCTTTTCTCTCGGCCGCAAACGCATTTCAGATCTTCATGTTCGGGGTTGAAACGTTGATGGTAGTTGGCATAGTCCCCGTGGCCTGTTCTTGCCGCAATAAGACGATGGTATGCCCATCTTGGTAAAGCTAGTTCCGGTGGTCTTTTGCAACGCATGAATAGGTCCAGATCTTTGTATCGCTTTGGTCAATACTTCTGCCACCATTCTTCCACGAGCTCTTGGCTGCGCTGTTTAACCCACCTCCCTAATGCCGCAAATGTTAGATCTTGATCTTCTCCACTGGGCGCAGCTGAGGTTAGTGACCGGTTATTGGGAGCTCCCAAGGCTGATTTGGCCAGCTTATCGGCCTCTTCATTGCCTTGAATCCCCACATTCCCGGGTATTCAGCGTATTTCCACACGCTTATTGTGCTCAGCGACGAAAACTTGTCCACCTCCGACTGCGAGGAGTTAGATCTTCCTCTTTCGAGCGCCTGGGTGGCCGCTTGGTTGTCCAGAAGAATGCAGATCAGTAAGTCTTTTCCTACCTCTATTGCAGCCTTCAAGGCTTTCATGGCACCTACAACTTCTGCGTCGAATACCTCTGCTCCAGGAAGTGGACCGGAGCCACTTGCAACTAGCTTGCCTCCTTGGTATACTAAATACCCCCAGGCTGATTTTCCGGGACCCAATGATGATCCATCAGAGAAAGCGAAGACTGTGTTAGCTGGGCGGGAAGCTAACCACCGCTTTATGCTTCCAGACCTAGCTTCATTTTCTCGACTACATGGAATCGATGCTGGAGTGCCACGTGGGAAGTATAGCTTTCCGGGGCCTTCGGCTGTTGGAACTCGACGCACACTCATTTGTAGACGTGTCATGTACCGTTCTGGTTGTCTAAACAAACGATTTCTTTGTCCCGATCTAAGACCTAAGCGTCTTATTGTCTCTTTCGGATCCTCAGCCGCCCGAATGGCTAGAGGGTGCCAGGCATCCATTCTTCGCATACGAGCTGCAGACCGCAGCATCTTTTGCTGAAGAATTATCAATGCCGGGGGTATTCCCTCTTCACGATGAAGAGCGCCATTGGGAGTGGTACGCCACGCTGGGAGGCTACTCTGATAGCTTTCATTATCGTTTTTTCCAGTAGAGATATATGCTAGCCTACTCCAGTGCCGACGTCTTTATCTCGCAGTGTGTAACGGTTTAAGGAAATCAGAAGTACTTGAAGTCGTTAACACAATGGAAATGAATAATTTTTCCTTAGGGAAAGCTAAACTACCGTATCGTATCCTGACCTTTATGTCTTTCGCGTACGCTAGTATTAATTCCCCCCTTTAGCCATATGAGAATTAATCCTTTCTTCCGGCTCTCTTCCTTGGCCCCTGAGAATCATCCTTTCTCCCTGGCTCTCTTCCTTGTATCGTACTCCCCCATCTGGCACGTACCCCCTTTAATACCCCCTTAAAGTCCCCTTTCGTCTATCCAGGAGCGTTGCTTTGCCACTACCTTACCTTGGAGACGGAGTGGTCCTAGTGACCAGTCCCAATCCGGGCACAGCCCGTCACACAGTGTGGTTATTCGAGTGAGACCTGGCCGCCACGCTTCTGTTCCGTATAGAGCTGTGCTCAGAACGCAAGCATGTACCGCACGAATCAGAGGTCCGGGTGCTGCACCACGTTGAACTCTGTTTATATGTCGTAAGAAATGGACTAGACGATTAGCTTTTCCAGTCAATTCCTGTACATGTTGCTTGAACTTTAGCTGGGTATCAAGCCAGACTCCTAGGCATCGGATATGAGGTGACGGTTCGATCCGGCAATCTTTCAACAAGATGGAAAGATCAGCCTCGTTGATTTTCTTTCTAGGTCCTCCTCCGGTCACTAGAAGTTCTGACTTTTCTGGGTCAAAATCGATCCTGTGTTCTATTGCAAGAAGGATAAGGCTGTCGAGGTCGTCTTGAGCTACGGAGATAGTATCCGCCGCGGTGTTTCCAATTCTGACAATAGCTATATTGTCAGCATAACCAAACCTGCTCGTTAGACCATGATCCTCAAATAGCACAGCGATGTAGAGCATGAAAAGAAGTGGCAATAGTGGCGAGCCCTGAGGTACTCCACATTCCAGTATCTTCTCTTCTGTGATTCCACCGTGGTATTTGACCTGAACCTTTTGTTGGCAAAGAAATGTCTGAATAAACCGGCACAGGGATCGTGGCCAGCCTTGTTCTCGAAGGCTTTTGAGCAGTCGGTTGTGAAGAACTGCATCAAATGCACCTTGAATGTCGAGTGTGACCATAGCCGCACACTTACCACTTCTCATGGCCGCCTCAGCATCATGGATTACACAGGATGCAAGGTCGACAGCAGATCGACCTGGTACGGAAGCGAATAATTGTGAGTGAACAACTTCGTGACTTATTGTCAGCCACGCCATTCTCTTACCAACTAGACGCTCGAGCCCTTTGCCTAAACTCGACAACAGCGAGATTGGTCACCAACCCTTTGCAGTTGACAGATTTCTATCCGGCTTTGTTTTATGGATCATTGTGGCATAGCGTATTATGAAACGCCATGCAGACGGCTAAGTTAAAACACAAATAATAGTTCAATGCACTTCTTAAACCAGCGAGGAAGACTGATAAGAATGGGCTGGTTTCATTAGGTGATGTGTAGCAGATTGTTGGGCATAGGGGCTGTGTGCTACGTGCTATTTGGTAATTTTATGTATATAAATACTCGGCATGAAGAAGAATTATTCTTCACGCAACTTCTTCTTCAATTACCTTAACAATACATTTGTTTACCCATCTCTTCTTCGGGAAGACCATTTATCTATTTCCAGCTCTTCATCAGCAAGACCCACGTGTAGCCTCTATTGCTACTATCTACCTATTTGTCTCTTCCTAGAGAAGACCAGTCATCCCTTCGACCCACTCATCACCTTTATCTACCACCTAGATCTTCGTTAGACCACATATGCACCCTGTGGAACACTGTCCTAACCTCGCCTTGAGACTTTGGCAGAAGCACAATCTCTGCCACTCTGAAAGCCATAGGGAAGTAGCCGATTTTCAGACAGGCCTGGTAAATATTTTTACGAGAGGTCCTAGATGGGAACAATAGGCTTTCAGTAACTGTACCGTTATCTTGTCCGCTCCCGGTGCCGCGTTGTTGACAGAGACAGTGGCGCTTGTCACATCGTCCAGTGATAATTCCGTATCCCATGGAATACGCTCCTCTTGTCAATTCTCCCAGATAGAGATGTCGTTCTCTCTGCTAAATCTAGCCAAGAGAATGTCTCGTAGCGCACTAGCTCGCTCTCGCGGGTCAGATAACCACCGGTTTTTGTCAATCTGCAGGGGAGGGGGCTCAGCAGCTGGTCGAGGCTTAGCCCATCTCATGAGCTTGAATACCTGTGCATCAGTAGTCACTGCCTCTACTTGCCTCTTCCAGTACTCTCGCTTGGCTTTTCGTACCACGGCTCTAAAGCTCTTGCAGGCCTCTTTCGAGAGGTCAGGGTTGTCTCTCGCTGCCTTGTACTCTTGCCATTCTGTGCGACATTCATCGGTCCACCATGGCCCAGTTCTTCCGCTTTTGATGGCTGGGACTTTCCCTGCAATCTTGGGCGCATCTCCAAGTGCTTGTAGGAGATCATTTGTGAAGTTTTCGATGTTGATGATACTATCAAGAGGGCCATATTTGGTCCATTGGCTAACACATCAGCTAAATTCCTTCAAGTTGGCGTCGCTGACACGAATGTTCTTTACAATTCCAGAGAGATCTGACACTGTAGGGTTAAGCACGGTACCTTCGATGGTCGAGTGATCTGAGGTACAGTGGTAGCGGTTTGAAACTGATGCTATAGCGGCCGTGTTGCTCCACGTTAGATCTAGGACGTTCCCATCCCTTTGCGTTGGCTCTCCAACAATGCTGACTAGGTCCATATTGTGGGCTGTTGCCCATTCTATAATCTGGTTACCATTGCCGTACTGATTTGTTGCTAGCGGTTGCCAATGCTGTGACACAGAATTGAAATCGCCTCCAACAATCACTAGACCTCTAATTTCCCACCGGAGTAGGGGCTCCAAGGTTCAACTAATGCCTGAAGCACATTATACGTTGACAAAGGTTAGGCTGCCTATCTTTACAAAACAGTAGTCAGACGTCGAGCCTGAAAACGGTGGAAATAGTTGAGTCGCATGACTATCTTTGCGCGTGAAAGTAATTGCGAGGGGCCGGATGCTGTTCCTCCGAATGGTATATGGCTATTATAGCCAGGGTGACTTTTTGTTATAAATCCCCCCTCTTTCTTTCTTGTCTATGGTTCCTGTACAATGACTACATGTGCACCGGCATCCCATGCCTGCTGCAATGCTATATCCATATTTTGCCCACCCCTTCCGACATTCACTTGGTGAAAGTGGACGGTGTTGTACTTGTCTTTTGGTGCTTTTGATGAGGGGTTTCCTAACATTAACACGAAATTGTTGAGCTCTGGGCAGTGACGGTTTCAACCGCCTTACCCTTCCTTTCTGAGTACGCTAGAGCAGCGTGATAATCACGATGTCCGCGTTCTGTGATGATGTGAAGTTCTGCTGGGGTACGGGGCAGAATTATCCTGTTTTGTTGTCTTGGCCGGGCCATACAGCTGCCCTCATTTGAGTGGTGAGGTCCCGCGCAATTAGAGCACTTTGACACCTTTATCTGGCACTCTGATGTCTCGTGGGTTCCCCCACATGTCCCACATTGTTAGCTCCGGGTACAGGAACGCGTTGTGTGGAATGCTCAGCAACGTTGGCATTTCTCGATCGGCCGACGGCGTGAGAAGGAGATTGCTGGCCCGCTCTCGTCAAAGAGACGGAAATTGGTGTTGGCTGGTTTCTGTTGGAAATGAATAATCCAGCTCGTGGAGTATTGGCCAAGTTTTGTTTCTGTGGGCTGTACCTTGATTGGTGTGGCGCCGCATACAGCCTAGCTGCTACAGTGGGTGATCTATGGAGTGGCGATCGCCGTCTACTGTGAGTATCCTAGTAATAACTAGATGAGTAACTAAGAAAGGATATACCTGAGGGTAAATCTAGTGGGTTGACGGAGTTGGAAAGATGTCAGGACGTTAGGACTGTGGGGCGAGAGATCAAGACAAGCTGTAAGATATTCTGAGAATATTAGACTATGGAGATATAAGATTGAGAAGCTGAAGAACTCTTTAGGGTAACTCCAGCTTCCTTAAGTATAACTACTACGTGCTAGACTTAGGTGAGGTTTTGGAGGTTATGTCATGGTGAGCCCTTCCAACTCCAATTGTCGGAGTTCTTCCGGAAATCTTCTCCTCGAACCTTCTCCCTGAACCTTCTTCAAGGATGCCTGGCCATAACACTGGCACTCGTTCTTCACCATTTCGTTGGTGACTGGGATGCTGCCTTCAACCGTCCTGATGTACAATGGCACGTGAGGTACTATCAATGATGTCCATTTAGACGCTTCCTCAATCACGGTGTTGTCTTCCTGTAGGGAAGGTGCAATCCTCATGATTGTTTCTCTCAATGCATCTGATGCGCATTCGAGAGCGATCCCTGACCTGACTGGGTACATGGACGTGATAGGGGAAGTCGCTATCCTAGCCTTGTCGGTTATGATTTTCTTGATTGTAGCTGGCGAGTGCTTGTGCCAGTGGTGATCTCTCCCCAATCGAAGGAACAGGCGTTTGTCTCCCTTTTAGGTTGTCTGTAGTTTCGGGTGGCTTGATGGAGCATGCCTTCGCGGAACTTGCACAGTTGGTGGTGTCGGTAACTTGGCCGCTTTGCGGGCTACTGTCACCCAGCGCGAGCTGGTGTCTTGAGGCTTTTGGGGTAGAGCGTGGCTGTGATCCTCAACAGCTGTATTTTTCCTAGGCGCGACTGGTTTCGGAGTGCTTGCCATGGTGGGGGGCTTCTTACCTGGAAAGTTAGATGCTTCTGCCTGATCTACTGCGAAGGCAGTGATAACAGGCGTGATGTTTTCCAGCAGAGTCGCGACAACTGCTGCTGCCTGTTTCTCTCCTTTGCTCTTAGCCCAGGAGTCGATTAGTTCTAGAAATTCCTGGGCTATATCCAGTCTTTCTCTCTGTTGTTGTTCTGCTTTTTACATTGTATTCACAATGCCAAGCAGGCTTGAGTGAAGTTGCCCTCCTGGATTGGAGGGCGTTGTTGATGACAATGCAACAGCTGGGGCCATTGCACCAATTGAAGTTTCTTGTAAATAAGGGTAATGGGTAATGCGATGTATGCTGCTGCTGACTGAGAGTTTTGTTACGGTTTATTTTACTCTAAAATCAATTGATTTTTTTAATTTTTAATTTAAATGAGGACCATTGTACTTATCCTTTGATGTTGAAAACCGTCCCCATTTATTTAGACTTTCACGGAATATTGTTGGATAGTACCCCTGCTTGCATAACTCTTGAAAGACGTATATAGAATGTAATATAAGTTAATTGATGTGTAAGTTACAGGTATAAGAATGGCTAGTATACAACGCTAGAAAGTAATGTAAACGCTACAGGATAAAGTCATGTGACATAAAACAGCGTAAGGCTGACACTTCAACACACTCCTTCAGCCCAAGACTGTTTCATTATATTTATCACCCTTTACCCAAATTAACATATGGTCATTTTAACTCAAGAACTCTCATATTGAGCAGCTTTATAAATTCTCCGTGCTTAGCTCTATTCAGAGACTTTGTAAGTCCATCTGCTGCCATCAACTTGGTAGAAATATATCGGGGCAACACTATACCACTTGTGACGTGGTCACGGATAAAGTGATGCTTGATATCAATATGTTTAGTACGCTGGTGTAGCCCTGGATTTTCACTTTAGGCTAGACTGCCCTGATTGTCACCATAGACCTTTGTGGATAATATATCTGTGCTGGAGTAGCCCATCTGACGCATCAATTGCTGAATCCATAGGAGTTCCCGGATAGTGGCAGTGAGAGCATAATACTCAGCTTCCGTTGAGGAAAGTGCAACGCTGGTTTGTCCCTTCGATGAGGCCGAAATCACTCCTCCAGCAAGAAAGAAGACACTTCCTCCAGTGGATCGTCTGGTGGCTATATTTCCACCCCAATCAGAGTCACTGTGGCAGTGTAGTGTTGTATCAAATGCATTTGCATCGTACATTATCCTGAGACTTACTGTACCCCTCACATAACGAAGTATATGATCGACACCTTTGGTGTGGTTCGAAGATGGATTGGAGAGATACCGAGAAAATACCGAGACCGCATATGAAATATCGGGTCTAGTGTGAACCGCAAGGTACAATAAGGAGCCTATTTTTGACTGGTAGTCTCTTATTTCGGCAGCAGTCGCTTGATATGGATTAGGGACTAGAAACGTTTCATAGCCAGGAGCCATAGGTGTTTCTGCAGGGCGACAATTTTCCATACCAAAACATTCAAGGATTTGACGGCAATAGGCGTCTTGTGTAAGCCATAGGCGCCCTTTTACACGGTCTCGAGTAACACGGACACCAAGTAAATACTGGGCTGGGCCTAAATCCTCTTACTGGAACTTTTTGGCAAGTCGGATCTTCATCTTCGAAATTTTCTCTTTTGATTTCCCAAGCAGAAGGAAATCATCCACGTAGGAAACAACTATGAGACGATCTTCATTGTGAATAAATACACAGTTATCAGATTCAAGAGATGAAAACCCAAGTTCTTCTAGGCATTTGCGTAAGTGCTTTTGCCACAACCTTGGTGACTGTTTGAGACCATATAAAGCCTCAAGTAGCCTACATACGTAGTCACCCCTAGGGTCCATACTTGGTTCCCGCCAATTGGGAGGGAGTTCGGCGTAAATATCGTCGCGATCGGCCGTGCTATTCAAGAATGCAGTGACAGCGTCCAACTGTTCAATTTCTAGATCAAACATGGCCGCAATAGATAAAGCCACTTTCCAAGAGGTATTTCGACACACTCCAGCATAAGTTTGGGTGAAGTCGCGTCCGAATCGTTGCTCAAAACCGCGGATAACCCATCTAACCTTATATTTCAGAATATCACCATTCTTGTCCCTTTTTGTCTTCAGCACAATCTTGCCACTAAGCACCTTTATGCCTGGAGGAACTTCAGAGCGAGGTATAACAACCCAAGTCTTATTTCTGCCAATCGAATCGTATTCTCTCCTAAATCCTTCTTTCCATTGCATCCTGTATTTACTACTAAGTGCTTCGATCATGGTTTTAGGATCATCTTTGTTTCGGTCAATCTCGGTTGAACTTGCTGCCGCAATGAATGCTGCAATGAATGCTGCAAACGCTGTGTCCTCGTTGACATTCCTGTTACGATTGGATCTTAGAACACGAGTCGACGGTTCGATTGCCACTTTAAGTCTATTCCTAGATCCTGGTTGTATTTCAGGTGGTTTCTGTGCTTGTGATGAATGTACAATTTCTTCGGTTTCCTCAATTTCTTCTGTTTCCTCAAGTCCTCCAACCTCCTTATTCTTTTCAGTTTCACTTTGATCCACTTCATTGTTGAGAGTTTGATGTTTTTCATATCCCAGCTTTTCAAATGGAGTCAACTCAGGCAATTTGGTATCAATTTGAGTTTCCTGACATTGAGAATTTTTGGAAGTTCCTTGGTTTACCTCCCTACTTCCATCAAGCGGAAATGTAAGGCTTGGCTGAGATTGATGGGATGATTCCCAATATTCATCTTGTTGTTGGGGTATGTTAACGAAGCATTTTTCATCGACACGTACATTCAAAGATCGAATAACCTTCCGGTGACTGGGAATATAAACCCGAAAAATATGTTGCCCTTCATAACCAACTAACATGCCTATTTCGGCTCGATCGTCAAGCTTCCTTGATATAACTCGTCTCTCTACTGGGATTTGAACATAAGTTTTACACCCAAGTACACGGAGATGGCTGAGGTCCGGAACATCATTTTTTTTGAGACAGACCCTGTTCAAAAATTGGAATGGTACTTCTCCGCGAAGAGCTGACGTCGCGCTTCTATTAGCAATCATTATTTGAGTTCGCATTAATTCTGGCCACAAGAACTTCGGGATGTTTTGGTCAATAGAGACAGTTCGTACTCGTGAAACAATTATGCCGATTGAACGCTCCGCTCGTCCATCTTGTTCCGGAGAGTATGGGGTAGTCATTTCAACAATTTGACCTAACTTTGAGGCCATAGTTCCCATACGAGATGGCGAAAACTCCTTTCCACCGTCTAACCTCCATGATTTAACTACCATTCCGAACTGAGTTGAAACCATTGCGTTAAAATTTTCGACAGCTTCAAATGAGCCATTTTTGTGGTCATGATAATGGCCCCAGCGTTCTGAAGAAGCGGCATCCATAAAAACTGTACAGTATCTAACATTGATCCAAGAATCATTTAGGAGAATTTTCCCTCTTGGATTTATCATGACAACGTCTACAGAAACAGAGTCAAAGGGTTTGTAATCTTTAGGGCTGACAGTTTTACGTACATGCCGAAGTGGATTCGAAATTTCACAGGCCTCACACAAATTTGAGCTTGGTTCTGCGGGTGTTGCGTCATACTCAATACCATTGGTAATTTGTTTGGTAGCCTTCACATTTCTGACGCCCAAGTGTCCCAAGCCACGATGCTAGAGATCGAGAGTTGGTCTAGGTTGATGTTCCAAAACCAGAAAGGCATTCATGGACACGTATTCCTTTATCACCATCGAATCATCGAACTCAAAAAATTCTAATCCACGAGGGCTGAATAGTAAGTGCTTTTGGGCATAACCTCCAGCTTTATAAAGTCGAACGCCACTAAAGAGATTGATTGGACATTCTGGCAAGTAACTAACGTCTTTTAACCTAAATGGGTATATAGCTCCGCTAGAATTTACACACTGTAGAGTGACAGTACCCTTGCCTCGGGGACGAATGGGTCCACTTGCAGTGTTAATGAGACATAGATCATCGATGCTTGTATAGGTGCCTTTGTCAAACTTTTCAAGAGAGTTTGTTATATGGCAGCTAGCTCCTGTATCGTATATCCAAAACTCTGACCTGGCAGCCCGTGAATTATTAGCCATGACCACAGGGTTTAAATCGGTCAAAACGACGCAGCTTTCGTCGAAGAACGATGTCCTAGCCTCATTGAAGTTTTGACTGGAGCTTGAACTTTTGTAAGGCTTCCAAGTCTTGTTGTGTTTTCTTTCCCAAGCCAGTTTAGCCTCTTTATTCTTAGGATTTTCAAAACATTTGTCCTAAGGGTGTTTCGCCTTCAGATTTCCGCAAGTTTTACAATTGTATATCTTGGGCTTGGCTTTTTCTTTATTTTTTTGGTTAGGGTTTAGATGTTCTTGACTGCGGGGTTGTTGATACATGACTATTTGGGCTCGTTTACTGTTAGAATTCTCCCGTGATTCATCTTTCAAATCGCGTATAAACTCATCAAGTAAAGATATCTTGATGTCTTCAATCTCCTTTAAACTTCTCAGGCGCGTCCTCATATTCATTGCCCACATTGGATAGTCATCTTTAACTTTTTCAACGAAGAATATAACAGCATCAGGATCTCGAACTTTCATCTTGAATTGAGCCAATGTTTCCATAGTCTGTCTATAAGCAAGTATGAAGTCGTCTAACTTAGTGTAATCTGAGCATCTCATTGACGAAAATTTGGCCGCAGCTTGCATGTAGAGGACTATGCCGGATCCCTCGAACTGATTCTGCAAAGCTTTCCACATTGACTTGGCACTCTCGAGATTTTCAACTTGTCTTACCAGAGACATCGACATATTTCCTGTTATTATCAACTTCATCTTTGCATCCTTTTTAGCCCACGCTTTATATTCTTCGATGTCTTCTGCTTTTAGTTTTTCGTCGAATATATTTATTTTGGCAGGCGGTTCTGGAGCTAGAGGGTGAAAATGATCTGACAAATCGTGAATCAAAGCTAGGTTTATGATACTATTCTTCCATGTTGAATAGTTTTCTCGCCTGTAAGCTTGAGATTTGATGATAGGTAGAGGGATCCGTCTTGTGACATTGCTCCAAAATATTCTTCTCAATTTATTGAGTATTGGGTCGCTGAAAGCTCTTTTAATCTTAAGACTGACGTATATGACGCGTCAATCGACCTGTCCGATGTACCTGATAAACTGCCTATAACACTTTATTGCTAGAACTTCTTCAGCAAATATAAATTTGAGTGCAACACTGTGGCAGTAGGTATATATAAAATTTGGACAACTGATAACTACACTTAACTTAATGAGCAGTTTGGTCTCAAAATGTCTTAAAGGACGTATATAGAATGTAATATAAGTTAATTGATGTGTAAGTTACAGGTATAAGAATGGCTAGTATACAACGCTAGAAAGTAATGTAAACACTACAGGATAAAGTCATGTGACATAAAACAGCGTAAGGCTGACACTTCAACAATAACTAGTCGATAAACTAGACATGGGCCTGCATGAAAACCATACCAATTAAGGCAATATGTACAGGGATCTAACCCCAGTCATTTTGAAAATTGTACCTTTTGTTACAGCGTGCGCTAAGGATACTGGAGATTGCCGTCTGCCGAAGATATCCTAGTAATGACTAGGCGAGTAAGTACGAGACGATATAGACAGGTACGGCTAGGGGTGTTAAACTGATCGGGCGAGGCACAAAAGATTAGGACCGAAGAACGAGAGATCGAGAGGTCGAGACGAGTAGTATGATTCTAGAGACCATGAGGATATAAGATTATGACATTATGTAAATCTAGATTGCAAGATCAAAGATCAAAAGAATGAAAGATTGAGAAGCTGGAGAGCTACTATGTGGCAGCTCCAGCTTCCTTAAGTCTAACTCGAGATAGTACTTGAACTCAACTAAGACTATCATAAATGCCGTCATGACGCCAGCCCCTCCATCTCTAACTGTCGGAGTTTTCCCGGAAACGTTCTCAGTAAACCTTTTCCCAAAACCTTTCTTAAAACCTTCTCATATCACCTTTTCCTCAGAACCTTCTCCTTGAAACCTCTTCAAGGATGCCTGGCCATAACACCTTTGCCATCCTTAAGAGACTGTAAGTGGCATTTCTGAGCCCAGAAATTGGTGGTGGAAACTTCACAAAATAGATAAATTATCTTTTTGCTCTAGCTATGGATGAAGATGTGGAGGGCGCAGTCATCCTTTCGGATGAATTTTGGATGGCTTGAGTTTGTTTGGGATTTATCTTGATGAAAGTGATCGCACGAAGCTGAATTTTCAACCACTGTGCGATTTTTGGATAATAAATTAGGGGTGTAACTTGGCGTACTCTTGCTCCCATAGCTCCTATATCAACAAGACATCTAGATTAAACTTTTAGGTGAGGAAAAATGAAACGCCACGCGTTGTTCTCCATCTTTCAAAATTCATTGACATGATTCTAAGTATATATCGGGAGAAGGATGGATGGGTGGTATCTTATTGGGGAGGGGCACAAGCAGAGCACTCATAAAGCATGACACAGAGAAGGCTAGTCCTTCTAAGACAAATACTTGCGAAGATAACACAATTTCGACATTTGGACCACTAATGTAATGTGTGTGAAGGATATCGAGTTAGTATTGAATAAATGTTGTACTGGTGATGGCCAGGATTACGATGCACAAGGGTAATGATCACTGAGGGTGAAGGAAGAACCTTCCAGGTGGCTCCATGATGAGTAGAGGAACAATGGAGCACTGTATGGAAAGTGTTTCTAGATTAGACTACCAGATGGAGGAGAATAGAATATTCCGTGATACTATTTTAGGTAAATAAGACGAGAGTCTAGTTACGTCAGATGTGTATATAATTAGCGCTTTCAACCTCCTAAATACTCATGGTTTTGAATACCAAAAATATTAGCAGTTCATTTTGATTCATCGACAATCATCTGTAAACATTCTACTAATTAACCTCCGTAAGCTCTTACCTCTACAACAATAAGCCCATTTATTAAACTGTGTGCAAAGAAAAGAAATCTCTATCTACTGCTAACAGGTATTTTAAACGTTTGATCCGCTTCGTGAATCTGCTAACTGATCGCTTTCTCCTTGGCCTAGTACTATCAAGAGCAAGTACGCTATGATGTTGCTTCGACCTCTTGGATATTAGTGCCATTTCATCTACATTTATCCGTCCTTCTTTTAGACTTTTTGTAATTGTTCCAAATGAAGCGCTCAAATTCCCTCCCACGCTCAAATAACGGTGAAACCGTAACAGTGGGTATATATACTGATATCACTTGAGAACTTTGTGCTAGGGAATCTCACTCTTCCCTCAACCGTGAATGCCCACCAAAAGGGAAAAAAGTATATGCCTTTGGCAACTCTATTATACCATTTCCATCTTACACATAGTCTTCGCTCGAGATATGGCCTCACAGTCATCGCTTTCTTGAGTGAGGTAGGTGTCTAGAAAACCTAGACTTTTATTCGGGGAGATGACGACTAAGAGGCGGAACAAAACACCCTACATTGTTGCCTGTGTTCAGATTGTCAATTGTGCGATCCGAAATAATTGCTTCTGCGTCCACAGACATTTTTAAGTCGAAGACACTCGAAAAATGTGAGATCCAGCATGCCAATTTGTGATCTCACCATTCGTTTGTCCCACGTCACGGCTGCCTGTCCTCCCTCGAGTTGTGAAGCCCCATTAGAGCGACGGTCCCCCATAAACCAAGATCCGTGTTGCTATATTATTGCTTAGTTTACTCCTCGCAGGTATACATACCATCGTAATTTTATAATGGGAGATGGCCAATTTTTGTTGAAGAAATTTCCAATTTCAATGAGAGTGATGCCTTTATCAGTGTTGAGGAGAGGTGGTGCATATTAGAATTGAGGTAGAGAACTCGTGTGAGAATGATAGGTCCAACATTGATGAGAAGTAGTCGATTTTAGATATGTTTGAAGTTGCCCTCGACTTCGATTCGGATGCGACTCTTCTTGGCTATCCTAGATATGCAGAGCATAATCAGCGACTATACCGGCACTATTGGAAGTTTACAAATTTTTCGTTACCTGCATATCAGTTGCAGTGTATGCTCATTCGAGATCGATGCGCCTTTGTAATCGATTCATTGTAGTCATCTATTATCCCAGTAGCTGGTGCTTAAGACCTCTCGTAACACGAGTAGTGCGCCGAGCTTGAAATCTAAAATCCTGCACTTTAATTACTGGAATTTCAGGTCAATTTGCACTGCATGGGCAGAGGAATCGAATACCGGACAAAAATGGTACAACGAACCCTTCATGACCGTTTTGTTTTTGTTTTGTTTTGTTCATTAACGTGCTAGGTTACATGACTACCGTTGCACTCCTATTGGAGCTTAAGCACGTGTGGGGTTGGGCCGGATCAGGTTAACTACCGTGAAGTACAGATAAACCTCGTCCCACCCTAATGACCGGACCACCTCAGACTTCACCTATGTGTTGAATCATACCAAGCCTAACCGTCCAGAAACCCGCTGTATACACGCCGTAGCGCAATTCCTTCCTCAGCCGCGGCCACCACGCGCCCGAGCCCTTGACATTCTCATTGACTCCGAAATATAAATGCCGTCCAAGATTTCATCGTTTCTCTAGCCTTGCACCTTCATATCGTACCGTCAGGTTGTTGTCGTCATTGAGGATTTGTGTAATCCCCTCGG
The DNA here is from genome assembly GCA_905067625.1 of Blumeria graminis f. sp. triticale. NCBI lineage: Eukaryota > Fungi > Ascomycota > Leotiomycetes > Helotiales > Erysiphaceae > Blumeria > Blumeria graminis. The sequence continues at coordinate 1,562,140 of LR898470.1, read as the reverse complement.
TGTATCTTCCCCTCTCTTCCTCTTTTGCACACGTCCTGTTTCCATCATGACTTTCCTCATTAGGGCGTGTGTAGTTAGGTGACGTGACGAGTATGAAGGTAGGTCGCAGGTGTAGGATCGATTGAGAAATGCTTCGTCGCAAGTATAAAAGGAGTTTAAGAAATGTCGGATGTTTGAATACGACCTCCAGTTAGACCTAGGCCCATTCGTGAGTCGTATGTTGGTAGTGATGACTTTTTGTTCGACGTTGTTCCGGCTGTGAAATCTCTGCCGACTGATTTTTCGACCAAAATATCGAGTGCAACTCCTTCAGGTCGAAAATCCATCAATTAAAAATCATCCCACCCTTTTTCGTGACTGAATCTCGGCTCTGGGAGAATATTTCACTCCCAGGTTCGTAGAGGACACCACTGACAGGTGTTCAGCCTTTGTCCTCCCCCTTCATGACCGTATTTCAAGCCAAGTTGATAGTTGTATCACTAGTGCAAAGAGTCGATGATGAAGCAATTTGTTCGAGACAAAGATGCTGCTCTACTCAAGGCACAAAATACCTTAGTGCCTTGAAGACTCACATTGAGCAACCATGGCGTATATAGAACAACAGAAGCAGCTTCTAAACAAATTCGTCTGTAAATGAAATCTGCCCATCCAGAAATACAACAACAGATTTACAACCGATACATTAGTGAATACAGAATCTCATCGCTGATTTAACTACTCATGAAGTCCCACAGAAAATCTCTATGGGTGTGGGGTAATACCCACGACATGAATCGGCTCTATGATGTGCATTTTAAGGAATGAGAAGGATGGCCCAGAACACTCAAGGCTAAAGCCAAGCAAAGAAAACTATTCTTTGTCCAGATCAGGTACTAATTTGTGTGCATCAATCTAGATGGGCGCTACGATCATTAATTTCATGAATTGCATGTCCGAAAATTGGTTTTCGTAGTCGTCCCCATAAAGTCATTGCAATTCTCGTTCGAGGTAGAATCTGTTGCATAGTAATTTACAGTTTGAAAATTCACACCACCTTTGATCAAGAGGTATGTCTATTGCTCTTAATGAATTTGAGCCCTTTACAAATCTAAGATTTTGTGCAGATTGATACAAGCGAATAGATATATCAGCTATTTTAATTGTCATTCCTGATGCGAATTACAAAATTTGGACGACTGCAAGTTATTGTCTATACAGCAGTTATATCATTGGAGTTAGCATTTCAATGCAATGCAAGTGGATACATCTGTGATGATCACATTGTGATGCACGAAGAGGCTCAAGAGGTAGCTCTCTACGCCTCCAAGTTGTTGAATCCAGTGGATCCTAAGTATAAGTATCCCGCACTACTTGAGGACAACCAGCTATTCGGCATAGAGAATCGAAATATTTTTGTTGTGCCGTTTAAAAACCACATATCAATCCGCAATGGTGGTATGGATCACAATTCGTCTTGCCCCCTTCCTAATCATGATGGCTCACTAGTATCGCAGGAAAGCCCGGGTCTGATCGAGTCGTCATAGACGATGAAGGAAATTTTTTGGGTGTTATGATGATTGTAGACAATGAAGCTGGTGCTGTGCCTACCTACAAAAAGTGTACCAAGTTCCTGACATACAACGAACTAAGCCTAGATCTAAATGTGGACAACGTATATCAAAATTCAGGGTTTGCGTGCGGCTCAAATTTTCTACCCGCAGATATTGAGTCTGAAATGATACGTAAATGTAGAGAACTTGAAAAATTTTCACCGAAATATGGATTGTTTTTTCAATTTCTTCGTCGAAAAGATATCAATTTTGCTGATAATAAGTTTTGGTTTAAACACGTCATAGAAAAGGATTATAATATTCATGGAACAAGTATGTATATTCCGCTTTCAAGATTCTGTCCTACTCCTGATATCTTTTTAATAGAACAGGCGGCTGTCTACCGTGTAGAATTCTCTTCAACATGCCGTTTGATTCAAATTAAGCCTGCGGTACGGAATGCCTCCATAAAACCTGCATGTATAGAGGTATGGACTATGAAGCCATCAGTAGGCATCACTTCTATAAATCCATCAATGAATATAAAGAACCAAAATCAAGAAAGTAGTGAAACATATCTATGCAATAATGTAACATTTAGGATGGTAAACCTCCGAAATTATCTTTCTCGAATTCATAGTCTACAGGGTACTGCTCCAGCAACAAATACAGAGGGTGTCCTGATCAGGCAGAACGGTAACTTAATTTTGTGGCCAATATTATCACCTGAGAAGCGAAATCAAAGTAAATATCCAATATAATTTCATAATACAAGCTAACAGGTCAGGACAAAGCACTATGTTTGCGATGGGATTTGACAATGAAAATAATTTTTCGGGTCTATATTATATTTCTGCAAAAAATCTGGCTAGAATAGGATACAAAGTTTGTCCTCACGAAGATTATTTAAGATCGTCTCTTGTAAAGATGATTTCAACGGAAAATGACGGACGAACAAGAATTTTTTTTTCCTAATACATGGTAAGGAGCAATATAAGCGAGAATATAATGTAGTTTACTATAATTATTTGACTTCCCATGCTTTTTAATCCACAAGGACTTGAGCAGTAATTTGAGTGATATGATTGAGTTGGGACTGTAAGGAGATCGCCGCCAGACTCACGGGTCTTGTATCCACAGTGGGTTCGAATGAATGAATGTTTTATTCGTGACGGGCACAAGCCCTGCACTCAAAGAGCATGACACGGAGAAGGCGAGTCCTTCCCCGACGACTACATACGGCAAAAACTCACTTTGACATTTGGACTACTCATGTAGTGGGTGCAATTGCTGATACCACTCGAGATCTTGGCGCTAGGGACTTTTACCCTTCCCTCAACAGTTAATATCTACCAAAGGGAAAACAGTAAAAACCTTTGGCTACCCTAACATGCCTTTGCCATCTTGTATATAGCCGCCGCGCGAGATATGGCCTCATAGTCCTCCATTTCTCGAGTGAGGTAGGCGTCCAGGCTATCCAGACTTTAATTCGAGGAGATGAGGACCAGGAGGCGGACCAAAACACCTTCGATTGTTGCCTGTTTTTATATTGTCGGTAGCACTATCCAAAATCGTTGCCTCTGCGCCCACAGATACTCTTAAGTCGTAAACATTCGAAAAAGGTGCGTCCCAGCATGCCTTTTTGTAACCTCTTCACTCGTTCGTCCCACGTCCTAGCTGCCTGACCTCCCTCAAGATGTGAAGCCCCATTAGAGCAACAGTTCCCCATAGACCAAGACCCGAGCTTTGTAGATTATGACTTGAATTCCTCGCTGGTATACATAGCGTCGTAAATGTGAAGTGGGAGACGGCCGGATTTTGATGAGGCAAATGTAACGGCTAAGAAGCCGGTATTTTCCTGTAGCCAGTAATGGCAAGTACTGGCGTATAACCACCAGGGGTTGGGCCGGCGCAATAGCCTTGCAGAACATACCAGAACCACTGTCGAAGGTACTAGATAAGATTCGACATGAACAAGACTGTAACTGAAACTTTGAGAAGCTACTAGAAACCATATTCTCAGAGCTGCAACTGGAATTATCTAGAAATGAACTGACCTTAGATGGAAGGGCTTGGAGTGTAGTAATCTGTATAAATACCTGGCTAAGTATCTGTAGCTTAGTTCTACATAGTTGAATTGTTAATATACCATCATCCATACAAATGCTCCCTGCTTTCTATAGTTGATCTGTGACAGCAAATGCCCGATTGCAATTGGAGTAACGCCATTATCGGTATTTGAGGCGAGGTGGTGTGGTAAGATTGAGGTAGAGGACTCGCGTGAGAATGATAGGTCCGACATTGATGATGAGTCGTCGATTTTAGATGTGCTTGCGAGTGCTTTCGACTTCGATTTGGATGCGATTCTTCTTTGCTATCCCAGATATGCAGAGCATACTGAGCGATTGTACCGGCACTACTGGAAGGTTAAGAATTCGTCTTTGCCGGCATCGGGTCAGTCGAAATTGTTGAGGAATTTCCTCAACCATCCTTCGTCCCCTACAGGATTGGGGAATCATCCAAACCTTCTTCGACCGCGTCCAAACCGTCGGAGGACGCTAATCCAAAACAGCGTCAAAATCAACTTCGCAGTCAAAAGCTGCGACCCAAGCAGAATTCCCTCTGGAACTCCGAGCAAATTTCGAAGCCGAACTACGACACGCCGCCGAAACAGCGGCAAACCTGGCATTCTGTTCCGCCGCCGTATCTGGTATCGAAGCAAACCTCCTCCCTGTGACCAACGGGCCGAATAGACGATTCGTAGACTCGATGAGAATTTACCTACGCGCCGCCATTGCACAATACATGGCTACGTGCTCGGCCTCCACGCCACCCGTCCTCCATACTCGCCCGGCGAATCTAATCCCAAGGGTTCCTAACGCCAGGAGCCAAAAAATACCTGCCGTCATAGTTCTGCCTGTAAAAAGCACCTGAGTCACAATGGCTAAAAACGGATAGCATCAAAAAGCAGTCCCTGTAGTAAAGGCTATGCTGAAACCTGCAGCCAGGGGCACAGAGAATGACGCCCCGAAGGCGAAAGTGGATAAACGACTCTTCGTTCGCCTCGGCAGTGACTACTCGTGGCGCAAGCTCCCACCCTGCTGCACACGGGTTGAAGTACAGGTTGAGCTGCAGAAAATCTTGAGTAAAACTAGCTCCTTTCGTCGAGTCAGAACCGGCTATGCTATTCCGGAAAAGAATGAAATCCTTAGGCAGAGGCTACTCAGGGCTGCTCAGAGACTGGCGAAACACAACGCCATACTCGAAGAAGCTTCCGGCCTTGTCGCCTTTCGGATCCTGAATGTAACCGCGACCCTACAAACAGTCGACTGTACTTGTTCAGTCGATGCTGAATGTATCTCAAACGAGATCAAATATAGATACCGAAAGGAGCCAATCCAGATGCGACCGCACGGGATATGCAGTCCTGATGCTCAGTATAGAAACTGGCATGCCCTTTTTGCCCGGGATTCCGCCTCTTCGACGAGTTTGGTATTGATACCATCCAGGAGCCTCGTCGGAAAAATGAAAAGTGCAAGCGCTGTTCGGGCTTCCACGCCACTCGTGGTTAGTCCCGCTCTCTGGCCTATCCGAATTGCGGCTCAAAAATGCACTCTGAAGAAGGGTGCGAGGCCCCCATCAGATGTCGCAACTGTGGGGATCGGTGACAAAAGAGCAGCTCACGTGGATCCGTCAAATAGAGCAAGGAAAGTTTGCGAAGGTGGCACTAGCTCGAGCTACAGTCAAAAGGGTTGAAGAGGCAATCATCGCCTCAGCAAAGGATTTTTCGATGGCCGAGGCAGCCGGTTTCGGAGTGCCGGAATCTGAAGAAGAAGCATTAAGGGAACAGCAACCTTAACGATGTCTCTAATAGGCATCAACTAACCAATAGCAGGATATCAGCTGGATTAAAGGTGCCTGCTAACCCATCTTTTTCTCTCACCGGAGATGAAGTAAATTTGTAACTTAGAAGGTATGATGGACGATGGAAAGTGTGAGGAGCGCATTGCTTGGGTCCAACATGGAGGAATCTTCTGTCTTTCGGAGTTGTTTTGACTTTCGTGATTTTTCTTTTTTCATTTCTGTTTAATCAGCTGCACTTTTGGCAGCAATTCACGAGGATAAAACGAGTTAGGCTGTTGGAAAGCTTACAGGAAACCCCGCCGGCTCCACCGGCCGTGTACCCATAGTGTACATAGATCTTTAGCAAAGGACCATTTGATCTAAATAAAAAAGACCGGCTTTCAAGAATTGTAATGCTGTGCTTAATGATAGTATATTCACAAAAATTAGTAATAAAGACTTTCGGGGATGATTAGAATTTAGGATACAGGAAGAATCCGCAAATTATTCTCCAGATTAAATATCTGAGGAGGTTAAAAATTTAATCCAGATACCCTCATACGGTGGATGGTTCAAGGACGAGCCGAAGGATGTATTAATGAATTGTTCTGATTATAAGAAGTGGAAGAAATGGCTTAACCAGATATTCAGCTTCGCGATTTGTATTTTTTATTTTTCTCTTCTTTTGATCATAATCATCTCTGGTATCTTGCTACCACAATTATCTCTTCTTAATCTATAAATTCTAATTCTAAACCTCCATTATGAACCTCGATAATCATCTTGTAAACTTCGAGGACGGCAGATCCTACCCCTTTTGGATCGCGCCGTCACGCCTGAGATATCCCAGTAATGGATGAAAACTGCTTTTCTTTGAATGAACCAAGGTTCATCGACGTGGCTCGATCTCCTAGAAACGATTCTATGTAAAGCATCGTCCATCTTGGTATACCTTTAGCCCTCATGTTGTGGATGAGTCTCTTGTGAGACACATTATCGAAAGCTCCGGATATATCGAGGCTGAGGAGAGAAGCAACTCTCCTTTTGTTCTTTCCCCATGTTGAGTGTACTTGTTCTATAATAAGTTCCACTGGAAAGATCATAGATGTTGAAATTGGCGCTACTTGGCAACAAAGAGTCACATTAATACGGAACGTAATAAGGTTCTATTATTACTAGCCACATTCATGACGACTCATACATTGACCAGTCTCCCAATTATTTAGCGTAAATAAGTGAATCACATCCTTCACTTAGATGTAGTAATTAGTTTAAATAGCGCTCTGATACTAAGTGGGTTTAATCAACAACTCTCCACTAAAGTTTTCAGACTCTTCAATCTCCCAACTCGCTGCACTAGGTGATATTAAACACAAGTCTAACAGCTTAAGCTTCTCTATACAACTTCCATTACAACAATAGACCTCAGTTGTCGGGCTCCTATCTGTTCGTCAGGGAGTAGATTATGGACTTCAGCTTCTTTCAATTATCTGTTGGCTACAAGCTTCTAGAGGACTTTTCCCATGGTGTTGAGGAGTTCGATCGGTCGATATGATTTAGGGTTATCATACGACTCCCTTTGTGGCTTTTGCGGCACAATTGTAACTGTGTCATGAATCTACTTATTGGCAGATTTTCGAAGCTGTTGAGCTGCAGAGGTCGAGTCGATATCGACGAAGACAAATTATCGAAGGTTCGAGGTTACAAAGTTACGAAGTTCGAAGGTCGAAGGTCGAAGGTGCGAAGGTATGAATGAAGGTAATCGAGGCTCGGATTATCAAAGTTACGAATTCATATGTTCAGATTATCATATTATCAAAATATCGAGTTCCCAATAAGCAAATTATACAATAATTGTAAAAGTAATAAAATTGTTAGAACTAAAGAACCAATTCAAATTTCCAGCCTGAACAAATCCAAATCCCGTAGCCTCAGACCTAACCGAATTAAGAAGATAACCCCTGCATCACCACATCCAGACTAAATATAACAAATTCATAACAGACAAGCCCACTCGGAATATCAAGGATATGGTGTAGTAGAATAGATAGTGAGGTTAGCGCATTGGGAGTTGGGACACCTTAAGTAGCCTCCCCTCGGTGGACAGTTCCGAGATGTATGTAGAAAATAGACAGTAATCGGCCACCATTCCTTTACTATATTGTTTTGTTGATCGCCCATCACACAAAGAACGTAAACTGTATGTCACGTCTCTGCGGTTATGTTGGTGGATCTTGTCCATTCTCCTATTCTACAAATGATACTAATACCCATACTAAATGATGACTAATATATGACTAACATTGGAAAGTTAGGCCAGGAAATTTATACCAACAAATTGTTATTGATCACAATGTATATCTATCTATGTATCTAACGTCAACAGAAGCAAAAACATAGTACAACATCACTTTCTCCAAGCGTTGTATCCAACGAAGCACCATGTGGTGGCATTACAAGAACCATGGCGTCACCCAACAGAAAATACCACAGTTAGACTTCCAGCCTACCACCTAGTGTTTCCAAGAGGAAATAAATGCAAATCATGCATATACGTAAGCAAACACCTCGCAGTTAACAAGTGGAGGATGGAAAAGAGTCCCGAGGAAGCCAATGGAGGTATAACTACCATCAGTATCCAAACCAGCGGAGGTCGGGTATACATTACTAATATATACAACCCTCCTCCCCTCTCTCATAGTGTCACGGACTGACTGATGTTGAGATGGTATCCTGCCAACCTCTGGCTCTAAGACTATGTTGCTACTGCTATGTCATGGATAGATTCATGGTGTTGAGGTAGAGTCTGATCCTAGCTTCAGCTGGTATCCCTCTAGACAAGTTCTAGTTACTTCGATGGCGTTCTAAGCTATTCTAGAAATTAGTTTCTAGATATTTCAGGATGGTATTTTGTACTCTTACCAGTTCACTGAGCTTCGATCAGATTCTGGGTCACTCTCAGGAGTTCGACAGGAATCGGGCTGGAACTAGATTACTGTAGTCTGTAGCAGATAGTATCGAAGTATAAGTAGCTGAGGTATCTTCATGTAGAAAGCTCTCCAGCTTTCAGTCTTGTATTATTCCTTAGTTATTCAAGAATCAAGAACCTAGACTTTTGTTAATATATCATCTTCACCATCAAGAATCCAAGACCTCACGTCTACCTTTCTCAAGTTAAGTGACCAAGTCCCAGAGAACCTGACACATAGCAGCAAAAATCTAGGAGCCCTAAAGCATCTCCCAGAAATACTCTCGAAAAGCGGTCAACACATCCTCGTAGGAGAATTAAACCTACACCATTCTAGATGGGGAGGTCAAACGGTACTCAGCCACCATAAACTTGCAGACAACTTAATCAAAATGCTAGGAAGTAAAGATATGGAGCTTGTACTTCCTGAGGAGACAATAACTTGGAGTAAAAGGGGAAGCGAAAGTACTCTCAATCTTGTCTTCCTATCTAAAGAGCTAGAAGACACAGTTACATTCTGCCAACCTGCCGACGAGCTGGAGGCGTCCTCTGACCACATTCCGATTCATACGCAGCTGTCAGTTCAGTCGAGCTTTAAAGAAGCGATGGTTCCGTGTCGTCAATGGAAAAAAGCAAACTGGGATGAAGTTAACAAGATACTCAATGCCGAACTATTAACACTGATAGGAAAACATAGTGACCTTAACTCTCGCCAATTTATCAATCATAGGGTGACTTTGGTCACCTCAATTATCCAGAAGGTGATAAGGAACACTATACCCAACGCCAACCCATCAACATATGCCAAGCGTTACTGGACCAACCAATGCTCCGAGACAGTAAAGGAAACTCGAAAGGCAAGGAGAAAGTGGAAAAAGTTGGGCACCGAAGAAAGCTGGATAGAATACCAGAAGTCCACTAGTAGGAAAAAGGCCCAAATAAAAAGAGCGAAGACCATAGGATGGAGAGCAGCGGTGGTAGAGGCAACAAGAGACCCTGGAAAAATCTGGAAACTTGCCAAATGGGCGAGAAAAGATCCCAAGGAGAAACAGAGGCTACCTCGGATAGTGGATATCAAAGATACTGACGGAAGAGTTCATACTGATGCTCCGGAAAGAGCCCGAGTCATGGCAGAACATTTCTTCCCCAAACCCGTGGTAGCAAACACATCCGAAATCGCAGTGTCAGGATTGCCTTCTGTATAATCTATATATGTGGAGATAACCAGACTCTAGAGTTCTATGATTCTGGTCTAGCCTTTTGGTCGACTGGTTATGCACCTATCTCATGCATGATGTAGGATGGCACCCTTTAGTCTGAACAAAACCTCTTTGACCCATGTCTTCGCCCTGCTGTGTACTTGCAGCTCTGACACGCAGCAACCCTCTACCCCAAAGTGTGGGAAAATATCTCCGACACCATTACCAACGCCGAAGTAGAAGATATCCTAGGAAAACTGCATAATATAAGGCTCCTGGTCCAGACGGGATTCTAAATAGACTCCTCAAGGAATGTAGGGCAACTCTGAGTAAATATCTTGCTGAGCTATTCAATGCTTGTCTTTCAATCGGATATCATCCAAAGGGATTCAAAGAATCGAAGACAATTATCCTTCAAAAGCCACAGAAGCCTAGATACAACTCACCGAAGTCATTTTGACCGATAGCACTTCTAAACACAATGGGTAAGCTTCTCGAAAAATTGGTAGCAAACCGGATCTCAAAGGTGGCCGAAGACTTTATCCTCCTCCCAGATGAGCAGATGGGAGCTCGACCCAAAAGATCTACAATATCAGCAGTTGAACTTATCACGGAGCAGATACACACTATTTGGGGAAGGAACAAAAGCCAGGTCGCTTCCCCTCTCAGCCTTGATATATCAGGAGCCTCTGACAATGTCTCCCACAAACAGCTAATCCACAATCTGAGAGTGAAAGGTATTCCAGGGTGGATCAGTAAATTTGTACAATCATTCCTAGAAGAGAGAACCACCTCGGTAGTCCTCGGTACATACAGAGGAAATCAGATCCCCACCAGCACAGGAATACCTCAAGGGTCTTCTTTATCACCAATTATTTGTCTGTTCTTTGTTAGCACGCTCCTGCCAATACTACAAATTCCTTCTTCTGCTGTGGGGTTTATAGATGATACTAACATACTAACATGGTCATGTACCACCGAGGAGAACTGCAGAAAGTTAGAAGAGCAGCACAGGATATGCGAGGCGTGGGCAGAAAAGAACGGTGTGAGGTTTGCGCCAGAGAGGTACCAGCTCATGCACTTCACACAAGCAAGGAAGCGACACAACTTAGAAGCAACTGTCAACATACAAGGACATCTGACGTCTCCACAGTCCTCCCTCAGAGTCCTCGGAATCTACTTCGACCCTAAGCTTCAATGGGGCTCCCACATAAAGCATATTGTACAAAAGCCACACACCCAAGTACAGTCAATAAGTATATTAACGCAATCAACTTGGGGTGAAACATCCATGAAATCAAAGCTTTTGTACAGCGCAATTGTGAGACCAGCCCTGACTTACGGGTGTTCAATATGGGCTGCGGCTGGGCCAACAGGTAGAATACCAGAAAGGATAGTTAAACCATTGCGAAATATCCAAAGAGAATGCTTGAAGCTAGTTGTCGGAACACTACCAATGGTCAATTCACAAGCTTGTGTGGGGTTACTCAATTCATTCCTATTTCTTCTCCCTGCCGGGAGGAATTCTATAAATACATTGTTACATTTAGCTAAACGCTATTCCCTATAAGGAAAAGTCTCAACTCGACCCTTGTACATAACATGTTGTGAGCCAGTTCACACACTGGCGGTAAACGAGAAAATGAAAAATGAAAAATAAAAAATGAAAATGAAAATGAAAATGAAAAAAATAGACGACCTATCTTAATACTAGATTTTCCTTTATCTTTCAACCCACTGATTTGGTTTGACACATATTGAATTTGTATCAATAAGTTCCTTGAGTGCATGGCAAGGTTTTTCCTTTGTCATAGCATCTGCAGGATTGGAACTTCCTTCGATCCATCGAACTTCAGCTATTTCCCTTCTTTCGTAGGATTGACAGAGGCACATGAGATCTATCATAAGCCTTTTTTCTTGTGTTGTTCCCAACTTAACCAAAAAATCGTACAGGGATTTCGAGTCAGTACACAGAACAAGAGGTATTTGATTGTCTAGTATCTCGTCGAGAGTTGATTTGATAGATGCGCCAATATCAAATCCGTTCACCATTCCGTAAAGTTCCGCTGCTAAGACACTTCTTGTGATTCTTTTACACTTGGTTGACGACCAATGAATTATGTTGGCCTTATTGTTCTTGTCTGCAAGGACCATTACGAAACCTATTTGAGAGGACAGATCATTATTATTGGCGAAGGAGGAGTCGGTGAAGATGATAAGTTGCAGAGACTCTAGATCTAGTTCTACAAACTTAAGACCCCTCGAGGCGTTTTTGATTTGCCATTCTATTCTGGAATTCAACTTATTAACACATTTGTGGTCAGGATTTGTAGCTTGAGCAGCTGTGGATAAGTCGAAGGATGATTCGGGCTGACACATGCTGGCAACGTAAGCCCCTCGGGCTCGTTGTGCAAAAAACTGCTCTTTTTGTGATATTGAGTGTCTCACTTGCCCTCTGGAACCAGTGATGTCAATTGGCGTTGGACTAATAAGTTGTAGGTTGTTGCAGTGTCGCTCTTGGGTTAGGGTTATAGCCCTAGAGTTCTTTACTCGATTGATATATCCACCATTAAATTTGATGGAGTTATCAATGTCAAGTCTTTCACGTTCTTTTGCTAGAAATTTTGCTTGTTTTAACTTTACTTCTTCTTTTATGGCAAAGGATTTATTGGCTAAGAATAAAGTGTCATCTGTTTGGAGACCAACAATACCAAAGTCCCCTTCAGAGTTGTTGCTGTACAAGAGACAGGGATCGTACGTCGACGTTTTCATCATAAGATTTCTAGTGTGGTGTTGATGATACGTCTTATACCAATGATTACCTGCTTCTGGCACACCGTACAAGGGCTTGACAACTTTGAGGATTGTGCCTTTTTCCGCGAGCTCAATTGGTGGTTGTATGTAGAAGTTTCTGTTCAATTCTGTATTGGATTGAACATACGCTTGAGTAATATCACGCAAGTACAAGTCCAATGGTAACATGGAAGCAAGTGCGAGAATTATTCTCTGGCTTACTCTTTGTATGGTAAGAGATTGTGTTAGGACAATCTCCTTTTCTCGGTCATTGTACGCTTGAACTACAAGGCGTGATTTTTCCATAGCCTTTTCTGTACCAGGGTTTTTGATCTCGTCCACAAACCTAGATTTAAATATTCTAGTGCCAGGAGGAATTTCGGCCGGGTTGATCTTTTTAAAAACTCCTTTTTCAAGAAGCCCATTGATCTCTTTCTGACGTGAAGCAATAAAATTTGGTTGCGGAGGGCTTGCTGGGTTGTTAAAAAGAACTTCTAAGCTTGGGTTTTCTGGAAATCGGACAGGAAGGCGACGGGTTCTGGCTGGGTTTCTCCTTAGTTTGCTCACACCTTGTGATTTTTGGTTTTCTTCTTGTGTAGTATTCATCCTGGGGCTAGAGGTATGATTGTCGTCTGACGCTTCATGAGGTGGAATGTCATTATTGTTAGTTGAAAAGAAAGGTCTGACAACAGTTGATCTAAAGTTGGATGGGCCTGATGGCATATTTACTTTGCAGGTTTCGTTGTTGATTTCAATTAATTTAAATGGTCCTTCCCATTTTCCGGCTTGCCCGTAATTACCTTCTCTATAGACAAGTACGTCAGAATTTGGGGTTAGGTCTTTTGTTATGGCTGTGTCCGGGCCATTTCGTTGGCCGAGGGCATTGTTGACTTGGATCTTGGCTCTAATCTTTGATATTTCATCCATTGCTTTTCTAATAGCGGCTGCGCGTTGAGTTATTGTTGGTGTTGGTGGGTCAGAATCCGACAATCTAGGATATGCCCCAAAAACTAGTAACGTTGGAACTAGACCGTTAGGCCCAGCAGAGTCATTGATAGCCTTTATTGTCATTTGAAGCATGCAGGCTTTGTTTGTACCTGTGTTTTTAAGTTCTTCCTTTATTATTGAATATGATCTACGGACTAGGGTGTGGTACCGTTCGACTGTCCCCACAGACCAATGAGCTTCGACGGGGACATTTTTGACAGATATAGCCATTGAAGCTGCACTCTGGTAGAACTCTTTGCTGGTGAAATTAGTTCCTGCATCAGTAACAATAAAGTCCGGAGGACCGATATAAACGTCAATCCAACAACTACAAATAGTATCCCATGTATGCTTTGCCGAAAGGTTTTGGAGCCATCTTGCTGCTTGAAATTTTGTGGCCGTGTCCACGATATGAAGGACTGGATCAGACTCAATATACATCACATCCACAATGATGGAGTGATTAAATTGAATGTCTGAGTCACGAAGGTTAAACTTGAATCGGCTTGGTGGACCTCTGTGTTTTTGACAATAGGTGCAGAATTTGGTCAGATGGTCAATTATTTTTCTGTCAATATTTTGACGCCCAGATCGTTGCAAAACGTCGTGAAGTCTATTAGCGGAAGGGTGACCGAAGCGTCGGTGAATTCGTCTTAATTCAGATTCTGTGAGGAGGCACGGATTGGAGGTAAAGGATGAGGTGATAAAAGATTGTGAAAATTCTCCCCAAATTAGAAAGGCATGGCCAAAACGCCGTATAACTGGTACTTTAATAGACCGAGAAACCAAAATATTTTGAATATTATCATAGTAAACGCCTAATTTATCCATATCTGAAAGAGAAAGTAAGAAAGGAGTGTCGGCCTTGACAATATGAAATTCAATTTCTCCAATTGGGGTCTTTAGAATGATGGAGCCAATAGAGGTGGCGCATCCAATCCCGAATTGAACCTTAACAGTTCCGGCTGTAGATGTATTAATAGGTGTATAGGCAATATTGCAGAGAGCCTGATATTGATTGTACCCTGCAGTTGAATTCCTTGAGGCGCCGGTATCGATAACTATGCCGTAAAAAAGATCTTTTACATATCTTGATGATGTTAAAAATGAAAAAGAATTACTTGAATGAGGGTCAATGTAGTTTGTGGGGTCAATACGCGTGATAGCATGTTCAAATGCCCGGTTTTCTAGGTGTTGCGTTAGTGCCCTCGGCTTGATAACACTATTTATCGAAGAAAAATATATTGACAGTTCAGACATTTGATCCTCTGTGTGATGTGGAGAAGACGAATCAATATTAAGGATCAATGTTTCCATTGTTTCTTGAACATTATCATCTGAAAAATCATTTCCGTTGGACTCTTGTTGCCTCTCATATTCTGCAATGTATTGACTTGCGTGTTTTTCAAAATTCTTTAATAATTGTTCCTTAAATTTGGCTTTTGCCTGTTGTTGTTCTGATTCTGAATGGTTGCTGGACCAGCATCCAGGCTTTTTGCAGACATAACATTTTCCTTTATTTAGATTCCCCTGTTGATGCTTATACGGAGTTCGTATCTTTGTATTTGCGCTGTTTTGTCCTTGATTGTTTGATCGTTTATAGTACCTCCGGTCCGTGAAGAATTGGGTTTGTTCAGTTTCTTTTGATTCTTCGTAGGTTTTAATTGAGGATTGGAGATCATTGATTAATCCAGTGAGTGTTTCACACGGTTTAAAACAAGCGAAGGAGCAGGCGGGAACTCTGCGACAGGCATTGATAAGCTTGTTGTGGAAGAAACTGTCTGATCGGAGTTCTTTTGAAAGACTCAACTGTAGATTTCGGAGTTCGCTGATTAGGATCTGAAGACATTCTTCTGTTGATTTTTCCGAATTTTCTTTTATTACTAATCCCAAGTTTAGCTCGTCCCATCTTACAAGTCTGCTTCTTTTATACTCTGCACCCTCGAAGTAGTTCTGTGTAGTATGACACATTACTTCGAAGTTACGTGTTAGTTGATTTGTTGCTATATTTGCATAATAATGGTTCAATGCGGCACCACTCAGCATTGTTGGGTATGCTTTTGCTCGGATGCGATCTGGAATATCCGCTCTTTCACAGTTATCGAGGAAGATTGCCAATTTGAAGTCAAAGCTGTCTTGTTCTCCCCGATATTTCATTTCATTGTCATACATTCTGGCCAAATTTGCCAGTTCTTTGCCATAACCTTGATCTTGGCTTGATTTTTGTGAAGGCTTATCGCCTGGACTATAGAGATCTTGCTTGAGGTCTTGCTTGAGGTCTTGATCTGGAATAAATTTATAGGAGGGACTTTCGGTAAATGAGTTGTCATAGTTTTTGTCGAATTTTGTTTCAGGTGGTGGAAGTTTGACCTTTGAATTCATAATCGAGGCTATTTTGTTTGAAGAGAAGGTCTTGTTTGACGAAGATATCTCTTCAAGAGTCCACTCAGTTGGGTTTTCTTCTATGACAACATTGTAGAGGGACTTAGCTATTGTGGTATTTCTGTCCCATTTCACCCATACCCCAAAAGTTCTAAGGTGGGAGCGGAGCGCGCGTTGAAGCGGTAGTTTAGCAAGTTTGAAGTCCTCCGCTGTACAATTGGAGAAGTCATCCTTGAACGCCTCCCAAAGGTTGTCGTCCTTGAACTTGTACTTATTGTATTCTATAATCTTGGATTCAATCAAAACGTTCATTGCTTTTGCTGCTGCTGCTGTTCTTGTTGCTGTGGTTTCGGACTCATTTGTTGGGTCAGACATTTTGAAATAGGATAGGTTAGGATAGTCGGGATTTGGAGGGGTTTGTTATACGTGATGGATGCAAATCGAGGGCCTTTGTCAGGGGTCGATTTCTTGAGTATATCTTCGAAGTTGAGGGCCTTGCGAAAGGGGTCAACCATAAATTTAAACTCCTTAGCAAATACAATCAAATAGAGGCCTTTTTCAGGGACTATGCAATTGGATCTCTCTTCAAAGGGTGTATCTGATCTGTACGTCTACTGATCAGTGTCGGAACACTACCAATGGTCAATTCACAAGCTTGTGTGGGGTTACTCAATTCATTCCTATTTCTTCTCCCTGCCGGGAGGAATTCTATAAATACATTGTTACATTTAGCTAAACGCTATTCCCTATAAGGAAAAGTCTCAACTCGACCCTTGTACATAACATGTTGTGAGCCAGTTCACACACTAGTCATAGGGGCATATAATTTCACCAGCAGTAGAGCTCTAGACCATGAATGCTCAATCCTTCCACTAGACATCTACCTCAAACAAATGAGAATCCAACATATCGGACTTTCGGAAAGACAACCTATCAAGCAGACAATTCTATCCGCATGTAGTAAAATATCGCAGGCTTATAGCCTGAGCGAAAATAGCCACGCAAAAAATCGAAGCCGAGACACTAGCGAGTGGAATAAAATCTGCGGTAACAAAAAAGTGAGGCGTAGACAAAAAGAAGCGGGCAAGATAGGAGCGTTCCAGGACTGGGAAACCGCATGGAATACTTTTAAGGAAGAACGACTATCTTCTCATCAGGCGTCAGCAGACCCAGAACATTGGACAGCAGCAAGTATAAGCACCGACATGAGAACAGGTAGAATAAAAATCACCTACAGAAACACATCCTCTAACATCCACCGAAACCTGAGCAGGGCCCAAAGTAGTATTGCAATACAAATAAGAAGTGAGCATATCGGCCTCAACTCTTATCTTTATAGAAGAAAGGTCCCTGGAGTGGCAAATCCAAAGTGTGAGTGTGGATATCCGTCACAAAACGTGAAACATATGGTCAATGCTTGTCCTCAGCGGGCTAAGGGAAGAGGAGGGGTGCTGCAACGGGCAAAAGATAGGTCTTTCGAAGCTATGATGAACAGCCCGGAAGACATGAAGAGAATTACAGATTGGATAATTACAAACGGCTGGCTTGAACAGTTCCGGCTTGCAGAAGAAGTTGAGACAGCAGTCAGCAAAAGGATTGAGCAATCGAGAAAAGGATAGGATGGTATTCACACTAGACGTACAGTGTAAACGCACTTCCTGTAGGAAACCTCTGAAAACAAATAGACACGAGACAGACAGTTGTGGGGGTTTTTACCAAATATGGTTTCCTCCTGTGTAAATATTATAGCTAGATATTTCTGCATGGGCTTATAGGGTACCTGAACGGGCTAAATGAAATCAAGTCAAATCAAATATCTATGTATCTATCATGAATATTTATTTATAATATTTAACGTCGTGCCTGCGCGCAGCACATGAGTTCCTCACATACCGGTTAGCCCAGTCTGAATTAAACTTGTCACGGACGAGGAGGAAGACAGAAGCTGATAATGAGGATGAGATATTTAGATTAATAATTAGATTCTAAAAAATGAGTAATTTACAAGATAAAAAGCTACATTACACATCCAGTCCTAGAGCTTCCTTAAGTACACGAGCTTCAATACTATAACTAAGGGTGTAGTAGTTCACAGCCATAACACAGTAACTAACTAGTACTCTGAATGGCAACTGTTGCTATTACAACACTGTAACCATTACAATACCTAAATTATGTTATTGTATGCACGTCATAACTCGGTTGCCTGGGTGCAATACAACATCCCAGAGATGGTCAGTGACAAAATTACCCGACGTGATCTATCATGAATAATGAACAGAAGTAACCTTCAACGCTGCACTGACACCACGTGACTAATGTTGGTAAATTTCCCCATAGCTACTCTACCAACGCCAATATTCACACAGAAACCTTTTGACTGGTGACCGATGGAGATACAGGCGTTGAATAGTTTCTTGAGGACTGTGCCTAGGAGAAATTATCGACTTTTTCATATAGGACAATAGGCATAAAATAATTATGGATTGTCAGATGTTGACATGTGTAAATATACGTCGATTATTGCAAAGAAAATACAATATAGGTATAGATGAATATGTAGATGAAAATAATTAATTATATTAAAAGATGTGCTTCCCACAGAACCTGCCCGCCCTCACCTCCGGACCAGGTCACTTATAAACTATCTATCAAAAGTCTTCATACATCATCCATCTGTCATGAATGCGCTTTTCACATTAGTAGTAAATCGTCATCCACGTAGTGTAGCACGCAGAGCTAGGGAAATGGAAACAGGTTAGTGATAAATTAGATACCACCGATCGCTACATTCACCCGTAGATCACTCCTAAAAGAGACTAGCTACGGCGCTATCTGGAAGTATGTGGGATTGGTTAATTATCATGAACATAACCTGTAACATAACATAATATAATAACACAATAAGATACCATTCGCATCTCGTAACATTTATTGCCATAATCACCCAAGTATCTTCTAAGCCCCCTGAGTAGTCTTAACCATTTAATTGAAGATACCAAGTGTGTACAACCATATACATCACCACCCTTCAATACCATCTTGTTACGGTTTGACCGTTGTTTAAGCTTAGGAGGAAACCTAAGCGTTTAATTAGGAATAATTATGATAAGACTGAAAGAGGAAAGATTGACAAATATTGATGAAATGTGTTGTAAAGGTAAGAGCTTACGGAGGTTAATTGGCAGAAGGTTTACGGATGATTATCGATGGATCAATGTGAACTGCTGATATTTTTGATATTCAGAACTATGAGTATTTAGGAGGTTGAAAGCGCTAATTATAAACACATCTGAGGTGGCTTGACTCTCGCCTCATTTACCCAAAATAGTATCACGGAATATTCTAGTCTCTGCCATCACCAGCACAACAAAATGGCATTACTAGCCAGGAGGTCGAAGCAAAATTATGGCCTAATGGCTCCTGATAATACTTGGTTCGGTAGCAAGTATTAGGCCTAAGGGAAATTTATCAGTCAGCAGATTCACAAAGTGGACAAAACTTTATAAGTACCGGTTAGTAGTAGCTAGAGATTTCTTTTTCTCTTCATATAGTTTTATAAATCGATTTATTCATTACTGTTGTAGTTATGAGCTATGCAGAAGTCACATTGCGAAGTGATGAGGAGTGGATGATGTTATGATTAGTTATTGACAGTGAATAGACTCATACAATACAATGCTGTAGGTATTGTGACGGTCTTAAAGTGGCGTTTTATTCAAACTGAACTCAGAGCTAGATACAAATGAAAATCTTAAAGTAACGAGCAGAGACATGACTGAAAGCCTCCTATTTATTTACAAGACTATGATCTCGTTCCCTAATTTCATACCATTCTCAAAATAGATCATGACCTGTCCTCCGACAAACACCAGCATCTCCGTCTATTTTAATTCAGCTTCATTTTAATGTTAGTAATTTTAGTTATTAAAATAGTTATGATGCATGTGGCTTAGATGACTCACAACTGGTGTTCGAGTCGTCCTGTCTGCAATCTAAATTTTTCATTTAAGAATAGATTTGCATGAACTGGGCCAAGACCTATACTTGGGTCTAATGAGTCGTGGAGGGGTTCATGACATGTATGATGTTTAATATGATTGGAAGAGTTCAAGCCTTATTTGTTAGGTAGCAGCCTAATGATAACCAGGTATGAGCCTGTGACAGGTATATGTGTTGAAATATGATATATCTTGGAATGCCAAGAATAACTTATTAGTAAGTCTGGCTAATTTGACTATCAAATTCCCCATTCTATATCACTGTTATCAATACATCATTCACCGAAAGTTTAATGCGCATTAGCGTTTATTTCACACTAGCATTCCAGCAGATGACTATGTCTCAAATGCAGGTTATAGTTTTCTCGTATCTATTACCGACACACATGTATTTAGCTTTATATTCCTGACCCATATATGTGTATGTACATAGATCTACATCTATATGGATCATAACTTACGATCCATGGAGGTTGATAAATACTGGTCAAAAACCACAGTTGATAAGATATGCAAACACGCAATCTCACTCTTATCATATCGGTTTTACTCTGAACCATACATCTAAATACAATTGTTTCCACTCGGATATTCCTCTCACAACCTCATACGAGACTTACTGCATCGGTCTAACCGCCGACACTGATTCCGCTACAACCTCCAATATGGACAGAAAGTATAAGACTAAACCTGTGTCCATTGATTGTGGGTACATCTATGAAACTATATAAGTGCTTGCCTAACCAGTACACTAGTGATGTATGCTGTGGCCTTGAGCCACACGCAATGCCCTAGCCTCGACTACCTCGTTGTCTCATATCATAACAATTACCAAATCAATTTCTCTCACACATCTACTTAGCAACACATCAAGACATAATTGTCAAGTTAGATCTTGTTTGACTAAGTTATGTATTGTATGATGACAATTGTTTTCTAAGTCGTGTATGAGATATGACTTCTATAAGTGAATATATTTGAGTTTTTACATAGAATAATGTACAAATTATCTAGAAGATGATGGAATAAAGCTGGTTGTGAGATATTCTCCGTATGTGACGGGAACCCCGAGTTGGTGATGATAATGTCGATTTAATAAACTGTATAAAGAAGAAAGAGAAATCTAGCTACAACTAACGGGTATTTATAATATTCAGCCTCTCAGTGATTGTCTTAACTGATTTCTTCACCCTAGGCCGAATACTTGCCACCCAGCCACATATTATCAAGAATCACTACGCTATGACACTGATCTGGCCCCTTGGCTGGTAGTGCCGTATCTTCCAGTTTCCTCTATCATTTCCTTACAGTCTTACAACATGAATCTTCAACAATACGCTTAGGTATCCACATAAGCTCAGACAACGGCCAAACCGTAACACCGTATGATTGCCTTTTCCAATGATCCAGATCATGTCCATATATAACCGTTCCTTAGTTATATAACTATATCTCTACTAATCCTAGTTTCCATGTACAGGGTCAGATCAAATCACACATGATACTAGAAAGTTACATTTATCTCCTTAATTACAGTGTTCGTATGACTAGATGTCCTGTACGCGTTTCTTCCCTTGACATTTGTATATTTGCGAGACACGCGGCTAGTCACGACCTGACACGACATTATCCTGAAATAATTATTGACATAGAACCTCTTTGGGTGTCTCAGCGCAAGCATCAGATACTACTTAGGACCGAAACAGTAGCCTGGAATATACCTATACTTCCTTACGCTAGACTTGTTGTAGTGTAACCAAAATAGATCTAGTTGAAGTCCCGTTTATAGAATGTTACATTGATGTTTGTGATAGTGTTGTTTTTCTATGCTAAACATGTTCCATGCATCTACATCCCTGAACTATGTAGCTACTAAATATTCATGTATCAAACTGAACCTCTCACACTTTGAATTTTAGACCTTCGGATTATACCCCAAGGAGACACAGTAGCCTGAAATATTTCTAACTATCTCTGCATATTCCTTGCCCTGGTCTGTTGTGACTAGGTTATGAGCAGATATAGAATAGTGTATAAGCTAGGGATAACAGCAAATGAGCAGAAAGAGATAATCGGACACTGAGAATGTGAGACTAGTTGAGAGGTAATGATTCAATAATATTCTATGCCCCATAGATAGGACTTACATATATGTACATATCTACACCCATAACAAAGCCCATTGTCACGTAACCGGAGTAACATATTCTGCGCTGCGTTGTACTAGTAACACTCAGCTCTAAGTGCTGATCATAATAAGTTGTGCTGGGACTATTTAATCCCTGTATCACATACTAGAACTTGTTCTTCGGACATGGGTGCACTCATACCAACTATGACAGTTATATCACAATATGGTCTGATCCAAACAGTTAATCTACAGTTTTTCAGCATCCAGTTGGAAATACCATCTGGGCTAGGAGCTTTCTCGCTTGCTAGGTTTGCTATGGTATCCTGAATCTCGCTTTCCGTAATGTTGATAGATGTTGTGGTTACAGTCTCTTATGGATGGCAAAGGTAAAATTGTCAAAATGACTGGGGTTAGATCCCTGTACATATTGCCTTAATTGGTATGTGCTTCATGCAGGCCCATGTCTAGTTACTTGACTAGTTATGTAAGCCAGGATTACTATCCAATGACATTCCGTGAAAGTCTAAATTATGGGGATGGTTTTCAACTCAATGGGAAAAGTAAGATGGTCCTCATTTGAAATTCAAAATTAAAAAAATCAATAAATATTCTCTAAAAATGCACATGTATTTCAAAAATTATTGCTCTGTATTACAAAAGTCAATATCGAAGCCCTCAGTATGGCTCGCACCTAAAATGAAAGCGTACTACATGTTTTGTATTTGTCTTCTCCATCCTAATACTTTGTGTACCCTCCATTTGCCTTTATCACTGCTACACATCTTTCGTGCATGCTGCCAACTAGTGACAATAGCTCGTCAGAAGGTATAGACTCCTATGCGGCCTGTAGCAATGTCTTCAACATGGCAGAGCGCACAAGCCTGACCCCATTTTTCTCTGGACTATTTACCTGAATGTGGTTTTTTAAGATGTTCCATGGTGACTCAATTGGGTTCAGGTCCGGAGATTAAAGTGGCCATCTAATAGGCGTTATTCCAACTACACGCAGCGCCTCGATTGTTAAGTACGCTTTGTGACATGGTGCGTTGACGTGCATGTATAGAATTTCTGAATTTTCCGAGTGAAATTGACTCAAAAGTGGCAAAATCCTTTCACAAAAGGATGAGGCCCTCATTGATCCCCAATCCCTCTCCCAGACTAGGAAAGGGCCTTTTTGTGATCCGTAAAATGGTCCTCAAAACATCAAGCTGTTCCCATGAGCATGGCGAGCCACAATACAAGTCTCATCAAACTCATCATCAGGCTAAACTCTGCTGTTAGTACAAGGAAGATTTAGATAGAATTTAAACGTAATTTTCTTGTGACACGAGGTTTCATATAACAATCACCCGATACCCAGGTTTCATCAGTCCATAATATGCGACTCCATAGTTCATTGCTCCAATCTAAATGTAATTGGGCGAACTCCAATCTTTTCTGCTTGTTCACTGCGCTTAACGGAGGCTTGTTCCGAGCAATGCATCTGCTGTAACTGTTAAATGACAAGGTGTGTCTGGTTGGTGTAGGAACTTGCCGAGCCAGTCAAGGTCAAGCTTAGGAGTCGCGTCAATAACGCTACTCATGCAGATCAGTTGCGTGGAGGAAATTTGTACTTAGTAGTGATTGTCCGTCACTGTTATGTAAATAGCACATTATCGCTTCTCATTCTATCTGACCTCCTTCCACTGTGATAATTCTATTGTCTTCTCTACAGCTATACAGCTATAGAAGGCCTCCTAATTTAATAGTAACCTCTTTTTTTCAGTGCGTTAGAAATTAAACGTTCACTGCATCCCCAGTGGCTGAAGGGCCCCATGGCTAGTTCCAAATAGCACATCTATCAATTTTCAGGAGACTCCAGGACGAAAGCCTCAAGCTCATCAACTTGTTCCGCGCTTAATTTTGGTAAGGGTCCTTTGCGAGACATAGGATTCTAAGTCTCTAGAGCACACGTAAGTTGTCCTTGTCTTATTGTGAAGCCAAGTTTGTCGGATATATTTTGAAGTGTCAAGCCAAGTCTTCTTAATGCTCTTATTTCAATACATTGATCGCGAGTTAGATGCGTGCGGACTTTAGTTTCTGAAGCAGACTTTTGGAGAGACATTGTTTTCTAGAAAAGAGGATGAATTGATAGTGATGTTAAGTTTCAAGGACAGTTTTGTTTTATTTGTTCATTAACGTGCTAGGTAAAGTAACTACTGTCGCACTCCTACTGGAGCTTGAGCAAGAGTGGGGTCGGGCCGGATCAGGTTAACCACCGTATAGTACAAATACCTCGTCCCACCTAAATGACCGGAACCATGCCAAAATGTGTCTATGTGTTGAACCATGACGAATCCAGCAGCCCAGAATTGAAAACAAAACAAAAACTTTCATGCGAAATCCCGCATTACAAAAGAAAAACTTAAACAATCTCCCTTCCATTGTTCCGCCTCAGCCACCACGCGCCTGAGCCTCGATTCCAATTCCTCTTTCCATTTCAAACCACCCAGGCTTCCGTTCTGTCACCTCCGAGTCACAGGTATCCCTACCATCCCCCGACTAGCCTCTGCGTATATTCCACTCTCCTGGACGTAGTCCCTGAACAGCTGCCATCCCCTTGATCCAAGCATTGTTTCCAGTGCTGGTGCCCTTCGCTTTCCGCTTTTTAGCCGCCATACTGCCAGTGCTTTTCGACACTGGACAAGGTGACCTATTGATTTTTCCCTCCCACACTCGCAGTTAAGTGTAGCGTCAGTGTGGTTGAAGCGGCGATGATATGCCGCAAAGTCTCCATGTCCAGTTCGAGCGGCGATTAAGCGGGCGTAGACCGCTCTCGGTAGCGCTAGCTCTGGATGTTTCTTGCGACGCATCTCGAGTTCAAGATCGGCGTATTGTTTGGGGCGATTTGAGTGCCACCAGTCTGTCAACATCTGCCTGGCCAGTTCACGGGCTTTCCGTCCAGATAAGGCAAGGGTCATCACACCATGTGTCGTCCTAGAGTTGTCCGGCGAGTTAAGCTCTCTTCGAGCGAGTTCATCGGCGATTTCATTTCCTGCCAGCCTTTTGTGGCCCGGAATCCATCCTATTTTGACAGGCGCAGCTGATCCCGCGGCCAGTTTCACGAACTTTTGGATTCGCCAGGATGATGAGCCTGTTGTTCCCGTCAGTAAAGCCTGAACAGCCGCAGAATTGTCGAGAAGGATGTAGATAGCGCTGCGTCCTCGATCTCGATTGCTGGCAGTGATTGCTGGCAGTATTGCTTCTAGAGCAGCCAAAGCTCCATGAACCTCCGCGTCGAACACCTCCGCATTGGTAATTTTGCCTGAGCCGCTTTGCTCGATTGCCGTGCCTGTGCCGCTGATAAAAGTCACAAAGGCCCATGACACTCTGTCGGTTGAAGCTCCAGAACCATCACTGTAAACGCAGAGACAGTCGGGTGGGAGTGTAGGCAGCCACTCTCTTATGAACTTGGCAGCTTCTTTCTTGCTTGTCCAGCAGGGAATTGGCTGAGGGGGGACCGGAGGTCGGAGCGGTGGAGGTAGTTCAGCCTCTGACAGAAGTCGATACATCATCTGGACCCTTGAATCATGAACTCTGTCGAAACCAAGTCTGCTTTTGTTGCATGTCTTTAGTCCTAGTCGGTGGCGAGCGCTGTCAGTGCTTTCTGTTGTAATCTAACGCTTTTCATCCTCGGACTTCATGGTGAGCAGTAGTTGTATAACACGTGATGCCATGCGGGGGAGAAGGAAGAGGATGGCGAAAGCCGCTAGCCAGATCTAAGCGATCTGGCCCACTTGTAGATGGAAAAATCCTTTTTGTATATAGATAATACAATCCTAACTAGTACAATAACAATAGTAAGGAACTCATACATCCGCACCTCAGTTATCTCATACATCGTGACCCATAAACCTCACTCTCATATCTATCACTCCACGTCAAAGCTTCAACACTTTCCGTGGCCCGAAGTCGAAGCGGATGATAATCATCCAGTCTCCGAATTCGTGCGTCAGTCTTGAGCCTGCGTTCCTCGAGCAGAATGTGTGCAGGTGGAATGCCAGTCTCCCTTCTCAGGGCTGCAATGGGCATGGTGCGCCAGGTCGGTAAAGCCACGTAAATTCCTAAGGCAGAAGTTTGGTCAATAACTTTGCACTGTCTCTTAAATAAATTTCGCGCTGTAACAGTTCCGATAAATAAAGCTTGGGCGTTCATATGTCGAAAGGTAAGTTTATTTACTAACTGAAGAACAAGACTACTGCTACACTCAACGCCCTATTTATATACATGATTCCAATATTTCAAACACTAGTCTCTGTCCTCTAGTCCGGCTCCCACTATTAAAGTGTGGGCTAGTTACCAACGATGTTTCGTGCACGGGCAGTACCAGACTCTTAATACCAACGTATCTTAGCGCTGAGGTAATAAGTATGCATGAGATGAATATCACAGTCTACAGGCAATCTACCGGCTTACTAGCCGCCACACGCGCGACACCCAGATATGTTTCTCTGGCTGGCCCCGGGCACCAGTACTCCGCTGCGTGCATCGCAATTGGCAGAGCTACCGTGCGGATGACTGTGGTTAGTAAGTCGGGCCTTGGTCCCTGGATGCACTGAGTGAGCCGTCGGAAGTGTTGCACTAGCCGCATTGCTTTACTGGTCCACTTTGCGACGTGCCTTTCGAAGGTTAGACCGCGATCGAGGTGTACTCCGAGCCATTGGATATCGTCGGATGCTTGTACATCGCGAGTGCCTACCCTTATAGCCGGAAGATCGTGATCCCTGGATCTGGGGCCGACGAAGTACACTACTTCGGCCTTATCTGGGTCGAAAGAGACAGCATTTTCAGCAGCCCACCCTTGGACTGCATCGACTTCTCGCTGGATAGCTACTGCGGCTTCGGTTGGCGTCGAGCCTATGCCAAGGATAGCAACATTATCTGCATAGCCAAATCTCCAACTACTGCCCCCCACGACTTCGACCATGTAAAGGAGGAAGAGAATTGGGGATAGGGGCGATCCTTGTGGCAGCCCGCACTCAAGGCGAATTGGGTCTATTACTCCATCCTCGTGTCTGACGCGGGCGGATCGGTTGTCCAGGAAAGACTTTATCCAAATGATAGCTGGTTTCGGCCACCCAACTTTGTTCATCCTTTGCAGTAGTCGTCCATGGAGTACAGCGTCAAATGCACCCTGTACGTCCAGAGTGACAAGGACTGCTTTCTTCTGCCTTTTCATTGCATGTTCCACATTGTGGATGACGCATGAGACAAGGTCGTTAGCAGATCTACCGGATAGTGCTCCAAAAATCTGCTGCGGCACGGCCTTGTACGAAATGGCGGTGTTAGCCATTCGCCTTGCAACTAGTCTCTCAAGACCTTTGCCGAGAGAGGATAGCAGTGTGATGGGTCTCCATCCCTTAGCTATACTGAGATTACCGCCAGGTTTGGGGAGAAGAATTACTTCCGCTAGCTTGAATGCTTTCGGGAAGTGGTTCAGTCGAAGTGAGCCCTCAAAGAGTACTCTCAATGCGTGACCAATTGACGGCCAGGCTGTCCTAAGAAGCCGTACAGAAATCGCGTCTGCTCCGGGAGCTTTATTTTGGCAGGTCGTTGTTACCCACTTGGCTTCTTCATTAGTGACGCTAGAGACCCATGAAAGGTTTCCGCGTCCTGGCTCGAGGTGTTAGGTGTCCACGTCATTTTGGCTTGTGAACCGGCCGAGAAGGAGATCGCGCAATAGAAGTGCACGCTTTCCTGAATCCGAAACAAAACCTTCGGGAGTTCGAAGTGGTGGGGCAGCGGATGTTAGTCGCGGCTTTGCCCAGCGTGCCATCTGATACATGTCGGCGCCAGTTGTGGCTTCGGAGAACTTCCGCCGCCAGTACTGGCGTTTCGCACTTCTGACTATGCGACGGAAATCCTTTCTGCTCTCTTCATCCCTGAATATCCTGTATTCGCGTTTGGCCTGTGAGCACTCCAACGTCCACCAAGGTGCCGTCCTACCCTTCTTAGCACTCCCGCGTCTTCCAGTAGCCCTGATTTCATTGCTAATGGTTTGAACCAGCTTATCTGCAAGGTTGTCTACCGCGCTTATTGAATCCATTGGCTGTAGCCCTATTCCATGAGCCCATCTACTAAGCACTTTGGCAAAGTCTTTGAGGGCGTCGTCTGTCACTTGTACTGGCTGACCAGTTTTGATTACAGCTCTGGCTTTCGAGTTTGGACGGGGAACGTCTCCTGCAAGAGTTCTGTGATCTGATGTCGAGTCAAGCTCTATCGAAACATCTGCAAGTGCGCCAGCGTTAGACCAAACTAGGTCGAGTGTGTTTCCGAGATCGTGGGTCGGGACGCCCGGTGCAGAGGATAGGTCCATACCGTGCTCGAACATCCACTCGGTGAGCACCTGCCTGTCGCCGTGTAGCCTAGTGGCCATTGGCTGCCAGTCGGTGTGAACGGCATTGAAATCTCCGCCAATGACTGTAGGCCCATATTGAGCCCATGATAGCAGCGGCAAAAGGTCTGCTCCAGGAGCGCGGTAGACGGAGACAAATGTGATTCCTTCTACCGTTACTGCAGTGAGATTTGGTGATGTCTCACAGATTACTTGCTGTTGGAAATTGATCCCTTTTCGCGTGAAGATGAGGGAGCGTGGCCTTGAAGAGTTGGCAGCAACACGGGGAGGTAGATGCCTATCGAATCCGGGATGCGACTTGATGAGCCAGAAGCCGTCCTTTTGTTGGGTCCAGGGTTCCTGGATAAGTAGGACATCGGTTCCTGAATCCCAAGCGGATTGCAGGATGATGTCCGTAGCGGGGTCTCCTCTGCCCAAATTAGCACAGAGGAACGAGATCGTAGTTGCCGTGGTGTGGAGCTCGGTAAGGTTGTGTTCCCTTACGGGCATTGAGTTACGTTAGTGGCTTCGTTGTCGGCAGTAGCCTCGGTGGCTTTCTGCTTTGCTTCCATCTCTCGGATTGAAGCATTCCGTTCCTTTTGACCTTGCTCGTGTATAACCAATAGCTGGTCTTTAGTACGCTGGACCGTTTTGCCGCCAACCCGTGTTGGTCTAGCCATGCAGTGAGGTTCGATGGCTACATGTGGCCCATGGCAGTTCATGTACCTTGGGATGGTCTGCTTACAGACAGATGCTTTATGCTCGATCGATCCACATCGTGAGCATCGCTCCGCTCGTGAGCAAATATTTGTTGGGTGATGTCCCCAGCATCGGTTGCATTGCGCAATTTTGGCCTTGCGCTGGAGCTCGTGTAGGCGACCGCTCTCTTCGAAAAGTCGCTCACCCAGTTTTGGCTTACCGGTTGCAAAATGCAGCACCCAGTCGGTTGATGGCCTTGCCATGCTTGTCGCGAACGCACGAGCCGAGGTCGGTCTTATGCCCGTCTTTAAAGTCGCTTCTTCCATCACCATCTCCGGTGTGACTGGCGTTGGTCCCTCTAGAGTATAGAGCTTGTCAGGTACATTTGGAGCTAGCACAGAGATCCAGTTGGAAGCAGCTTCCAGTTTCATTTCCGTGCTCTCCAAGAGCACGGCACCCGAGAGGAGCGCGTTTCTTGCTACATCTCCTTCAGCTTGTATCGCGAACCCTGAGTTGACGACAGTGACCTGCTTGATTGCAGAGTTAGCCAAGCGAAGCTTGCTTGCGAGGCTTATTTTTATGTAGTGAGGAGACATGCGTCTCCACGGGTGGTCGGGCTTGACCCGCAGGAACACACGTTCGTCTGGGCGGGCCGGCTTGGAAGCGGGGGTACTTGGCTTGGTCGCTTGTGTAGGCCCAGTTTCTTTTGACTGGGATCCATTGACTGTTGTCGATGTTGAAGCCACTGGTTGTACAGGCTTTGGCTTTTTCCTGACCACCTGAGTCCAGGATCTCTCAGTGGTCTTGGTGATATTGGGATCGTCGCCTTCGACTTGCCTAGTAGGCTTTGAGGAGGCCGGCTTTTTGCCTTTCGCCTGGCTGCTGCTTTCTCTGGCGAGAATTTGCACTGGTCGTGGAGTGCTCGCGTTATTCTTTTCCACTGACTTAGTAGCTAGTGCCGGAAGGGTTGTAGTCTTGCTGTTACTGGCAGCCTCTGATGGCCCACTAGATAGGGGCTGGGGGTCTCCGCGCAGGATGTTCGTAATAGTGGCCTGTAAAGCCTCTCCGTTCTTTTCGACAGCGCGTCGGAGCTGTATGTCGATTGTAGCAGCCAGTAGGTTAATGTACCCACTGACAATATGCTCAGCCTCTGCAAAGCGTAAATTAAAAGCCTTCGCTTCATCTGCGAGGAAGTTAGTCATAGTGACACCTAATGACTCGGTTTTGTTCGGGGGCGGGTATTGGCAGCTCGCCACGCAGATGGTCTCTGCGTTTATTTGTGTAGTATGGAGATGGTTGGGTGGCCCTGTGAGGACCATTTCGACGTCAGGACGCGTCGAATTTACGGGTGGGAGAGGGGGCCAAGAGCCAGCCTCTGCGGAGGACTGGGGCGGCATGAGTAGGTGAAAATATTTATGACTGTAACAGGTCGTAGATGGTATATGATTTCGTCACTTGGGGCGTGAAAAAAAAATGTGTGTTGTGAGATGTAGGCAGCCAAAAGTGTCATTGAAAATGTGTTTTTCTAAACAAACGCTAGAAGACAATTGGACCATACTTCATGGCGAGCGGGGTAAGGAGGAGAGACATACTAAGCTATTACGAGCTAGCCCAGCTGCGCCTACAGGGCTAATCCCTTAAACAGCCCAGTTTGAAGTTTTACCTTTTCTAACCCAGAGGCACTGTAGTTCTGTTGTAATTAAGGGAGTAACATGACTGCATTACAATAAACTGTTCACATTAGAATAATGTGCACATGCGCCATGGGATATGATTGACCTAGATCATCAATCATTGGTATGACATAGTATTTCCCAATAGATTCCTAATGGTATCTATTGGCGCTAGGATCTCTCACATCCTTCCT
Source organism: Blumeria graminis f. sp. triticale (assembly GCA_905067625.1). Taxonomy (NCBI): domain Eukaryota; kingdom Fungi; phylum Ascomycota; class Leotiomycetes; order Helotiales; family Erysiphaceae; genus Blumeria; species Blumeria graminis. Next base: position 1,531,368 of record LR898470.1, on the reverse strand, counting down.
TTCTCGGTTAGACAAGGACATATGTTCGAACATCCACTAGTGTGCAGAACCCCCTTATTTATATATGTAGTGGGAGGTCCTGTCACATAGATAACTTAAGCAATTCATACAACAGGAAATTCAAACAATCTGCATATTATTTACACACTTGAGAATACTAGGGAGTATACTCAAGTCTGTCCATTGACCTCAGTCCTAAGAGTATAACTCACGAACTTCACTTCTCTTAAAGCCATAGCTACCTCCTTCCATACCTTCATCCTAACAATACGTCATTCTAGCTCAGCATAGCCTTTCAATAAGTTCTTCTGGATATCTTATCCCTCCGATGTCTTCCAGATTAGCTTTGATAGGCTGAGGATAGAAGTGTTGCGCCAGTATGTCCGCTTTGTCAGTGTCCTTGTTAAAGCTGTTCTCAATTTTATCTTTGATGTCGGGAAGGTGCGGAAGTTGTGACCGCTCCTCTGGAATTTTCTTGGCCAACTTGGCTGGATCATTAGCTGCCTCGGAGACTACAGCTCTCCATCCAATCATTCTGGCCTTCTTGATCTAGCTTTTCTTTCTGTTAATATCTTTCTGGTATTCCACCCAGCTTGGTCCACAATCTCCTTGCCTTTCGCTCTTCTTTCACCGTATCACTACACTCCTTATTCCAGTATGGTCCGGCGAAAGTGGACGGCCTGGCACTGGGAATCGCTTCCTTGTTTGTTTCCTCTGTAGCCTTCGTAATGGCACTTGCCCTCTGGTCGATGGGGTCCCGGGAGTTCAGCTCGATATGATCTGTTGGAAGCCTACTTAGCTTTAAGACGAGTCTTCTGTTAACTTCTTCCTAATATGCTTTCTTCCATTGTGTTCGAGATTGTTGTTCTTCTCGATTTGGCGGCTCAATATAAAGTAAAGTGCAGATTGGGATTTGTTCCGACGAGGCTTCAAGGTCTACGGCTGGCTTGCATGACATAACGGTAGATTAGATTAGATTTTTAATACAGTCCCTACTGATTCTAAGACTATGTGGACTTTGTGAATCTAATAAAGATTCTAATTACGTTTGAGAAATTTAATTTCCAAATATGCCAAAATTTGTTGTTGTAGATATTGAGGGTCAAGCCCTTTGACATAACGGTACTTTCTAGGGCAATTGATAAAAATATGGAATCCAGCATGCTCTGATTTCCTCTTCTCTTCCTTGTGATTGTTACTTTTGGGAATATGAGGTTTAAGTCATGCACTCCTAGCATTTGATGAAGTTATCTGCGGCCTTGTGGTGCGTAAATACTGCCTGCCCCCCCCCCGCCACTGTGAATGGCACACATTGAAGTCTCCGACTAGAATATGAAAGCCATCTTGGGATAAGATCTATGATAGCTACCTGAGTGACTCTTTATCTAGGCTGCTATGGTGTGGTGGGGATGGATTGTACACGTTATGTATCCAAATTTTACCTAGGCCATTTTCAAGGCTGATCGATGGGAGGACGAAGGCTTCACATCTATCAGTAGTGTCCTCTAGGAAGCTGGGAGTGAAATAATCTGCTAGAGCCGATTTCAGTCAAACTTTGCAATGCCAAACAAGTTGGCCCACAAGGCAATGATTTAAAATACTCCACTATATCGATTTTTCAGTCCCAATGAGTTCGAATCCTACCTGAGCCTCATCAAGTCTACAAGTACGACCAATTACATCCTTATCCCAATGATCACACCTCTCATCGACTTTCTCTGGCCTCAGCCGGTCACGAAATATACGCCCATGCCGATATTTACACCCGACGGAGGAAGCAAAGCGTGGCGCACAAATCTGGGAGATAGCTCTTTGGCATGGACGTGAGAGGGATAAGGACAAGTTCACGAGATGATGTGAAGGAAGGATATAACCTCGAAGGGCGTGAGATTCCGAATTTTGGCAAGGAGTTTTTACATATTGAGCTTTGTAAGTGCCAAGTATTCGGTTGTGAGAGTGCAGGCGACACTATAAACACCACCATGGTTGGACGGTGCCGTGGTACATCGTCTTGGCCGGTCTGCCAAGTAGAGTCTGGATAGCTTGGACACATATCCCACTTGAGACAGTAGATCGCTGGTTTGAATCCTACAAAACACAACAACATTTCTCGCGGCGCTGGTATGCATGGACGACGAAGGCATGCTTGGATAACCAAAAGTTTTGAAATTCCCTTTGGTGGGTACTCACGGAGGAGGGTCAACTGTTTATATAAGCGAACATACCTTTTTTTTTTGCATCAGATTTTAATTGCATATGCAGCTATCTAGCTATGACACAATATCAAAGAAAAGTACAGAATAGATGATTCAATTTACAAGAAGAGTACTCATGCCTCAGATTTCATTTGCAAGTACCACTGCGAAGCTATGGCGGCTATTTCTTCACCCCAAGTCAACCCTCATCCGTGAATACCAACCCAGGGGAACGTCTCAAAAACCCTGAGTTATCCAGACATGCCTCCATCATCTTTCAACTTTCCTCCACGCCAAATGTGATCTGAGATGTCTCCTTCCCAAGTGGAATAGGTGCCCAGGCTTCTCAAACTATACCGGAGAACACCACCAGGAGACGGACCACAACACCTTCCATCGTTTGCTTGTTTTTATAGTGTGAGCTGCACTCTTGCAAGCGAAGTCTTGGCGCGCACAAAGCCCAATTCGTAAAACTCTAGTCGTCTACTTCAAACAAACGGGTAAAGAAATGTATTTTCAACAACACCTCTGACTGCCTAACCACAAACCCCTTGGAGGGCAAGACGGAACACCTGCACGAGGTGCCCTCTACTGATCTGGGAGTGAAAATTCTCCTAGAGCGAAGTTCATTTAAATTTCGCAATTCTGGAGATGTTGGCGCACGTGGCAATGATCCAAGACTCTGCGAAATCAAATTCTCCCACCCAACGAGATCGATCCTCATCAACGCCTCATCAAGTTTACAAGTACGACCTAGTACATACTCGTTTCAATAACCACACTTCTCATCGACTCTTCTCTAGCCTCAGCTGGTCGCCAAATACACGCCTACGCCGATAATTATACCAGACGAACAATACAAAGTGTGGCGCTTAAAACTAGAAGGCAGCTCTGTGGGATGGACGTGATAGGGATCAGGACAAGTTTACAAGATGACACGGAGTATGGATTCAACCTCGACGGGCCTGTGGTTTGGAATTTCGGCAAGGAGTTTCACGAATTGAGCTTTGTGCGCGCCAATAATTCGCATGCAATAGTTCAGATGACACTTTAAAAACAAGCCGACGATGGAAGGTTCTACCGTATAGTCTGAGTAGCCTGGGCACCTACTTCACTATGGAAGGAGACGTCTTAGACCATAATTCGCGCGGAGGAAAGTTGAAAGATGATGGAGGCATGTCTGGATAACTCAGGGGTTTTGAGACGTTCCCCTGGGTGGGTATTCATGGATGAAGGTTGACTTGGGGTGAAGAAAAAGCCGCCATCACCTCGCAGTGGTACTTGCAAATGAAATCTGAGGCATGAGTGTTAAGATTATGAGTTATATGGGAAGATAGTTACTTGTCACTTGTTATGTCTGATTGGAGTATGTAGAGGATGTGTTCGATAGATTTCAATACTGTCAGAAGTATGAATATATGCTATCTTATATACATCTGTATGACCCATGTCATAGTCTTAGTTCCATCTCGTGATTGACTATCTATAGTAATCACATTACCAATCCAACGCTTATGAATCCACGGTTCATGAGCGGCCATCGCTGCTCCTGCGGCTCTCGTATATCCTCCGCTTGCCAGTCGCATCACTGCTCCTATAATCGCAGCTCAGTACCCTAGTTGAGCGCCCCTGAATAGCTGATCCAGGGGCGACCGTACTGGTTTCCTTTAGTGACACTCGAGATACACCTGTACACTCGATGCTGTTGCATATACGCTAAGTGGTACCCGACCCCTTGCGGCTAGCACTTATATTCTAGGGGCTTATGGTGTCGCTACCCCGATCGCTTCCATGTATAGTTTTTACCTGGGCGCTCCCGCGCCCGAAGCTTGGTGGCGAGCAGTAGATGTGCATGTTGCAGTGCTAGGCGTGGGTTTGCACCTTCGGTACCGTGACCTTTATTTGTCGGTACTATCTCAACAATGAGTGCTCTTCCTTTATGTTGAATCATCTATTCTGTACTTTTCTTTGGAATTGTTTGTTTGTCTTTTATTTTTAAGTCCTAGGATATACCCGTTTTCCCCTGAGGGTCAAAGACCGGGGTTTACAGCTAAGAATATTAGAATATGATTCCTCTAGACGGGTAATACAGTAGTACTGTTATAGGAATACTTGGAAGTGGATTTGATAAAGTATGGGGTTGAATTGTTGCGTGTATCTTCGTCTCTACGTTTACGCACTTCATAGAAGTACCGCGACCTCGCTCCCACTAATGTATCGCTCCTAGCCTCATCCACACGCTAATATGAAACTACTAATACAGGGTATATAAAATCACCAGACGCCTTACCCTTTTTAACTCCTAGGCAAACAATAACCACAAGCCTAACTTCATTATGTTTAATTGTAGGGATGATTATGTTTGACCAACCCTTCTTATATTTTAACAAAGATCATATCTATGAAATGCCCAACTTATTCCCACCACGTGAACCGCTACTCAAATAGTAGCTAGTTAAATTACATGCAGCCATATTAAAAAAAAAATAGAAATCATATCATAACTCCAGGCTCCAAAACTTTGAGCTCCAACTAAATATCAGCATTTGCGGTTGGGAAGCAAAACTTCTCGCCTCGTTGCCCTTACGATCGAGTCATGTTACATGACAAATTTGTGTGGACCTCGCTAAGAACAAAGGTCCAGCCTGCAGCTGATCACCCATTGTCACGGTTTCAGTATAAAATGCTTGGGCGATCTTGTAAGTACAGTATATTAATTACAATTCTCTAGAGAGAGAATTCCTATAGCTAGACTACAAATATATATACACTGAGATACTCCCCTTCTGTAAGGTTTTCCCTATGACTAGAATAACATAGACTCCTTGACAATACCCTATAAGGTTCTTGATACACCTGTTGTCCTCATGAACCTTCAGTGTGCTTCCAGAAGGTTCATTGAGAATCTTCTAAGCTCCTTGTATTCCGAGATCCTTCCCGAACATTCCCTTGCATTCATTGCCTGCACTAGCCAGCGTAGGCTACAGGAATCCCTAGGCTTAACAGCCGTTACACCCATAACATCGAGTTTTCTGTGCAAAATTTCTGAAGGCTTCAAGGCACTTGGGTCCGAGAAGTTAATGTATAAAGTCGTTGTGGAACTTTAGACCTCGGATTCGACATGTTTCGTGAGAATAGAGCCGACAGTGTATAAAATGGGTTGAACTAGTCTCTTTCCCACACGCGCACTCACTAGGTGCGTCTACATTGCTGAATCGGCGATGATAGGCCGCAAAATTTCCGTGTCCCGTACGGGCTACAGTTAGTTCGCGGAGTAGATGCCTTGATAGGGCTAGTTCAGGGGGCTTGCGCCGTTTCACGAGCAGATCTAGCTTTCGATACCGAATAGTGTTGTGCTGGCTCGGTTGAGTTGTTAGGAGACAGGGGAACGGAGGATGGGCTGCTGGATTAGGAAAGGGTGGAAAATACAGGCTGGTGCACAGACGCTGTTCATGTACTATACAATCTCTTCACCTGCCGAGTTTAGTGAATTAATCTATCCATATAATATCATACTTCACATCATCCATTAGATGATATTATCAATTGTCGGGATGCACATCTAGCATCACCTTCATAGATCACCATCGTCAGTAAGAGTTCACATTTGATACCTACTGACACCCATTTGGCCACAGTGATACGCACTCAGTGGCCATCGTGCCATCACCCAGCGTGAGCGCGCCATCTGCGCGACTCACCATTGCACATGAGCCCGTGTAATTCCACCGACGGACAGCAGAGACATAATTGCTATATACCTCACAGCTCATAACCACAACAAATAGTGCAAGCTTTATCCCACCAATCGCTGAGCAAAGACTGTAGCCAGTTATTCATGAGACGGCGAAGGTATACTAACGAAATAGATACTGGTTGGTTGTCCGGACTGGGCATCATTCGTAAGCCGAGGCGCGCAGTGGCGTCTGCTTCTTCGTTCCCTTGTATTCTAGAGTGACCGGGAATCCACTTAATCGTCATAGCAGCTGACGTTGAGAGTATGCAAAACTGACGTACCTCTTCGAGACTGGTTGAAGAGATGCCCGTCTCAAATGCTTTTACAGCATGCTGACTATCCAGAAACATATTCACTCGCCGTATCGTCTCCCCCAGCTGCTGTTGCGCTTCTTTCATTCTCAACGCCGCCTCAAAAGCCTTTAGCGCCCCTGTCATTTCTGTGTCCAAGACCTCTCCTCCGTATCGGATACCACTATCTTTTAGAAGCGTCTTGCCATATCCCCCCAGAACAAAATCCCAAGCTGACCATCCGTATCCTTCTGATGAGCCGTCAAAGTAGGCGCGAATTTCCGTTGCGGGCACGTTGTCTATCCAAAGTTTGCTCACTTCTTTTCCTTCTGACTTAGATATGGACCTGGCAGGGTAAATTGGCAGCGGCAAAGGCGTCGAATCTTCTACGTCCGGAAGTTGTCAATAAGCTCGTTGTGCACGAGTTCTTTGTCTATCTACATGATCAAATCCTCGTGGATTCATCTTGTACTTTCGAGTCCCAACGTTTGGGCACATCGCAGCACGAAATCTCAGCGGGTGTCGATCATCGAGGGTTTTCATTCTGGCTGAAAATCGTAGTTGGTTTCCCTCTAGAATAATGTTTGCGGAAGGGATTCCTCCTTCCCTGTGCAGGACAATATTAGGAGTAGTCCGCAGAACTGGAAGTGCAGATCGGAGACCCATCATGTTAGCCTTGTCAATCATAGTACAGAGGCTCGTAGTAGCTGGCGTGGCTATTCCTGCTCTTGCTGGGCGTTTGAGGCCTGGCCACCAGACTTCCGTCCCAAAAGTTGGGATTGCAACAATACAACTATTTACTGCTCGTATCAGCGCCCCTGGTGCAGCCCCTCGAAAAGTAGAATTGAAGCGTCGCATAAGATGTGCAACTTTTATTGCTTTTCCAGACCACATCATCACATGATGTTTGAAGTTAAGACGCAGATCAAGGTAAACTCCAAGCCAGCGAACTTGTTCAGCTGGCTCTATGAGAGTGCCGTTTATGAGGATGCCAACAGCTGCCTCGCAATGCCGTGATGGAAATTGTACTACCTCTGACTTTTCTGTGTCAAAGTGGACGGCATTCTCCTGCGCCCAATCCAGCAGGTGATCAACTTCCTTCTGAGCAGCGGCAGCAGACTCAGCAGTGGTGCGGCCAAATCCAAGAATGCCGATGTGGTCAGCGTAACTAAACCTTAGGTCGGTCTTATCGCTGCGCATTGGTTCTGCCATGTAGAGCAGGAAGAGAAGTGGAGAGATCGGCGAGCCCTATGGGACCCCGCAGACTAGCTGTCGCTCTGTCGTGACTCCTTCCAAGTGTCGTACTTAGACCATTCGTTGTGCAAGAAACGATGTCGTCCACTTTAGAGCTGGGTCTGGCCATCCTTGTTCTTTCATCCTTTTCACTAGGCGGTTATGAAGAACTGCATCAAACGCACCTTTTACGTCCAAGGTGACGAAAGTGGCCGCCCATCCTTGCGTGCGCGCCTCCTCGACATCGTGTACTACACTGGAGACTATGTCTATTGCTGAGCATCTCTAGAGTGCGCCGAATTGTTGCTGACCAACTATATCACAGGTCACTGCTAAGTGCGCCATCCGTTTTGCCAGAAGTCTTTCAAGCCCTTTACCAAGGCAAGAGATAAGGGCAATTGGTCTCCATCCTTTGACTGTTGTTGGGTTCCTTTTAGGCTTCTGTACAAGTACTTCTTCGGCCAATTTAAAGCAAGTCGGGTGCATGCCAAGCTGTATGCAAGCTCTGAAGAGTTTGACTTCGCATGGTCCAATTGTCTTCCAGTAGGCCACTAGCAGCTGTACTAAGACTTCATCTGCTCCCGGAGCCATATTTCCACGGCCGATGGTACATGCTCGGACTTCTTCCTCAGAGATGTCATCCTTCCATGGTATCCAATTATTGCTCGCGGCAGTGCATGGTTGTGATGGCCCTGCATCATAGTAATGAGTAGGGGTGCAATGACATAATGATTATTCTATAGTATAAGGAGTTACGCGGTATGTAACGCACGGGCCAGGTGTAAATTATGTACAGTTATAGATCTGTAGATGCTTTCTTTCCCTTCTCTTCCTTAGTTTTGAATCCTTTATATTATAATCCTGATTTGAGTATCTATTTGATTCGACTTCGTCATCTCCTAGCTCGTGCTCTCCCCGGACCCTCACAATGGTGGCAGGTCGTCTGATATTTGGTGTCTTGCCAGGAGAGAGTCTCGGAGAACTGTGGCTCGCTGTATCAGATCAGAGATGAGAACTCCATTGTGATTGAGGGGTGGGGGGCATATTTGTCTGTTTAGGACCAAACATTCTCATTAGCTTATAGACATCGCTCGGTGTGTTCATTTTTTCCACCTGCTGTGCTTGATGTTCTTTTTTGGCAGCTCTAATGACTGATCGGAGCTTTTTGGCGTACACAGCATGTTGGATGGGTAATTCAGCCGCCCGATATTCAGCCCGTGCTTCCTTGCACGCCGGAGTCCACCACGGGGCTGATTTACCGCCGTTTGCTCTAGGTCGAGTTCCTGTTGAATTTATGGCAGTCTTAAGCTTTAAGCAAAGTTCCTGGGCATAGTCTTCGACCTTTTCAATTGTATCTAAAACTGGTGGTAGACGGACTAATTTAGAGACAGTTCGCGCAAAATTAGGTAATCTTTCCCTCGTCACTCGAATCTTGCCCAAGTTGGGTCTCAATACTGAGGACTGGATCGGGATTATTCCTCGGATAGGAAGGTGGTCGCTGGTGACACATTCATCGTGGTCTACCCATGAACGGCTGCCGTTGATGTTGGTCCAGACTAGGTCCAAGGTATTTCCAGCTTGATGCGTAAGTTTTCCAACAATAAGGCTGGTTAGATTGTGATACTCTACCCATCTTTCAATCATGTCACTGTCGGTAAAGGGATCACATTTGGGTAGTGTGAATTGTTCTATGTATTTGCGGTATTCAGGTTGTTGTTAGGACACTGACAGGGATCTAACTTAGCTCATTAGCGAGGCGCTTGGAGTAGAGGAAGAAAGGGCAGAGGGGGAGAAGGAAAAGAGAGAGAGAACATTTTATGTATATCGAGATACCAGTTAATTGACATTATTCACCGACTTCGTGACGGCACCCAATTTGTATTACTTCGTGTTTTACCAACAGTCACCTTGCCCGTGGGGGCGAGTGACTCCGGGTTGCCAGGCGTAGTATACAGAGTTGAAATCACTCGTAGCGACCGAGTTCGGCGGCGGGTTCCAGTTGACAAGTGGTTGTATAGCTGATGTATCTCTAGGTGCCTTGTACGCGTTGAGGAAGGTGACTCCATTAACAAGCATCCAGCAATAGTCGCCCGTCAGCTTAGTACAGGGGAAAAGTTGCCTTGCTGATATCGTCCTATAATCCTTCCGGGTGTAGGTCACAGCCCTTGGTCTGACCTTTTCGCCACCATAAGGTAGATGACAAATATATCCAGGATGCGACATTATTTCTTCCTACCACCGAGGCTCTTGAATTAGAACAACGTCGAAACTCTGCTCGAATGCTCGGGCGAGTGCAATGTTCTGCGCTGGTCCTCCTCTACCAACGTTTATTGACATGAAACTTAGAGTAGAGGGGTGGCGGAAAGGGGCCCGTGTGGCGCCCTTTATGAGTGATTTTTTCGAATGGTCGCCTCTGTGACCTCAGTCACATTTAGCGTCTCATCTGTCATAAGAACCTCATAGCAGTTGCTGGAGCTGTTTTGGCTAATTCAGTGGCGGCTTTGATGTCAGCCTTTGCTTGACAAACGGCAGTTTTTGCTCGGATTACCGCGGCATATTTGCGTTGGCTAGCGTTCCTGATTCTTTCGAGGGTTTCCTTAGAGGCCATTCCGGACTTATTAGGGCGAGCCAGGCAATCTCGGCTGTCTGATCTATTGGGGCCACCGCAATTCCGGCACGTGGTATGTGGTTAGCATTCTGAGGTGGTGTAACAGTTCTGATAAATAAAGCTTGGGCGTTCATATTTCGAAAGGTAAGTTTATTTACTAACTGAAGAACAAGACTGCTGCTACACTCATTGCCCTATTTATATACATGATCCCAATATTTCAAACACTAGTCTCTGTCCTCTAGTCCAGCTCCCACTATTAAAGTGTGGGCTAGTTACCAACGATGTTTCGTGCACGGGCAGTACCAGACTTTCAATACCAGCGTATCTTAGCGCTGAGGTAATGAGTATGCATGTGATGAATAGCACAGACTATAGGCAATCTACCGGCTTACTAGCCGCCACAGGTGGAATGCATTGTTGAGGTGCAGTTCCAGCATACTGGGGCACGCGAGCAACTCTGGATACCATGGTATAAGAGACATCGCTTGCATTGGCTCACAGTTTGGCGTGGCTGATGTCGAACAGCGATTCCCGAGTCATTGAACAGTCGGAAGCCTGGTTTAGGGAGGGTCACTCTTTCGGGATGAGCTACCCATGTCTGGTATGGGGCTCCGACTCTCCCTTTTCAATGAGGTTGAACCCTTACCGGAACCTTATTAGTGACTCGGAGGATTTCATCTGCTATCATCTCGTCGATGACAACTACTTTGCCTGGGAGTGTGTGAATTGCGACGGGAATTGTCGCAATACGAAGGGCCACCAAATCTGAGGCCTCCTCCAGGATTGCGTCTACCTGGACGAAAGATTCAGCAGAGTCCAGAAGGAGCTGTCGTATCTCCTGGTTTTTGGCTCGAAGTGCGAAGCCAGTCGGAACACGGTATACATGTTCAATATTCTGCGGTGGAAGCTTGAGCACTTTTGCTGCCGCATCTCGCACACCGGCTGGCAAAAGAGCGCGCCAAGCATGTTCTTTTCTGAGTCGAAGAAATAAACGATTATCTTTTGGGGCAGTTTTCGAAGCCTTTGCTAGAGGTATTGTTGGTGCCGAGGGTTCGTTGTGGACCCGCACATCTTTCACAGGTGCTGCCGGTGTATGGAGGCCAGTTCGGGTAACTGTTGCCCAGGTAGGCTTGACCAAAGTTATCCTCGCCTGGTTCTCTTTTTGTAGCTGCTCTGGCTGCTTTTCTATTGATTTTTTCACGATCTTTCCGCCATGATTCTAGCAATTTAATCGTGGGGGGAGGTTGGGAAGGACTGTTCCTGGTCCCGACATCATGAATTGAGCTACTGCAGCTCTAAGGTAGACTTTCATGGAGTCTATAAATTGAACACTCGGCCCTTTGGATAGAGGTGCGAGTGCATTCTCCACACCGTTGATGGTAGCGGTGCATATTGTAAGGTTAAACGCGGTCTGGGCCGTCCGCTGTTCTTCGGCTTCAAGTATGGCTCGAAGCTCGGGAGAACAAGTCGCAATGTTCTTGGAGCTACTATCGCTGCAAGAAGATTGATTGTTTCCACTTGCTCTCGGAATGGTATTCTGAGGGGTTGTGGTGGACGCGGCTAAGTCGGCATTTTTTGCGTCAACATTAGATGTACGCTTCATGGCCGGCACAGTAATCTTCCTTGTGTTTATATTGACGAGAGCCTCTGAGGCCTGACCGTCTTCCGGCTCCTGTATATTCCACCTCGAGCTTTCAAGACCCTCTTTGATATATTGGCTGATGGCTGCATCACCCATCTCAACATCTGGGTTTGTGAAGTTCGAGTCTTCTTCGAAGGCTCTTTTCATTTCGGTCATGTCAAGCTCCATTTTTCGCCCATCTATCGAGCTCAATGGTATGTTATTTTTTGCCAAGCGCTTTTTCAGCCCGGTATTCGCTCTATCAATGTTTCTTTGAAGGCGAATAGATCACGATGATTTGGTAGGCCCCGGAGGCATGTTGGAGATCCGAGGTCTTGCTACTGATAGAATTCGGATAATTTAAGTGTATGTGAGTCGGAAGGGAACGGTAATGGTTTTGTTTTGTTTTGTTCATTAACGTGCTAGGTTACATGACTACCGTTGCACTCCTGCTGGAGCTTAAGCACGAGTGGAGCCGGGCCGGATCAGGTCAACTACCGTGAAGTACAGATAAACCTCGTTCCACTTAAATGACCGGACCACCTCAGACCTCACCTATATGTTGAATCATACCAAGCCTAACTGGAGAGCAAGACTGAGTACCTGTACGCGGTGTCCTCTACGAACCTGGTAGTGAAATATTCTCCCAGAGCCAAGTTCAGTCAAATTTCGCAATATCAAAGAAGTTGGCCCACGAGGTAATTATTCAAAATACTCCGACACGTCAATTTTTCACTCCCAACGAGTCCGAATCCTATCCAAGCCTCATCAAGTCTACAAGTACGACCTAGTACATCCTCATTTCAATGATCACACCTCTTGTCGACTTTCTCTGGCCTTAGCTGGTCACCAAATACACGCCCACGCCGATATTTATACTCGACGAAGGACACAAAGCGTGGCGCACAAATCTGGAAGACAGTTCTTTGGGATGGACGTGAGAGGGATAAGGACAAGTTCACGAGATGATGCAGAGAATGGATACAGTCTCGACGGGCATGAATTTTCGAATTTTGGCAAGGAGTTTTTACATATTGAGCTTTTTAAGTGCCAAGTATTCGGTTGTGGGAGTGCAGGCGACACTATAAACACCACCATGGTTGGACGGTGCCGTGGTACATCGTCTTGGCCGGTCTGCCAAGTAGAGTCTGGATAGCTTGGACACATATCCCACTTGAGACAGTAGATCGCTGGTTTGAATCCTACAAAACACAACAACATTTCTCGCGGCGCCGGTATGCATGGATGACGAAGGCATGCTTGGATAACCAAAGGTTTTGAATTTCTCTTTGGTGGGTACTTACCGAGGAAGGTCGACTGTTTGTGTAAGCGAACATACCTCATAGTGATGTTTGCGAATGAAATCCAGAGTATGAGTGTCTCTAACTTCAAAAGAGTCATCCAACATGTATAAATAGCACCGGTCATGTGTCACAGCTAGATAGCTGAATACACATTAAATGATTTAAAAAAAATACCAAGCCTTACCGTTCAGAAATCCGCTGTATTCACGCGGTAGCGCAATTTCCTCCTCAACCTCGGCCACCACGCGCCCGGGCCCTTGACATCCTCATTGACCCCGAAATATAAATGCCGTCCAAGATCTCATCGTTGCTCTAGCCTTGCACCTTCATATCGTATCGTTGGGTTGATTTCGTCATTGGGGATTTGTGTAATCCCCTCGGTGTATCTTCCCTCTTCTTCCTCCTATGTTCACGTCCCGTTTCCATCATGACTTTCCTCATTATGGCATGTGTAGGTAGGTGATCGGACGAGTGTAGAGGTGGATCGCAGGTATAGGATCGACTGAGAAATGCTTCGCCGCGAATATAAAAGGAGTTTGAGAGATGTCGGGTGTTTGAATACGACCCCCAGACGGACCTAAATCCATTCGTGAATCGTATGTTAGTGGTGATGAGTTTTTGTTCAACTTTGTTCCGACTGTGAAATCTCTGCCGACTGATTTATCGACCAAAATATCAAGTGCAACTCCTTCAAGTCGAAAATCCACCAAGTAAAATTCATCCCACCATTTTTCGTGACTGAGGCTCGGCTCTGGGATAATATTTCGCTCCTAGATTCGTAGAGGGCACCACTGACAGGTGTTCAGCCTTCGCCCTCCGGAACGGTAATGGTAATGGGGTGTCTAATCAATTCTCTCACGAATATTCAGGACTTTTACCACTGGTCATACAGGGCATGACCCTCAACATCTGTTGGAACACATCAAATAAATTAATTTAATATTGAAATAGTAGCCTGAATTTTAATGGTAGATTCTAGAAGTCCTTCGTGGCCTTAGACTCAGAAGGGACTATAGTAAAAATTCTTAACTTATCTTATCTTACCACTGGTTATGTGTCATAGCTAGATAGCTGCATACGCAATTAAAATCTGATACAAAAGAAAATGTAAAAAATAAAAACGGCAACATCGGCTTAACCAGAATCGTCTTAATAGGGGTCTAACTGGACCGTGGTGCCACGGTCTCAAGTTTGCATTGGGGCTCTGGCAGGGGGGTTAGCGTGTAAATTAAGACGCCTTAGGCATAGTCACCTTCCATATTGGAATTAGCCCCCGTATTTGTGCAAATTTTTGAAAAATTTTGCATGGCAGTTTTTATCCGGACACCATAGTTTGCAGTGGGTCTTTCCTTCGCACTAAACTTATTGGTATAATGATCGGCTGCATAACATTTGTGCATTTTTGCTACTCGACCTTGTAACTTATTTACAAAAGTTCAACAGTTATCGAATTACAAAATAGAACCCCAGCCTTATCTTAACCTTGGATCGGAACGTGTGGCTGGAATATCTTCAGGCCTCAATATCTGGTTGGTCCCCTATCCGCATCTATCACAGCCTGACATCCTGCTGGCATACTCTGAATGAGTCTCAAATGATCTTCGGAAGACACGGAATCCCATACCTCCTTTACGATCTTGCGAAGACTATCGTGAGTACGCTGCTTTCCGCCACCCAGATTCGGACAATGATGCTGGATGTAATCCTTCATCCTATTCCAAAAAGCTTCAATCGGGTTAAGATCAGGCGAGTTGGCCAGCCAGAAAATCGGTTGAATGAGCCTCTGGCTCATATCTTCCATTGTACTTGCTGCTGTGCGGGAAGGAGCATTATCCTGCATAACGGAAAGCCAAGGTCTCATCAAGACCATGCCATTGATAAGAGAAACTATTTTCTTGCAATATTTTTGAGAGTTGTTGGATCCCCACTCCTTCTCCCAAATAAACAGGGGCATTTTTCTGGCCCTGCGAGGCAAACCCAGAACATCCGGCCGACCCTATTCGATTTTTCTCCAACACAATCAGCATTGTGTTTTTGGGAAGTCTAGCTCATAATTTTAGAGCACCAAAATACTATCTTCTTGTAGAGGAATATACAAACACTTCTTGTCACCCATTTTCTAGAATGTCTTCCGTACTCTACTCAACTTTCGTCCGTCCATAAAACTGACGTCCAGTCTTCATATGTCCAATTGAGATGAGCTTCGGCTCATTCTCTGCGTGTCTTCATAGTTTTCTGAGATACTGGAGTCTTGAGACGAGCCACATGTTGCTGACATCCTTTTTTTTTCAGTTCTCTTTGTATTACCCGCTCGCTAACACCAAGATGTCTAAAGGGGCCAGAGGCGAGTTCCAAAAATATTTTGCGGCGGTTTTCAGGTGAAGACTCAACGGAAGATATAAACTGAACAACATCATCTACTTTCAGTCTTCCGGATGTTCTTTTTCTCTTTTTGGGTGAGACATTTCCGCGGCGCAGTAAATAACTAACTTGGCCCCAAAAAATGCCCAGTTTCGCGGCAATCTGCGTCTGGTTTTTGCCAGATTCATGGGGCCCATAAATCATAATTTTTTTAATTTTAATTCGTTAATTTTAATCTTTTGCCTTCCTTAAATGTTTTGATCTCTGGATAATTGTTTGATTCGAGGTGTTGATGGTGGGGTTTGAGGTGGACTCATTTCCAAAGTAAGGTTAGTATAGAGTGAAGCCATATGCCTGCTGAATAAAAATGGGTTTATTTGAGAATTTTAAATCTAATTGTCACTCAAGCACAAGATGAGAAGAGCTGTGGGAGGGCAAGACTGAACACCTGTACGCGGTATCCTCTACGAACCTGGGAGTGAAATATTCTCCCAGAGCCAAGTTCAGTCAAATTTCGCAATATCAAAGAAGTTGGCCCACGAGGCAAAAATCCAAATTACTCATCCACTTCGTTATTTCGCTCCCAACGAGTTTGACCCCTATCCAAGCCTCATCAAGTCTACAAGTACGACCTAGTACATCCTCATTTCAATGATCACACCTCTTGTCGACTTTCTCTGGCCTCAGCTGGTCACCAAATACACGCCCACGCCGATATTTATACTCGACGAAGGACACAAAGCGTGGCGCACAAATCTGGAAGACAGTTCTTTGGGATGGACGTGAGAGGGATAAGGACAAGTTCACGAGATGATGCAGAGAATGGATACAGTCTCGACGGGCATGAATTTTCGAACTTTGGCAAGGAGTTTTTCGAATTGGGCTTTGTGCGCGCCAAGACTTCGCTTGCGAGAGTGCAGTTGACACTATAAAAACAAGCAGACGATGGAAGGTGTTGTGGTCCGGCTCCTGGTGTTGTGGTCCGGCTCCTTGTGGTGTTCTCCGGTATAGTTTGAGTAGCCTGGGCACCTACTCCACTTGAGAAGGAGATATCTCAGATCATATTTCGCGCGGAGAAAAGTTGAAAGATGATGGAGGCATGTCTGGATAACTCAGGGTTTTTGAGAAGTTCCCCTGGGTGGGTATTCATGGATGAAGGTTGACTTGGGGTGAAGAAAAAGCCGCCATCACCTCGCAGTGGTACTTGCAAATGAAATCTGAGGCATGAGTGCTCTTCCTTAACGATGAATCATCTATTCTGTACTTTTCTTTGATATTGTGTAATAGCTAGATAGCTGCATACGCAATTAAAATCTGATGCAAAAAAAAAAAAAAAAAAAGGGAAGAGCTGTATAATTTTTTAGCGATCGGCAGATAGTAAGGTGATGGAAAGGATCTGGAGAGCGGGTTGGATTTGCATAAAACTGAGGGCGACAAGGAATCAAATTGTGCCCTTAGTTTAGGCCATGAAATACAGGACAAAAGTTATGTACCCTGTCGAAGTAGGCGCTAACAGGGGTCTGTCAACTGAAGCGAATATTCGCCCCACTAAAAACCACTGCACACTTGAAATCGTGGCTACAGGGTAGATCTACTTCACGGTAGCTAACCTGATCCGGCCCGGCCCCTCTCGTGCTTTTTTTCTTTTTTTTTTCTTTTGCATCAGATTTTAATTGCGTATGCAGCTATCTAGCTATTACACAATATCAAAGAAAAGTATAGAATAGATGATTCATCGTTAAGGAAGAGCACTCATGCCTCAGATTTCATTTGCAAGTACCACTGCGAGGTGATGGCGGCTTTTTCTTCACCCCAAGTCAACCTTCATCCATGAATACCCACCCAGGGGAACTTCTCAAAAACCCTGAGTTATCCAGACATGCCTCCATCATCTTTCAACTTTTCTCCGCGCGAAATATGATCTGAGATATCTCCTTCCCAAGTGGAGTAGGTGCCCAGGCTACTCAAACTATACCGGAGAACACCACAAGGAGCCGGACCACAACACCAGGAGCCGGACCACAACACCTTCCATCGTCTGCTTGTTTTTATAGTGTCAACTGCACTCTCGCAAGCGAAGTCTTGGCGCGCACAAAGCCCAATTCGAAAAACTCCTTGCCAAAGTTCGAAAATTCATGCCCGTCGAGACTGTATCCATTCTCTGCATCATCTCGTGAACTTGTCCTTATCCCTCTCACGTCCATCCCAAAGAACTGTCTTCCAGATTTGTGCGCCACGCTTTGTGTCCTTCGTCGAGTATAAATATCGGCGTGGGCGTGTATTTGGTGACCAGCTGAGGCCAGAGAAAGTCGACAAGAGGTGTGATCATTGAAATGAGGATGTACTAGGTCGTACTTGTAGACTTGATGAGGCTTGGATAGGATTCGGACTCATTGAGAGTGAAAAATTGACGTTTCGGAGTATTTTGAATAATTACCTCGTGGGCCAATTCTATGATATTGCGAAATTTGACTGAACCTGGCTCTGGGAGAATATTTTACTACCAGGTTCGCAGAGGACACCACGTTCATGTGTTCAGTCTGGACCTCCTATTTAGGACATGCAGGTCCTCTCTTCCTACAGGCCAAAGATACCTATGCCTCCCATACAGCCCCCCTTAAACAGCACTACCCCTCACAAGTCCTCGTTCGATTATACACTTAGAGGAGCCCTTTACCCGTCATCATCTTCCCTCTCAGGCCAACATAACGATGGCCATTTGCGGGTGTATGTTGACTCTTCTGAAGCCTTCGAAGAGGCTGGCCAGCTGGGCGCTGCAGACTTGTGTGTACCTCGGGAAATTCACCCTCTGCCTTTCTAGCCTCCTTCCAACTCCCTCTCGAAAGTCATACTGAAATGTCAGAAAAGTCTTGATAGAGCGTGATTGCTGTTTGGTAGCTTAGCCCAAATTCTTTTGTGCCGTCCAGGGCGCTGAGGAGTGCCGTTGACTCATCGACAAAAGAAGCACTCCTAGCTACTTAGGCAAAATCTCGGTCTCGGTGCCCACAAACATTCCAAAGTTGAAAACCACTCGAAAATATCGGTCTCAGCATGGTTTTCAGAGACCTGTTCCTCCTCTCGCTCCACATCCCAGCCGCCTGTTCTCCCTCAAGTTGTTTGTCCCATTAGAGCAACAGTCCCCCACAAGCCATGACTTAGGCTTTGTATTTTTCGACTTGATTCCTCCTTGCGGAGATAAATAGAGTCGTAATTATGTAGTGAGAGATGGCTGGAAATTAAAGGAGCAAGCTCCTGTTTGCAATTGGAGCAACTTCTTTATTGGTCGTTGAGGCGAGATGATGCGTAGTTAGAAGGTGGTTGAGAACTCAGATGAGAATGATAAGAGAGGCATTGTTGAGAAATTATCAAGGGGAGATATGCATGTGTTTGCTTTCGACTTCGATTCGGATGCGATTCTTCTTGGCTGTCCCAGATATGCAGGGCATACTGAGCGATTACACCGGCACCACTGGAAGGTGAAGAATTCGTTTTTGCCGGCTACTGTTAACGTTGAATGAGTATGTTTATTATCCTAATGAGTCTATGACTATGTTAGGACATGCGGGCCCTTTCTACTTCCAGGCTGGGAGTATCTATACCTCTAGTATTGTACACCCTCCTTTGCCCTCTTCACGACATCTTTCCAGCAGTAATATCCCCACAGGACTCCATTTAAGTACAAACGAAGAGGAGCCGTTATCCCGTGAGTAACTCCCCTATCTAGCCAGCGTTGCGGCGGCTATTTGCTGGTGTGTAGCTGCAGGGAAAAGTCTCAAAAACCACTGGGTGCGAGGCTCTCCTATGAAGGAGAGGCCTGCCGGGCGCAGCAGACCTCTGTAGACCGAGGAGCGTCTCTCAACCTTCCTTTCCTCCTCCTTATTCTCCTGAATAACGTCAAAAAGATTCTCTGCACTTTTGCTAAGATTGAGGGCAGTTATTGCCCTGTACCTTATAGTGACAGCCCGTTGCTGTAGCTGCAATTCACTTTATAAATCTTTATTCAGGCGAGTATACCGCAATAGATCATTGTGAGTCTTCATTGATTACTCAGAAGAGTGGACTTTATGGTTTCCATCTTCTCCTAATTATGCAGGAGGTTATGACAATTTACACATTTCTAATTTACTCCTGTATAACTACATCTGCAATTTGACTACCACTATTCATCCCCAAAAACATTACATGATCATCAATCGAAGTTAATTGTATCATATTGTTAGATTGCTTCTCAATTGTTTACGCAAGACCCAGCTCTTGGTAGAAGGCTTCTGTGCTCGGTTTACGACCGAGGAAGTCTACCAGCGTCTTCATCTCGTCTTGAGAGCCACCCTTCTCAAGAACCATATGTCGATACCGACGTCCTTCTTTCGGGTCCATGGGGTCTTTTTTAAATACACTATAGAACATGTCTGCGCTATATACTTGACTACTCAAGTACCCATAGTATCCTGCATCATATCCACCGATCAAATGGCCAAATGTGGCTTGACCGTGTCCCCAATCGCTCTTCTGGCCAAGAGCTTCGGGTCCCTTGATCCCTGAGATCTGAGCGCGAAGTTCATTGAACAACTCCGACAACTTAAATGCCTCAGCCTCCTCATGGTCTTTTGGGGTATGAATAGTCATATCGTATATACCAAAATGAAGTTGACGTAAGTTAAAAAGAGCATCATTAACATGCTTTACACTCATTTGCTTTTCAATTAAATCATCCGGAATTTTCTCGTTCGTTATATAGTGACTGCTAAGAGATTTTAGTTGTGATGGAGTCCAGCACCAATTCTCGAGCATCTGACTGGGTGCTTCAACAAAATCACGAACGACAGAAGTACCATGGAATCGCGAGTATCTGGTTCGCCCCGCTAAGTCATGGATGCCATGTCCCAATTCATGAAATAGTGTCACTACTTCATCATGTTTCAGCAGAGAAGGCTTTGTAGCGGTTGGCTTCGAAAAGTTACAGACTAGAGCTGTCGCAGGGTAACGTCGAGTGCCATTGGGATAAAGAAATCCAGGCTGTAATGAAAAGTTGGCAGCGTGACCGTATTTGCCTGGCCGTGGATGAAGATCTAGATAGCTTTATAGAATCATTATTGTCAGTTGTAATTCAAAAAAGGTATATCACCCTGACGTAATTAAGACTTACAGATAGCCAACAAACCCACTGCCTTCTCCCTCATCATCCCATACAGAAAAAATTTTGACGTCTTCATGCCATGTAATATCCTCAGCCCTACCAGTACCTACGGTAGAAAAATTTGTCAAATATGCAGGATATAATTGCGAGATACGTACTAGATATTTTTGCTCGGTCTTCACCCACCACCTCAATAAACACAAAGCCAAAGAGCTCTTCAAAAATCTTCAACATGCCTTCGATAGTGCTTTGAAGTGGGAAGTATTCTGCAATCTTCTGTTCATCGATAAAGAACTCCTTTTCGATCATCATTCGACTGTAAAATCTCGAATCCCAGAGATAAAAGTTACCGTCGAAGGTAGTTTCAAGTCCCCGTTGCGTAAGGTCTTCTTTTTTAATATCCAGAAGATGCTTCATTTCTTTAACGCCGCCAGCAGCTAATCTTGAGCGTAGATCACCTAAGAACTCATTTACAGTTGCAGGAGTTTTGGCCATCTTGTCTTCGATGCGAAAGGTCGCGTGATCTGGGTATCCTAATAGCCTTGCTGCTTCATCTCGAAGTACTATGGCTTCTTTGAAAAGTGGGATATTTTGGTTGCACTAATATATGTGAGCATAATTATGGGAGGGCTGAACGGACTGAAAACGTCCTACCTTATTCTCATTTTCAATTGTCACTCTTTTTCTGATCTCAGAGTCCAGAGCGAACTTAAGGGTAGGGAATAAATCTGGGTACTTGAATGTAAATCGAATCTTACCCTCATTTTCACCCGACCCCTTCTCAAAACCTTGCAGCACGTCTTCTGGGACTCCTTCCAGCTCTTTAGGGTTAAACCAAATTTCGCCATTTTCTTCATTTAAATTCTTCTGGAATTCTATCTCAATCAGACTTAGCCGTTTTTTTATTTCCTTGAAACGGTCTCGTTTTGGGCCCTTTTCTATGCCCAAACCATTACGTATGTAGCTCTTCCTTTCCTTTTCTAGCAGTCGCATACTTTCTGTGTCCAGTGCCTCGTTGCTAGGCTTTTTCATTTCCTTCTCATAAGCAGCATTGACGATACCAAAAATGTCTTCTCGCATCCCTGCTTCGATACTGAAATCTTCCATAATTTCTTCAGCCTTGCTTGAAGCGTCACGCAACTCTGAATTAGTGCTGACGGCTTGATAGAAGCCAATAATACGTGTTTCCAAACCTGCTAGATCTTCTTCCTCTGCCATAATTTTAACCGTGTTTGCAAAATTGGCATTGTCTACTGTTACATTCTCGACTATTTTATCCATTTGTAGTCGAGTCTTTTCACAGATTCGCTTTGAATCATTGATAAGAGAGGAAGCCGTAGCAGTGAAAAGCGGTGGTGCCTGTGGCGGCGTACGATATTGTTTGGGCGCCATGGAACTGGAGGATATGAGAGCTGTTTGAGAGGAGCTGAGATACCCAACAGGAATAATTTGATGAGATAGTCGACCTAGTCGTGCTCCAAATCGTCCGAATGAAGCCAGAATGAGAGCAAATGTTATGAAAACGATGCCTGCGAGCCAGAATTGTGCTCGCCAGGTATAACGGGACGCCAGTTCTGCGGTTGGCAATAGTGTATCCGAAGGCAATTGGTGCCTTTCTGATAAGGTTAAACTGTGTTTATGTCAGAATTCTTTTCCAATTCACTTCTGCAGTCAATGTTTCTTTTGCTAATGCTGCAGGTGCGGGATGGTGGGGATAATGATGTTCTGTACAATTGACCGCATGGGAGCATTAGTAGTTCGCTTCATGATGGATCGACTCCCGGCTCCAGCTCTAACACAAGGGTTGTCTATCTATGCTTACTCGCGGCATACATGAGTCCGCGCGATACTTGCTACCATACCCTCTTCAGCCATGAGCGTTCAGATCCATACCTATCATTGCCTGTGTACAGCACTCATTCTCGCCTCAACTCACAGCCTTTCTATGCTTCCTCGTCGATCTGTAGATAATGACGCAATTGATGCGGCTATCATCCTTCCTTTTCCCGAGATCTCACCGATGCCAAATGATCTCGACCTGAATCTTCCGCAGGAGGGATACTCGCTCTTACTAGGCTTAGACAAGGACTTAGACTCAATTAACGTGCGGAGAATCCGTGGGGTGGAGCGACGATTCCTCTACAGATGCTCAAAATGTCAGATGGTGATAGGTTACGAGTTAGTTCAAGAGAAAGACATTGATATGATTGATGGCAATGATGTTTACGGATCGAATATGGGAACTCAGCCAACTTATTGTGGAAAAATAATCTACATACTACCAGGTGGTCTAATGACGACTGAAGTGATGGTCGGCACCACAAATATTACCGTGGCACAGGTCCAAATTGGACCAACAGTGGCTGCTGCCCTCGAATAGTTGTTTAGTTAAAGGCGCCCCTGCCAGACCTAACATTTTAGGAATTTTGTGTTATAACATCATAGATGTGAGCCCAGCAAATTCATGAACTTCATAAGTTCTTCCATAAAGGTTAGTCTAAATATTTTTGCGCCAATTATCCGTCCAACGCCTCCCAGTACGTCGAACCACTATTATTCAGGTCCAGAATCCTTTTCCATTTATTATCGAGAGAAATTTATCAGATGCTTTGCCTACCATTATTTTGTTCAATGGCTAATTCGCGAGGATTGTGCGCACTAGGTCTTAGCATTTGTTAGGTGATGGCGTTAATGGAAGCGATATCAGGTTCTTCTTACCAGTGTAATTGATCTCTCCACTTGAAACGTTCACTGCTTTCAACAACTCATCGACTTCCTCGTCACTCATTTTCTCTCCCAGATTTGTCAGAATGTAGCGTAGTTGTCCAACACCAATAAAGCCTGTCATCTCCTTGTCGAAGACTTGAAAACCACGGCAATATTCTTCTGGCTCACCTGGCTCGCGGAAGCCGCCCGGTCTATTGAGTACCTTTGAAAAAGTTTCGAAGTCAACTGCGTCGTAGTGGTCAGCAAGTTAATGCTTCTTTCATTCAGATCTTGAAGCTGAGTACTCAGCGTCAAAGGTTACCAACAGTCTGAACCAACATTCTTTTCTAAATCCCTTATCTCTGCCAGGGTAGGATTTTGGCCACAAGCTCTTAATAAATCTCCTAAGCTTTCCACCTGTACGCGCTGGTTTCCACGTTTGTCAAATAAGGCGAAAGCCTCCTTGTAGTTTGTGCTGGCCTGTTGATCGTTAGTTCATTTTGGGTGATAAATATTACTATCCAAGTATGGTTGAGGACTTGACTCGAAGTTAATCGTGACTGCTTTGAGAAATATAGAGATCTACTTCGGGCAATCTGATGGATTTGTACTTTTAGATTTTACTAATAATTTATCTTTGGAACCGTTGGATTATTATCGATCTCTTACAAAAGAGACCATTGAGGTGATAACATGTTGCCATAGCCAACAATACATGCAACTTCCGGAAAATGAAAGGCTTACCATAATGATTTGGTAACTAACAAGATCTTACGGGTATATTTTGAGCCAAGTAGGAAATGATAATTTAATTATCGCTGAGATCGGAAATGACTCCTTCGTAATAGAATAGATAGGTTAGCAAGTAGTTTGGATGTGTGTTGCGGGTTGAAATGAAGTTAGGAATGGTTTGGCACGGCAACAAAGCTGTGGGTAACACCAGTGGCCAAATTGGTAGCCCTCGTATCAGGCTTGACAGCTTAGTCATCACGCTCCGTCTTCGGGCCAGATAAATAATTCAATTATCCTTACTCGGCGCCTTTAGGACCAAGCAGGTTTTTAGAGTGTGAGTGTTTATTGTCCCAAAAAGTCTATAACTATGTAAGGACATGTAGGTCCTTTTTGCCTACAGGCCGGGAGTATCTATGCCTCGGGTAGTGTACTCCCTCACGACTTCTTTCCAGCAGTAATACCCCCACAGGTCTTCACTCGAGTACACGCTAAAAGGAGCCGTTATCCCGTCATTATCTCACCTCTCCAGCTAACTAAACGATGGCCATTTTCGGGTGTGTAGTTGCTGGGAAAAATCTCAAAAACCACTGGGTGCGGGACTCTCCTATGACGAAGAGGCCGGCAATCCGGGCGCAGCACACCTGTATATACCCAAGAGCGTCTCTCAACCTTCCTAGCCTCCTCCTTACTTCTCCCCTGGTTCATGCCACAGGAAAATCCTAAGGTCATGAAAGGATATCAGCAAATTCTTGCCTAAGAGTGACTGTCATGAGGAGGTCTAGGCTAGCATCTAAAAGTCGTTACGGACGTGGGGTTGTCGAGTAACTCATGTATTTCAGATGCCCTCCTGGCTAGTAGATTCGGAGGTATAGATTGGTAGGGACGATATTTTTGACTAGTCGAAATCTGATTTTCTTGAGGGCGGAAGAGTCTTTTACTTTGCTTTCGTGGGCTTTTTGTTGGCCCGCCGGTGAGTAGCATATGTTGTAATATAACGAGGGCTTCTCTGACTACCGTTGTAGCGTTTCGTACTGCATTATCTTTCCTCATTCCCAGCATCATTATCATCGTCTTGGTCATCCTATGTGTTATCGGAAGCGTATCTTTGACGGAGGGAGAGATAACTTAGCTCAAAGTTGATAAGGTGTGACTCAATTTCGGCTCTGCAGACTCTACCGTGAGAGCTGGAGGTTCGTAGGTGACACCACTGACAGGTGTTGAGAATAGTCCCCCCAAGCAGGTTTTCCGGAGTATGTATTTCGCATTGAATGACTCGAGTTGACATTTGGAAAAGTCACAGTCAGATTTCATTTGCTAGTACCACTCGATATTAACCCTTACGGCGTAAAATTTCCTCTGTGCATACCCATCACAAGGAAAGGCAGGAAAACCCATGGTTCTTCGGGTGTGCTTTCGTTACCTCACAAGTACGATATCACCGCGAGAGAATGTGATGTGTGAATTCTTTTCGATTCGAACGAACTTTCTCCAGTCTTAATTGTGGTAGCTGTTCAAGATACCCGCAATCTACTCGCGAGAAACAGCCCGAAAAGTGTACTATTGCACTATTCAACCCTGGATCTTCAGGGGGGCTATTCCCAACGCCTGTCAGTGGTATACCTCACGAACCTCCAGCTCTCACTGTGTAGTCTGCAGAGCCGAAATTGAGTAACAAAGTCCTCACTTCGACGAGGATTCCCAATAGCTTGCGCGGTCTGTATCGTCTTCATCTCTCAACGTATCCCCCTATCACCATTATCAAGAAGCTAAGCACGATTAGATCAGATCAGATGATAGGGTCGGAGCCCTTCTCATCACCAACCCTTGATCATGGAGGAAAAGCCATCCGATGAGTTTCCGGAGCACAGCTGGCACCTGATACGCAAATAGTTGATTGGATCAAGTCGGCCTCGAATGTTACATTGAAGGGAGATATTGACGGACATGCGCACTTCGTGCAGTCCGGGTGTCTAGGCCTCACCTGGCTGGGGCTGCTGGTTTTTTGTGACTTTTTCTCGTGCACGCAGTTTTCATTGCCACCTCTCTTTTGGGTAGAAGGTTCCGTTGAAAAGGTGGCTGAATTCCGCGGTTAAACACTGAGCTGAATGGCTATTCATCACGGTGAATAAATCAATTATCTTGCAAATAAAAAAAGAGGATAGGAGCACTTTACAAGGTGTGACCTGGGTCTGAGAAGAGCGCGATGTGCTAAATAGTCTAAGACTCAAGTAGTACAGCAAACTTTTAAAAAATATCCTGGATATTCAAGCTAAGTACTTTAGTCATTGAGCAGCCCGCAATTGGAAAGCAAAGGGGAGTTGGAGTGATAAATCAAAGACCACAAAATTGACCTAGCCAGATTGCCAAACTCAACGTGAATAGGAAATGATAGGTAGCGGAACAATAGGTATTTGTAATGAGCCAATTTATTATCTCACAATAGAGCCGGATTACACAAAAGACTCCTTAGCTGGATGATCGTCCACATGTGGTTTATTCTATCACGTAATCATCCTATCAAGTATCACATATCCTGAACTTCAAAACAGAATGTGTACCTGGCATTGACTAAATTTCTTTTGTTTGCCGCGATAATACAACGATTCATACAACCTGCCAGCCAAAAATTTGACTAATTGTTCGCTATGCCTAAGTTGGCAACTGAAGATTGCGCTCGTTCCTTTTTTGAAGCCAAATACTTTGCCGTCGTCGGCGCCAGTAACGACACCGCTAAATTTGGCCACCAAGTATTGCATTGGTATGTGCGACATAGCTTCGCGGTGACTCCCATCAACCCAACGAAGCGACGGATTCTAGTTCCCTCACCATCGTCTGCCCATCAGATGCAGGCTTTGGACACACTGGCTAACCTGTCCGCTATACCAAACCCAGAGCAAACATCTGTAAGTATCGTAACTCCACCAAACGTGACACACAAAGTCTTGCAAGACGCAAGTCATCTCGGCTTTCACGGGGTCTGGCTGCAGCCAGGTACTTACGACGATGAAATCATAGAATATGCCCTCGAAAATTTTGGAATAGTAGTTGCTGGTGATGGGGGTATTCACGATCAAGGTTGGTGGTTAGTATCTCGTCCTCCTCGCCAAATAATAACTGATCCATCGACAGCGTGCTTGTGGACGGGGAACAATTTGTCTGAGTTAGTGTGCGAAACACTAGGAATAATTATTTAGGGTGTTCTTAACACTGGATGCTAAGTTCACATCTGGAGAGCTTTTGCCCTTTAAGTTATCACCAGGAAGCACACATCCAATGTCTAGCCGTTGAAAACATTATTTCTCGCTATAATTGTGACTATGTACACATCTTAAGTATCTAAGATCTTATCTGTTCGACAAGACTACATTACACAAAGAATTTATAGAACAACTAAAATCCTCGAATCCGCAGTACCCTTACATGAATTCTTTACACCTTTAAAGTTTATTGCAGAATACATGACAGGGCTAGATTTAAATTCTAGACCCGTTGTCATCCCTATTTTGAAGTATGTTAAATTCTCAAATTTAAAGGGTTAACTTAAGCTGAGAACGCATCACTAGTGCCAAAATGGGAACCTAGTAACCGGATAACTGTGTATGTGGATTATTTTCGAGGGTATATCCTGCCTTAGAAGTGATCAATACAGTCAAGTTTGGGTACAACCCAAATTTATATTGCACTTTTTTTCGAGGACTAGAAAGAACTTGCGTTTAAGTGTCAACTGAACTACATTTATTGCTTACAAGTATTGCATGTGTATATTTCAAGCTGAAAAATACAAGATAGGTATACTCGGACGCCTGTGGTAATTGGTATCATCATTGGTGGAGGTCATAGTTTCCAAAAATATCTGGCGTATTGAAGACGGTAGTATTATTTTCAGTACAACTTTGTACGATGAAACTGGTCGTATCTGAGCGTAATGGGAAAAAATGTTGAAAGTTAAAGATACAAGTCTGCGAGAACTCAGGGTGACAAGAATTTTTAGCAGCCTTCTTTCATGAAAGGCGTGGTATTATTTCCCATAATATGTGATTCTTAACTACATTTAATTGGCTCGTGGGATGATCTTTTCCAACGGAAAAAAAGGCTTTTAAGTGACCATACTTGTACACTTGCAACAAGATATGCCTCGGGCCAGACATGCTTCATAGAGGGATGTAAATATCTACAGGTATAAAGATATTCAACTGTTTGACATAAACCTAGATGGAACGGGAATGGTTTCTACCGTTCCGTAAAGACGTATACTTCAGACAAATTTTAGATCTGTCCAATTGAGTTATTTTTTAGATATTTCGTAAGCCTCGAAGTAGGATAATCATTTATGCACGCATCCTATTAGCAAGAAATCTGTTGAGAATAAATTCTCTGACTGTGTATCTTGCTAGGATAGATTTAGGACTCAAATCGTTTTCTTCCTCAATGCTCAACGGCCGAGGTATATCGACATAGCATAGAACAAGCGTCTTCTTAACTTGAGTGATGACCCGATTTATACAGCTCATCCATGCCCAACTACGATGTTGCTTGCGCTGGGAATACTCCTTGAGATAGTCCGTGCTGCTCCAGTAAGGATCACTGTATGAGGGTAGTATGAGAATAGCAAATTCTGCATGTGAGAAAACTGGGCCTCGGTTGTAGAGCATATAGTCTACTGAAAACTTAATTCCTGAACGTACAACCCAGCCGAGGGAACGAAAATGATGATAAACAACATAATTTACTAAAAAGGAATCATCTGGCGGTGTTACTTGGTTAGACTGCGGTGGAAAGTGCGACTCTTTTTGGCAGCGCTGGAACAATATCTTCGCTGGTATTGGTAGTTTTGTAGTAGGATCAAGAACCTGCAAGCATCCAAATGCGTAAGATAGAAAGAATGCCTCTTGAAGAGTAAGCTGAAAGTGCTCTTCATTTGCAATGGTATCAGAGATCTCTGCACACTCTGGGGGGTTTTCGACATTTTTACCTAATGACCCAGACAATTCGACCTCAATTTTGACTTCATTTTTTGCGATATCAGAAATCCTGGTATCTTGACTATTAGTAATGTACGTTGCAGAATTGCCATTGAAGTCGAAATGCGTAGGTAACTTAATAAGTTCGTCGTTTTGTTTAGGGGTTTCTAATACTTGGGCGGTGACGGGCACATTGGAACGGCATGTCCCCTCGAACCCTCTTTTGTCTCGATATTGTTGTTTTCCACATGAATCCCCATAGGCGTATTTCTCCTCGGAAGGGTTGATGTCCATAGGGGATGGTAATTGTTCCGAATCTAGCTGGGATGATGCATTTCTACCTCTTAGTGAGGCTTCAAAGCTATCACCCGACTTGTCAGGCAGTGGTGAAGTTGTGAGATCAGATCGCGAATTAGGGAGAGATAAAAATTCTAGAGGTCCGGTAGGTGGTAACGGACTCCTTGGAGCTATTTCTTCGTTGTTTGATTCGGACCTCAAGAGACAGAATAAGTCGTCATATGAATTGGGTAATGACAATATTTCCATTGGACCAACTGGTGACAGCACTCGCTGCGTAGGTACCAAATATTCGGTTTTAATTTCCAATCTATCTTGCGACTCTGTTCTATCGGATATTGTGCAATACTTTTGTTGTGAAGCTTCTGCTTCCTCTACCAGTTTTTGATCAATAGCCTGACGCTCCTTGCGAGCTCTATCCCACTTTAACATCTGGCGCTCAGCTCTTCTTTTTCTAGTATATTCTTCGCTAGTAACAGCACCTTTATTTTCCCTTCGCGCCTTTTCTCCATCGAGCCAATTTGGCTCACTCCTGCTCAGGCTCCCCTTCCCGTAAAACCCTTGTTCCCATAGACCTCGGATCGATCGATCATCAGTTACATGGACGGACCGCGTACAGGGTGAGAACCATCCTTGATAAGAAGGCTCTATCTTTGATTTGGAGGGAATTATAGTTTGGTATAACCATACATATATAATGTGTATCAAAGATAAAGGGTTGTGAGGCACGAGGTTAGGCAGAGGGAAGACGCGGAAAGGAGCTGGGAGGTTATACATGTTATTCAATTTTTGATAGTGAGTCAATGGTCGAGTCTTTTGCTGTGAATCTACTTCCATTGCTACTGATTAGGGCAGCTGTTTGATGCTGTTACGTTCGAAGATAGATTTGTTATAAGGTCTAGCCCTGCATCCAACTATATTTGCGCGTTAGAATGAGAATTCCTGTCTACAAAATTGGATTTCAATTAATTTTAATATGCTCAGATACCGTTGTAGTCTTCTTATGATAAGAATTGAGAGGTCATTGAGGAGAAACATAAAGTCAGAGTTTCCCTCTATTCATCAATTGGTTTCATCGTGGCAAAGTGATGTAAGATTTAGAGTTTGAAGAGAAAGCTTAACTAACCGTTATAAATTCTTATATGCGTTTACCAGATTGTGGCTCCAATAGAATGATAGTTTCCTTGCGAACGGATTTAAATAAATAATGATTGTTGAGTGATGCGAGAAGAGATCCAGTTATTTATACACTTGATAATTATGCCTGAGGAAGATCCCATGCTAGGCAGACATGGTCCACTCTCTGAAAACAATTTGTTGCTTTTCGGTAATATTTACAGCCTCAGGCAGCGAATCGGAGCGACTTGTCCCGGGATACTCGTGATTATATCCCAAAGTTCTGTCACAGTCGGGTAACGTCCCAACCTTGTGGCAAAGGTAGCCTATGCTTTGGCGGCGTGTTTTCCTCCAAACCTCTTATAATGCTCCCCATATCAATTAATACTCTTCAGTAGTCTTCACTCAGTCTTAAATTTAGAGGATATTGAAATGTCTTACCCACTACTTAGTTCATGGACTTATTGGTAGAGGGAAGCTTATGCAATAATGAAGGATAAAAGGATATCAAATCGACTACTATTTTCAACACCTGTTGGTGATGTCCCCTACGAACCTCCAGCTCTCACTGTAGAGTCTGCAGAGCTGAGATTGAGGAACAAAGTCCTCACTTCCATGAGGATTTCCAATCGCTTTCGCGGTCTGTATCGTCTTCATCTCTCAATACAACCCCCTTTCACCATTATCATGAAGCTAACCACGATCAGATCAGATGGTAGAGTCGAAGCCCTTTTCCTCACCAATACTTGATCAAGGTCGCTGAATTCCATAGGTAGACACTGAGCTGAATGACTGTTTATCACAGGCAGTATATAAATAATCTTTCAAATAACAAAAGAGGATAAGAGTACTGTACAAGGTGTCGCCTGACTACTTTTACTACTGCCACTTCGGGCAGTCTCAGACACAGAATTGCATTTCTAGTATATCTTGGGCTCTTGCTTCAGCGGAGGGAGTTCATGCATCTATTAGCTGAGTTCGTGTCACAAATTCCTTCGAAAGGGTACAACAACAAGTCTGATTCAACAGAGTCATGAATTGATGTAACCTATTTAGTCATTTATTTTTTTGATGTAAAAATGCCTTCTTCATTTAATACCATCTGCACATCGTGAAATTCGTTCGCAGGGCGACATCCATGTATAGCATAATCTTAAAGAGCAGGTTGAGAAGATCCTGGCTTTCATTTGCCTGGTTCGTTCTAAGTAGGCGCCAATACACCGGGTAGTTTAATTTAGACTGGGCTAGCCGGTACATGAGAAGCTCACATGCTGTGCTGTCATGATTGCAATATAATATGGACATGTACACTTGCACTGGAACAGCTAAGATAGTTCATGGAGAGATATCTCAACTGATATGCAGAAGGGTAGTCACTATGATGATTTTAATAATATAGTTTTGGGTTGGATGGTGTAGTGGTACACCATTCAGACCGTTCTCCCAAGCAGATACTGGGTAGCTTGATCAACTACCCTATTTGAGACGGGAGAAAGCTGGTTCGAATCTAGCCAGACCCACACACCACTCTCTCTCTCGCGGTGATATTGTACTTGTGGGAAGATGAAAGCACATTCGGATAGCTACAGGGTTTTCACGCTTTTCCCTGTGGTGAATATGCACGGAAGAGGTTATACGCCGTAAGGGCTAACCTCGAGTGGTATCTGCGAATGAAATCTGTCTATGAGCGTTCTAAATTTCAGATTGGGTCATCCTACTTTAAGTACACATCTTCCGATAAAACCTGCATGGGCCTCATGACGACACATCAGGATAATGAATAATATATATATATATATATATATATATATATATATATGTTGATTTGTATTTATTATCCTGATTTGGCGCCCTGTGGGCCCGTGCAGATGGTTATAAACCTATCTATATATTTACATGGGAGGAAACCTCTCGGTAAAAACCTCCCCAGCTTCCTGATTTGTATCTTTGAAACTTGCAATTTATCCTTCAGGAAGCACAGTTACATTGTAGTGCCGTCTGTATGTACCAATCACGTCCGCTGTAACGACCCCAACCTTGTGCCAGTCCTGCCTCGTTCCCTTATCAGAATTTCGACTGCATTTGTCATGCGGAATTGATCTATCCAACCATGACTAAGAGTCCATTGCGTAATTCTTTTAATATCACCAGGATTGTCTATCATTGCTTCGTAGGACCGGTCTTTGGCTTGTCTCCAGATCTCACCCCTACCGCTTGACCACT
Source organism: Blumeria graminis f. sp. triticale (assembly GCA_905067625.1). Classification (NCBI taxonomy): domain Eukaryota; kingdom Fungi; phylum Ascomycota; class Leotiomycetes; order Helotiales; family Erysiphaceae; genus Blumeria; species Blumeria graminis. The sequence goes on along the minus strand of LR898470.1, from coordinate 1,498,845 downwards.
TAGGGCAGGATGTGATCATATGCTTGGGATTTTGTGATTGGTAGCCTCACGGGCAGCATGGATCGTAGACTCCTGGTGCTTTTCTCCTATGCAAATACGAATTGAGCCCGATATGCTCGCTTCGAATTTGGATTGCTAAGCTACTTTGGGCCCTTGTCAGGTTTTTATGGAGAGTATGAGGAGTATTCTAGAAACTTATTCTTTGACGTCCAGTATGTCGGCATTGATAGAACTTAGCTGCTTTCCAAGTTTTAGGATCTGCTATAGCAACTTTTTGGGACTGTCGACTTCGCTTAGGGGTAGACCAAGATTTCGCCCATTCTAGGTATGCTGCAATATTTAGCGCCTCTTTCTGTAATTCTTCAGATTTCTCCTCTCCGCCCATATATATATATATATTTATTGTTAGAATTTGGAATAATTGGGTCTATCAAGTAGGCCACGTTTTTGATACACACGTGACAGCAAATTCTCTACTTAGTTTCACTTCGGTAGTTATTTTGACTCAATGCGCTCTACAACCACAATAACTGAGGAATCAGAGGGTAAGACTGAACATCTATTCGCGGTGTCCTCTACGAACCTGGGAGTGAAATATTCTCCCAGAGCCAGGTTCAGTCAAATTTCTCAATATCAAAGTAGTTGGCCCACGAGGCGATGATTCAAAATTACTCAACCACGTCGATTTTTCGCTCCCGACGAATTTGACGCCTGCCTAAGTCTCATCAAGTCTACAAGTACGACCTAGTACATCCTCATTTCAATGATCATACCTCTTGTCGACTTTCTCTGGCCTCAGCTGGTCACCAAATACACGCCCACGCCGATATTTATACTCGACGAAGGACACAAAGCGTGGCGCACAAATCTGGAAGACAGTTCTTTGAGATGGACGTGAGAGGGATCAGGACAAGATTACAAGATGATGCGAAGGAAGGATATAACCTCGAGGGGCGTGAGATTCCGAGTTTTGGCAAGGAGTTTCACGAATTAGGCTTTGTGCGCGCCAAAACTTGGCTTGCAAGAGTGCAGCTGAAACTATAAATACAAGCAGACGATGGAAGGTGTTGTGGTCCGCCTCCTGGTGGTGTTCTCCGGTATAGTTTGAGTAGCCTGGGCACCTACTCCACTTGGGAAGGAGACATCTCAGATCACATTTGGCGCGGAGGAAAGTTGAAAGATGATGTAGGCATGTCTGGATAACTCAGGGTTTTTGAGACGTTCCCCTGGGTGGGTATTCATGGATGAAGGTTGACTGGGGGTGAAGAAAAAGCCGCCATAACTTCGCAGTGGTACTTGCAAATGAAATCCGAGGCGTGAATGCTCTTCTTGTAAATTGAATCATCTTTTCTGTACTTTTCTTTGATATTGTGTAATAGCTAGATAGCTGCATACGCAATCAAAATCGGATGCCAAAAAAACCCCTCCCATCTCTAATACTGCACAATTCGAGGATTTCAAAAATTCCCTTTTTCCTATTTTCCACTCCTCCCAGTGTCGTCGCATACATTACTGAATTGTGATCGAGCTTATGCACTTTTATCATGCCTCCAGTGCGTAAAAAACGTCCAAACGTCTCGTTGGACAATACGAGAGTCCACCCGAGGGCTCTCGAAAAACTACCTGGCCTTGCCCAGTCTTCGAAATGCGCGGAGATGAGCAAGGTCTCAACAAATGGGAAGGAAAAAGCCCTCCCCGCCGTCACTGAGCCCGATACTGACGTGATCGGGTCAGTTGAAACTTTTTGAGGAAATTCCTCAACCATCCTCCCTCCCCCACGGGATTAGAGAATCTTCAAAATCTCCTCCGACCGTGTCCAAACTGTCGGAAAACGCTGCAAAAAAAGCAGCTCCAACCAGATAGTCGTAGCCTCAAGCTGCCACTAAAACCGAATGACCGCCGGAACTACGACCAATTGTCGAAGCCAAGCAACGACGCGCCGCCGAAACAGCAGCAAACCTGGCCCTATGCTCCGCCGCCATCTCTGGCGTCGAAGCAACCTTTCTCCCTTTCACCAACGGGCCGAATAGACGATTCGTAGACTCGATGAGAGTCTACCTTCGCGCCGCCATTGCGCAACACATGGCCACGGGCCCGGCCTCCACGCCACCCGTCCTCCCTCCTCGCCCGGCGAATCTAATCCCAAGGGTTCCTGACGCCAGTAGTACAACATCTCCTGCCGCTCCAGTGCTACCCGTAAAAAGCACCTGGGCTACGGTGGCAAAAAAGGACAGCGACAGAAAGCAGTCTAAACTATAAAGGCTGTGCCGCAACCTGCGGCAAAGGGCCCAAAGAAAGATGCCCCGAAGGCGAAACTCGAATAACGACTATTCACTCGCCTCGGTAGCGACTGCCCTTGGGGGAAATTGTCTCCCCAGAGTGCACGAGCTGCAATCCAGGTGCAAACCGGTTGAAGTCTTTGTATGGCTAACTCTATACACAGAGTCAGGACTAGTTTCGCAATCGCTACAACCGATGAAGAATCGAGACAGAAAATCCTGAATGCCTCTCCGACCCTTGATAGTATAAACGCCAAAGTTGAAGAGGCTTTGGATATAGTCTCATTATGTTACCAAATGTACCCGTGAATGTTGTACTACAACGCGGCTCGATGACGGTCACAGTCTGGGAGGTCACATGCGAGACCCTCAGAAAAACTGGGTTTCCACAAACCAAAATGCGACCTCATGGAACGCACCCACCTGGAACACCATTCCGTACCTGTGTTGCTCTTTTTCCTCGGGACTCCGCCTCTTTGAAGAGACTGGCTTGGCTACTAAGCTACAGCCACGTCAAAGAACCAAGCAGTGCTATCGCTGCCTCGGCTTCCACGCCACTCTTGGTTAGTCCCGCGCTCTGGCCTATCCGAATTGCGGCTCAAAAATGCACTCTGAAGAAGGGTGCAAGGCCCCCATTGGATGTCGCAACTGTGGGGGACCGGTGATAAAAGAGCAGCTCACGTGGATCCGCCACATCGAGCAAGAGAAGTTCGCGAAGGTGGCACGAGCTCAAGCAGTAGCCAAGAGGGCCGAAGAGGCCATCATCGCCGCGGCGAAGGATGTTTCGATGGCCGAGGCAACCGGTTTCGGAGTGCCGGAATCTGAAGATGAAGCTTGTGGGAACAGCAACCTCGACGATGCCTCTAATAGGCATCAACTAACCAATGCCAGAATATCAGCTGGATCAAAGGTGCCTGCTAACCCATCCTTTTCTCTCACCGGAGATGAAGTAAATTTCTCATTTAGAAGGTGTGACGGACGATGGAATGTGTGAGGAGCGCATTCCTTGGGCTCAACATGGAGAGATCGAGTTTTCGGAGTTGTTTTGATTTTCGGGGCTTTTCTTTTTTTCGTTTCTGTTTAATCAGCTGCACCGTTGGCAGCGATTCACGAGGTTGGAACGAGTTTAGTCTGTAGGAAAAGTTATAGGGAACCTAGCCGGCTCCACCGGTCCTTCACCCATTGTTACGGTTTGACCGTGGTTCAGCTTAGGTGGAGACCTAAGCGGAGTTCGGGAGCTTATTAGAGGAGAGCGTTCCATGTTATCTTGTCTCAAGCGACTAAGTTTTACTTGGCCACATTACATTGGAGCTAAGAAGGAATGTGAGACGGCGAAGTACAATTGCCAAGTGAGAGAGTCAAACTAGATGGCAAAGATAATGACAGGTTCTGGAGTAGGAATATGTCATGCTCATCAACGGAGTACGTACTGTGTGACCTAAAAGAATGTACAAATAGTGATTACCCGTAGTTGTGTTAATTCTCTCTCCATATAGTTTAATCTTTCTAAAAGTACACTACAACCAGCCTGGTTTCGTCACACCCATTGTATATAAAAAGCTTTAACTTAGGACTTATCGTAATAATAGTAAAATACTGCACACAGGATGTTCGGATTAGAACCTGATCAACGATGTTTAGCCTGATAGTGCTATTTGGAGGCTACTACTTCAACTATTCATGGGGTTAAAATCAGGATTTTGAGCAGTTCCAGTTTGGTATGGGTTACTTTTTTTAATTCATTTCATTGTCCTGTCTGAGTCTATGACTATATAGGACATGCAGGTCCTCTCTGCCCACAGGCCAAGGATACCTATGCCTGTAGTATATCCCCTTTTCTACCTACCATACAGCTCCTCTCAAACAGCACCACCCCTCACAAGTCCTCATTCGATCATACACTTAGTGGGGCCCTTTGCCCTTCATTATCTCCCCTCTTCAGCCAACAAAACGATGGCCATTGGCGCATGTATGGCGGCCGAGAAAAATCGCAAAAACCACTGGGTGCGGGGCTCTTGTACCGACATCAGGACTAAATCCGAAAATTCAGTGACTCTTCTGAAGCCTTCGAAGAGGCTGGCCAGCTGGGCGCTGCAGACTTGTGTGTACCTCGGGAAATTCACCCTCTGCCTTTCTAGCCTCCTTCCAACTCCCTCTCGAAAGTCATACTGAAATGTCAGAAAAGTCTTGATAGAGCGTGATTGCTGTTTGGTAGCTTAGCCCAAATTCTTTTGTGCCGTCCAGGGCGCTGAGGAGTGCCGTTGACTCATCGACAAAAGAAGCACTCCTAGCTACTTAGGCAAAATCTCGGTCTCGGTGCCCACAAACATTCCAAAGTTGAAAACCACTCGAAAATATCGGTCTCAGCATGGTTTTCAGAGACCTGTTCCTCCTCTCGCTCCACATCCCAGCCGCCTGTTCTCCCTCAAGTTGTTTGTCCCATTAGAGCAACAGTCCCCCACAAGCCATGACTTAGGCTTTGTATTTTTCGACTTGATTCCTCCTTGCGGAGATAAATAGAGTCGTAATTATGTAGTGAGAGATGGCTGGAAATTAAAGGAGCAAGCTCCTGTTTGCAATTGGAGCAACTTCTTTAATGGTCGTTGAGGCGAGATGATGCGTAGTTAGAAGGTGGTTGAGAACTCAGATGAGAATGATAAGAGAGGCATTGTTGAGAAATTATCAAGGGGAGATATGCATGTGTTTGCTTTCGACTTCGATTCGGATGCGATTCTTCTTGGCTATCCCAGATATGCAGGGCATACTGAGCGATTACACCGGCACCACTGGAAGGTGAAGAATTCGTTTTTGCCGGCTGGTGTGGGTTATTAGATTGATACCTGAGCGTGTCTCATAGTAGTCAGGCATGCGACTCAAGTACCGTACTGTCACGGTGTCAAGCTTGTAGTGGGGCTCTAGCAGGGATTTCACAATGCAAAATAAGCCTAATTAAGCATCATCACCTTCCACATTCAGGTTAGCCCCCATAATTGTGTAAGTTGTTGAAAAAATTTGTATGGCAATTTCATTGTGGACACCACCATATGTAGTAGGTCTTTCCTTTGTATCAAACCTAATCAGTATAATGATCGGCTGCATAACATTTGTGCATTTTTGCTACTCGACCTTGTATCTTATTTACAAAAGTTCAACAGTTATCGAATTACAAAATAGAACCCCAGTCTTATCTTAACCTTGGATCGGAACGTGTGGCTGGAATATCTTCAGGCCTCAATATCTGGTTGGTCCCCTATCCGCATCTATCACAGCCTGACATCCTGCTGGCATACTCTGAATGAGTCTCAAATGATCTTCGGAAGACACGGAATCCCATACCTCCTTTACGATCTTGCGAAGACTATCGTGAGTACGCTGCTTTCCGCCACCCAGATTCGGATAATGACGATGGATGTAATCCTTCATCTTATACCTGACAGCTTCAATCGGGTAAAGATCAGGCAAGCTGAGCGGCCAGCAAAACGGTTGAATGAGCATCTTGCCCATTTCTTCCTTCCATTACCCAAGATTAGTCTGTCAATCAGACTGAAATCCAGTCTCCAAATGTCTAATTGAGATGAGCTTTGGCCCGTTCTCTGCGTGTCTTCATAGTTTTTTGAGATACTGGAGGCTTTAAACGAGCCACATGTCGTTTATATCCTCTTTTATCAAGTTCTTTTTGTACTACTCGCCCGATAACACCAAGATGTCTAAAGGGACCAGAGGCGAGTTCCAGAAATATTTTGCGGTGGTTTTCAGGTGAAGACTCAACGTGAGATATAATCTGATTAAAATCATCTGCTTTCGGTCTTTAGGATGTTCTTTTATATGGGGAAGATAGTCCCGCGGCGCAATGGATAACGGACTTGACCACGAGAAATGCCTAGTTACACGGCAATCTGCGTCAGGTTTTTGCCAGCCTGATAGAGCCCATACATCCGATTTTTTTTAATTTCAATTCGTTAATTTTTAATTCTTCGACTTACTAAAGTGTTTTGATATCTGGATAATTGTTTGAATCGAGGTGTTGAAGGTGGATTCATCTGCAAAGTAAGGTTAATATCAAGTGAAGCCATGTGCCTGCTGAATAAAAATGGGTTTATTTGAGAAATCTAAATCTGATTGTCACTCAAGCACAAGTTGAGAAGAACTGTGTAATTTGTTAGCGATCGGCGGATAGAGAAGTGATGGAAAAGATCTGGAGAGCGGGTTGGATTTGCATAAAACTGAGTGCGACAAGAAATCAAATTGTGCCATTATTTTAGGCCATGAAATACAGGACAAGAGTTATGTACCCTGTCGAAGTAGGCGCCAATAGGGGTCTGTCAACTGAAGCGAATATTCGCCCCTCACAGTGTCATAGCTAGATAGGCTGCATACACTTAATGATTTAAAAAAAAATATATATATATATTCGCCCCACAAAAATATACGGCCAACTTGAGCCCGTGACCACAGGGAGGCCCTCGCAAGACTTTATGCAAACTTGGGGTTACATTGTTCATCCTTCATGCATTTCCTCGCATCGTCCCCACAGATGTCTCACTTCAGATTGGTAAGACGCAATTCATGTCTTGGAGTGGAGATCCGGAGCCTTGACTACGAGTTGTGTACTGCATCTGACCTTTGGCTTGATAAATTTCTGGTAGGAATGTTTGTTTGTTCATTAACATGCTAGGTAAAGTAACTACCGTCGCACTCCTACTGGAGCTTGAGCACGAGTGGGGTCGGGCCGGATTAGGTTAACTACGGTGAAGTACAAGTGCCTCGTCCCACCTAAATGACCTGAACCATGCCAAACCACATCTACTGGTTGAATCATGACAAGTTCAGCAGCCCAGATTGAAAACAAATGTAAAACTTAAAGAATCTCCCTCTCATCGTTCCGCCCCAGCCATCACACGCCCGAGCCTCGATTCCTGTCCCTCTCTCCATGCCAAACCACTTAGATAAATCTGTCAGGAATGTGCAGGCCTTCTCGATAATTTTGTGGGACTAGTATTGAATTGTAAACAAGCCTTCTCCCTCGCATTTAACGATTCAAATCTGATCGACACGCCCTGAGCATGGCACAAAGACAAGGAGTATCCTTGAGTGGAGAGACGACATAGTACCAAAGACTTTGATAGGAGTTAAGGTGATTGTTACCTACTGATATGTTAGAATAGACTCCATGAACAGATGGGTAGAATATAAGGAGAAGAGAGGGTTTCTATTGCCCATGATGGACTGTCATTTGGATCAGCATTTAGCCATTTTCATAGTATTTACATGGCTAGCTTCACGCATTTCCAGCAACACTTGCTGAGAAGTAACTTATTGACTTTCCGATCAATAGTTGCCAAAAAAGGCTATATCGCCAACACGTATCGAAGCAAATCAAATGGTTACATTACAACGACAGCTCTTCTAAGCTAGAGCGCCATCAAGATGGCCTCTCTTGCTGCTGAGGCCGGGGAAAGACAAATATTGATTCATCTGTGCACACACGACTTGAAGGGCCAAGGAGAACAGCTGTCCCTTGGGATCAATTCCTCGTGTCGTTGGAATGGGCTTGGCGAGAGCTCTTGAGTGTGAATTAGAGAGGAGATAATGCAGAGTTTGAGACACTTCGAAGGCAGAGATGTTTGCAAAGGATCGACAGGTGTCAGTCACTGCATGGTTAGCTAGTGCCAAAAGCGTGAATTCATTAAGCCATTCTCGCTCGACCCTTTGTGGTCGCGTGCTAGATTGCAACTCACGGCTACAATGCCATGACTATAGAACTATATCGTGTATCCATGCAGGTGGATCTCCGTTGGAATGGGTTGGGTGATTTCTTTAGCTTTTTTAGCTTCAAATCTGTGGACACATACGTACTTTATGCCTCGGATAGTAAACATTTGGGGCTTGAATGTGGCCGGCCTATGACTATTGTGGGGATAAACAGCTAGACAGGTTCCAAGATATACCCTACAGTATCGAAGACTCCTTTATCCCTCTCTATTCCGTGGCCGCCGCAAGTGGGTGACTGGGTTCGAGTTTTTGCGTCGCAACGACAATCCCGCTCGGCAGCCCACATGATTTGAGCGCTAGTCCAATCCTGGACTGGAGATGACCAAGAGAAGGTCTTGGAGACTCCAGCCCGGTCGGCAGGGACTATGCATTTGTATGCAAACTCGGACTTAATGGGTCAATTGTGAGCAATTGCCAAAATGTCTCAATTCAATTTGATATCGCAGTGTTTTGGTGTATCACTGTGCCTCATTGGCCGCTCACTCCACCAGAATGCCATCTACTCTACCGGTCTCCGCTTAGGAATCAAGGGTCAAGGCAAGCTGGAATCTTCATCTCCTGGCCTCTACTATACCGCATCGTCTCATCTCGTATCAGATCCTGGCTTGTAGAGGGCTGAGGAACTTGAATTGTACCTACCGATATTTTGAGGGACGCATATACTTCAGAGTCAAAGTTGTGGGCTTCGTTTCATGGCTTAGACATTTGCTGCTGATTCACAAGGCCTCGAAATTCCTGAGCCGCTCTTGAGGCTGTTTGTCGCGACTAGCTGCTATTCGCCGGTGCAATGCTTCGCCACGAACCTTAAGCTGCTACAACATCTCCTCACAGCCAGTCAAAGCGTCGATTACATCCCCTCTGGCGATTATAAGGCTGCCGGTAATTGAGCAAGCAAAAATACTCATAAGGGCCCCTCAGAAGCATCTAAACCCCAATTAGTTCACTCTCAACCTTTTTCACCGATCCAGATCTCTTCAAACCTGTAGCATCTCGAGGAAAGATCCAATCCAACGAAATGGGCTCAATGCAGATCGTAGAGAGGGTTAAAACCCAAATTAATCTCACCCGGAAGCCGACCACGGGAAAGAAAGAACGAGCCTTGCCGACTAACACGACCAGCCCGAAGAAGCCGACAAAGTCTCACGCCTTGAACCAAGAATTCGCCCTTCTCGCGGCCAAAGTTAAACAAGAAATCGCTTCAGGTGCAACAATGTTGAGCTGATATCTTGAAATCTTGGGCCTGGATATAGATATTCCACCAACCAATTTAGTGCTCATGCGTGCGCCATCTAAGTCCTCGATGGGCCCCTTCATGTCAAATATAGCGGCCAAGAACTAAGACGTCCTTTTCATGATACACGCGCCACTTTTATGTTTATTGTAATTTACTTGCATCCTTCAATCCCAGCGCTGGTGCTTTAGATGATGCCTGTCATCACCAAGAAGCTCGTAACACGGTCAAATCACCACGTATTGCAGACACGAGAAACTCGCATTTTCGCCCTAGCTTACTGTTCACACGGGAATATACAGAATTAGCACAGCCTACTACCAGGCCCATCAATTTTCAGCTCGCCAATGACTTTCCCATAGTATCATTAAAGGTGCCGTTCTCGTCAATAATGCGATATCATTGGGCAGGGGCATTTGTTATAGCCAGATGATGTAATTCCTGGGATGTTAAATAGGGACTGTTTGAATAAATTTTGCAGATGACGAGAATTAACTAATGATTTATGTGAGAAGCAGAGTAAGTCGTATGTTTACTATTCTATCGAGTCTACGACTATTTCAGGACACGTTAATCGCTTGCCATCCATTTCTATTCCGATGATAAATTTCAATCTGCACAGTCTTCAGCGAATTTTTTAGTTTAGATTACTTAATCATCGAATTTATCAAGTCAATCCTCCAACTTTCTGCTGCAGTGAAATGTGTAAACATCAGCGGACTACTCGCCAGAGTCACACTCTGTGGTTCCTGCAGAGATCTGCACGCCTTTTGACCGTGCGTGTCCAATTGAGCACGTTGGCCCGGCTGTCTCAGTCCTGATTATAGTAGGACTTTCGCCTGCCATATCGGTGCGATAAGGCCGGATACTGATTATGCCAGATCTGCATAGAAAACTACTCTTACATGCTGGTCCTAGAATCCACTAGAGTTTCCGATGTCTTTCATAGCCCTCATGTGTTCAGATATTTATCATCGATGCCTTCAGAATAGTCCGCTAGATATCGCTTGCAAACAGAAAGATACGGCTATGGCGGTGATTCCATTATTTTTTGCATTCAACTGCAAACATCCCCGTCCCACTTCTACTATTAATCCACACTTTTCTCGGGGAACTTGTCAAATTGATTATAATGTGCGTGTTTGCATTAACGATGTGTGTTTTTCATGGTGAATGACTCGTTTGATCCAAGACATATTCTAAGTCCATTCGCAAATACCGCCGTGACGTAAGCCTATCCCCTAAACACTCCGCCCTCGCCCATGAATACGCGTTAGGAAGAATTTTCCAAGCACTTGGCTGTCCACGTATTCCTTTATCACCCTGACCACGAGCACGGCGGGAAACTTGTGTATAGCATTGAAGGCCGTAGATGCGTTCAGCACATGTGGCCTCATATCCCGATTAGTACAGTCTCAGTACGATCACCTCGATAGACCGAGTATAGCAAATGAGAGCCAGAAGCTTATTATCCCACGCGCCATGATTGACTATATACCGAGAAGCGTGGCAGGCATCCTGTAGGGAAAGTTGTAGGTATCTAAGTCAGGCTGGCCCGACTCGAGCGAGACGTATGAATAATGTACCACAACACTATGCAGCCAAATATAGTTTGTATTATCGTAGACGAAGCCGTGACGTGCGTAGTGGTCTTCAAAGTTGACATCTCATGCCGAAGTCACATCAGCATCCAAGGTCATATCTATTATGTGGGTAGGGGCATTTTCTACCGATACGGAGCTGTTGATCGGTTGTGCCTGCCAATAGCCTGATGTACCCATCGACAATATGCTTTGCCTCTGCTAAGCGTAAGCTAAAAGCCCTCGCGCCATGTGCGACGAAGTTCATCGAACACTAATTCCCGCATCACACTATCTCAACACACATTCATGATTACCATCTCGAATTAGAGACAAATCCCTGTTCGAATATTAAGCAGAGTAATGGCTTCTGCCAACCCCGGTGGGATACAACACTTAGCTCTCATGGGCATTGCTGAAGCAATGCGAATAGTAGAGCAACAAAGGAAAGAAAGACTGGATCTTGCCCAGGAATTTTTAGACACAATAGATATCTGGTCCAAAAACAAGACAGGAGCAGTGGTGGCAGCCATAGTGTCTCCTCTTATTGAAAGCATATTTACAGTAATAAATTCATTTGCTATCGGAATTGTACAGACATGCGAACCCCCCGGCAAGACTCATACTCCCTCAAAGAGCGGGATAACAACAGAAGCTCCCAGGGCGACCGAACAACCCGCGGCACCTAATTATGTACTCCTAGAGAAGCCACAAGTAAATAAGACCCCGTAGGCAACAGTAGCTAGCAAAGCGGCAATGCTTCCTAATCTCACGGTAGTAACAGCATATGAGCCCACGGCATAGACTAAGGTTGCGAGCCAGGAACCACAGAAGGAAGATAAACGCCTGTTTCTTCGACTAGGACAAGATCATAGTCCCACATGTGCCACCTTATGTAAGGACACTAGATGGTAGTATACCTGGGACAAAGGAAATGGTAGGCGAGTGTCAGTCTATGTGTGGTGTAAAGCCCGTGAAGATGCGGCAAGGTGAAGCAAAACTAGGACAGTACTCCACAAGCTTGGCCGTTCACTTGTAACAAAACGGCATACATCAAGTTTTGACTATTTGATGAAATCGGATTAGCAATGCCCTTTACGCAAAAACATCCCATAGAGCAATGCCAACGCTGCTGGGGCTTTCACCAAAGGACAGCGATGTGGCCACCCTAATGCAATACATGAAACAAAAGAGTGTACTGTTAATGTACCCAAATGCTCTAATTGTGCAGGACTACATGAGTCATTAGAACCCAACTGCAAGGCTCGTCCTAGAAGGCAGAATGGCGCAGCCGTCCGTCGTACGCCAGCAGAGCTACGAATTATTTGAGAGTGAGGTCACAGAGACTTCTAAACAGCGCTAGCTGCGTCAGAAAGTAAGGTTAAGGTCGAAGAGGTCATCAGCAACCCAGAAGCAACAATAAAAAATTTGTGAGTATTACTCCTATAACTTACAGTAAAATTGAGCAACAAGGCGTCCTTCAATTTCACCAAGTGAACATGGGAAATGGCGGAGAAAATATGGACATAGCTTTTTGTTGAAAAATCGGCATGGGTTCGATGCGTAAGGTGGCTCAAAAAATATGGGCGCGATTTATGAATAGAATAATAATGATATGAATCGGGAGAATATGTGATATATTGTGGAGAAATAAAAGATGGATTAAATGAATTGAATTGATTATCTGCCTTAGTAATTCATAGACAGCTTATATATATGTACATTTGATAGGCCAAATCTAAGTTAGATACCGTCCATCACTCGTTCTATACTCTAACAATGACAATGAATCGCACGACAGTATAAAACATGGGTACGGGGTCAGGGTCAGTGGATGAAAGCCTACACGAGTATCAGTATATACCATGCACTAGTTGAGTCTCAAGCATCAAGCGTGCTCAACAGATGAGATATCAAGCATCTTGGTCGTGAGTCATGTGTGAGAATCTTTGTTGTTCCGATTATGGGGAAACTTCAGACACATAGAGTCTGAATTTCTATCACTTTTCAACAAGCATTAGACGCAGGAGCGCACGCTGTGACGGTACAGGAACTATGAGCACTGCAAAAGAGGGAGTGTATACAAAGGAAAATCATTTGGGCTTTAATATCCATAAGCCCATTGGAGAAACATTCGGTCGCATACGATAAATCACCTTCACCCAAAAAGGTTTTATAGCCTCGCAAATATTGACCGGCCCCACTAGATAAACATTAGATAGATGCTTTCTCCAAGTATCAGGCATCACTTTTGTGAACGTATACCGTGCACCCAGGCCAAGTGGGACCTTAGAACCCCTACTCCAATAGGTGCCCCAAAGCCCCACAGTAGTCGGGGGGACTTTAACGCGGTGTCGAAACATTGAGAACCTCAGGCAATTTGTTAATGTGGCAACGGCGACCAAATCATGGGCTGAGAATTGGCGCGAAATATGCAGTTACTAACCTCAGCCGAATTTCCTACGCATCGATATGGAAACGTGCTGGACCTAGTGTAGAGCAATACCTTTGCCGAGGCATCGCTATCAGCTAGATACAACTACACATCCGACCGCTGGGCAGTGGGACAGAAACCAGTGAGGATAGCTGGAATATCAGCGCTATGGTGGAACGAGAAGTGCAAGTTAAAGCTCCTCGAGTTCAGGGAATCCAGAGAAAACCCGGAAAAAGCAGCTCAGGCATGGAAAAGGTTTAGAGCTACTGTCAAAGGGGCAAAAAGCAATCACTGGAGGAAACAAATTCTGGACACTACCATGGACACCAAGGTGTTGAAGGTAATGCATTGGGCCAAACCCAAGCCATGTCGAGAACCTCCTTCCTTGAAGGTTGCGCAGTAAAAATGGATGTCGGAACCACTCAAGTGGGCGGAAACTCTGCGAGATATCCTGATGATCAGATTTAATGCAGCCTACGATCTCTCCACATGAGAGACGGGACAACTCGAGTCTATCCTGTGGAACACAACATTGTCGACAGAGGATGTAAAATTAACTCCATCGGAACAGACAACAAGTCTCCAGGGACGGACAAAATCACGGACAGGCTACTTTTGGCTTTCTGAGAAAAAACAAGAGATCATGTAAAGAACCTCTTTCAAGCCTGCTTACAGCTCGGAAATGTCCCCACCATTTTTCGAGTTGCGGAGTTCATCCTTCTCCCTAAGCCTAGACGGGACCTGACAACAGCTAAGAGTTGGCGACCAATCTCTCTTCTGCCATCTCGGGAAAGGTTTGGAACGAATTGTGGCCAAAAGAATAGCCTGGCTAGCAATAGAGCACCGAGTCGTTCCTCAACAGCCGTTTGGCGCATTTCCTGGATACTCAGCAGTCGATCTAGTCTCCTGTATCATTCACGATGTAGAGGCGGCAATACGATACAACAAGGTAACAACCATGGTTATTCTGGATGTACAAGGAGCGTTTGATGCAATTCTACACAAACGGCTGCTTCATCGGATGCGGAATCAGGGATGGCCAAGGACACTTTGCCTATGGGTAGAGTCATTTCTTACCCAGCGAAAGATAAGGGTGTGATGCCATGATGAAACGACGCGGATTAAAGTCACCGAGTGTGGAGTCTCACAAGGCTCCCTACTATCACTTCTCCTATTCTTATTATAAATTGCAATCCTAAAACAAGGCGGACATAAGAAAACAAAAATCGGGTACACTAACGATATTGCGATACTCAGCAAAGGAAGGACTGCGCCTGAAGCAGTGGCTGAAGCCTAGAACGAAGTCGACGAGCTAGTTAAGCTAGCGAGCGAAAATATTATAGACTTCGACAGGACAAAGTCTGAACTACTGATAATTGGAACATGGTCAAAGAAAAAGCTGGATACTACAGACATATCTGTTCAGATCCAAAGTCACAGCGTAGCCACATCCCCGTACGTGAGATGGCTGGGAGTATCGCTAGACTCTCAGCTCAACTTCAAGTAACACGTTCAGGAATGGTGCGGGAAGGCACGATGTATAACACAGTTTACAGGTCGAACAAATTCCGTACAGTACGGCGTAGCCCCGAGACCTATGATCAAAGCAGTGCAGGCTTGTGTCCTTAGTATAGCGCTATATGGAGCAGAGGCGTGGTGGCCAGGTCTCACCCGAATCACAACCCAGCGGGATAAAAAGGTCGGTATAGGAGTAGGCTGGCACACCGATCTTCTTGACAGTACTATCTTGAAGGTCGTTTGAGCGGTGTCACTGGTGTGGTGAACAACACCAAATGTGGCGCTACAGAGGAAGTCAGGAATCCCCTCGTCTGCTGTTATCTTACATCAGAGAAAAATGCTAGCGGCTGTACGGATTCAGAGGTTTGACGCATGGCATCTTTTAGTATTCAGATCTAGAGAGAGCCCACAGGATACAATAAGCCACCTCAGTCTCCGCCAAGGTCAGGAGAACCGGTCATTCAAGGTCCCAGAACGGTACTTCACACAACTTCAGATCAGCGCCAAAAATGTGCCGAAGGCCGAAAAATCCAGCAAATTATACTTTCCAAAAGCCGAGTCCATCAGAAAAATTACTGGCGGGCACTTTCAGGACGAAGCAGCTTACGCTAAGCAATGGATAGCAAGCCTGTCGGTCGAGACAGTCTGCGCTTGTTCAGACGGCTCATCATGTGGACCAGCTAGGTCTGCATGGGGGTATAACTTATACAGAGGAGGCCAGGCAATTGGGAGTAACTCTGGTCCATTGATAGGGGCGGAGGTTTACGATGCCGAAATCTTTGGGGACCAACACAGCCCTCGAAGGAACCTTGGGAAAAGCAGGCGACTACCCAATTAAGGTGCACCTCGACAACTTCACAACTGTAAGAGCTCTAAGAACCGGCCAAACTGAATCTTCTTAGTATGCAGTGGAAATATTCACAATACTGGTGTGATAAGCCAGATCAGTTGTCAATCAAATAGACTCTGTCAGGATGTTTGAGAAAAGAAGTTTTTGTGCGTGTCCCTCAAGCTCTGTGTAATCTCTATCTAAATATATCACATCCCCCAAACTCCGATCTCACCCTTTGTCCTTGATCTAGACTACTTCGCTTTTGAATTCTTTGAAAATACCGTCTCCCTTTCCGGCTTCCCACTAACTCCGATACATAATTCAGGGGAATACTACCCTACAAATTCATCAGAATAAATAATCATAAATTCACTGAAATGTAAGCCAAAAAAATGAAATTCTGCTTAACATCAGTTGAAATCTGATGGATACTAGCCCACTCTGTAATCACGGGGAATGAAGATGTAGATAGACTGGCTGAGGAAGTCCTTTGTAACCTACCGAATGAAACAGCTACATCTCCCTCAGAAACGAGGGTTGGACCTAAGTGCGCCTTCGCAGCCCCCACCTAGTGAGCAAGGCAAAGATGTGAAGAAGCAATGGAATCTTGCTGCCTGTAACATAGATCGAGCCTCCACGAAGAGTTGGATCTCAAGATGAAACCAAAACGTACATCGAAACTAGCACCTCCGAGGTGAGCGCATCAGCGCCTGGTCGTAGAAATGACAGGACGTGGCGATTTCAGAAACTACCATGAAAGGTTTGCCCACGAATTCGGAAACTGTAAATGCGCGTGCGGAAGAGAGAAAGATCCCTGGCATTTTGCCGAATGCCAGCTTGCTCTACAGCAATAGAGAAACTCGAAGCATGAATCACCATCGAGAGGACGGGAGATGCTGGCAGAGAATGGTGAGGAGAATTTTCTTCAGTTCTTGACACCAAGTATTACGAGAGGTGGAGCTCATACTGGGGGGGGGATTCAGTCCTGTCGAGGGAATTTTCTCTTAGGACAAAGGGTTATGAGGAAGGAGAAAAGGCGCAGGACGCTAACTTAGCTTGAAAACAATTCATTAATTATGTTCTGCGGGTGGATGTGATAATCAAACCATTTACTTAGGTTGTATTGTGTCCGCAGTGGGCATAGACCCTTATCGCGCCTTTTGGGTATGATGCGTAAGCCCGATACGACATGAATTCAAATCAAATCAGCGAGGAAATTAGTAATAGTAACACCCTGGGCGTACGGGTTGCGAAGAGGCTTGCAGTAAACTATAGACTCAAAGCACTACTATAATCACTCATCATAGAATGCCTAGCGAGTTCTTTTGGTCTAGTGCATGTTGTTCCTTTTATTCCGTACGATCCCGATAGGAAACTCCTATTGTTACAAACACGCTAGTATCTTATTATCTAATATGATTCTCACAAATCTTCTCAATGCAGCGTTCTATGACCTGGACACTCAGCCGAAAGACTGTGATTTTTGATGGTTCAGTGGCCATGCGAGGAACATTTGAAAATCAGAACGCGTTGAATTAGCGGTTGGGGTGGGGGCAAAGAGCCAGTCTTTGCAAAGGACTGGGACGGCATGGGTGAGAATGATGATGATTGTTTGTTTTATTCCATTTACGTCATGTGTTAGTTTAAGACTGTTGTGGATGATGGTAATAATAGTTCGTAATTGGTAGATATTAACGTATCTGATATTTGTTTGCTTGGAGTGCTTTTGAATAGAGGTTTATGTGTCATTTAGTTGAGTTGGTTTAGCTTTTAGATTTACGTGCTGAGCAATTGACACTCTCTGCACTGCTATAGGAGCTTGAGCACTAATGTGGCAGGGCTGAATCAGGTTAACCGCCATATAAATACAATAAAACTCGTCCCACCTCAGACTTCACCTATGTCTTGAATCATACCAGGCCCGATCGAGCAGAAACCCGCTGCATACACGCCGTGGCGTAAATTCCTCATTACCCTCGGCCAACACGCGCCCGAGCCCCTGAAATCCTCATTGACTCCTAAATATCTATGTCGTCCCAAACCCAAACCCAAGCGCTGCTTTAGCCTTGCACCTTCACATCGAACCGTTGGGTTGTTGTCGTCATTGGGGATCTATGTGATCCCCTCAGTGTATCTTCCCTTTTCTTGCTCCTTGTATATATCCCGTTTTCATCATAAATTTCCTCATAAGGGCGTGTGTAGGTAGGTGATGTGACGAGTATGGAGGTGAGTTGTAGGTGTAGGATTGACTGAGAAATGCTTCGTCGCAAATATATAACAAGTTAGAGAGATTTCTGTCGTTTGAATACAATCCCCAGAGAGAACTAGGCCCTCTTGTGAATCGTATGGTGATGGTAATAAGTTTCTGTTCGACTTTCTTGCGGTTGTGAAATCTCTGTCATCTTTGACACTTTAAAAACAAGCAAAAGATGGAAGGTGTTGTGGTCCGCCTCCTGGTGGTGTTCTCCGGTATAGTCTGAGTAGCCTGGGCACCTACTCCATTTGGGAAGGAGACACCTAAGACCACATTTCGCGCGGAGGAAAGTTAAAAGATGATGGAGGCATGTCTGGATAACTCAGAGTTTTTGAGAAGTTCCCCTGGGTGGGTATTCACGGATGAGGATTGACTTGGGGTGAAGAAAAAGCCACCATAACTTCGCAGTGGTACTTGCAAATGAAATCCGAGGGGTGAGTGCTCTTCCTTTACGTTTAATCATCTGTTCTGTACTTTTCTTTGATATTGTGTCATAGCTAGATAGCTGCATACGCAATTAAAATCTGATGCAAAAAAAAAAATATCTGTCGACCTATTTTTCGACCAAAATCCGAGTACAACTCTTTCAAGCTGAAAATTAATCCCACCCTTGTTCGCAACTGAATCTCGGCTCTGGGAGAATATTTCACTCACAGGTTTGTGGAAAGCACCACTGGCAGGTGTTCAGTCATCATCTTCCTATCATTTGGGTGTGACGAGGCATTTGTACTTTGCTGTAGCTTACCTGATCTGGCCTGGCCCCACTTGTGCCCAAGCTCCAGTAGGGATGCGATGGGTGTCATGTAGCTAGCACGTTAACAAACATCCAAGCCTCAGTCTATTATTACAAAAATTCAGCCATGCCAAATTTTTTTCATGATACAAATGGGGTATCGTTTACTTGGTACAACTGACAACAAAGGAAATGCAGGATTTATGTGCATTGTTAATCCGGAGACTTTTGATTTACCAACCTATTTAGTTCGGCCCGTAGGGATACCGAAGAGCACCAGTTTTTCTCCCTCAGCAGCAGCCTTGTCAACTCGAAAATATCCTTTCCGCTCTAGTTGGATAATATCATCTACTTTTAGTTCCTTCGTATTCACATCACAGAATTGCTCAACCATAGATGCTGAATCTCTATTTACAAAGTCTTCCCAGTTATCTTCTTCTTCAAGCTTATCTTTTGTAAATAAATGATCAAACTCCCACACCTCTGCGGGGACAAGATCTTGATCCGCCGATAACCAATGAACTTTCTTTTCTGTAGACTTGACGTCGCCCTCGAGGTGAAGCTCTAGTTCGATTTCAGTAATAGGACTAGAACCGCTGATCTTTCGGACAAAAGCGTTTCCCCATGCCATCATGGTGATTTCTTCGTCAAGCTTCATAAGCTGGACGTCTTCCTGATCTAGCATCAAATTAGAACTGAAAGCAACTTTTTTTAATCCAAGTGAAGGGTTTTTGGGGACTTTAGGTTTATCTTCAAAATATAGACTTTCGGGGCCATTTATAACCTTTGCCCTTACTGAGTTTATCTTATTAAAGCTTGTGTGTCTCAGTGCAAAAGTATCAATTTCTTTTTTGTTAGAGGCCCAGAAGTTTGTCCAATCCATCACGACAATATTGCGGCTCGGCCCTTGCTTAAGAATGAAATCGCGTAGCGCAGAAATCGTCATTCCATGTCTTCTAACTCCTCGGATTGTGGGCATTCGCGGATCATCCCACCCCCAGACAACACCAGACTCGACTAGCTTTGTCAGCTTTCGCTTCGATAGGACAGTTCGGATAAAATTCATTCGAGCAAAATCCCACATATGAACTTGGCGAAGCTTTAGCGTATCAAGAAACCATTGATATTGGGGGTTCCGATCCGTGTATTCGGTTGTCCGGAGCGCATGTGTAACGCCCTCTAATGAATCGACTATTGGACAAGCAAAATCATAGGTTGGGTATATCTTCCATGTCTCACCTGTACGATGATGGGGTAAGAGATTGCAGCGGTATATTACTGGGTCTCTTAATGCTTTATTAGGATTATCAACGCTCATCTTTGCACGGATACAGTTTTTCAATCCAGTCTCTGTGGCATTCTTCATCTCTTCGAAAATCGCAAGATTTGTTTCGACGTTTCGATCACGATTTCTGCTGGCAACACCCTTCATTCTCTCATCTCTCATTGTCTCTTGATCGGTGTCGTCCGCGTAAGCATGTCCCTCTTTGATGAGGGAGATACAATATCCGTATAAAGTTTCAAGGTGATCACTTGTAAAACTCGTCTTATCAGGCTTGATGCCAACAAGTGCCAGATCCTCTATAATAGAATCTTGATACTCTTGCTTTTCTTTAGATGGATTTGTATCGTCGAATCTCAGTAGGAGTGTACCCTTGTACAGATCATGTGCAAAGTAGTCATTCAGCATTGCAGCTTTTAGATGTCCGATGTGCAAGTATCCTGAGGGTTCGGGTGGAAACCTTGTTACGACGCCTTTATCTGTATCTTGCAGAGCCATAGCATAGCTACCGCCAGCTTTACTAGCTGCTGCTCGCTTGGCTTTCTCCTTCTCGACCTGAGCCTTGATTTCCTCTTGGATTTCAGGATGTGTTATCTCGACATAGCTGAACCATCGACCCAAGTTGACAAGGAGATTTCGTTTAAGGAAAGCTACTGCAACTTTATTGCTACGAACTGCCACCCAGATCTTCGAGTCGATCTCGGAGAGCGAGTATCCTTCCAGATAGGTTCGCAGTATTAAATGCCTATCTAGAGCAACTAAATGTGGCTCGATAATTTTAAAATCGAGAACTGCGAGAGCTTCTGGGAGACGTGAAAGCTCCTTGGAATGCATTTTTCTGGCGGACTGCTAGGCTTAGCAAGATAAGATAAAACAATAGAGGGGTAAAGAGTTTTGCTAGGTTTGGTTTCGGACGGATGCGCTAAGACTGATAGAGACTAGTATTAACAGCCCTAAAGAATGAGTTGGCATTATCAGATATCTAAAAAATCGTGTGCAAGCAAACCCGGAATACTAATTAATCTTCACGATGGCGCGGATCTTCCTCACTCTAGTTACTGCTGCGATATTTTGCTTTTCTTACTCAAATGCCCAGTTCGAGTTTTTTGAACAAATGTTCTCCAATCACCACGTAAGTCTTCTAATATCACGACTAGCTCAATGACCAACTGTTGCAATAGGAACAACAACACCACCAACCGCAAAATAGCCCCCCAGATTCTGCGGGTTACCAAACAGCTTACGAAGATACATACTGCACTAATTACCTGTGTCCCGATACCCTAGCCTGTGTTGAATCTCCAAATAATTGCCCTTGTCCACACCCCCGTGTCGAAGAGAAGTTCGTTATAGGAGAGGGAAAATATCTCTGTATTAGTAAGGGAGGGTTTAAGCCTGGAGAAGCCGCAAGAAAAGTCGAACTAGCCAGGAAAGGATTACTGTGAAGAGGTAGATTTTCTCATTAGCATATTCTACGAAATAAATTTTCGAATCAGGATACCGTTGTCAGCCCTTGATACTACGATATACATTACAAACAAATGACTGAATCAGTATCTAAGTCAGCCATACTCAGTTCATATATGGCCTTGTCGGAGATTACGTATACTCCCATTAGGCCTGTATCAGGGCCTAATTCTAATGAATCATCTTGCTTCCTCATACATTAACGTGCCAGACAACTGGCATTATTCGGGGACCTGTAGGAGCTTGAGTATGGGAGGAGTTGGACTTGAACTGGTTAACTACCATCAAGCATGTGAGCCATGTCCCACCCAAATGACTGGACCAACTCCGACTCAATCCATTTGTTGAATCGTGTCAAGTCCAACCATCCAGAAAACCAAACTTTGATATGCTTCGGCGCAAAATTACTCTCTGACTTAGCTGCAACGTGCCAGAGCCCTAGCTACCCACTCATTCCTAGATTTTTACCTTCTGTACAATCCTAGATTTGTCTAATCATAACATCTTCTCTTTTCGCCCCAACGCCGTCCTCTAAAATGATGACTCCATTCAGTAAGTCACAAGGATATTGACTTGGTCCCTTTCTTTCGCAGTAGCATCTTCTCTATCCCTACGCTTATCTCTCTATATCGAAGATTTAAAAACTGTTTAGACCCCCGGCCTTGCTCTATTGATGCCAGACCCTATTCCAAGAAAGTCAAAGATACGATTAGGTATTCAAGACCAGGCCATTAGTGCCTTGAATTTTGTCATATTCACTGGTTAGCGTGCGAGCAAAATGTCGTGCCTATTTAGTCAGTGGGGCTTCGTCGCAGCTCGAGTTACTAGTATTCATGGTCGAGTTGTAGATTCCTCAAAAACCGATACTTCGGATATGCTATCACAGCGCATAATAGTTGTAAAAGGCTAGACCTGCTTGTATTTTTGATGATTAAATAAAATATCGGAGTATTTTGACGGATGGTGAGATAAATGAGAAGAGGATCGCGAGTTGAGTCAGGTTGGGAAAAATCTTTCCGGAAAAACTAAGATCTTGCTTAGTGTCATTCTTTTTTAAATACGAATTCCATTTAACCTTGAGCCCACACGCGGTTCGCAATCTTAGTAAGGCTGATGGAAATTGTATTGTTGGAATGACGCATATCACGTGATTAAATGTAACAGTACATAATTTTTTAATTTTTTTCAAATCATATTTTAGTTGCGTATGTAGCTATCTAGCTATGATATAGTATCAAAGAAAAGTACAGAACAGATGGTTAAACGTAAAGGAAGAGCACTCACGCCTCGGATTTCATTTGCAAGTACCACTGCGAAGTTATGGCGGCTTTTTCTTCACCCCAAGTCAATCCTCATCCGTGAATACCCACCCAAGGGAATGTCTCAAAAACCCTGAGTTATCCAGACATGCCTCCATCATCTTTCAACTTTCCTCCGTGCGAAATATGGTCTTTGGTGTCTCCTTCCCAAGTGGAATAGGTGCCCAGGCTACTCAGACTATACCGGAGAACACCACCAGGAGGCGGACCACAACACCTTCCATCGTCTGCTTGTATTTATAGTTTCAGCTGCACTCTTGCAAGCCAAGTTTTGGCGCGCACAAAGCCTAATTCGTGAAACTCCTTGCCAAAACTCGGAATCTCACGCCCCTCGAGGTTATATCCTTCCTTCGCATCATCTTGTAATCTTGTCCTGATCCCTCTCACGTCCATCCCAAAGAACTGTCTCCCGGATTTGTGCTCCACGCTTTGCTTCCTCCTGCGGATATAAATATCGGCGTGGGCGTGTATTTGGTGACCGGCTGAGGCCAGAGAAGGTCGGAGAGAGGTGTGGTCATAGGGATGAGGATGTACTAGGTCGTACTTGTAGACTTGATGAGACTTAGGCAGGCGTCAAATTCGTTGGGAGCGAAAAATCGACGTGGTTGAGTAATTTTGAATCATCGCCTCGTGGGCCAACTACTTTGATATTGAGAAATTTGACTGAACTTGGCTCTGGGAGAATATTTCACTCCCAGGTTCGTAGAGGACACCGCGTACAGTTGTTCAGTCTTGCCCTCCGCACCGGTCATGTGTCATAGCTAGATAGCTGAATACATGTAAAATGAATTAAGATAAAAAAAAAAGTGAGAAACGACCCCACGCCTAATCACGTGACTGGAATACTTGAACGAGGCTGGGCTTTCATTCAGGTCCAGCCTAACCTCACGGGCAAAGCCTGTGACAGTTGGCAGTTGTTGGTCCGCGCCCGATCGGGGTATTGTCTTAATTTAGCGCAATACTCCATTGCAATCACGAGGTATGAAAATGGTAGAGAGGCAGCCTTAGGAATGTAAGATAGATTGGCTATGGAAGGAGAAACAGGAGTGACTACAGCGAGCTCTATATACATGAGGTGTGGGTGTTTGCTGAGTAATGCCAAGACTAGATTGGCATTCATGTCACGTGTAGGTGTTTCATGTTCAAGCACCTACACTGCCTTGCTCATTCCATGTTTGGAGCCCTGAGGGCGTAACTATTGCCCATCTAACTACCTATAAAGAGACCGATACCAAAATGGTTACAACATTACTTAATAAGTGCAGAGTAGATCTTGCGATGAGTAAATTGCTCGTAGATCATTTTCAACTGAGCCATGGTAATACTTCAATGTCACTATGTATTGAAGGGCTAATATAGCGAGTTATCATTTACCGAATTTTAAACTGATGGTGTACGATTGAGTCTTCATAATTAGCTGATAAATACTTTGGTACGAAAAGATTGATATGGTTAAATTTGGAGACAAGCAAGTTTAGACTTAGTTGGAAGCCCCTACTGTGAAGACGAGGAGGTAAAGTCGGCGTGAAGACAAGATTCTTCTACAGATTTCCTCCATCTATTTTTTCTCATCTAAATAATATTCATAAGATTTCTGTTAAAAACGCAGCACTGCAAGAGTCTAAGTATCATTACTTCGGTAGATATGCTGGTAAATGGCTTATAGTAATTGTACCCCTAGATTTTAAGGTTGGATCATCATCTCTTTTATTTCAGCACCTAAGCTTCTAGATTAGCGGGCTTATGCGAGTCATCAAACTCTCGCTACAAATCAAGGCATTTCAGGCTAGGCTAATCTTGATAAAAGTAGCCAAAGATATGAGGCTCAGATGGTAAGGAAAATCTCTAGCCACGTCAGATTGGATACAAGTCTTGTGGTGTCCTAATTAGGAAAGTATACGATGTGAGGGAGATAAGACATTAAAGAGGCATTGTTAATTTTCATTCTCCTGTCTAAAAATCATCAAAATGACGTATTTTTTAGGAACTTGTAGGTGCCTTATTTTTTGTACGCCTGTGAGAAGCATTGGATGCGCTTGTGTCAAGGTTTTGTTTGTTTGTTTTTATAATAGAGACGGCCTTGGAAGCCTCGCCAAGATCATCGAATGCTCTCAAAATTGTTATCAGGCTCGTTTTATCGTCTACAATTAAGGATGCGATTTGTTTTAAAGCTGTGCTAAGATTAAAAATAATTTCGTCTTTTAGATGCTTTATTCGAGATTGTTGAGTCACGATAAAAGGGTGATCTATTCCAATCTTTTCTATAAGAGCTTCAAGAGAGCGAAAATCTGTTGCACAGTAGTGAAGGTTTTTTGAAGTTGTCCCGGTAAGATTCAATTTGGATAGTGATAGCTGGTCCTTGGTTTCAGATTCTGCATCAATTTGATCTTCCGCGTCTCCTAACATAGAAACTGTTGGATCAAGTGAGGAAAGTATGAGGCTATCTTCCAAATCTTCAAGGCGCGCGTCAACCTCCAACAGGTCCCTCCCCATCATTATTTCTCTCATTACATGAGTTTTTTCTTTAAGCAATCCCTCGACTTCTTCCTTCCTTGAACACACTTTTCCGCGTACGTCAGAAACACCACGCTTAAATCCAAGTAGACTCATTCGCACATCCTCCAACCGCTCCTCTCCTCCCCTCAAGTTTGAGCCAAGACTGAGGAACTTTTCATAATTAATATTAACTAGATCCAATAATTCTTTAGAAAGGAACTGCGATCGTTCTCGAAGATCAGCCTGTAAATCCTCGAGAGTTTGTCGTCGATCAGAAAGTGTTGATAGGTATTTTGACGCATCAAAATCTTGTCGAGAAAAATCAGATCTTAGCAGAGCTTCTGGATATGGAAGGTTATCCTCATTGTCATCCGAGGTCTGATCAAAACTTGCTCGTCGAAGGGGCTGGGTCATGTTTTTGATGAAGTTGAAAGATTTCTTTTGCCACACGTTGTTACCAGGCTCGGAATCGATAAGTTGCCGGAGATAGCGTGGGCGTTAAGGCCCCAGCTAATTAGGGTTTTTCTACGACAGTAGTCTATCCAGGCTGATTAAGACCAGGTCAACGTGGAATTGATTCCTTGTTGCTGTTACGAAAATAAAGAGCTACAAGTCGCTGGGTCTTCACTTTTTACTAGATCAATCCGGTTTTGGCGCGGAAAACATATAGTTAAGTGTGAGTTCGCCATAACAATTTGTGGCTAGCCAAGATATTCCTTTCGGGCTTAATAGTGCAGTGGTATGCCGTCTAGATCGACCCCTCAATCCTTGTCTAACTGGCCTGGGCATTAATGCTACCCGTGACCGGATATTACAGGATTGATCCCAGCATTTACTGTAGCAGGCCACAGAATTCTGATCCAAACATGTCTTGGGCTCTTGCTTCAGCGGAGGGAGCTTAGGCACATTGTGGGGGGGCTGCTTATTGCGCCACTTGAGTCTATGACAATCCAGCACATTGAGCTCCTCTCTGACCCTGGCCACACCTTGTACAGTACTCTTATCCTCTTTTGTTAATTGAAAGATCATTTACATAATGCCCGTCATGAATGGCAATCCAGCTCAGTATTCACTCATGGAATTCATCCAGCTTTTCCACGGAACATTCTTCCCCAACCCAGTAAAAAAAGTCTCAAAAAACCTCCTGCCCCACCAGGTGAGACCTAGACACCGGGACCACATGAGGCGCGCATATTCATCTATATCTCCCTTCTTTATAACATTCGAGGCCAACTTGATCCAATCCACCATTTCCGTATCGGGTGCTGGGTACGCTCCGGAACCCATGGGATGACTCTTCCTCCATGACCAAGAGTTGGTGATGAAAAAGGCTTCGACCCTATCATCTGATCTGATCGTGGTTAGCCTCATGAAAATGGTGATAGAAGAATGTGTTGAGAGATGAAGACGATACAGACGGCGAAAGCGATTGGGAATGCTCATGGAGGTGAGGACTTTGTTACTCGATCTCGGCTCCGGAGACTCTACAGTGAGAGCTGGAGGTTCGTAGGGGACACCAATGACAGGTGTCGAGAATAGTCCCCCCCACATAACCAGTATGTAGCGCACCAAAGAGTGCTTCGAACTGAGCAACTATGCCATTTTTCCTATATCAACAACCATTCTCTCAAACTGCATACAGTATTACTTAGAATGCCGTTATGGAGGGCAAAGACAGAACACCTGTACGCGGTGTCCTCTGCGAACCTGAGAGTAAAATATTATCCCAGAGCCAAATTCAGTCAAATTTCGCAATTCCAAAGAAGTTGGCCCACGAGGCATTGATGCTAGACTCTCTTCGAAATCAAACTCTCCAACCCAACGAGATTGATCCCCATCAACACCTATACACCTCATCAAGTTTACAAGTACGACCTAGTACATTCTCGTTTCAATGACCGCACTTCTCATCGACTCTTCTCTGGCATCAGCTGGTCGCCAAAAACACGCCCTTGCCGACATTTATACCCCACAGAGGAAAAATGGTTGGCGCACAAATCTGGGAGACAGTTCATTGGGATGGACGTGAGAGGGATTAGGACAAGTTTACGAGATGATGCAAAGGAAGAGTAAAATCTAGACAGGTGTGAGACATGGAATTTTGGCCGGGAGTTTTACAAATAGAAGAGCATTGTACACGCTAATAATTCGAATGCGAGAGTGCAGCTGAAATAATAAACACAAGCAAATGATGGAAGGCGCTGTGGCTAACCTCCTGGTGGCTATCTCCGGTATAATTGAGTAGCCTGGGCACCTATTCCACTTGGGAAGGAGACGCCTCAGACCACATTTCGCGCGGAGAAAAGTGAATGGATGGAGGCATGTCTGGATAACTCAGGGTTTTTGAGACATTCCCTTGGGTGGGTATTCACGGATGAGGATTGACTTGGGGTGAAGAAAAAGCCGCCATAACTTCGCACTGGTACTCGCAAATGAAATTCCAGGCATGAGTGCTCTTCTTACAAACTGAGTCATCTTTTCTGTACTTTTCTTTGATACTGTGTCATAGCTAGATAGCTGCATACGCAATTAAAATCTGATGCAAAATAAAAGAACAGGTTTCGATTTGGATGCAAATTGAAAGATTTGTTTGACCGCTTCATTCCTCCACACACTATTCTCTCAACGCGCATTGTAACTTCATCTCAATCTCCGCTGCGGAAATTATATCGCCTTCTAAAACAATTTTGGTAATTTACTCCTGTATAAACCGCAATCTCCTGGACTAACAAGAACACCTGTAATTTTTCTAGGGGGTTTCGATGTCCTGAATATACGTGTATTTCCGTAGGTCTGATAATCTGCTGCCGGGTTGACCTTCCCAGGTCTTATATCCAACTCAATGTCCAATCCACTTTTTTTGACATATTTTCCATACTTCCCAGAGACACTATTGATTAATTCTATTGACGAATCTAATGTTCTAAGTTCTACTTTTCCTTTGATTTTAGTCAATATGAACCATGCATCTTTAAATCTGCCACATCGAGCGAGGATGTGAGGTCTGCCTTGGTACCACACGACTGCTCGTGTAAAGTGAGAAGTTGTATGAATAATAGATTGTTGGGGTAATACTAAATCTTCTACTTCAACTGCATAATCGACATTAATCTTGATAGATGAGGGGGTAGAAACTGGGGCAAAGTAGCTGTATTTTCCTTCTACTGTGACTTTATCTTCAAAGGCTAGGGTTGCAATTGATCTTGCGGTACATTTTCCGGAATTCACTACTTTCGACAAGCTTAGTGGATTCGTCGCACCAGCTTGTCGAGGTGAACTTTGAAGATATTGATAACACTCTTGAACTGCACGAGCGTCTTTATCAAGACTTATGATTTTTTCTTCCGTCAATGGTGATGATCCGCCCATAATTTCGGCCATCATTTCGGCATATGACTTATCATCTGAGATATAGACTGCAATGTGAGTTCCTTGAGCGCTAGAATCATCTATAATCATGAAAATGCCGGAGTCATCTTCAGGTTTCGGGAATTCGGGGTTTGAAATTTCATAGACATCATTGTAATTTGTTCGGTGCTCGTAATCTATCCTAACAGTACTACTGAAAACAATTCTAGCTGGATTATTTGATAGGGAATTTGTTATCAAGAGTAAGGCGTAGATGAAGATCATTTTGAAAGTCTGTCGATGGATGTCGTGCGCATTAGCAAGAGGTCGTGGCGTCAAAGGCGGTAATATTTCCGAAAAAAGGGGAAAGTTAGCGTAGATGATCAAACTTGCGAGCCGAGATTTTGGTGTTGAAGAATTAGAAGCGAAATTGAAAGTCTAACGTCGCCACAGAAGTGCGTAATAAAGAGAGTGTTGTGAATCAAATACAGATTTCCTGCAAAGCGAGTAATATAAATATCGCCACTGCGAAATATAATGTGGAACAACATAATTTTAGAGATCCTGTCAGAGAGACAAAGATTATCCTGATGAATAGGATATGGAATCTTTCAGGGTTATTATCATGACTCTCCATAAAAGGGTGAAAGCATGCCTAAGCAGCTGTAGGGGGTCTAATTGTCATAGTAACACAATTGTATAGGAACGGAGAGGACTAGTGTTATTATTGACACTAGCGTCGAGCTAGTCGGAGGAGACCTTCAAGCAGTCCTCGTTCACGTCTTTAGAAGGCGTGCGACACTTTGTTAGATATCCGTATTTTGTCTACATCATATCTTACGTATCTTGTTTATATCTTATCTCGTGACTTCTATCCTGTATACTGTCTCGCCCCGTAACAGAACCTTTCATGAAGAATCATGAGACTGACTCAATTTTGAGCAATGACCCGGCAGGACGGTTTACGCATCAGCCGGTTACCAAAAAGTACTGTAGACGGTAAGCCTGTGGAGCGATTTCTAGAGTGAACGACTCATGCCTACATGACTTTAATCATTCTTTCCGTGTGCATGGCAGTGATCCGGACTGGCCACTTAGACCACCCCGTCTGGAAAGTTAAGCTGCAATAGAGTGGCACTTCCGGAAATTTATTTGAATTTGATATTTTTAACCTGATTTGGCGCCCTATGGGCCCATGCAGGTGTCAACAATCTGTAATATTTACACAGGAGGAAATCTTTGTGGTGAAATCCCCCCAGACCTTTCTGCTTGTTGTCTTTAGTTTTCACATATTTTCTTCGGGAAGCGCAGTTACACTATATTGCCATCAATATAAACCAACCACATCATCTCTAACCGCCCCCAATTGGTTTAGAGCAACGGCCAAAGCAGCATAAAGGGACCTGTTGATACAATACGGTATACGCGCGTAACTAAAAGGTAATATATAAATTCAATAAAACGATACAATAACATTCACATACATATTCATTCTATCTATCTGTTCTAATCCTCTTGGTGTCATGTAAGAATGCCAAGAGAATATTACATAAGTTGCACTACTGCTACAACAGGTTAAAACATATTCCACCTGTTACTAGAGTGCATATGACTACTGTTCCAAGTCAGTGATGTCCTCTACGAACCTGGGAGTGAAATATTCTCCCAGAGCCGAGATTCAGTCACGAAAAAGGGTAGGAAGAAATTTTTTTGATGGATTTTCGACTTGAAGGAGCTGCACTCGATATTTTGGTCGAAAAATCAGTCGACAGAGATTTCACAGCCGGAAAAAAAGTTGAACAAAAACTCATCACCACTAACATACGATTCACGAATGGATTTAGGTCCGTCTGGGGGTCGTATTCAAACATCCGACATCTCTTAAACTCCTTTTATACTTGCAACGAAGCATTTCTCAATCGATCCTATACCTGCGACCTACCTCGATACCCGTCCGATCACCTGCCTACACACGCCCTAATGAGGCAGGTCATGATGGAAACGGGACGTGTATAAAGGAGGAAGAAGAGGGAAGATACACCGAGGGGATCACACAAATCCCCAATGACGAAAACAACCCAACGGTACGATATGAAGGTGCAAGGCTAGAGCAACGATGAGATCTTGGACGGCATTTATATTTCGGGGTCAATGAGGATGTCAAGGGCCCGGGCGCGTGGTGGCCGAGGCTGAGGAGGAAATTGCGCTACGGCGTATTTACAGCGGGTTTTTGGACGGTCAGGCTTGGTATGATTCAACACATAGGTGAAGTCTGAGGTGGTCCGGTCATTAAATTGGGACGAGGTATACCTGTACTTCGCAGTAGTTAAACTGATCCGGCCCGGCCCCACACGTGCTTAAGCTCCAATAGGAGTGCAACGGTAGTCATGTAACCTAGCACTTTAATGAACAAAACAAAACAAAACAAAACTACTGTTCCAACAGGATCACTGGAGGAAGCAGGCCGAAAACGCCATCACGGATATCTATGTATTTAAGATAATGCAATGGGCCAAATCCAATCCATGTCGAGAACCTCCTCCCTTGAAGGTTGCGCAGGAAAAATGGATGTCAGAACCACTCG
The DNA here is from genome assembly GCA_905067625.1 of Blumeria graminis f. sp. triticale. Taxonomy (NCBI): domain Eukaryota; kingdom Fungi; phylum Ascomycota; class Leotiomycetes; order Helotiales; family Erysiphaceae; genus Blumeria; species Blumeria graminis. Next base: position 1,467,716 of record LR898470.1, on the reverse strand, counting down.
AGTGGGCGGAAACTTTGCGAGATATCCTGATGATCAGATTTAATGCAGCCTACGATCTCTCCACATGGGAGACGGGACAACCCGAGTCTATCCTGTGGAACACAACATTGTCGACAGAGGATGTAAAATTAACTCCATCGGAACAGACAACAAGTCTCCAGGGACGGACAAAATCACGGACAGGCTACTTTCGGCTTTCTGAGAAAAAACAAGAGATCATGTAAAGAACCTCTTTCAAGCCTGCTTACAGCTCGGAAATGTCCCCACCATTTTTCGAGTTGCAGAGTTCATCCTTCTCCCTAAGCCTAGACGGGACCTGAAAACAGCTAAGAGTTGGCGACCAATCTCTCTTCTGCCATCTCGGGAAAGGTTTGGAACGAATTGTGGCCAAAAGAATAGCCTGGCTAGCAATAGAGCACCGAGTCGTTCCTCAACAGCCGTTTGGCGCATTTCCTGGATACTCAGCAGTCGATCTAGTCTCCTGTATCATTCACGATGTAGAGGCGGCAATACGATACAGCAAGGTAACTGTTGTGAGGTTAAAGATCGAGAGGGATTTCGGGCTGTTGGAGAGGAAGGAAGAGTGGTATTCGAGCACAGGAGCAGGTGAACGGGGCTTTAGATATAAAGCTGTGGAGTTGACGAGAAGAGCGATGAATATAGCCTTCAGAGATATTCAGTTAATACAATGAACTATGATATTGGAGTTGTTGTAATTCTAACAGTCCTGCATCTGTTACACTAGTCATGTACTATCTCGTTTTCGTTTCCGTTATTCGTATCATTTAATACTGCGCGTCATCTTTTTTCAGTAATATTAATTATGTTGAGAAATAAGTCTAATGCATTGCAATTCCAGGATCCTCATGACCCTTATTATGGGTCTGAGTTGTCATCATTAGCCAGGAGTTAGGAGAACCGGAGAGCAAGATACCCTGTACAATTAGCTTGTTTATCACGTGGTTATTGGGTTTTTTTGTTAGCATGCACGGACCCTCACTCAAGATGTAAATCTCGAGTGTTGGATCCGTTTTGATGGATAATTAATTTACACCTCTAACGAGTTGATTTCATAGACAAGTCTACCTTGCATGTTTTATATTAGAACTCCTTAAAGTGATCATTACACAATACAAGGACTAAGTTTTTAATAAATTAGTCTTGGCGCTTAACACAAGATATGTTGGAAATTATGGTATATGCATGATTCTGTCTTACACTCAGCTAGCTTGGGGGTCTACTGGTGGTCAAGACATACCTTCACCATGATAATGTCGCCATACTGGGACATGGGCGCATATCCTGGCTTATTTCTAAATTCGTCTCATTAGGACTAATTCCTGTATATACATGTAGTGTTCTTCTCCTTCAGAAATCCTCAGTTCATTACATTTACTGAATATCTCTGAAGGTCTATTCATACCCAATCCGTGTCACCCTACCAAGCTTCACCCTTAAGCTCTATTCAACTGCTTCATTGTTCGGCATATATTCTTCACCTCCCTATACCATTCCAGCATTTCTCTACGATCCATAACCTCATAATAGGAGTGACTACTGTAAGAGGACTTACCTTCAGAGACATCAGTTAATACAATGAGCTGAAGATCTCTGAAGGTAGTAGAGACTACATCTGTATACAGGAATCAAACTTGGTATGACGAAAGTTGGGGAATTGATGAGGTACGTACCAATGTCTCAACTTGACAACGTTATCCAAATGATGTTTTAGCCTTGTGTTTTAGTGAACCCCCGCGACTAAGACAAGAAACAGACGTAACTACATTAAACGTGGAATCTAGTTACAAGTGAATTAAGAGTTACATGTAGTAGTGCACAGACAGAGATCCTGCATCGATACTGATGCAGAACTGTTTTATTACCACAGTAACAACCATCGTTCTTCTGGATGTACAAGGGGCGTTTGATGCAATTCTACACAAACGGCTGCTTCATCGGATGCGGAATCAGGGGTGACCAAGGACACTTTGCCTATGGGTAGAGTCATTTCTTACCCAGCGAAAGATAAGGGTGTGATGCCATGATGAAACGACGCGGATTAAAGTCACCGAGTGTGGAGTCTCACAAGGCTCCCTACTATCACTTCTCCTATTCTTATTATAAATTGCAATCCTAAAACAAGGCGGACATAAGAAAACAAAAATCGGGTACACTAACGATATTGCGATACTCAGCAAAGGAAGGACTGCGTCTGAAGCAGTGGCTGAAGCCTAGAACGAAGTCGACGAGCTAGTTAAGCTAGCGAGCGAAAATATTATAGACTTCGACAGGACAAAGTCTGAACTACTGATAATTGGAACATGGTCAAAGAAAAAGCTGGATACTACAGACATATCTGTTCAGATCCAAAGTCACAGCGTAGCCACATCCCCGTACGTGAGATGGCTGGGAGTATCGCTAGACTCTCAGCTCAACTTCAAGTAACACGTTCAGGAATGGTGCGGGAAGGCACGATGTATAACACAGTTTACAGGTCGAACAAATTCCGTACAGTACGGCGTAGCCCCGAGACCTATGATCAAAGCAGTGCAGGCTTGTGTCCTTAGTATAGCGCTATATGGAGCAGAGGCGTGGTGGCCAGGTCTCACCCGAATCACAACCCAGCGGGATAAAAAGGTCGGTATAGGAGTAGGCTGGCACACCGATCTTCTTGACAGTACTATCTTGAAGGTCGTTTGAGCGGTGTCACTGGTGTGGTGAACAACACCAAATGTGGCGCTACAGAGGAAGTCAGGAATCCCCTCGTCTGCTGTTATCTTACATCAGAGAAAAATGCTAGCGGCTGTACGGATTCAGAGGTTTGACGCATGGCATCTTTTAGTATTCAGATCTAGAGAGAGCCCACAGGATACAATAAGCCACCTCAGTCTCCGCCAAGGTCAGGAGAACCGGTCATTCAAGGTCCCAGAACGGTACTTCACACAACTTCAGATCAGCGCCAAAAATGTGCCGAAGGCCGAAAAATCCAGCAAATTATACTTTCCAAAAGCCGAGTCCATCAGAAAAATTACTGGCGGGCACTTTCAGGACGAAGCAGCTTACGCTAAGCAATGGATAGCAAGCCTGTCGGCCGAGACAGTCTGCGCTTGTTCAGACGGCTCATCATGTGGACCAGCTAGGTCTACATGGGGGTATAACTTATACAGAGGAGGCCAGGTAATTGGGAGTGACTCTGGTCCATTGATAGGGGCGGAGGTTTACGATGCCGAAATCTTTGGGGACCAACACAGCCCTCGAAGGAACCTTGGGAAAAGCAGGCGACTACCCAATAAAGGTGCACCTCGACAACTTCACAACTGTAAGAGCTCTAAGAACCGGCCAAACTGAATCTTCTTAGTATTCAGTGGCAATATTCAAAAGACTGGTACAACAAGCCAGATCAGTGGAAATCCAGTGGATACCAGCCCACTCAAGGGTCCCGGCTGAAACAGATTCAGCTACTTCAGAAACGAGGTGCGAAATTGAATACACATTTGCAGTCCTCATCCGGTTCATCGGGCAAAGGTGTAAAGAAGCGGTAGAATCCTGGTGGTTGGAACATAGACCCAGCCGCTATGAGCAGTTGGATTTACGAACGAAATGAAAACACCCACCGTCGCTAGCACTTCCGAGGTGGGCGCATCAGCGCCTGGTCGCAGCGAGGACGGGTCATGGCGATTTCAGGAACTACCATGAAAGGTTGAGCCATGAATGGGGAAACTGCAAATGCGTTTGCGGAAGAGAGAAACGTCCCTGGCATTTTGCCGAATGTCGGATTGCTCTACGGCCATGGAGAAATGTGAAGCACGAGCTACTAGCGAGAGGACGGGAAATGCTGGCGGAAGACGGAGGGAGAAAATTTCTCTAATTCTCAACGTTAACTAAATGCTACGAGACGCAGAGCACAAATCGGGGGGATGAAGTCCTGCCGAAGGAAATTTTTCACAGCACGAAGGGCTGCGAGGAAAAAAAGGCGCAGGGTGCTTATTTTCTTGGAACAAATTACTTATTTTTGTTTTCTACTTATAGATTTGACATGCAAACTATGAACTTAGGTCGTTGTGTGTCCCTAGGGAGCACGGACCCGTATCACGCCTATTGGGTGTAGGGCGTAAGCCTGATACGAAATGCATTCAATTCAATTTTCAATTTTTTTACACTTCGATTCTGTGTTACCCTCAGCCAGTGCACTAACACTGTTGTGTCCAGGGCGGATACTGTCCACTCCACTACTAACGGCAGGAGATCATCTATCTCTCATCGAGGCTTCGACTTCAAGCGTCAGTCGAAACTGCTCCAATCTCCCTTCATATTGAATCCACTTTGTAATTCTAGCCACATCGTTTGGATTATTCAGCATCGCTTCGAATGACTGAGACTCTGCCTTTCTCAGTATTTCCCCTCGGCCCAGTCGGGGCAGGCCATGATTATGTGCTTGAAATTCTGGGACGGATATCCACATTGGCATCGTGGGCTGTCTACTCCAGGAACATTTCTTCCGTACAGATAAGAGTTGAACTCAATGTGTTCGCTTCTTATGTGCATGGCTATGCTCCTTTGGGCCCTGTTAAGGTTTTTATGGATACTGATGGATGTTCCTCTGGAGCTTATTATCATCCTTCCCGTCTTTTCATCTATATAGAGATTTGCTGCGTTCCAGATTTGAGTATCTGCTGTGGCGTGGTGGTTAGTAGGCTGCCTCGCCGTTAGTCTCGTCCAGACTCGTTCCCATTCTCTAAAAGCTGCGACCTTTCCATCCACTTTCTGCGGTTCCTTGGTATTTACACCTTTACATATTTGGCTCCACTCAGTAATGTCCAAGGTCCTCGTGATAGCTCGTGTATCTTGCCTCCCAGCTCGAAGTTGCTTAATCTTGCTGCATGCCGAAGATATTGCATCTTGAACCGGTAAGCTTTTCGATAGTCCGGCGTGTTGGAGCCTCCTTTGCTTCAGATAGATTTCCATCGGTAAGGTTGAGGTCCCATGCTCAAGTACCTTGCTGTCGGTCGAATTACAAGCTCCCGTGACGATCTTTAGGCATCTTCTTTGGATACTTCGTGGTGGCTTGATCACTCTTTCGGGAATTCTGTCAGCCATCCCGGGCTCGGCCCCAATAGGGGATCCGTAGGTGAGAGCCGGTCTCACTACCGCATTATACCCAAGTTTTGCCTTTTGAAACGTTGCAGCCCTGTGGGGGTATTACTGTTTGAAAGAAGTCGTGAAGGAGGTATAGGTACTCCCGGCCTGTAGGTAGAAAGAACCTACATGTTCTTAAATAGTCATAGACTCATTAGGTCAATAAACACTCACTCTCTCACCCGAGTCGCTGACACAGCCCGCATGAGGCTCACGTTCCGCAAATTCGAAATGGCCAAGAATACAGGGAATCAAACCCTCTAAATGATCGAGCCATCACTCATGAAGGGGTTGGATAGTGCAGTGGTGCACCATTCGGCACATTCCCCCAAGTAGAATCTGGGTAACTTGAATACCTACCCCATGCGAGGTAGGAGAAGGCTGGTTCGAATCCAGTAAAACCCACGCACCACTCTCTCTCGCAGTGATATTGTACTCATCGGATAATGTAAGCACACTCGGATACTCATGGGTTTTCACGCTTTTCCCTGTGGTTTTGTTTTATTCATTTACGTGCTAGGTAAAATGACTACCGTTGCACTCCTCCTGGAGCTTAAGCACGTGTGGGGCCGGGCCGGATCAGTTTAACTACTGCGAAGTACAGGTATACCTCGTCCCAATTTAATGACCGGACCACCTCAGACTTCACCTATGTGTTGAATCATACCAAGCCTGACCGTCCAAAAACCCGCTGTAAATACGCCGTAGCGCAATTTCCTCCTCAGTCTCGGCCACCACGCGCCCGAGCCCTTGACATCCTCATTGACTCCGAAATATAAATGCCGTCCAAGATCTCATCGTTGCTCTAGCCTTGCACCTTCATATCGTACCGTCGGGTTGTTTTCGTCATTGGGGATTTGTGTAATCCCCTCGGTGCATCTTCCCTCTTCTTCCTCCTTTGTACACGTCCCGTTTCCATCATGACTTTCCTCATTGGGGCGTGTGTAGGCAGGTGATCGGACGGGTATCGAGGTAGGTCGCAGGTATAGGATCGACTGAGAAATGCTTCGCCGCAAATATAAAAGGAGTTTAAGAGATGTCGGATGTTTGAATACGACCCCCAGACAGACCTAAATCCATTCGTGAATCGTATGTTAGTGGTGATGAGTTTTTGTTCAACTTTTTTTCCGGCTGTGAAATCTCTGCCGACTGATTTATCGACCAAAATATCAAGTGCAACTCCTTCAAGTCGAAAATCCATCAAAAAAATTTCATCCTACCCTTTTTCGTGACTGAATCTCGGCTCTGGGAGAATATTTCACTCCCAGGTTCGTAGAGGACACCACTGACAAGAGTTCAGCCTTCGACTTCCCTTTTACCTGTAGTTTGTTTGTTTGTTTTTTTTTTACTTTTGGTCCTAAGCTAAAGCTATGTTTTCCACATTGGGTCAAGGACCGGCGGATCCGGCAGGGTTCCTTGTAATCTTTCCTACAGCCTAACTCGTTCCAACCTCGTGAATCTCTGCCAAAAGTGCAGCTTATTAAACCGAGACGAAAAAATCAAGAAAATCGAAATAACTCCGAAAACCAGAAGATTCCTCCACATTGGACCCAAGCAATATGCTCCTCACATATTCCCTCGTCCGTCACACCTTCCAAATGACGAATTTACTCAATCTTCGCTGAGAGCAAGAGATGAGTTAGCAGCCACCTTTTATCCAGCCGGTATCCTGCTATTGGTTAGTATATGCCCCAAAAGGGACATCGTCGAGGTTGCTGTATCCTCAAACTTCTTCTTCAGCTTCCAGAGCTTCGAAACTTGTAGCCTCGGCCATCGAGACGTCCTTCGCAGCGGCGATGATCGCCTCTTCGGCCTTTTTTGCTGCTGCTCGTGCTCGTGCCACCTTTGAGAACTCCTCTTGTTCTATGTGACGGATCCACGCGAGCTGCTCTTTGGTCACCGGTCCGGATTTTCTGGGTCTGACTTGGCAGGCCCGAGAATCCGATCGGTGGGGTCTCCCATAGTTGCGACACTTAGTGAGGGCCTTGCACTCGGCTTCCGAGTGCATGTTTGATCCGCAGTTCCAGCAGGCTGGAGCGCGGGAGCAACCACAAGTGGCGTGGAAGCCCAAGCAGCGTTTGCAATGTTCAATTTGGTGACGAGGCTGGACCTTTGTAGCCGCTCCGGACTCGTCGAGAATTCGGGAGCCCGCACGAGGGGCGAAGTCCCGGTTGAAAATAGCATGCCAGTTTCTGTATGGCGCTCCAGGACAACATGTCCCGTGCGGTTGCACCAGGCATGGACGTCGTTGTGTTTTGCGGTAGATCTCCAGTGAGATCCTACCCACATCGACCGTCTCAATACGGTTGATTAATTTTATGGTCGCTGGAACATTCGCGATCCGAAAGGCGACAAGGTTGAAAGCTTCCTCGATTTTGGCGTTGAAGTCCGACAACTTCGATGAGGCATCTGAGAGCTCTTCCCTTTCATTTTTATCCGCTGTCAGAATCGCAAATCCGGTTCTGACACGGTACATAGAGCTTTTTTCACTCAAGGTGTACAGTAGCCTACTACATAATTGATGTCGTATGCCGTCAGGCGAAAGCTGGTACCACGGGTGATCGCTCTCTAAGCGAAGGAACAGTCGTTTGTCGACTTTCGCCTTCGGAGCTTCTTTATTTTGGGCTTTTGCCGCAGGTCGCGGCACAAACTTAACAGTAGGGACTGCTTTTTGTGACAGTCCATTTCTGGCCACCGTGGTCCAAGTACTTTTTATAGGCAGCGCTGGGACGGCGGGAATCGTTGTGCTCCTGGCGTCGGGAGCCCTTGGGATCAGGTTCACCGGGCGAGGAGGGAGGACGGGTGGCGTGATGGCCGGGCCCGTGGCCATGTGTTGCGCAATTGCAGCGCGTAGGTAGACTCTCACCGAGTCTACGAATTGTCTGTTTGACCCGTTGGTCAAAGGAAGAAGGGTGGCTTCGACGCCAGAGATGGCGGCGGAGCAGAGGGCCAGATTTGCCGCTGTTTCGGCGGCGCGACGTTGTTCAGCTTCAAAAATTGGTCGGAGCTCGAGGGGACACTCTGCTTTCGTAGCAGCTTGTGGCTGCGACGTTGGTTTTGGCGCGGTCGGGAGAGATTTTGACGATTTTCCAATCCCGTGGGGGACGGAGGATGGTTGAGGAATTTGCTCAATAATTTCAACTGACCCGATCATGTCAGTATCGGGCTCAGTGACGTCGGGAAGGGCTTTTTCCTTCCATTTAGTTGAGACCTTGCTCATCTCCGCGCATTTCGGAGACTGGACGAGGCCAGGTACTTGTTCGAGAGCCCTCGGGTGGACTCTCGTGTTGTCCAACTTGGCGTTGGGACGCTTTTTGCGTACTGGAGGCATGGTGAAAATGCCTGAGCTCGATTATAATTCAGAGATGGATGCGACGAGGTCGAGAAGGGAGGGAAGAGGGAAAAAATAAATTTCTGAATTTCTGAATTGTGCGTTTTTTGTTCATTAACGTGCTAGGTGAAGTAACTGCCGTCGCACTCCTACTGGAGCTTGAGCACGAGTGGGGTCGGGCCGGATCAGGTTAACTACCGTGCAGTACAAATGCCTCATCCCACCTAAATGACCAGAACCATGCCAAAATGCATCTATGTGTTGAGCCATGACGAATTCAGCAGCCCAGATTGAAAACAAACAGTAACTTGCACGCGAAATCCCGCGTAACAAAAGAAAAACTTAATCAATCTCCCTTCCATCGTTCCGCCTCAGCCACCACGCGCCTGAGCCTCGATTCCTATCCCTCTTTGCATGCCAAACCACCCAGGCTTCCGTTCTATCACCTCCGGGTCACAGGTATCACTGCCATCCTCCGACTAGCCTCCGCGTATATTCCGCTCTCCTGGACGTAATCCCTGAACAGCTGCCATCCATTTGATCCGAACATCGTTTCCAGAGCCAGCGCCCTACACTTTCCGCTTTTCAGCCACCATGTTGCCAGTGCTTTTCGACACTGGACAAGGTGACCAATTGATTTTTCCCTCCCACACTCGCAGTAAAGTGTAGCGTAAGTGTGGTTGAAGCGGCGATGATATGCCGCAAAGTCCCCATGTCCAGTTCGAGCGGCGATTAAGCGGGCGTAGACCGCTCTCGGTAGCGCTAGCTCTGGATGTTTCTTGCGCCGCATCTCGGGTATAAGATCAGTGTAGTGTTTGGGGCGATTCGTGTGCCACCAGTCTGTCAATATCTGCCTGGCCACTTCACGGGCTTTCCGTCCAGATGAGGCGAGGTTCATCACACCATGTGTCGTCCTAGAGTTGTCCGGCGCTTTAAGCTCTCTTCGAGCGAGTTCATCGGCGATTTCATTTCCTGCTAGCCCTTCGTGGCCCGAGATCCAACCTATTTTTACAGGTGCGGCTGATCCCGCGGCCAGTTTCACGAACTTTTCGATTCGCCAGGATGATGAGCCTGTTGTTCCCGTCAGTAAAGCCTTAACAGCCGCAGAATTGTCGGGCAGGAGATAGATGGCGCTGCGTCCTCGGTCTCGATTGCTGGCAGTGATTGCTTCTAGAGCAGCCAAAGCTCCATGAACCTCCGCGTCGAACACCTCCACATTGGTAATTTTGCCTGAGCCGCTTTGCTCGATTGTCGTGCCTATGCCACTGATAAAGGTCGCAGAGGCCCATGACACTCTGTCGGTTGAAGCTCCAGAAACATCACTGTAAACGCAGAGACAGTCGGGTGGGAGTGTAGGCAGCCACTCTCTTATGAACTTGGCAGCCTCTTTCTTGCTTGTCCAGCAGGGAATTGGCTGAGGGGGGACCGGAGGTCGGAGCGGTGGAGGTAGTTTAGCCTCTGGCAGAAGTCGATACATCCTCTGGACCCTTGAATCATGAACTCTGTCCAAACCATGTCTGGTTTTGTTGCATGTCTTTAGTCCTAGTCGGTGGCGAGCGCTGTCAGTGCTTTCCGTGGCCCGAAGTCGAAGCGGATGATAATCATCCAGTCTCCGAATTCGTGCGTCAGTCTTGAGCCTGCGTTCCTCGAGCAGAATGTGTGCAGGTGAAATGCCAGTCTCCCTTCTCAGGGCTGCGATGGGCATGGTGCGCCAGGTTGGTAAAGCCACGTAAATTCCTAAGGCGTAAGTTTGGTCAATAACTTTGCACTGTCTCTTGCATTAATTTCGCGCGATACCCCAATATGTTTCCCTGGCTGGCCCCGGGCACCAGTACTCCGCTGCTTACATCGCAATTGGCAGAGTTACCGTGCGGATGACTGTGGTTAGTAAGTCGGGCCTTGGTCCCTGGATGCACTGAGTGAGCCGTTGGAAGTGTTGCACTAGCCGCATTGCTTTACTGGTCCACTTTGCGACGTGCCTTTCGAAGGTTAGACCGCGATCAAGGTGTACTCCGAGCCATCGGATATCGTCGTATGCTTGTACATCGCGAGTGCCTACCCTTATAGCCGGAAGATCGTGACCCCTGGATCTGGGGCCGACGAAGTACACTACTTCGGCCTTATCTGGGTCGAAAGAGACAGCATTTTCAGCAGCCCACCCTTGGACTGCATCGACTTCTCGCTGGATAGCTACTGTGGCTTCGGTTGGCGTCGAGCCTATGCCGAGGATAGCAACATTATCTGCATAGCCAAATCTCCAACTACTGACCCCCTCGGCTTCGGCCATGTAGAGGAGGAAGAGAATTGGGGATAGGGGCGATCCTTGTGGCAGCCCGCATTCTAGGTGAATTGGGTCTATTACTCCGTCCTCGTGTCTGACATGGGCGGATCGTTCTTTCAGGAAAGACTTTATCCAAGTGAGAGCTGGTTTAGGCCACCCAACTTTATTCATCCTTTGCAGTAGTCGTCCATGGAGTACAGCGTCAAATGCACCCTGTACGTCCAGAGTGACAAGAACTGCTTTCTTCTACTTCTTTATTGCATGCTCCACATCGTAGATAACGCATGAGACAAGGTCGTTAGCAGATCTGCCGGATAGTGCTCCAAAAAGCTGCTGCGGCACGGCCTTGTACGAAATGGCGGTATAAGCCATTCGCCTTGCAACTAGTCTCTCAAGACCCTTGCCGAGAGAGGAGAGTTGTGCGATGGGCCTCCATCCTTTAGCTGTACTGAGATTACGGCCAGGTTTGGGGAGAAAAGTTACTTCCGCTAGCTTGAATGCCTTCGGGAAGTGGTTCAGTCGAAATGAGCCCTCAAAGAGTACTCTCAATGCGTGACCAATTGACGGCCAGGCTGTCCTAAGAAGCCGCACAGAAATTGCGTCTGCTCCAGGGGCTTTATTCTGGCAGGTCGTTGTTACCCACTTGGCTTCTTCATTAGTGACGCTAGAGACCCATGGAAGGTTTCCGCGTTCTGGCTCGAGGTGTTCGGTGTCCACGTCATTTTGGCTAGTGAACCGACCGAGAAGGAGATCGCGCAATAGAAGTGCACGATTTCCTGGATCCGAGACAAAACCATCCGGAGTTTGGAGTGGTGGAGTAGCAGATGTAGGTTGCGGCTTTGCCCAACGTGCCATCCGATAGATGTCGACATCAGTTGTGGCTTCGGAGAACTTCCGCCGCCAGTACTGGCGTTTCGCACTTCTGACTATGCGACGTAAATCCTTTCTGCCCTCTTCGTCCCTGAATATCTTGTATTCGCGTTTGGCTTGTGCGCACTCTATCGTCCACCAAGGTGCTGTCCTACCCTTCTTCGCACTCCCGCGTCTTCCAGTAGCCCTAATTGCATCGCTAATGGTTTGGACCAGCTTATCAGCGAGGTTGTCTACCGCGCTTATTGAGTCCAATGCATTTAACCCTATTCCAAGGGCCCACCTACCTAGTACCTTGGCGAAGTTTTCGAGGGCGTCGTCTATCACTCGCACCGGTTGGCCAGTTTTGATAATAGCTATGGCTTTCGAGTTCGGGCGGGGAACGTCTCCTGCAAGAGTTCTGTGATCTGATGTCGAGTCAAGCTCTATCGAAACATCTGCAAGTGCGCCAGCGTTAGACCAAACTAGGTCGAGTGTGTTTCCGAGATCGTGGGTCGGGACGCCCGGTGCAGAGGATAGGTCCATACCGTGCTCGAACATCCACTCGGTGAGCACCTGCCTGTCGCCGTGTAGCCTAGTGGCCATTGGCTGCCAGTCGGTGTGAACAGCATTGAAGTCTCCGCCAATAACTGTAGGCCCAGATGGAGTCCATGGTAGCAGCGGCAAAAGGTCTGCTCCAGGAGCGCGGTAGACGGAGACAAATGTGACTCCTTCTATCATTACTGCGGTGAGATCTGGTGATGTCTCACAGATTGCTTGCTGTTGGAAATTGATCCCTTTTCGCGTGTAGATGAGGGAGCGTGGCCCTGAAGAGTTGGCAGCAACACAGGGAGGCAAATGCCTTTCGGATCCGGGATGCGACTTGGTGAGCCAGAAGCCGTCCTTATGTTGGGTCCAGGGTTCCTGGATAAGTAGGACATCGGTTCCTGAATCCCAAGCGGATTGCAGGATGATGTCCGTAGCGGGGTCTCCTCTGCCCAGATTAGTGCAGAGGAACGAGATTGTTATTGCCATTTTTTGAAGCTCGGTTGGGTTGTGATCCCTTACGGGCATTGAGCAATGTTTATATTTTCGTTTTCAGCAGTAGCCTCGGTGGCTTTCTGCTTTGCTTCCATCTCTCTGATCGAAGCATTCCTTTCTTTTTGACCCTGCTCGCGGATCACCGACAGCTGGTCCCTTGTGCGTGGCACCGTCTTCCCACCAGCCCGCGTCGGCCTGGCCATGCATTTAGGCTCAGTTGCGGCGTGTGGACCTTGGCAATTGATGCACCTTGGCACGGCCTGTTTGCACTCAGTTGCTTTGTGCTCAATAGAGCCGCAGCGGGAGCAGCGCTCTGCTCGTGAACAGATCTTAGTTGGTGGTGTCCCCAGCATCGGTTGCATTGCGCAATTTTGAGCTTGCGCTGAAGTTCGTGGAGGCGTCCGCTTTCTTCGAACAGTCCTTCTCCAAGCTTCGGTTTTCCTGTTGCGAAGTGAAGCACCCAGTCCTTTGACAGCCTGGCCATGCTAGTGGCGAAAGCACGAGCCGAGATTGGTCTAACTCCTGTTTTGAGAGCTGCTTCTTCTATTACCATTTCTGGTGTCACTATGGTGGGCCCTTCCAGAGTGTAAAGCTTTTCTGGGATATTCGCTGCCAGAACTGAGATCCAGTTGGAGGCAGCTTCCAATTTCATTTCTGAGCTGTCTAATATGGCTCCTCCTGGGAGAAGTGCACCTCTTGCACCTTCCCCTTCGGCTTGTATTGCGAATCCTGAGTTCACGACAGTGACCTGTTTAATTGTGGAGTTAGCCAGACGTAGCTTGCTAGCTAGGCTTATTTTCACGAAGTGAGGTAACATTCGTCTCCACGGGTGGTCAGGTCTGAGGCGCAAGAATACGCGCTCGTCAGGTCGTTGGGGGTTTGTTGCTGGAGCTTTAATCTTCAGCGTGAGGACGGGCTTTATCAGTACTGTCTTGGGTGTGGAAGTTGGAGCCGCTTGGTTTGCTGGCTTGTTTCTTTTCCCCAACACCTCGGTCCAAGATTTCTCTGTGTTGTTGTTATTTGTTATGTTCGAGCCCTGGTTAGGCTGAAGAGTTGCTGTTGTGGCTGACGGCCTTGGTGGTGCCAGTCTGTTCTTTTCTCTGGCAAGGATCAGTACTGGACGTGTGACGCTTGCAGGGTTTTGTTTAGGAGGCTCTGTAACTTGAGCCGGTTGGGACGGGTTTGCATGGCCACTTGTGTGGCTCCTAGTCTGATGTCTTCTAGCACAAGAGGGACGTGATAACATCCGCGACTGTACTGGTGAAGGTATTCAGACTACTAGAGGGTGTGTATTTTCTATTTTCAGGTTTACATTACAAAAGATATGTGGTGTGTAACCTCATGGAACCTCACTTGTAGCCTTTGTAGGAGCGTAGGCGTCTGCTTGAAATGGGTTGCCCCACAGAATTTCCAAGATCTTGCCCTGAAGGGCCTACAAGTCCTGATCAAAGAGTTTTCGAAGCCTCTCGTCAGTGACTGGTTCCAGCAGCTCGCATTACCCGATGACAAAGCGCTCCGCTTGTGCAGAGCGCGTCTGTAATATCCTGCCTTGTTCGGCGAGGAATTCTGTCGCGACAATTTGAGGCGGCGTAGTTGGACTGTTGGGTGAGTTTGGATGACTCGCCTCGTAGATTGGCTCTACAAATTGTTGTGTGGATGTTTGTGAGATAAATGTGGCAGTAAAATGTCGTAGGTGGAATGCGATGATCCAAGAGCAGTGTGTGGCGGTCAGCTGCTCGGGCTGTTTTCCCTGTGGTGAGTATGCACGGAAGAAGTTGTGCGCCGTAAGGGGTTAGCCTCGCGTGGTATCTGCAACAGAAATCTGAGTTTTTTTTTTTTTTTTTGCTTCAGATTTTAATTGCGTATGCAGCTATCTAGCTATGACACAATATCAAAGAAAAGTACAGAAAAGATGACCCAATTTACAAGAAGAGCACTCATGCCTCGGATTTCATTTGCAAGTACCACTGCGAAGTTATGGTGGCTTTTTCTTCACCCCAAGTCAATCCTCATCCGTGAATACCCACCCAGGGAAACGTCTCATAAACCCTGAGTTATCCAGACGTGCCTCCATCATCTTTCAACTTTTCTCCGCGCGAAATATGGTCTTTGGTGTCTCCTTCCCAAGTGGAGTAGGTGCCCAGGCTACTCAGACTATACCGGAGAACACCACTAGGAGGCGGACCACAACACCTTCCATCGTCTGCATGTATTTATAGTTTCAGCTGCACTCTTGCAAGCCAAGTTTTGGCGCGCACAAAGCCTAATTCGTGAAACTCCTTGCCAAAACTCGGAATCTCACGCCCCTCGAGGTTATATCCTTCCTTCGCATCATCTTGTAATCTTGTCCTGATCCCTCTCACGTCCATCTCAAAGGACTATCTTCCAGATTTGTGCGCCACGCTTTGCTTCCTCCGTCGGGTATAAATATCGGCGTGGGCGTGTATTTGGTGACCGGCTGAGGCCAGAGAAAGTCGACGAGAGGTGTGGTCATTGAAACGAGGATGTACTAGGTCGTACTAGTGGACTTGATGAAGCTTAGTTGAGAATCGGACTCTTTGGGAGTGAAAGATTGACATGGTGGAGTAATTCGAATTTTTGCCTCGTGGGCCAACTTCTTTGATATTGCGAAATTTGACTGAACTTGGCTCGGGGAGAATAATTCACTCCCAGGTTCGTAGAGGACACCGCGTACAGGTGTTCAGTCTTGCCCTCCCAGAAATCTGAGTGTGAGTGTTCTAAGCGTCAGATGAAGTTATTCTATTTAAAGTACATATCTTTCAATAAATGACTGCATGGGCCACAAGGCGCCAAATCGGGACAGCTGAACTATTTGATTTGATTAAATTTAACGTCGTGCCTGTCTACAGCTCGTGACCTTAGTCACGTGCTGGACGGCCCAGTCCCTACAGAACTACCCGACGCTCTAGCGCGCCCTACAGCACCTAGAAACTACAAAAGAGTCCGACCTGCTGTCCGCTACTCTGCTTTCCAATTTAAATGTAGCAAATTTCCCTCTACCCGGGATTTTACTTTTTATTTACAAGTAGTTTGAAATTACTCCCGCAGACTATTCACGCAGTACCAAAAATCTCAAGGGAAATATCTAATGTGCCCGTTGGACTTCGTCGTAGAACTTTGTCAGCTCCACCCATTTTCCGAAGGCGTGTGCCCCTTTAGGCGTGCTGAGGACCCATTTAATACCGGGGCTGGAGTGCCGAGGTCCACCACTAAGGCGAGCCCGGCTTCTTCCTATGCTGCAGTGAAAGAAGTGGTCCGTACTTTTTTCTTCGCCACAGGAGCAAGTCATTAAGGCATCTTCGGGACAGCTGAACTATTTGTAAAACTTGGAGAGGTCGTCGTGGGAATGTCACGTGAATTGTCAAAGGATGAAAGCAAATATAAGAATAATTGATTAAGTGCCTCCGTGCTACGAGTCCATCGTAGCACTATAATATCTAATTCTACCCTATTAACGCCTCTGATCGGAGGGCAAGACTGAACACCTGTACGCGGTGTCCTCTACGAACCTGGGAGTGAAATATTCTCCCAGAGCCAAGTTCAGTCAAACTTCGCAATACCGAACAAGTTGGCCCACGAGGCAATGATTCAAATTACTCCACCATATCAATCTTTCACTCCCAACGAAATCGATTCCTACCTAAACCTCATCAAGTTTACAAGTACGACCTAGTACATCCTAATCCCAATGACCACACCTCTTGTCGACTTTCTCTGGCCTTAGCTGGTCGCCAGATACACGCCCACGCCGATATTTACACCCGACGGAGGAAGCAAAGCGTGGCGCACAAATCTGGAAGACAATTCCTTGGGATGGATGTGAGAGGGATCAGGACAAGTTAATAAGATGATGCAGAGGATTGGATACAGTCTCGACGGGCGTGGAATTTTGAATCTTGGAAAGGAGTTTTTACAAATTGAGCTTTGTGCGTGCCAAGACTTCGGCTGCGAGAGTGCAGGCGACACTATAAACACCGCCATGGTTGGATGGTGCGGTGGTACATCGTCTGGGCCGGTCTGCCAAGTAGAGTCTGGATAGTTTGGACACATATCCCACTCGAGACAGTAGATCGCTGGTTCAAATCCGGCAAAACACAACCACATTTCTCGCGGCGCTGGTATGCATGGATGACGAAGGCATGCTTGGATAACCAAAGGTTTTGAAATTCCCTTTGGTGGGTACTTACGGAGGAGGGTTGACTGTTTGTGTAAGCAAGCATACCTCATAGTGGTATTTGCGAATGAAATCCAGAGTATGAGTGTCTCTAATGTCAAAAGAGTCATCCAATATGTAAACATAGCACTGGTCATGTGTCATAGCTCTATAGCTGAATATACATTAAATGATTTAAAAAAAAAAAAAAAAAAAAAAAAAAAAAAAAAAAAAAAAAAAAAACGCCTCTGATCATCACTATTAGACAGATGTGTGCTTGTGTAGATCGTACTTTCGCTTATGGACTGGGTTCAGACTTATGCTTGCATAAGTCTGCTTACACTATTTATTTATTACCCATGAAGGGGGCTCTTCAGTGTGCATAGGTATCCCTGACCTGCACATGCCATGCAGCTTCCGACCGAGAGACCAGGAGATGGCACCCTTGAGAAATGAACAAACAGACGGAGTTAGCATGTCAATTTTAGAAAAACTACAAACGCTGCCCCAAAAATAGATTGCCGCTTGAGGTTGTGGCCGAGCGCTAAACCGTGTGATGGCCGTATCCAATTACACGAGGCCTTGAACAGGCATCATGCAATAGCTTCACTCTGGGGTAGAAAAGATACAACCTGAGTCTGGGCTATTTAGGGAATTAACCCTGCAGGCTCAGTAAAGCTAACACGTTGTAGGTCAAAGAAAAAAAAAAAAAAGTAGTAGGTTAAACTATCTCTCTTCACTACCCCACTCGCCAAGAAGCGTGGCTCAATCGTCTACTTCAAATGATCGGGTAAAGAAATGTATTTTCAACAACACCTCTGACTGCCTAACCACAAACCCCTTGGAGGGCAAGACGGAACACCTGCACGAGGTGCCCTCTACTGATCTGGGAGTGAAAATTCTCCTAGAGTGAAGTTCATTCAAATTTCGCAATTCTGAAGATATTGGCGCATGTGGCAATAATCCAAGACTCTCTGCGAAATCAAACTCTCCCACCCAACGAGATAGATCCTCATCAACGCCTCATCAAGTTTACAAGTACGACCTAGTACATACTCGTTTCAATGACCACACTTCTCATCGACTCTTCTCTGGCCTCAGCTGGTCGCCAAGTACACGCCCACGCCGATATTTACACCAGACGAAGGAAATAAAGTGTGGCGCTTAAACCTAGAAGGCAGCTCTGTGGGAGGGGCGTGATAGGGATCAGGACAAGTTTACAAGATGACACGGAGTAAGGATTCAACCTCGACGGGCCTGTGATTTGGAATTTCGGCAAGGAGTTTCACGAATTGAGCTTTGTGCGCGCCAATACTTCGCATGCGATAGTTCAGATGACACTATAAGCACAAGCCAATGATGGAAGGTGTTACGGTACGTCTCCTGGTGCTGTTATCTAGTATGGTTCGAGTAGCCTGGGCACCTACTCCACTTGGGAAGGAGGCACCTCGGATCACATTTCGCGCGGAGAAAAATCAATGGATGACGGAAGTATGTCTATATAACTCATATTTTGAGAGGTTTTCCTGGGTGGGTATTCACGGATGAGGACTGAGAAGAGGTGATGGAAAACCCGCCATAACTTCACAGTGGTACTTGCAAATGAAATCCGAGGCATGAGTGCCCTTTTTTGAGAATGAGTCATCTAATATGTACTTTTATTTGACATTGTGTCATAGCTAGATAGCTGCATACGCAATTAAACTTTGATGTAAAAAAATCTTTGATTGGAAAACAGTGTTGGAAAGTATACTCTGTACGATATTATATGGATAAATATGATTAAGTAAAGAAGACTTGATATTTTATAAATATGGGAACATTGGACTTATATATACATCTTAGGGGAGAAATTCCCACTAGTCTCATGTGCCTGTCAAACCTAATGATGACCAGCCACCTCTCATCTACCATGATGAACCAAGGTACACTGTAGTACGTAAATATCCAAACGTATAGGCGACCGTAGGCGCGAATAGCGCACTCGGGACAAGTGTAGAGAGAGTCGATCTTGTCGGGAACCTGAGACGAAACAGGTAATGGTTGAGTCCTAAATTCGAGAGTCAGAATTTCCAACAAACAGCACATGCATGAATGTGCAGAGCAAATGCATGTACATGGTGCATAACAGAGATGGGCGATTTTTGATGAGGTAAATGCCCGATTTCAATTGGAGTAACGCCATTATCAGTATTTGAGGCGAGTTGGTGTAGTAAGATGGAGAAAAAGGACTCGCATGAGATTGATAGGTTAAATATTTGTCGAAAGTCGTCGATTTTCGATGTGCTTGAGGTTGCTTTCGATCTCGGTTTGGATACAATTCTTCTTGGCTATCCCAGATATGCAGAGCATACGGAGCGAGTACACAGGCAGCTCTGGAAGCTGAAGAATTCGTCTTTAGCGGCATTATCATGAAGAGAGGAGGTAGACATCCTCACAAATATTGACCTGACTGCTGGAAAATATACTCTGTATGATGTGTTGTTTTATTGTACTACTTGAGGCATAAACTATCTAGCACATTGGGCGCTTCTCTGACCCAAGCTACACCGTGTACTGTGCTCCTTGTCTCTTTTGTTACTTGAAAGATCATTTATAAAATGCCCATGATGAATAGCCATTCAGCTTAGCGTTTACCCGTGGAATTCAGCCACCCTTTCTGTGGAACCTGCAGCCCCAGCCAGGCGAGGCCTAGATACTGTGACCACATGATGTGCGCGTATTCATCGATATCTCCCTTCTTTGTAACAGTCGAGGCCGACTTGATCCAATCCAGCATCTCCGTATCGGGTGCTGGGTGCGCTCCGGGAACTCATGGGATGGTTTTTCCTCCATGGTCAAGGGTTGGTGATGAGCAGGGCTCCGACCCTACCATCTGATCTGATTATGGTTAGCCTCATGAAAACAGTGATAGGAGAATATGTTGAGAGATGAAGACGATACAGACGGCGAAAGCGATTGGGAATGCTCATGTAACTGGGGACTTTGCTGCTTAATCTCGGCTCGGCAGACTCTACAGTGAGAGCCAGAGGTGCGTAGGGGACACCACCAAGAGGGTTGAGAATAGTTTGCCAAACCGATTCGGTAAACCCCCAAAACTGCTTGCCCAATGTTGGCAGGGGGTTCCCTCGGTCACATCCGCGCGTTTGGAGACTGAGCGAGGCCCACTGTCTGCACGAGAAACCGCCGTCCGCCTCTCACGTTTCCAGCAGAACGTTCGGACGGCTCTTCCACAGCAGTGGCATTTCGCCATACCCACCGGGCGATAAAATTCAAGAGTACGGCGATACGAAGTCGAGGGGGAAAATAGGCAATTTCCGAATCTCTCGGAATTGTTTACGTTGTGGCGCAAGCGAACATCTCCCACTCTTTTGGCAGTAATCCGAACCCAACACTCTTTGATTAAACTTCTCTAGTTCTGGGTATATGCGGCATTCTCTGCGCCATGCTTCCCACGCTCTACGGAATTGGGTTGACGATTAACTTTTGTAGTATGATTGCCCTTTCGGCTAATGGGTCTGGTGGTTAGAGATGGAAATAACAATCCTATCCATGGGCTGAATTTTTTTTCTTGACAGCGAGAGGGTTATTTGCTTTGCTTTCGTGGGCTTATGTTTGTCCACCAGTGGATGGCATAGATTTTGATGTGTTAAGGGCTCCTATAGCTACTGTTGTAACTGTCTGTTAATAAATGAACGTGCTAGGCAATTGACACCTTCAGCACTACTACAGGGGCTTGAGCACGAGTGGGGCCGCGCCGGATCGGGTCAACCACCACAAGTACAATAAAGCTCGTGCCGCCTGAACGACCGGACCACCTCAGACTTCACCCATGTGTTGAACATGTCAAGTCCAACCGTCCAAGGAACCCGACTTTGACACGCCAAAGCGCCATCTCTTCCACAGCATTGGCCACCACGCGCCCGAGCCCTTGATATACCCCCATCTCTAGTTGTCCTTTACGATAAGGTTCTGTCTATAATCTGGGGTTTGTTGTTGCAATGTAATGTCTTCTCTATATCTCTATCCAATTATTTTCCACATGAGTACTATATTATGGTTCACTTATGCGGAGCCCTAGCGCTTAGCACAAACCATTTATCGACACTTATCAAAGTCAGGTGACATAACCTGATAGTGCAGGCCAGCTGAGCGAATAGATGATGCAGGCAATCATTGTCAGGGGAAGGTCATGAAGTAGATTGACGAGGTCTAATCTGGTGATTGAGATTATCTACAAAGAAGAAAGAAAACTCCTATTGAGTCCTGTAAAAATATATACATCGTGAATCGCGTATCAGTCGCGATATATCACGTGACAGTAACTTCCCTCAATTCACTCTATCCCTTGACAATCATTCCACCAGCCAACAGGTCCAGCATCTCCCCATCTTATCTAAAAGTCGTTCGCTTCACTGGAGACCTCATCCAGTCGACCACCGAGGCTCCCTCAATTTTTCCCCCCTTTTCTCCTCAATTGAAGCTGGCCTAAACTCTCATGTCATCGTCTCCATTTTAGACACTCTGTGGACTTGCCCCGTCGCTACCACATCCCTCACCGTGAGGGCCAAATATGAATCAAATAGCTCAAGACCGTGGCAGCTATGACTCAGCATTTCTTGAATGCTCTAGCTAATGTGCCGGCCTAACGTCGTAAGTCAAGGAGTTGGTGCCCTTGGCCGACTTAAAGATTCAAAGAAGGCCGGTACTTCGACAGTTCCTTCACGCCGCACGACAGTTGCGGCAGGATGAATTTCCAATTGGATCTTAGATGTTGGTACATAACTAAGCTATATATGTGCAGGACGATGGATGCTTTTGGGAAAGTCATGCTCACAGTGGGTCACGTTAGTGGCTATCGCGTGTGATCTCGCGATAAGTAACACTTGTATTTAAATTATTCTTTGAAGTAAACTTGGTTGGGAGAACAAGTAGAGATCATTATGCCCTTCGAATTTATTCACGGCCTTGTACTGGAATATTCCATGGTGTTATCATCTCTCTCCTGAGAGAGATGATTATCTCGTTCTCCCGGACTCTTTCAGTGTCTGTCTAGTCCCATTATCATCGTTCTATCGGGTTCTAGTTGGCTCCATAAGATCTATACATGCGTTATCAAGTTCTCACCGTAGAGTCTGCGGGGCCTAGATTGAATATCAAAGTCCTTACTGCAGTATTCTAACGCTTTTCATCCTCGGACTTCATGGTGAGCAGTAGTTGCGTGGCACGTGATGCCACGCGGGGGAGAAGGCACAGGATGCCGAAATCCGCTAGCCAGACCTAAGCGATCTGGCCCACTTGTAGATGGGTTAATCCACTGCATACCGTGGTGCCACGGTGTCAAGTTTGTAATGCGGCTCTGGCAGGGGGTTTAGCGTGTAAACTAAGACGCATTAGGCATAGTCATCTTCCATTTTGGATTTATCCCCGTATTTGTGCAAATTTTTGAAAAATTTTGTATGGCAGTTCTTATCTGGACACCATAGTTTGCAGTGGGTCTTTCCTTCGTACTAAACCTAATTTGTATAATGATCGGCTGCATAATATTTGTGCATTTTTGCTACTTGACTTTATAACTTATTTACAAGAGTTCTAAGGTTTTCAAATTACAAAATAGAGCCAGTCTTATCCTAACCTTAGATCTGAACATGTGGCTAGAATATTTTCAGGCCTTAATATCTGGTCAGTCCCCCATCCACATCTATCACAGCCTGACATCTTGCTGGCATACTCTGAATGAGTCTCAAAAGATCTTCGGAGGACACGGAATCCCATGCCTCCTTTACGATCTTGCGAAGACTATCGTGATTACGCTGCTTTCCGCCACCCAGATTCGGATAATGACGCTGGATGTAATCCTTTATCCTATTCCGAACAGCTTCAATCGGGTTAAGATCAGGCGAGTTGGCCGGCCAGAAAATCGGTTGAATGAGCCTCTGGCTCACATCTTCCATTGTAATTGCGGCTGTGTGGGTAGGAGCATTATCCTTCATCACGGAAATCCAAGGTCTCATCGAGACCATGCCATCGATAAGAGGAACTATTTTCTTGCAATATTTTTGGGACTTAATGGGATCCCATTCCTTCTCCCAAAACAAACAAGGGCCTTTTTCTGGCCCTGCGAAGCAACCCCAGAATATCCAACCGACCCTATTCTTCGATTTTTCTCCAACACAATCAGCGTTGTATTCTTGGGAAGTCTAGCTCATAATGTTAGAGCATCAAATTACCATCTTCTTATTGAGGAATGTACGAACACTTCTTGTCACTCATTCTCTAGAATATCTTCCATCCTCTACCCAAGTTTCGTCTGTCCATAAAACTGACGTCCAGTCTTCATATGTCCAATTGAGATGAGCTTCGGCCCATTCTCTGCGTATCTTCATAGTTTTCTGAGATACTGGAGTCTTGAGACGAGCCACATGTTGCTGACATCCTTTTTTTTAAGTTCTCTTTGTATTACCCGCTCGCTAACACCAAGATGTCTAAAGGGGCCAGAGGCGAGTTCCAGGAATGTTTTGCGGCGGTTTCTGTTGTAATCTAACGCTTTTCATCCTCGGACTTCATGGTGAGCAGTAGTTGTATAGCACGTGATGCCATGCGGGGGAGAAGGAAGAGGATGGCGAAAGCCGCTAGCCAGATCTAAGCGATCTGGCCCACTTGTAGATGGAGAAATCCTTTTTGTATATAGACAATACAACCCTAACTAGTACAATAACAATAGTAAGGAACTCATACATCCGCACCTCAGTTATCTCACACATCGTGACCCATAAACCTCACTCTCATATCTATCACTCCACGACAAAGCTTCAACAGTTTCCAGGTGAAGACTCAAAGTAAGATATAATCTGATCAACATCATCTGCTTTCAGCTTTGAGGATGTTCTTTTTCTCTTTTTGGGGGAGACAGTTCCGTGGCGCAGTGAATAACTAAGTTGTTCCCGAGAAATGCCTTGTTGCGCGGCAATCTGCGTCTGGTTTTTGCCAGATTCATGATACCCATAAATCTTAATTCTTCTTTTAATTTATATTTGTTCATATCTGATTTTTCTACTTAGTAAAATGTTTTGATCTCTGGATAATTGTTTGATTCGAGGTGGATTCATCTGTAAAATAAGGTTATTATTGAGTAAAGCCATGTGTCTTCTGAATAAATAACTTTGTATTTGAGAAATCTAATTCTTATTGCAACGCAAGCACAAGGTTTTGTTTTGTTTTGCTCATTAACGTGCTAGGTTACATGACTACCGTTGCACTCCTATTGGAGCTTAAGCACGTATGGGGTTGGGTCGGATCAGGTTCACTACAGTCAAACCCCTATTAAGACGATGTAATCGGGGCCGTGAAAAATATTGCCGTACAGAGGATACTGTTGCTCTACAGAAATTCCCTTTTTAGGCGGCATGATTAGCACCAATTTAGCAAAAAACCCTGGTTAAGACGATATTCAGAGGTTGAAGAACGATAATCATGTAATCGGTAAATGTATGGGAACGGAGTCCGTTCTGGGAAAATATCGTCTTAACAGGGGTTTGACTGTACCATGAAGTACAGATAAACCTCGTCGCGCTTTAATGACCGGACCACCTCAGACTTCACCTATGTGTTGAATCATACCAAGCCTGACCGTCCAAAAACCCGCTATAAATACGCCGTAGCGCAATTTCCTCCTCAGCCTCGGCCACCACGCGCCCGGGCCCTTGACATCCTCATTGACTCCGAAATATAAATGCCGTCCAAGATCTCATCGTTGCTCTAGCCTTGCACCTTCATATCGTACCGTTGGGTTGTTTTCGTCATTGGGGATTTGTGTAGTCCCCTCGGTGCATCTTCCCTCTTCTTCCTCCTTTGTACACGTCCAGTTTCCATCATGACTTTCCTCATTAGGGCGTGTGTAGGCAGGTGATCGGACGGGTATCGAGGTAGGTCGCAGGTATAGGATCGACTGAGAAATGCTTCGCCGAAAATATATAAGGAGTTTGAGAGATGTCGGATGTTTGAATACGACCCCCAGACGGACCTAAATCCATTCGTGAATCGTATGTTAGTGGTGATGAGTTTTTGTTCAACTTTTTTTTTTTTGTGGATCAGATTTTAATTGCGTATGCAGCTATCTAGCTATGACACAATATCAAAGAAAAGTACAGAAAAGATGACCCAATTTACAAGAAGAGCACTCATGCCTCGGATTTCATTTGCAAGTACCACTGCGAAGTTATGGTGGCTTTTTCTTCACCCCAAGTCAATCCTCATCCGTGAATACCCACCCAGGGAAACGTCTCATAAACCCTGAGTTATCCAGACGTGCCTCCATCATCTTTCAACTTTTCTCCGCGCGAAATATGGTCTTTGGTGTCTCCTTCCCAAGTGGAGTAGGTGCCCAGGCTACTCAGACTATACCGGAGAACACCACTAGGAGGCGGACCACAACACCTTCCATCGTCTGCATGTATTTATAGTTTCAGCTGCACTCTTGCAAGCCAAGTTTTGGCGCGCACAAAGCCTAATTCGTGAAACTCCTTGCCAAAACTCGGAATCTCACGCCCCTCGAGGTTATATCCTTCCTTCGCATCATCCTGTAATCTTGTCCTGATCCCTCTCACGTCCATCTCAAAGGACTATCTTCCAGATTTGTGCGCCACGCTTTGCTTCCTCCGTCGGGTATAAATATCGGCGTGGGCGTGTATTTGGTGACCGGCTGAGGCCAGAGAAGGTCGGAGAGAGGTGTGGTCATAGGGATGAGGATGTACTAGGTCGTACTTGTAGACTTGATGAGACTTAGGCAGGCGTCAAATTCGTTGGGAGCGAAAAATCGACGTGGTTGAGTAATTTTAAATTTTGCCTCGTGGGCCACCTTCTTTGATATTGCGAAATTTGACTGAACTTGGCTCTGGGAGAATATTTCACTCCCAGGTTCGTAGAGGACACCACTGACAGGTGTTCAGCCTTCTTCCTCCCTCAAGCACAAGGTGAGAAGAGATGTGTAATTTTTTAGCTGTCGGTGCTCATCAAAGCAATGGGAAAGAACTAGAGAGCGGGTTGGATTTGCATAAAACTGAGGGTGACATGCAATCAAATCGTGCCCTCGGTTTAGGCCTGGAAATACAGGACAAGAATTATGTACCCTGTTGAAATTGGCGCTAACAGGGGTATACCCCCTGTGGCGAATATGCGCCCCATACAAATCCACTGAAAACTTGAAATCGTGGCACCACGGTATAGAGAAAAAGAACGACCATAACTAGTACAACAACAATAGTAAGGAACTCAAACATCCACATCATTAATCTCATACATCGTGACCCTTGAACCTCTATCTCATCTCTATCACTTAACGACAAAGCTTCAACACTCACTTCCAGGAGAATTCCGAATCGCTTTCGCCGTCTGTATCGTCTTCATCTCTCAACATATTCTCCTATCATTGTTTTCATGAGGCTAACCATAATCAGATCAGATGGTAGGGTCGGAGCCCTGCTCATCACCAACCCTTGACCATGGAGGAAAAACCATCCCATGAGTTCCCGGAGCGCACCCAGCACCCGATACGGAGATGCTGGATTGGATCAAGTCGGCCTCGACTGTTACAAAGAAGGGAGATATCGATGAATACGCGCACATCATGTGGTCACAGTATCTAGACCTCGCCTGGCTGGGGCTGCAGGTTCCACAGAAAGGGTGGCTGAATTCCACGGGTAAACGCTAAGCTGAATGGCTATTCATCATGGGCATTTTATAAATGATCTTTCAAGTAACAAAAGAGACAAGGAGCACAGTACACGGTGTAGCTTGGGTCAGAGAAGCGCCCAATGTGCTAGATAGTCTATGCCTCAAGTAGTACAATAAAACACCCACACCCACACTCTCTAAAGACTTCCCGTGATGAAAACGACCCCTGGATGAGATGACTAGATGCTGAGATGAGCCAAAGTTGGGAATGAATCGAAGGGAAAAGTTACAAATCGCGAAGGTGTCAAGGGCTCGGGCGCATGGTGGCTGAGGCTGAGGAGAATTTGCGCTTCGGTGCCAAAAGAGGGCTCTCTGGACGGTTGGGCTTGACGTGATTCAACACATGGGTGAAGTCTGAGGTGGGACGAGGTAGATATACTTAATGGTAGTCAACCTGATCCAGCCCGGCCCCACCCGTGCTTAAGCTCCAGTAGGAGTGCAACGGTAGTCACCTTACCTAGCGCGTAAATGAACAAAACAAAAACACTCTAAAGCCGAAACCTCTCACGGTTGAATTCCACAGTCACGTGTAATAGCTATGACGGAGTCCCAAGCAACTATCTTGGTAAACAACATAGATATCACAATAGATGGCGAATATGACCATTCGATTTTGGAGAGCTTCCGTGAGTGGTGAGGTAATTCCGGGGAGCGCCACGATCTGAGTTTGGGTGGGAAAGATCTTGCTGGAAATTCCGAGAAAGTAAAGGTTGCCAGTTGTTTTCTTACGAACATCAGACGGGTATTATCCTGTCTACGGCTCGTATTTGGGGCATAAATATATTCAAAGCGTTCATAACATCAATTATCATAAATTCTAATGCAAGCATTGGATAACTTTTCAGAGGATTTGCTGCGAGTATTTGGAGATGTTTTGAATGGTGCTAGAATAGACCCTTGTACCTCTGTGATAGAAGATTCACATACGCAAACAGATAATTCAGACCCTTGTAACCTAAGTCAGACCAGGGACCTATGAACTGCCTATAATTATCATTACAGAATACATTTAGGGTCTAAACGTCTGGCTTAAGTTGTACTTTGAGCCCACGGCTTAAGGTAAGTTTTAAAATGCACAGTCTTTGGACTGGTGGTGCGCAGTTCTCAACGCTCTCCTCGTTCGTAGCTTGGCAGACTAGGCATGATCTAGGACACAATCACAGCTCTCTCCTGATTAGAGGCTGTACTTCGTCCCCGTTTGCGAGATACTGGCGTCCATGATATGAAGAGCCGAGCACCTACCGCAGCTTCCGGCAGACTCACAGGCTAAAAACATAGCGGCAGACGATTCTGAAATGATGAGATGACCTCTGATCAAATCAACAGAGGACAAAGCTCGTGCTTGATTTGTACAATTCCTAGGGACAGAATGAAATGTTTGAGTCGACCCGATCTAATGCCTTACGCAACTAAAATATCTAAGCAGCTAATCAAGTGCTTTCATTTAATGGGATAAAGAGAGCTAAAAGCTAGTGAATGAGTAGGTCTAGCTAGAATTGAAGGGGGAATTCAGTTAAACCGACCATATTTCTCATGATGCTTGTGTGCAAAATCGTGAAGGCATAATTGGATAAAAAAAGGCTCTTGTACTGCTCACGATAGAGGATCTAGTGTTTCGTATTAACAATTATACCACTCCGAGGTATATACGAATGATTTCTGATAAACAAGCGCTGGGTGAATAGATATACTTCACATGTACATAGGACGCAATTCCTGTGTCATGATAGTATAGATGCTGAAGTGGTGAGTGAGTTTCTTTGGAAAGAGATTCATTTTGATTTTGTAGAATCCTACATAGGAACTGTAGTTTTGTTAGAGATAAAGCTGACAGGTATTGAATTAACTTATGCTGCAGGGTTATATATTTTTTCCTTGGCCCACTTCTTTTGCTTTTTGATTGCGATGAAGGCTCACAGTGCAACTTACGGCAGAATGTGGGGCTGATAGCTTTTCCCACTCTAGCCTACATTCTATGAGGAAAGCGATTTGGTTGTTTGATGATGGTTGGGTCATAAGAATCTCATGGGGGGTGCGAGAAAAATCATGAGCATTTGCCTGTATGGTGAATCCGAAGTTATTGACCTAGAGATGTGTAGGACTATCTTCGTTTCGGATTTCTTCAATTTCATGAGCAAGTATTTGAGTATCGAGTCGTTTGTAACAAACAATACGTGTGGACAAGAGAACTGCCTTGAGATAATTTTGATTGAGGTACATGAGTGCTGGGTTGGAGATGGTATTTCTATGGACGTGTAGGCTTTTGATGGAATTAGCAGATGTTGAAGATTTACAAGGCTACTGCCATGATGATGGCGGCAGGTTTGGCAGGGCCGGGCGAGAGCGTCATAGCGTCGAAAGTCCTTGGCGACTGTGCAGCTGACAAGTTGGGATGACGAGCAGGTGTGCAGCAACAGCTCAGTGTCTGGCTCTGTCCGTGGAGAGACTGTTGGAAATGGAGACATAGAGCAATGTGGACGTAAGGGCCCTCCATTTCGTCTAGGTTCCCTACAAGATCTTGTGTGCAAGTAAGAGGTTGGAATGGGGATATGGTAGCGCTTCAGGCTACCTAGTGGATACATTAGCAGCTGCATGGCGTGGGCACAAGGAAGTTTTCTATGCCTAGATGGCGCCACATTCCTTTATGCTGTGGCTTAGCCTCTGTGTAGCTTAACACTAGTCCTTTTTTTTTGCATCAAATTTTAACTGCGTTTGCAGCTATCTAGCTATGTCACAATATCATAGAAAAGTACAAAATAGATGACTCAATATAGAAGAAGACCATACATGCCTCGGATTTTATTTGCAAGTACCACTGCGAAGTTATGGCGGCTTTTTACGCTTGTGCTTGTAGCGCACACTTCTCACCCTTTTAGCTGTAATCCGAACACGATACTCTTTTACTCAACTTCTACTTTTGTTCCATGAACATTGCGCCATTTTTCCAACAGAGGCATGGACAGTGAGGAGTCTATGCCATCCGGGACATGAAGCAGCCAGATGCCTCCCAAGCTTTTCATCTTTTGGGTATTCAGCTACCAAGCTTCAAGCTCCTCATCAGTGTCTCTGGCTCATATGACGTGATTCTTTTGATCTTAGAGTTACTTAAATTCCGGGTTTGTTTGCCAAATACTACTTTAAGGTATGTTGGTTATCAATAAATAGTCCTTTTGCCTCCGTGAGACCCACCAAAAAGAAAATTTAAAACCGTCGAAATCCATGTCTGCTTTCATCAACTATGCACACGAGAGCTGCAGTGAATACAGTGGAGTCTTCCCGGTCTCGAACAAGCAATCTCCTGTCTTGACTGTGAGGAGTATCAAAACTAACTGGGCTCTCCTGGAAAGACCATCCTGGATGATGTACCACTCTACTATTCCACCAAGGCCGTTTTTGTATCATCGTCCGCACTCTCCAAACCAGAGACGGAGCGTCCACAATGCTCAATGTGAAAAACTCCTTTCCAAAATTCGAAATCAAGCCGTTCCAAGATTGTACCCATCCCTAATGCCATCTTGTATATCTACCACGAAAACTCTCCCCTTCGTCTCCAAGATCTACCTCCCAGTTATATGCTCCACGACTCATATCTTCATGCACGTATCCACATTGTCGCATGCTTGCATCTGGGGCCCAGTAGCTCAGTCGAGGAGAATGTGGTGGTTTCAATGAGGACGTACTAAGATTTACTAACAGGTGTGATGAGACATTAGTCCAAATCAATGCTGTTGTGAGAGAGGGATTGGGGTATTTGGAAACTTTGAACCAACGCCTCGAGGGCCAACTTCTTTGATGTTGCGGAATCTGACTGAATTTGGAGCTGGCATGACATTTCACAGCCAGGTACGTGGAGCACACCGCTGTCAGGTCTTCATTCTTGCATCCCCAGCCTGGCGCATAGGGCAAGTCCGGGTGGCCTGGTCCAGGACGACGAGGCTGTAGCTCCCTCGACATGACGGCGCGTCATGGATCGTGAGACGCCAGAGAGATACTTGAAATCTCAATCGAGAATACGAGTATCACTCCGATTAAATTAGCCACGTAGCATCTACACCATACACCGCGTCATTTCCTCCAACCTTAAATGCATAGAACGCTCCATGCACGCTTGAGTTGTGACTGGGCCCAAAATATGAGATGGACAGCATTAATCCTAATTTTGGGAGTTTTATGGTGTTGGTATGACATGATAGTTCAGGGTGAGTGATGTTTTTACTATACTACTTGAGTCTTTGACTATCTTGCACATTGGTCTCTTTTCTGGCCCCGGCGACGCCTTGTACAGTGCTCCAAGCCTCTTATGTTAGTTGAAAGATGATTGATATTTTGCCAGTGATGAATAGCCATCCAGCTCATTAGTTACCCGTTGAATTCAGCCACCTTCTCCACGGAACCTCCTCCCCCGCAGTAAATAGAGTCTCCAAACCCTCCAGCCCCAGCCAGGCGAGGCCTAGACACTGGGACTACATGAGGTGCGTATATTCATCTACATCTCCCTTCTTTGTAACATTCGAGGCCAACTTGATCCAATCCACCATCTCCGTATTGGGTGCTGGGTACGCTCCGGAAACTCATCGGATGGCCTTTCCTCCATGATAATGATGATAGGGGGATGCGTTGAGAGATGAAGTCGATACAGACGGCGAAGGCGATTGGGAATCCTCGTGGAATTGAGGACCTTCTTACTTAATCTCGGCTCTGCAGACTCTACAGTAAGAGCTGGAGGTTCGTAGGGGACATCACTGACAGGCGTTGAGAATAGTTCCCCTCTATGATAGATTAATTGTAGCTAGACAACTGTATATCCTTAAGTTTACATTTGTTAATAAGATGCAGAAAAGACCCTTAGAAGTTCTCACCTATACATAGCTGAAAAGACAGTAATTGCTTGGGGATAAGATGCGGCTCGTAATGTAGACGGATCAGCTGAGCCGTGTGTAGCTGATCGGCCCGTTACATGTATGTCACGTGACATTTGAGCTTGTCGAGCTGGCCGGGCCGAAATGGGTTTGTAGTGGCCGGCCAGGCATTTCAGACCAACTTCGGTCCCCGAACGCTAGTTCCAAAGTGCGTAGAGGCAACACGCAGCTAGTCATCTGTCATCATGCTCAATCGAATTTGCCAGGTTATCCGACGCGTCTAAAAACGTCGGTCATTTGATAGGGCGGCACATGCCATTGCGTGGGGCGTTGTGTGCATTTTCCCTTGGATGGATACTCAAGGGCAATAAAAGGGCAGTGCTGGTCAGGCGCCTCGGGCCCGGAGTGCATAACGACCGCTGCTCTGCATATTGCTTGGCCAAGGCATCTACCGGGAGCTCTGACCCCTGTGTGTAGACTTCGTCGGCGACGACAAACGTACGGGCACGGACCACCGGAGAAGCAGAATCAATTATGCCGATGTGTTGCTGTGGTCCCGGGGCGGGGGGGGAGAAGGAAGAAGGAAAGAAAGAGAGAAAGAAAGATGCAAGTTTGTCTGCTGTCTGTGCTGCAGGTGTCTCTCTCCCAATGGCATCGCGCGACAGGAACATGGAAAAGTGTTGAGTTGAGCTCGTCTTCTTGAGCCATCGACGTGCCAGCGTCCATGCGAGTCTCTGTCTCCTTTCCCGTCCGAGTGCTGACATCTTCTCATCCATTCCTTGGGGCCCATGTCCCTGCATATCCCTTCCTCCCCGGTGTCCATCCAATCTCAAGAACCTCTCTCGCTGCGGCCTCCTCCCCTACCTGCGCGCGCGCCCAGATCATAGGGATCATGGGAGAAATGTCTGCATCAAATGGATTCTCAGTCTGTGCTCTCTACGCATCGATAACATCATGTCCGCTCTATCAGTCCTATTTGGTCCAAGCGCACGCTTGTCTATTCCAGATTGGGCCGAGCTGCCGCGGTCCCAGCTGGGGAGAATCTTCTGAATTCTGTCGCTCTAAAAGGCGTTGATGCCACGAGGGCACGTGGAATCTAAGTGGCCGTAGCCGCCGCCCGGCCTCAGCGACAGACCCTCCATCTAAAGCTTCACGTTCAAGCTCATGTTCAAGCCCTCGCTCTCGCACCCACATACGTCTCGTCTCGCATGACTGACGAGCGAGCGAGCGAGAATCAACTCTACTCTAGCTATGACCGGCTCTGGTCTTTGCACCCAGTCCCAGGCTCGTGCTCCTCTAACTACAGCCAGTCCGGATTGACAAGTGAAACACTCCGCAAGACTTGTTTGTCAACTCCACTTCAAGACCTCTCTGGCCTTTTCCTCGTGTCGTCGAACTCGGCAGATGCGCCCACTACCGCTCAAATCTCGGGCTGGTGCAGCAGCAGCATCGACTGTCTGATACTGTCACTGCAACCACAACCGCTACTCGCTAGGGCAAGGAAAAAGAGCATGGGGGGGGGCTGAACTGACTATAATTCTTTCTTAAGCTCGCCTTATTCCTGTGTTTCTCCAGTATCAGTGCATCTGTCTTTACCCACATCATCAACGTCTCTTCATCCATCCCCCACCTCTACATCCTATATTGCCATTCTCAGCTATCCTAATACCATCAGCATGACTTCCCGCGTCTCAGAGAACGGCGACTCTATCTCTAAAAGTCCAGCGCCCAATCGATCGAGTCATGCTAGTGATTCGTCTGATGTAGGCAATACTCTCAAGCAGATTCAAGCAGCTGGAATTCCTCTCACCCCCGACCTATTGGAGCGCATCTGCTACCCCACGCGCGATAATGTCACAACGCAACAAAAGCTGCGGAAGACTTTGGGTAATCCCATACCAGTGTAGGCTCCTATGCTCTCTCTCTCCCCTTCATGGCTAATCTAGTCTCGCTAGCGCTTTAATGGGCTTCCTCATCTGCCTTTCGCCGCTGGCCTGTAACCTCATGGGATGGAGAGGTGCTAACGGAAATGGAGCAGCTGGCATGTAAGTAGTTCCTTCATCCTCTCCGTCCATCTACAGCTGCTCACCATCCCACAGTGGCTCTTATTATTTCTTTGGTGGTCTCTTGATGATTCTTGGTGGCTTCCTGGAGTTTGTCGTCGGCCGTACCTTCACCTTTGTTGTCTTCTCCTCATTTGGTGGTTTCTGGCTCACCCTAGCCTCGACCCTTCAACCCTTCTACAATGCTGCCGGAGCTTACGCACCGCCTAACGCTACTTCGCCCCAGCAAGGCTTCGCCACCGTCGGGTTCACCGCTTCTTTTGGATTCTTCCAGGTATTCATGGCCTTGCTATGTTTCATATACCTCATCTGCTCCCTGCGCATTAACGTCTGTTTCGTCATCATATTCTTCACCCTCACCATGGCCTTTTCGCTTCTCGCCGGCGTTTACTGGGAACTGGCTAGCGCTCTCGCCGGTGAAATTGCAAAGGTCGAAGTGGCCCATCGTTTACAGGTGGCTGCTGGTGCCTTTCTCTTTGTCACCAGTTTGACGGGCTGGTACACATTTCTCGCCGTCATGCTTCAAGCTATTGATTTTCCTCTACAAGTCCCAGTCGGCGATCTATCGACGTACATGCGAGGTCGTTCCGAGAAACTCAGAGAGTCCTCCAACATGGCTTAGCCCGCAACTTCCTCAACTTCCGATTGGTTCCCAAAGAGCCACAACCCTACCGCATCTTGACATTCTTTTACTCCGCCCGGATCCCACTATCCACCCAAAACCCACCATTGGGCCCGTCACCGTTTGTACGTTTACTCGCGTGCTATTCTCGTCTCTTTTCGATACTTCGTGCCACGCCCAAGCATTTCTGGTATTAATGCATGGAGGTCCCCGACAATGACGCTACGTTTTTCTTTTCCCTTTTTAATATTCCCCCTTGCAAGGCGCAAGTGGAAACTGCACAGCGGGCATAGCTTATATGTATTTTAATCCAAGTGTCTGACGCCTATGAGGCCTGGCATCACTGGCGTAGCGTCGGATGGTTTGGAAAATTAGGATACTTCTCATGCACTATGGCAACCTAATTTAAGAAAATTCCATTTAAATCGAATATACGTTTGTCACAGTGCCGCCCATCATCTCCCTAGAGTTACCACTATACTTCCGCCTACACTGCTCTTCGTGTTCCATCCCCATCTGACCAAGCCCAAAGCACCACCTCGTCTGTTTCATGAAAGTTCTCGCTCTCTCATCTTTATCCCACATCCCATAACAATTTTCCGAACGGCAAACACAACCAGCAGATGACTCTCTGCCCATCCACTGCATGAAAATTTGCTCAACGAGGCTCCTTTCCTCCGCCTTGAATCATCAGACTGTAAACACTGCCCAGTTCAGCAAGTTCGTCCCTAGGATTAGGACTGCGACAATGAACTACGAGGTCACGTGCCACACAAAGTTATCGAGAGTATTTTAATCGCGCATGGTCGTGCGTTTATCCAAGCCTTAAAAAATCACTTCACCCCTCAATTAACTTGACATTACGACGCTGCGACACTACACTTCCGTCGTTCTTCAGGACCACGCCAACTTTAGTGCAACCTGAGGATAAAGAGCGTGATGTCCTCTATCGATAACTACCAGACGCCCTTGGCTAGCCGATATGCCTCTACCGGTCAGTACTGGGTCTTGGTGCGACCTTCATTATGTCGGGATAAAGGGATGTGATGAATCACTAATCATGATGAATGGTTAGAAATGCGCTCCCTTTTCAGTGCTCGAACACGCGCGTCAACCTGGCGAAAGCTCTGGATCTGGCTAGCGGAGGGGGAGAAGGAGTGAGTCTTTGGAAAAAATATTACGTGGCTGTCGATGGTGGGTGACTGGATGGCATTCTTGCTAACTTAGGGAACTCACTAGACTGGGCCTCCCTATACCCGACGGAGCCATCGAGCAAATGAAAGCTCATGCCGAAGTGACGGAACACGATTTAGAGGTGGCAGCGGTAGAAGAGAAAAAGCGGCGTCACGATGTCATGGCACACGTCCATGCTTTTGGGCTGATGGCACCCAAGGCAGCAGGAATCATTCACTGGGGAGCGACGTCCTGCTACGTTACGGTAGGTCATTTTCCGCCCAGCACATGAGCTTGTTGCTGACCAAGGAATAAGGATAACGCCGACCTCATTTTTCTCCGTGATGGCCTCGATCTTCTCCGGCCCAAGCTAGCCGTAGTCATTCACAAACTTTGCCAGTTTGCCATCGAGTACAAAGATATGCCTACTCTTGGATACACCCACTACCAGCCGGCGCAATTGATTACAGTGGGTCGTCGCGCGGCGCAGTGGGTGCAAGATTTGGTGATGGACCTCGAGGATATTGAAAAGGTAAGGGCTGATTTACGCTTCCGGGGTGCACAAGGTACTACTGGAACTCAAGCTTCGTTTTTGGAAATCTTCCAGGACGGCGCCAAAGTCGATCAATTAAATACTATCTTATGTGAGAAGGCCGGGTTTCCTCGTTGTTATTCTATCTCTACCCAGACATACTCCCGCAAGGTTGATCTTCGTGTTGCCAATGCTCTCTCGGCTCTGGGAGCGACAGTGCAGAAGATTGCCTCAGATATCCGACACTTGGCGGCTCAAAAAGAAATCGAGGAGCCGTTTGAAAAGGACCAGATTGGAAGTTCAGCCATGGCCTACAAGCGCAATCCTATGCGTTGCGAGCGCATCTGTGGCCTTGGTCGCCACCTCGCTAACCTCAACAAAGACTGTTCCGACACCTATTCGGCCCAATGGTTTGAACGAACCCTCGATGACTCAGCCATTCGCCGTATTGATCTTCCGCACCTCTTCCTCTCGGCCGATGCTATACTTATGACACTCGATAATGTCGTTTCGGGCCTTGTTGTCTATCCGCGGCGCATCGCCGCCCGCCTAATGGAAGAGCTTCCATTCATGGCGACGGAAAATATTATCATGAAAATGGTTGCTGGTGGTGCATCGCGGCAAGAGGCCCACGAAGAGATTCGCGTCTTGAGCCACGAGGCAAGTGACGTTGTAAAGAAGGAGGGCGGTCGCAATGATCTCATCGACCGCATCAAGAATAGCGCGTATTTTTCGCCGATCTGGTCAGATATTGATGGCATGCTCGATCCCAAGAATTTCATTGGCCGCTGCCCCGAACAGGTCACAAGATACTGTGGTACGGGCGGCGAAGTGCAGGCCATTTTGCAAAAGTATCAGTCAAATATTGAAGGGTCAAAGCAGATTGAATTATCGGTTTAAGGCAAGGAGGACGACTTTAGTGCAGAGAGGGCAGTCGATCAAAATTGTGGTAGTTAACAAGCTGGTATAATGCTGGCAGTCAATGATTCATAGAATAGTCACAACCATGACGCAAGTATTGAGGTTCGTGGGCATTCCAAGAAGATTATTGCCCGTGCGCGTAACACCGCTATGATTGAGGTCGAACTTGAGTTGACCAGTAGCTACAAGGGTTCAAGATGGGAGGGCTAAAACTTCATGAACACAGTTTTATGCACGGAAGAAGTACTTACACATAGCTAATAAAAAACCAGCATCCAAAGTGCTGATTCCAAATTTCAACATACGTGAACCCATGCACCATAAGATTTTTGCGGGCATATTTTAATAGGCTTTGTTAATTAAATGCAGCTCTGTAGCTGGGGAATATACTCCGTTTCTGGTATGATAGTTGAATGACTCTTGGCTTTGATATTCATACTCTAAATGTCATTCACAAACATAATAGAGAACCTTTGCTTACATAAGACTGTCAACTCTCCTCTGTGAATACCGACGAAGTGAAGGTTCAAAACCTGTGGTCATGCATGTGTTCTTTTGTTGGACTCTTTGCGAGGTAGGTAGTGACTATGAACGAGTCTTGCTGGATTCGAATTATCCATCATCTATTTCAGACTGCAGAAGTGATGGATATGATCAGCTTCTCCGAGGTAGGCCAGCCTCGACAGTCTGCCACTGCACGATTTAGCCACAAGCTTGTTTGAAGCATCTTCTACACCGACGCCTACACTGGCGTCGATTTATTCCACAATCGTCCTAGCCCAAAGCCAGATCCATTTTGCACACGGGATGCGGCGCCGCTCCACGCCTCTGAATCGATTTCCATTGCAGGAGCCATGAGAGGCCTGGAAGCCAGATAAACAAGTGCGCTAATATGCTGGATGGTGCAGTGGTACGTCTTCGGCGCCGCGCTCTCCAGTAGGCTCTAGGTAGCTTGCACGTATGCGCCGCTTGAGTGAGGAGAGGGTTGGCTCAAGTCCTGCGTGACCCACACACCACAGTCTCGCGCGACGATACTGCACTCGAAGGGCGACGAGAGCGTGTTTGCATGGCCCTGACGTCTCGCGCTTTCCCGCCGGTGGGTGTGCATGTAAGAGCGGTTTGGTTTGTATTTGTAAGGGCCTAAGCTAAAACTCCAAGGTCACTGAGCATAGAGGAGCGGTGGAGCGGGCCAGGATCACGTTGGACAAGGCTAAACTCGTATCGATCGCTTAAACGGCTACCGGAGTCGTCAAGGAGGGAACGATAAAGTGAGAAGGAGAAAAATCGGAAAATCCTCGGAAATGAAGTGAAGATGACCTTTGCTGGACTCCGACCCACACGTCCTGGTCTCTCGCCTACCACCGAGGCCCAGCGGGGAGCGCACTGATTTCCTCTCTGCTGGTCCGTCTGCGCGGATTAATTCCCCCACATCTTTTTTGGGTCTCCCCCTTAACGCACACAGCAGCACGAGTCCGAAGGGAATGGCGCCTATCAAGTGGTTGTAGTTTGCCTGCCACTCGCAGTCGGCTATTGCGTGAGACCTTTGAGAGGACTCCTCCTTGTCGATGAATGGCCGCTGTTGAGCTT
Source organism: Blumeria graminis f. sp. triticale (assembly GCA_905067625.1). NCBI lineage: Eukaryota > Fungi > Ascomycota > Leotiomycetes > Helotiales > Erysiphaceae > Blumeria > Blumeria graminis. Next base: position 1,429,415 of record LR898470.1, on the reverse strand, counting down.
GTCCTCACTTTCGGGTGGGCGGCGCGTAGTCCTATCATGATGGCCCTATTAATCATGATACATCTCTTAGTTTTACACCAAGTCATAATCTCTCTCGATGCACCTAATATTCTCTAACCTCCACATTTCGTGCCGAAGCCGAAACACGGGCCGCGATCATTTCTTCCAACGCCCATGTCAACGGGAACTTATCCGCGGACACCAGTCTTGGGCCGCTAAATGTGAATTTCTCACGACAAAATCTGTTAAGCAAAGTTATACTAATAAGAATCTCTCTCAGAGTTGATTGAATTGATTATCCTCTACCATGAGGAATCTATCTAGGTACTATATACATCTTGAGGATCCTACTAATTCCAAGTATAGACTGACTATTAGATTTCCCATTCAAACTGCTCAAATCTCCGTTCCATATATTGTTCTGAAATTAGCTGTTACATTATCATGGTCAACAGAGAAAGTGAAACAAAAAGGGAGTTGTGCGTATGAAATTGGCCATCCGTCTAGTCGCTAGTTGTAACATTTGCATGACTAAGTTATTGCCCTTGATGCATCAGCCCAGTTTACTTGCTTGTAAACTACTCAACTTAGACATCATGATACAATATTGAAATTTAGGGTTATCTGTCTGACAAAATCAAAGCCTCAGAGAATATGGGAAAGGTGCTGGCTCGTGCAGGCTTTGAATGTCTTTGGAATAGAGAACTCGAGACGGAGAGCTTCTCATGTGGAAGATTGGCAGAAGCAGTCAATGATTCACAATTATCATAACTATCTGGGCCAGACCCCGAGTCATGACCTATACCCACAAAAGTGTTGGTCTATCTCCTTTCCAGCCGGCTACAATCTCCCGAAATTTGCTTCAAGTCTGTATTCGACGCAAGAACAAACGTGCAGAAAAAATATTCAACCTCTACAATGCTCCAATCGCTTCTGTGGAGGCAGGAGCAGCACTTAATAATCTATTGTCCCTTACCCAGAATCTAGACACCTTAGCAGGAGACTTTAAAATCCCTCACTCGCTTTGGGACCCCGCAGCGCGAAACGATGAATGTGGTGAATCTCTCCTGGAGTAGGCAGCCGAAAAGGGGCTCCTACTATTAAGCAATTACGGGGAGCCTACTCACGATAGAGGCTCTGTTCTCGACCTATGCTTCGTGAAAGAGTGTCCCAAAGCTTCTTTCAAGGTTCGACATCATCTTGACGTTGGCTCAGATCATAGGACACTATTTTTCCGAATTACAGATAGAGGGCCCGAGGTCTCTAACCCTGGCCGACTCCAATACGCTGCCGCAGACTGGTCTGCATTCAACAACATTTTGAGGGATCAGCTTAGAACTCCCCTAATATCGGATGTCAAAGATGAAGCCACCTTTCTTGCAGAAGCCATTTCAGGAGCGCTTCGACCGGCCTGCCCAAGGTCCAGAAAACATGGTAGCGGATGCCGTTGGTGGAATGAGGCTTGTGCAGAAGCTCACCGCAATTTTTGTCGAACACGTCGAAAAGGCTTAGATGCTGTTAAAGAACGCCGCGAATTTGCCAAAATTTTCAAGAAAGCCAAGCGAGACTACTGGCGTAACAAGATTGACCAAGTAGCGAGTCTCACAGAAATATATAAAATTACCAGGTGGCACAAGAAACAAACAGCCCTCCCTATGCCCCCTCTCATCGGACCGCATGGACCTATAGCCACTCCTGAAGCAAAGGCTCAGACCTTTCGACAGACCCTGCTGAATAGATTTTCGCTCCAAGACGACATCCCTATCAGTACACCAAGTGTTGCAAGGACAGATCTCCCATGGCCCCCAATCACCGAGGAAGAAATATTTCGTGCACGCTGTCAGGTCTCGTCTACCACCCCAGGATCTGACGAAATAATCCCGAATTCTCTCCGTCAAGCATAGCCAATAATTGGTAAGAGGGTGTATGCTCTCTTCCACTAGTGCGAGAAGCTAGGAACACGCCCAGTAGCCTTCAAGAAGTCTACAGTGATTATTCTTCCGAATTCAGGAAACCGAGATCTCACCCTCCCGAAGTCCTATAGACCAATCTCCCTCCTTTCATGCCTGGATTAAGGCTTTGAGCGACTAATAGCTCGGCGACTTTCATTCATAGCGCTAAAATATCGCGTACTCGCCAAAGACCAATGCAGTGCCATCCCTCTTCGCTCCGCTGCTGACCTTACCACAGCTTTTGCTTGCGATATCCAGGAAAAATGGATAGAAAAGAAAGTAGCTGGTAGAGTGACTGTCGATGTCCAAGAGTCGTTTGATGGTATCCAAAAAGGACGGCTCTCGAGGAGTGTGTATGCTATTTGTTCACTGGGTACAAGTATGAGTAAATATGGGGTCAAGGTCTTCCACAAGAAGAGATAGGGAGCACGTCGTGATCTGATACGAGTACAGGCTCGAAGTGGTCTTCACAAGGAAGAGATGGAATATCTAGAATGAGAATAATATTGAGAAGACGTTGCGTGAAGAAGGCAACTTGACTTGAGGCTACGCTTGATTATGTACATGCTCATAGTTCACTGTTACGTTACCTTTCCCTACTCAGGCCTGCCAAATTTGTATGCTAATGGTAAACCATCATTCTAACCCCTGTTATTATTCCGTGAAAACGGCTCTGCTACAGACTTCGAAACCAAGGATGGCCATCAAACGTGGTTCGCTGGGTAGCATCATCCATTGAGCAGCGAGAATCCATCATCTCTATTTGTTGGAAATGGAGACACGGAGTGTTTTGGACGTATGGGCCCTCCATTTCGTCTAGGTTCCCGACACGATCTTGTGTATATGTAAGAGGTTGGAGTAGGTAATATGGTAGCGCTTCAGGCTACCTATTGGACATATGAGCGGCTGTACGGCGTGGGCGCAAGGAGGTTATTGAGGGTTTTCTATGCCTAGATGGCGCCACACTCGTTTATGCTGTGGCTTAGGCTCTGTGTCGCTTACACTTGTACTTGTAGCGCACACTTTCCACAGTTTTAGCTGTAATCCGAACATGACACTCTTTAAGTCAACTTCTACTTTCGTTCCATGAATATTGCGCCCATTTTATTGCGCGATATTTCCAACACTATTGAAGATACTTACCCCCCCTTCCAAACTCACTGTGGTCTCCCACAGGGCTTACCAGTATCGCCAATTCTATTTCTTCTGGCTATGGAAGAGGCACTACGTCTTTCAACTGACCGCTTTGGCTATGCAGATGACATTGCCCTTTTCGCGTCTGCGTCCTCCTTAGACGAATGTGCACGTAAACTACAGGAGAAACTAGATAGCACTATAGCATGGGGTCTGACTAACGGAATTAGTTTCGAACTTCCTAAGACTGAGCTGCAATACTTTCACCGGAAGCGAGGCTCACCACTAGAGTCTACTCTAAATATTGGAGAGACAACTATAACGCCCAATGATCACACTCGCTGGCTTGGAATATTTTTCGACCGTGCTCTTCGGTTCCAATATCATACCCTACAGGCTTGCCGGCAGTCTCTAGCTATCACGAGCCATATGAAAAGACTGTCCACAACCACTTGAACAATTAGCCCTCTTTCTCTAAGACAAGCTCTACAAGGTGCTGCCTTTGCGACCCTTTTCTACGGGACCGAGACCTGGTACTCTAAACAGACTTGCCAAAAAATCATCTTGAAAGTTCAACATAGAATGAGCCACGCGGCACGGGCAGCTCTCCCAGTCTACCGTACCACACCAATAGCAGCACTTCTACGTAAAGCTGGCTTGGGCCCAGCTCAGACGTGGCTTAACAGAATTCACAGCCGTCTAGCGGTTCGAATTGCTGCAGCTGACCCCTATCACCCTCTTCGTAGGCGTTGGAACACTAGTCGTATGCGCTGGATCCGCCAGAGGATTTCACTAGAACTTTCCGAAGATACCATCCCCCCACCATGGTCCGCACCTCGTGAGGAAAAGCTTATCGAAATTGGGGCAGTAGGTAGACTCTCCGGATCAAATTCCTTCAAACAGTGGCAGGCTATTCGAACCATTCTAGAATTATTCGTATTTTCAGATGGAGCTCTCATAGCAGACGGAGCAGGCGCGGGACACGTCATCTATCGAGGTCTTACGCAGAAGATTGGGCGAGTATCACTCCCTCTAGAAAACTCGGTAGAGGTCTATGATGCTGCGATTGCCGGGGCCACGGAAGGCCTTACCGAAGCACTCCTCAACCCAATGGCTTTCTATGCCTCTAACGTCGCCATTTGCCTTGAAAGCCAGGAGGCCGTTCTCCGTCTTCTATCTGATGTTCCCACAGCGTCTGGTTCCGCGAAAATATTTCTCTTTCGCAAGCTTGCAATGAACTGGAAAAGAAGGTCACGCGGCCAAAACACAACGCTTGGGGAAGTGGCCATCCGATGGTGCCCGGGCCACGCAGGTATTCTTGGAAACAAAGCAGGCGATGCGCTTGCCAAAGCTGCTTGTGCGGCTCCAGCTCTACACTTGGTATTCTCTATTGCGAGGGCAAGAAGGGAAGTCAAAGCCCTGTACGAGGCTTCTGTTGCACTTTACTGGGCAGAAAATTCTTCATCTAGATATAAAGAATTAGGAATTGGTCCTAATATTAAGATTACTGCCAAGCTCGCCTGTATAGGGCGACGCACACTAGGATATCTATTAGCTGCGCGGTCTGGACATGGCGATTTCGCAGACTATCACCGACGCTTTCAGTACGAAAACACCATCCTTATCTACTCGTGCGGACAAGAGAAGTTCCACGACCACTTTTTCTATTGCCATCTTGGGCAGTACCAGGTACAGCTCCACAGAGCACAGAATCCTAGTCCCAGCATATCTTGGGCACTCGCTTCGGCGGAGGGAGTTCGCGCATTTAATAGCTGGGTGCGTGTCACAAATTTCTTTGGAAAAGCACAACAAGTCTGAGCGAGAGGGAGTCATGTGATTCAACCAAGTTCCCCCTTCCATATTGTTTATTTAATTTATTCTTCATTCAATACGATCTGAAAGTATGAGAGTTGAAGGGAGACCGGTAACCCTGTATAATTTAATCTTCAAGCGCAGAATGATAAGATCCTGACTTTTATTGGCTTTGTTGGGTCTGTTCAGTACACTGAGCTAACCGGCATGTGAGGAGCTCACGTGCTGTGCGCGGGCACGACGCTAATTATTATCAATAAACAAATCATAACTATCTGAGGCGTTGGATGACTAGATATAGAGATGGGAGCATCTACTAGCCAGGATTAATCACGAGTAGGAGAGTAAGACTGGACACCTGTATGCGCTGTCACCTACAAACCTGGGAGTGAAATATTCTCGCAGAGCCAAGTTGAGTCAAATTTCGCAACACCAAATAGTTGGTCCACAAGGCAATGATTCAAAATAATCCGCCCAGTCAAATTTCCACTCCCCATAAGCTCGTCTCCTACCGAAGCTTCATCAGATCTACAAGTGCAACTAAGTACATCTTCATTCCAATGAACTTACCTCTCATCGACTACTCTCAGGATTCAGCTGGCCACCAAATACACGCCCACGCCGATATTTGTACCGGACGGAAGCAACAAAACGTGGCCCACAAACCTAAGAGGTAGCTCTTTGGGATTGAGGTGAGGGACATCTGGACGAGTTTACGAGATGATGCAAAGGAAGAGTACAATCTAGACAGATGTGAGACATGGAATTTTGGCCGGAAGTTTTACAAGTGGAAAAGCATTGTGCGCGCCAATATTTCGAGGGCGAGAGTGCAGCTGCAACAATGAACATAAGCAAATAATGAAAAGCGCCGTGGCTCACCTCCTGCCGGTTATCTCCAGTATATTTGAGCAGCCTCGACAGCTACTCCACTGCGGAAGGAGACGCCTCAGGCCACATTCCACGCGGAGACAAGTCGATGGGTGGAGGCATTTCCGAATAACTCAGGGTTTCTGAGACGTCCCCCTGGGTGGGTATTTACGGACGAAGACTGACTTGGGGCGAAGAAAAAGCTACCACAACTTCGCAGTGGTACTCGCAAATGAAAGTCGACGAATAAGTGCTCAATCTTCGAACCGAGTCATCTTCTCTGTGTCACAGTCTCAGCATAGGCACTTGGGCAACCTTATGGTCAGAGGTAGTTTATTCTCAATCTATGGTGAACTACAGACTGAAGAGGATAATAACAGCTATCTTACACATGATTATTATCCCAGTCAAGGAGACAGTTTTCTATAGGTATACCCGTATATCCGTACATCCATATATTCGTTCTCGTATTCCACCCTTGAGTTTTATTCTCGGATGTTTCACAATATTGATATTGCCACTTGTAAGCCTCTGCTTCCGAAATAGGCTCCACATTGTTTGAAGCTAAGCCTGCGTTAGATAGCGCAGGCTACAGGTAATTTCCGACTTACCAGCCGTCAAAATCTGTACTTCATCTCTGATATTGTAACATAGCCAGCAAGCTGCACACGCAATCAAAATTAGATTGAAAAGGATTAGACTTGACGCCCTACATGCCCTGTAGAGATTTAAATGGAGAAAAGACTATGATCGAAGCAAGAATTTACACGTGCTTGGCTCGCTCTGACAAGCCTAATGCCAGTGTAAAATGTGCTGTTGTGAATATCGTGAGCATGACTTGTAAATGTCTATTTACGACAGATACAAGGTCTATGATAGATATCTTGGCAGGGGCGTCAAACCACCACGCATGACGAGTTTGAGGCAGAGTCACATCTGCTTGGGTGAAGCATCTGGGTCAGGGAGTCGCTGCCAAGGAGTATCATATATACTTAGCATTGTGTCATAGTTGTGAACATAGGGTCTAGTGATACGTAGGCAACGGGAGATGTAAATGAGTCAATGAGCCTCAGTTTATGATCAAGTAGTACTGGCGTAGTCATGTGGGATAAAGGCTAGCACAAGAGACTTGTATATGATATAGCGATATCTTCATGTTCAGACAAAAACAACAATAATAAGCAAGCAATCAATCGAATATTATCGGGATTCATTATTCATATCATTCTAGTATCATTAATTACACGATAATATTCCAATATTTACTGTGTGGCCGGGCAGACAGTTCAATTCGCACATTAGGAGTTTGGACACCTAAAATTTCCCCTAATGATTGTAACCGAGATGTTTTTTTATATCAATTGGTCCTAAGCTAAAGCTTTTCATCCGCAATGGGTGAATTAGCGATGGAGCCGGCAAGGTTTCCTGTAATTTTTCTTACAGCCTAACTCGTTCCAACCTCGTGAATCGCTGCCAAAGGTACAGCTGATTAGACAGAAACGAAGAAAGAAAAACCCCGATCATCAAAACAACTCCGAAAGATAGAAGATACCTCCATATTGGACCCAATCAATGCGCTACTCACACATTCCCTCGCCCGTCACACCTTTCAAATGACAAATTTACTCCATCTCAGCTGAGAGCAGAAGATGAGTTAGCAGGCACCTTTGATCCAGCTGGTATCCTGCTATTGGTCAGTAGATGCCTATGAGAGGCATCGTCGAGGTTGCTGTTCCCTCAGGCTTCTTTTTCAGATTCTAGCACTCCGAAACCTGTTGCCTCGGCCGTCGAGACATCTTTCTCTGAGGCGATGATCGTCTCTTCAGCCTTTTTGGCTGCAGCTCGAGCTCGTGCCACCTTCGCGAACTTCCTATACTCGATTTTGCGGATCCACGTGAGCAGCTCTTTGGTCACCGGTTCAGAATTTCCGGGTCTTGCTTGGCAGTCCCGGGAATCCGATCGGTGGGCCCCCCACAGATGTGATACTTGGTAAGGGCCTTGCACTCGGAAGCTGAGTGCATGTTAGAGCCATAGTTCCAGCAGGCTGGAGCGCCGGAGCAATCACGAGTGGCATGGAAGCCCAAATAGCATCTGCACTGTTCGATTTGTCGATGAGGCGGAAGCCAGCATGATGGATAGGATTCTGCTGGAAAAGGGCATGCCAGTTTCCATGCGGTGCTCCAGGCCGACACGTCCCATGAAGTTGGATCTGAAAGGGAACTGATTTTGTCACCCGTGTCACGGATCAAGGAACAGGCGCTGGTGCAACTATGTGGTCGATAGTATGTAAATTATCATTCTGAAGAGAGAACTACTTCAGACTCTATCTATACATATATATATCTGCATTGTCTATGTGTTTAAGGCATAGTCCCTCCGTCTCTGATCCAATGAGATTCTTCACATGTGTTGACCCTACTTGTTGTAACACCTCAATGTGTTGTAGCTGTATGGTCCAATACTGCTGCCCTACCAAACTAGACGCCGATGCCTTGATATTCCGTTGAGTGGCATCATATATCCGCGCATTGATGTCGATCAATCGTGCGCTACCAATGTTAAGCTAGGCTCATGTTGACCAACATGCGCTACAGGGACCAATCGGCTTACCAGCCGTTACAACCCGCCTGACTTCATCAGCAACCATCTTTGCCGTCACGGCGATGTTGCCAGCAAGCGTGTTGATTGTCTCCGGTACGGTGGCAATTTGCATGGAAACCAGATTTGATGCTGGTTCCAGTTTTATTCCAGATTTACTCCGTGCTGTGGAGGAATCTAGCAGCTCTTTCCGAGCGATTTCATCCTTCGCAGTGAGTGCAAAGCCTGTCTTTACCCGCTGGATCAACGTGATATTGTTGGCAGCGGTTCCCAGCGCCTGAGACATCGCTAGCCTTACGCCAGCTGGAGAGAGGAGACGGTTGGGATGGAAATAGTCAAGGCGTAGAAAAATTAGTGAATCGACTTTTTCACTCGAGTTGGCACTTTTTGCTTTCTGGGCGGGCGTTGCTGCCTTTTTTGTCGATGGCCCAGCGCTGCTGACTAGGCCTGCCCGAGTTACGGTGGCCCAAGTTATCTTTGGTGCTGGAGCCTGTGTTTTCGTAGGGTAAGGTACCCTAATTTCTGGAGCCCTCGGTGAGAGAGGGTTGGCGGGGCGAGTAGGAAGGACTGGTGGTATGCTTCCTGGACCGCATTTAACATACTGGCCAATGGCTGCTCGTAGGTAGAATTTTATACCGTCTATGAATTCTTTATAATCGCCGATCGAAAGAGGCGAAAGTGCTGCTTCAACACTGTTTATCGCAGTCGAGCAGATGGCGAGGCGGGCCGTAATTTTGCGTCGTACGTCGCTTTTCGGCCTCCATCACGGTTTGCAGCTCCGGAGGAAACTCCATTGCTGATGTCGATGCTGCGCCTTTTGAGGCTGGCACAGAGAATTTTCGTGTAGAGGTCTCCGCAGGTTCTATCGTCTTGTCTCTGACGACTTCCTTACCTCACCTTGAGCTGCTCGCTACTGGGGCTAGCTCGACTGGATTCATGGTCTTTAGACCATTGTTTTCTGTTCTGATGGGCTCAGAAAAAGTCATCTCTAGATCGGAAGATTTGTGGTCTTCCCTGTGATGAAGGTCTCACTCGCAAACAAGCTTGATAAATCTTGCGCGAGGCCAGTTGGTTTTAGACACTCTTGTGTCCGTTCAAAGCCGGTCGAAATCGTCGACTTTGGTCGTTTGCACTTCATCGGAGGCATTTTTGGACGCCTATCGATGGTCGTCAATTGGAGAATCCAAGCACAGGAATTGTCATAGATAGGTAAAAGGGAAATAAAGGAAAAAAAAGGGAATTTACGAATTGTGCGTTTTTTGTTAGTTTACGTGCTAGGTTACATGACTACCGAGGGAGACTATTCTCAGCACCTGTCAGTGGCATCCCCTACGAATCTCCAGCTCTCACTGTAGGGTCTGCAGAGCCGAGATTGAGTAACAAAGTCCTCACTTCGACGAGGATTCCCAATCGCTTGCGCGGTCTGTATCGTCTTCATCCCTCAACATATCCCCCTATCACCATTATCATGAAGCCAAGCACGATCAGATCAGATCAGATGATAGGGTCGGAGCCCTACTCATAACTAACCCTTGATCATGGAGGAAAAGCCATCCGATGGGTTTCCGGAGCGTACCCAGCACCCCTCCTCCGCCGAGGGCTCTTGAAAAAAGGGTACTTAACCCACCGACTATCCAGGCTCCGGCCCCAAAGACAACTTGGGCGAATGTAGCCCGAGCAGGATTTGGCCACAACATTGGGCCATCGACAAAAAAGGCAGCCCCGCCCGCTCCAAAAGCAAAGGGTGCCAATACGAGGACAGCGGTCGATACGCGACTGTTTCTACGCCTCGATTTCGACCACCCCCACCGACTTCTAGCACCAGCTGGCGTAAGATCAGCTGTCTCAGAGGCACTCGGTACCGCAGCCAACAACATCACGTTGGTTCAGCGGGTCAAAACAGGCTTTACTCTAACAGCAAAGGATGAAATCGCTCGGAAAGAGCTTCTTGATTCCTTCGTAGAACGGAGAGAATCAGGAATTAAATTGGAACCAGCGTCAAATCAGGTTGCCCTACTAATTGCCACCGTCCCGCTGAGAATTAATACACTCACAGGTTCCGTTTTCATCACGGAAAAGATGGTCGCCGACGAAGTCACGCGAGTGACCAAATCAGTTCCTTTTCTTGTTCGTCCTCATGGGACGAGCAAACCCGGGGCGCCATACCAGAACTGGCATGCGCTCTTCCCTCGTGAATCCACGCCCCGACCTGGATTTCGCCTCTTCGATGACTCCGGAGCTGCAAAGCTCTTCCAACCTCGTCGAAAAATAGTTCAGTGTAATCGATGTCTTGGCTTCCATGCCTCACGCGGCTGCTCCCGCGCTCCGGCTTGCTGGAACTGCGGATCAAAAATGCATTCTGAAACGGATTGCAAAGCCCCCACACGGTGTCGAAACTGTGGGTGACCTCATCGATCGGACTCGCGGTACTGCAAAGCCAGACCCAGCAAGTTCGGCCTGGTGAAAAAAGAGCAGCTTGCGATGATCCGCATGGTCGAGCAGAAAAATCACGCAGATTTTACTCGCATCAGAGCTGCAGCCGAAATAGCCATTCAGGCAATTTACGGCGCGAAGAACGACGTCTACATGTCAGACGGATCTGGTTTTGGGATTCTAGGATCCGAAGAGGAGGTTTAAGGTTGCGGCCAGCCTTAGTGAAGTCGTCAAGGCTTCAACACACTAACAGTAGGACACCAGATAGAAAAAGGGTGCCTGCGAGCTCATCTTCTGCTCTCAGCGAAGGTCAGAAAGTGTCACTTGGAAGATGTGACAGGAAATGGAACGGGCGAGAAGCGCGGGATCCGGACCTACAGGGATTTCTTCTAAATTTGATTTTTGGTTTTGATTTTAGTTTTGCTGTTAACACCACCATTTATGTGGAAGTTCACGCGGTTGGAATGAGTTGGGCCTGTATACAGTGATCCTTACCGGCTCCGCCGGTCCTGTACCAATAGTAGGATGTAGAGCTTTTTACTTTAGCTCAGGACTTTAAAAATACAACAACACTGGAAGGTGAAGAATTCGTCTCTGCAGGCAATCAAAATTATATTAAAGTTCTAGGGGGTACCTGGAATGATAGAAGTGAACGTTGACCGTCAAGTCAATACTGTACGAATCGTAAGATATTGGGGATTTAAGGATCAGAGATAAAAGGTTAGGATCAGTGAGGTTTTGGTTTTACTGACCTTATATTTCGGTAATTAAAAGTGTTAGTGTTTAATCTACATCTAATTGTCTATATATGTTCTACCTCGCTTAGGTAGAAACATTGTGTTCTGATTACGTGATGGAATAACATTCACACCACCGAGATCATCACCAACCGAGACCTCACAAAAGCTGGTAGCGATCGAAGATGAGTAGTCTTCGTCTACTCCGCACTACGTGCAGTTCGGTCTCGCATGTCTAGATTTCAACAAATCAGTAGGGCTTTTGCCCCACCTGGGGCCAGGAAAATGATAGGGGAGAAGGGATGGCAGAAGTTTATCAAATTCTTTAACCACAAGCAGATGTTATAGTCTGACGAAGAATAAGCAAAGTGGGAGGTGACCATGCTGAGCTTGTTTTCGTTTTGATAGATGGGTGTGGAAGATAGGGATACGGCGCAGGGCACCGCAACTCAGACATATACTGTTCATTTTTTTTTCTTTTATTTTGTCGCTTCTGGCTCCACTGCCAGTCATGTAGGTAGCGATGAACATTCAGAGCCCATGTATCCGTGCCGTATCTAAATAGATGTCGGGTCCTTCCTGTCACGTAAATGATTTCAAATAAAATCAAATCATTGGGGCTAACTAGTAAATATTTACAACGAAATATCGTGTCACACGTATCTTTCTTTAAATATTTTACCCGAGTAATTAAATTAATAAATTTGTCGACAAATTTTGATGACTAATACGATAGTGTACATCGTAGATTTATGTAATTTATACACTATAAATAGGAGGATAAAAAGTTTAAGGTTATATATACTGTACGCAAGTTTTCGTGATAGTTTCGCCCCAAAATGCCACATTCAGCTGGATGGAAATTCTAGGTAAATCTTGATTATATGATTCCGACGAGGATCTAATTTAAACGAAGGTTTCGGAACGAGTGAGAAATCAATAACTGACTTTATGAACTTTTGCTACTGAAATCGCTGGCCTGTAAATTTCTAGTCATTGATGGTAGCCTAACTCGAAGGCCATCCAGTTCCTTTGTCAATTCAATTTGGCATCCTAATCTTGAAGTTTCGGTAAGGCCAAATGCTAAATCTAGCATATCATTTTCCTCATCTGTTGCTTCCGGAATTTTGTCGAAAAACTCTTCATTCTCAACAATTATATGGCATGTTGAGCAAGAACAAGAACCTTCGCAGGCGCCTACTCTAGTATCAGATAAGGGTCTCTGTATTTTGATAAGTCAAGAAACTCACCCTCCATTTCTACATCGTTTGACTGTGCGATAGACAGAAGGTTTTCACCTTTTCTAGCGGCGATTCGCTGCTCGTTTCCCTCTTTATCAATAAATGTAACATGAATAGACCTAATAAGCTATTAGTTCTTCTAGTGTAAGACTCTCGAGTGATGCACACTCTTCATCGGGGCCCGGCGTCTTTAAACGGATATGGAAGCTTGATGTTGTTGTAGTAAAGTTCTGTTTATGTAATTTCTGGACGTGAGGGTGCAATCTACAGCCTATTGGAGAAATAATAGGTTTTCCTAGAGTTGAACTTGGTGATTTGACCATAGAGCTTGAAGAAAGGCATTTTCGACCAAATCCTAGATTTTTGGGAGTTTGCCGACAAAGGCGCTGGAAAATTGATATTGAAACCGGCATAGATACTACTCAACTATTTGATGCGGGATTTGCTTTAGTTCTCCAAATCTTGGCCTTAGGAAGCTATATTCTCTTCTTGAACTGGTTTGTGGTTTGGCTTCGTTGGGCAGAGAAATTAGTCTTACAGCCTACGGAGGCTATTGAGGCTTTTCCCTCTTCAACTTTCAGTTCTATTGATCAGGATAAGGCTGAGATTTCAAGACCTGTAGTTTACGCAGGGTGCATATTTGTTAGTAACTGTTTCGGGTCTTCACTGCCCCTGCTAACCTCCCGGCAAATAGTGGTTCCTTGCATCATTGGCGCGATATTTTGAAATCTAAGTGCAAGTCGTGATCTGTTAATAAGTTTAGGTGATCATCACCCTAAGACGATGTCAACTCAAGAGCCACCAAACCCTCTCCGACCATATTACAGACCGCCTTCTATCGGGATTTCACAACCTTCTCCTGTGACTACACTGACAACTCACGGATTAGGACCCAATAATGGTAACGCTTCCTCATACGCTTCCTCAGCCAGAGATATCTTCTCCGAAATTGATTACAAAGATTACTTATCTAAATCCTCACCATCATCGCTCGAATCGATTAAATACCAGGTTGATGAGTGGCTTTACAGATATGTGGGAACCTTATTCGCACAACCGTTCGATGTAGCGAAGATAATTTTACAGGCAAGGTGTCACGACTCAGAGGATAAGAGGAAATCGCTGAATGAGAATTTATGCCCACACAGGGCTACTATCAGGGAGCCTATCACCAGTAATGTGCATTAAAGAGCTCTACAACAGGAAATAATTACTGAAATACCCATAGTATCTGTCTGATGACTCAGATCTGGATGAACCATCATATTTTACAACTGCCGCCCCCATACCAATCGATGAAAGGTCCTCAAAAAACAGAAATCGAGGCGTTACAAATCCTAAGCCTAGCCCACCTCCATCATACCAACTTGCATTAAAAACAACAGGCTCGGTTCTTGAAGTTATCTCTCAAGAGTGGGCAAAGGAAGGTGCCCGGGGAGTATGGAAAGGGTCAAATATTACCTTTGTTCACGGTATATTATTCGACACCTTAGAAAAATGGTTAAGAGGTTTAATGTCAGCTATCCTAAACTTGCCAGAGACTGGTCTTAGCTCTGGGCTAGAAATCCCTGCCGAATTTTCCGGACTACTCTATCCATACACATCCCTTGCTCTATCGCTTTCCGCGGGAGTCATGGCGGGAGTCATCCTGGCCCCAATAGATCTTATACGAACCAAGTAGAACAGCCTAAAGATTTTCTCTTAATATCTAACTGATTTATTTTAGAGTCATGCTGACACCTACGTCCGTCACTAAACGCTCGCTTGTGAGCCAGTTCCGGATGTTAAATTCATACCTCTGTCCGTCAGCTCTTCTTATCCCAACGATATTGCACTCTCTTGTCACACCAGCTATTGTGTATTCTACACCAACTTTTTTAAGGTCACATCTGTCGATCGACCCACTATTAACACCTAGCTCGTACCAAATAGCTCGACTAGTATCTCGTATGCTCGAACTATGTATTAAACTACCCATGGAAATAGTTCTAAGACGAGCTCAAATATCATTTATAAAGAAAGGGCAAGGGTGGAGTAATATTCAGGGAAGTCAGAGCAACCATATCTCCACTACAGTTCCGGTAGGAGATTATAGAGGAGTTTTTGGCACAATGTGGCTTATCGTCAATGAGGAAGGAACAAGAGAATTATCAATATCAGGAGACCGAAATAAAAAAACTAAGATTATAAGGGGACAAGGGCTTTCAGGATTGTGGCGAGGTTGGAGAGTAGGCATGTGGGGCATCGTTGGGTTATGGGGTGCAAGAATTCTTAATGGTAGTAATGGGAACATTGGCGAATTTTAACGAACGAATTTCCTGAATGACTTCATCTGAACATGAACAAATCACCATTGAAAGGTGTGGGACCACGACGCTGACCATAGAAGGTACTTTTAAAAAAAATGAGTGACTTTACGAGCAATTTAAAATTTATTCTACATCGAACAAAAACATTTTACATAAGTTTTGCAACCATTTTTGGCCTAGAGTCGGAGTGTTAATTAACCGTTAACTAATGAGAATTAGGATACATTCTACGTATCAAATGATATCACCTCTCGAAAAGTTTATGATTAGGTTAGTCAGACTTCGTAAGCTCATCAACTGATAGCAAAGCAGAATCGTGCAGCAGTTTTTTAAATGCCGCTTGTGATCAATTAAGATGAAAACCACTTTTAAATACCATGCGGCGTTTTATTAGATGTCAGCATTGTGAAATAGATTTCTCATTTGAGCGTACAACCGTCGCCCCAACATAATCCGTATCCATCATCTGAACTAGATGACAGGCTAAGAAGTCCTCCAGCATATGAGAAGATGGCAGTGACTTTTATCAATCCAATTCCAGGTATTTATTCGGATTTCCATCTCTTTGTATGGGGCAGCTGATATGTTGAGGAATGAAAAGAGAATGGTGAGCCTCTAAGCTTTATTTTTGGGCTTCTTACGTACAAGAGCGTCGTTGAGAGTACTTACGCATGTTTTAGAGGCCATAGATGGGACCTGAGTTTCTTTTGTGCCAGTAAATTTCTGGCCCCACTCAGCCTCAGTTTCAGGTCGAGCAGCATAGCGAACTTCATTTATCCATCGCTTGGAACTTGATACAGCGCGCTCGATGTTGGAAAAGTCAAGATTCAACAGATGATCAACCAGACGCTTATAGTCTGAGTCGTCAACAACCACCTGCCCATAGATTTTTGTCTCGCTAGGGGAAGGGGCTCTAGCCTCAATACGTTTAATAGCGCAATTTTTGCTTTGTGCAAGAGGATTTCTAGGTGTTATTCGTCCTGAAAGTCTTTTCCCTTCAACTTTTCGCTGTTTTAATTGCCCAATAGGCGTTTGATTCTCGATATTTGAAAATTTTCTTTTCTTTTTGTCGTTGGGATGATTGATATTCTTTGTAGGAGGTTTTGACGTCATGAAGATACTGTCTTTTAGATCGTAACAACTTGGCTGTGATGGTTCTCTAATATCGGAGCAATGACTAAAAACTCCATCCTCTAAAGGGACGCTATTGTGACAATCCATAACTCCAGTTTCTGGGTAATGAGAATCTGGTTGGAAAACAATCCACATGAACCCCACTAGCCTTCCAGCAGAGCATTCTTGTCTGTAGGCCATCATTTCCCAGAATTGATCGACCGAGTGGATACTTTTCCATTGACAGTTTGAGCCATTGCCTTTAAGAATTTCTTCGTCTAATTCATCGATGTATCTTGCCTTAGGATCATCAGGAAAATGTGGTATTAGACACCTGGGCGGTACAGGGCCTTGGAACCTGGATATTTGGACCAAAGGGTGCCCAACCTCCCACGCCTTACTCGAATTCTTCGGGATAAATGCTTGACTCTCGTGAGAATCAAGTCCTGGGACTAGGAGATATCCTCTCACGGAATTCCAAGGTTGAATAGTGTCTGTTTTAGTTTTGTCTATTAGTAGATTCAGTGTGCAGCACCACCAACGAATTAAGTTACGGTCATCTAGGACGTGCTTAAGTTTATTCTCTACACTTCCTGGAAATAAATACTGGTCTTGAGCTCTCGCGAATAAAGAAATAATACTTTTTGTGTGGGGTTTGCGGAGAATATCAACTAAATATTGTAAAATAGTGAAAGTCAGAGTCCGTAACGGCGAGGGTATAGCTGGAGGCAGCTTTAAAAGGCTTAAATAACCGGTAGAATCAACTTTAGAAACAAAGAACGTGTTGTCTCTTGGAGTGGAATAAACGTATATCTCTATCGCGTAAACTAAAACCTCGTTAATCTTTGTTTTTTCTTCATCGGTTGGATAATTTATAGAAGCAGCCAGAAAGTGACATTGAAGATTCGTTCTGTCAAGTCGCTGCCATGGGGGTTCGGGGTATATGGAAGGTACTTTATTTGTTGACGTTGAAAGGTGGTATATGGTCAGGGATAGATCCTTAGGAAGCGCGTTGGTAAGCTGTTGAACCAATGCGGAGGGTGAAGAAGGATTATTCATGTCCGGTAGTATTAGATTCGACGAACGCTGTAGGATCAGCCTGCACCTGGGAATCAAGTCAGGCACGCATACAAAGCAGTTGACCCCGGATCCGGGTTAGCTTACTTGGCACCCGGATGTTGATGATATGACAAAGGAAACCCTTTGTAGCAAAGATCACAGCGACCATTTATTACGTTGTAGAAGATTCCATGGCATCTATATTAACTGTGATACGTCCGGCGCAAAAAATCACCCAAGGAACGAGACCAGTTTGTAGACTAACGAGCTCAATTACCTTCTTTAACACGATACGACGACTATCTTTATCAGTGTCAAGACCACAAGATGGCCTTGCGGAGACAAATGAGCGTCCAAGATGGTCCCACACACCTGAAAGAATGAAGATGCCATACAGAGTTCGACTAGTAGACCCCGAGAAGAAATGGGAATGCAATAGCGATCCAAAGCGATTAGACCACTTTTATATAAAATTGCTCGGCGTCGGGGGTGACAAGTTGCTTCCCGAAGAAGTGAAATGGCTTGCCGTCACACACAAAAGCTTTGAACAAGGAGCTAGAGGATTTAATGACAGGTTGGCCTTTTTTGGTAAGGTGTTCATCCTATATCAGAGTTACTCTTATGAAAGGGCTAATTGGCATTTCGTAGGACGTCGCTTGATAAATCTACAGACAGACTTGGCATTAGTTTCTTCTGAGCCTCCAGAAAAATCTAGTAATCATATGAAAACGCCTGACGGCAGGACCCCATTTAAACACCCGTCTCTTGTCGGATTACCGAACTTGGTCAATATACCCCTGTCTGATGTATTGACAGTAGAGAAAATTGCATCACTAGCAACCTCTATGGGAATGAGAAGTGTAGTCAGATGGCATCCAAGACTGGTTCGTACTTTGCTGGAAATACCCACTGTTCTGAAAATTCTGACTATTAGAGAAAAGATTCGTGACCTTGACGCATCAGGAATAAATGCAATACTTACGACCTCGATATACGCAATATTCGGCGCGTTGGCCTTGCAGAATGGAGGAAAGGTAGCCATAAATCTTGCCAAGGCTCGAGTTCTAAAGCCTCTAGGTATCATATAAAATTTGGATGGAAAAGTGTAACTCGTCAACTAAATTCTATAATTGTTACCGATGCTCGGAGAGATATAAGAAAATAGCCCTGTATATTTTCATTTCATGTTTCGTTACCACTACCAAATTATTGGCTTTGTTGTTAATCTAGGAATTATTTTAAGATATAGCCAAGAAGTATACCTTCAACACACGCCCACAACAGCTATCAATCACTACACTTATCAATCACAACACAAACTCCAGGTAAGCTTATGACAGATACATTCTTAATATTATTGTTATCTTACTACGCCCTAATGTCGTCTAAGGTGAAATTGCAAGACAAAGTAGGTCATATCCCTACAACATGTGAAATCTTGGCTCTCCACACGTTTGGTATATCACATCCACTATAATTTACGCAAGCAAGACTTGAGGACAATGTGAAACTTATGTAGTGAATTTGTTACTTGTTAAACGTAATAAAACGATCTTTGAAAATCATGACGTCACTAGTAAAATGATAGGTTAAGGGTGCAGTGAAGGTCACTGCCTCATATATTTTGGCTTTGTCTAAATACATTTAAGGTGCCGATAATGCTGACCACGCTCCAATAATTAGAATACTCAGTCGCTAACTTGGTTCCCGGCTAGCAGCTAAGACCTGAAAAGTCACAATGTTTCAACTCCGGTCCATAGTTTTATATCATCAGTACTCCGAAATGTGCCTACCCCAATTCGCCACTAGCTCCATTCTCCTGTTCTTTGTGCTGGAAGTCGAAATTTAAAGCTGTCTGAAAGCCCGTCAGCCTTTAAGATATAACATTTCGATAAAATTTTAGCGTTAGGAAGTTAAAATCATTACAGCTTACCCTTGTATCTGAGTATAATTTTCTTGGTTTTCTAGATTTGCCCATCTAATGATATCAGTTTTATGTCTTTTAGAGTTAGATTTCCAAAAATACATTTTAACTTTAGTATCATCACCAGCCGTGGCAAACATGCACGAGTCAATTGGACTCCAAGAAACGGCAGAGCAACAACCTTTCGTGTGACCTTCAAGTTTTTCAACAAGTTGACCTGAATCCTTGTGCCAGATGTATACAGAACCTTCTGCAATCAAGTTAGACGATCAACTCAAATCCTAATACCTTCTTACCTTCACTGCCGACTATGACAAAACTTTCATTGGCACCTCCAAAAGATGCTCTAATCACAAAATTCCCTCCTTCTACACCGGACTTGAAATCTCTTATCGTATCTCGAGTCCCCAAGTCAATTATTTTGGCTTCTCCATCCAGTTTATTAACAAGAAGAGAACGGGAATTTTGACTCATACTAATAGATCCCATTTTGTACTTCAAGTCCAACTGATACTCAAGTTCCCTAGTAACGAAGTTGTATACATGGATTTTGGTTTCGTTATCGAGAGCTACCAAATAATGACCATTATTTGAGACTGCGAGATCTTGTACTCGATGAGTTTGTCCCCAATCGTAGACTAGTTGACCATTGATACTCCACTGACAAAGGTTGCGTTCTTTATCAAGACAGCCGGTGACAAATGTTTGACCATCAGGTGCCCAAACACAGCTACTGACTGGCTCACCAAATTTAGGAAGTTTTCGCCTAGGTGTGCCAGTCTAGAAATATAAGTTAAACTAAACCACATGTGATGAAACTGACTTACAGATGTATTCCATAACGTTGCATATCTATCGTTCGCGCATGTCACAATGAGAGAATCGTCAGGACTCCAAGCGACGGAACAAATTCCAGCGTCCGGTATTGTGAGAGTTTGAAGAATCTTAAATGATCCAATGTCGTAAATTATGCAAGATCCGTCTTCACCGCAACTTGCGAGTCTTTTTCCGTCGTTCGAGAATTTAACCTGCCAAACCTCGCCGGTATGACTATCAAGTTCAATAATAGGGTGCGATGGAAAAAATTTCTTATCGCACATGTGGTCCTGATATAGTGATGGCGAAGATGCAGTGTTGTGATAGAGACATTTAGAAATCTGATTCTTTTTGACTTGCTGAAGCAATATTGCTAGCCGATTCTCGGGTAATATTACTGAGGGTGAGACACATTCTACTTTGTTAACAGCCCGATGAGTAGAATTATTGTGACTGACTCACTTGATAAGTCCGATAGTAACTTGAATCGGGAATCTCCGTCCGCGCCATCCCATTCAGCTTTGAGTTTTAAATCCTCGGCAGATTGACACATGAGCAGACTGAGGTCTTGTTAGAAATTATGACAACCAATATGTATCTTTCGTGGAGAGTATAACAATACCTTGATAGAAAATGAAGTTTTCGGGTATCTTGATATAGTGGTGTTAGCTCCAGCCGTAAAACCATTAAGGCTTCTCCAGTGTCTCGTTTCTCAAGCAGTTCAAGATATTTTTGTTGCCGTAACCAGAATCGCATTTCACTCTTATTAATTCCATCTCGAAGCTTTAATCCTGGCCTAGGGTTCTCTGCTGGCCCGCCGAATAGTAGTAATTCTGCATGTATCCAATTGCCCTGTAAAACAGAGTTTCTAAATTCGACAACGGCGGGACTTTCTAGTTGGTAACCACTCTCTTGAATGAGTTCGTATGCACTTTTTTCATAACCCAGATCATTCAGAGCCTGAATCAATATCCTGGAGACCTCTTCACGGTCATGACCGAGATATGAAGATCTCAATTTGCTTTCAGCTTGGCCATTAATGTTCGTAGTACCATTCATCACCTTTGAAAAGTTCTGAGCTTTACCAGATAAACGTGATTTGTCGAGATAGTTGGAAGTGGATGCCTCAGTATCATTTGAATTTGGGAAAGCTTCATTACGAATACAGAACTCGTCCTCTCTGTTCATTCTAACACCTGTTCGTCTCCGTTTGACCCGACTCTCTGTAAGAGCTTCGTGGAAGTTAGGCTGAGAAATCACAGATGAGCCCCGGTTTGATGGTATATTACCAGCCGTAGGTGAATTTTCTAGAGATCGCCTTCTGCGTCCTAGGATCTGAAGAGTCGGCTGTGAGCTAGAGATTTGTTGTGACGAGCTATTCGCTTCTTGAGTAAAATTGATTTCTGGGGGTAAATCAGACTCTAATGATGGCTGAGAGTTGGCTGGTGCTGAGAGGTTGGTGCTATTAAGTAACGAAAGGGTATTCGGGATGGATAGGTCGTCGGAAATGGATGGGGATAAAGGAGGGAGGGAATTGTTTGCCAGGACGAATATTGCGGGAGTGCCGCTTGATCCACTGTGAACTCTCTAGGAATTTGGAGTAATAGGGGATCAAATGTCTTTTCAGAATTGGGGATTTTTTTATTTTACGGATTGTTCCTTCAGTTGCGGTTACTGTATTATCCCTCATCAGCAGGTAGATCAGTTCACTGATGTGTGCGGGGTGATGTTGTGATATAAATCTGTCAAGTCAAAGCCGGTAGGCGATTTCATTATCTCTGCATTTTGTACTAACGTTAGTGAACAAAGATTTTTACTGTAGTTTAGTTGATTTCAAGTTGTTTATCGTCTCCAAGATTTGAATTTTCAAAGGCGTCGCTGTTGTAGTTGTAAATCGGTGTCATCGATAGGTGTACTAGGTATACAGCTGGAGAATGATGGGTATTGCCAAGACCTCAGCTCCTATATCTCTAGACAGGGGTGACAAGTCTATGGCACGGACACAGGTTTTGCCCGAAGTCCAAACGCGGAATGTCAGTCAGGTACCTGAACTCCTAAACAATGCGGTACTTAATAATTCATCCAGCTCAAGACTATTTGTAAAAACTGTAATGAGCTACTTTCAGAAGATCCTCTTCATTCCTGCTCCGCGCATGAGTGGTGAGGGGCCGTAATTAACAAACTGCACATGTCACTTTGCATAACTAGGACTCGCTTAAACTAATGATGCTTTCCTCTTTTGGTAAGGCTGCGGATATCACCGATCATAGCTTAATCTGCTAAGGCTGCGGACCTCATCTCGGGTGGACGTCGTCGAAGTTCATCCAATATAATCCGGCATAATTTTTTTAGGAACCACAGAGGTCCCCTAGCACTTCATTCGAAATCCCCCAATTCGTCTAATTGATTCCGGCAACAAAAGATAATACTTAATCATTGTCATTTGAATTAGCACCGCTAAGGAGAACTTACATAATGGCACCAATCAAAGCTTCCCAGGATGACTCAAACGGGGAAGAACAGAAAGGTTCGTCCTTTAAAAAACAAAGTAAAAACCACTAACACCAGCTTGCAGGCTCAATATACTCGGTTTCTGGGTCTGTTGCAATGATTAGTCTCGCCAAACATCAGAAAACTAACAGCCCTTAGACCCGTCGTAGTGGCAGAAAATATGATTGGAGTGGCCATGTATGAACTAGTGAGTCATGAAAATTCTTTCTTGAAAGTTATCTCATTACATCACAGGTACGGGTGGGCCACGATAATCTTGTCGGAGAGGTCATTCGAATTGAGGCAGATAGAGCAACAATTCAGGTGTACGAAGAGACAGGTAATTCGCTCTCAAGTCTATTTAGACGAAAAGTCTAATCATACCTAATAGCCGGTGTAACTGTCGGGGATCCAGTATTACGAACTGGAAAGCCACTATCTGTCGAACTGGGACCTGGTCTGATGGAAACTATTTATGACGGTATCCAAAGGCCTCTAAAAGATATTGCAGAATCGTCAAAAAGCATTTATATTCCACGTGGTATCGCCGCACCAGCTCTCAATAGGGAGAAAGATTGGGATTTCAAACCACTCATGAAAACAGGAGACCACATCACCGGTGGAGATATTTGGGGTAGTGTTTACGAAAACTCCTTGCTCAGCGACCACAAGATCTTATTTCCACCTCGAGCTCGTGGTGTTATCACCAAAATTGCCGGGAAGGGCAGCTACAAGGTCGATCAAAAGATACTTGAAGTTGAATTTGATGGGAAAAAAACAGAATATAGCATGATGCATACATGGCCAGTTCGAGTTCCCAGACCATCTTCTGAAAAGCTTGCAGCAGATAAACCATTTATTGTTGGTCAACGCGTACTGGATGCTTTATTTCCTAGTGTGCAGGGCGGAACAGTAGCAATCCCAGGAGCCTTCGGCTGTGGGAAGACAGTCATTTCTCAATCCGTATCTAAATTTTCTAACAGTGATATTATTATATACGTTGGATGTGGAGAGCGTGGGAACGAAATGGCCGAAGTATTGATGGATTTTCCGGAGCTCTCGATTGATATAGACGGGCGAAAAGAGCCAATTATGAAACGCACAACATTAATCGCCAATACTTCTAATATGCCTGTGGCAGCCCGTGAGGCTTCTATCTATACAGGGATAACCGTTGCAGAATACTTTCGTGATCAAGGAAAAGATGTCGCCATGATGGCAGATTCCTCGTCCCGCTGGGCAGAAGCTCTTCGTGAGATCTCCGGAAGATTGGGAGAAATGCCTGCTGATCAGGGATTTCCTGCTTATCTTGGCGCCAAGCTTGCCAGCTTTTACGAACGTGCCGGTAAGGTACAAGCTTTAGGAAGTCCTGACAGAGAGGGTAGTGTCAGCATTGTTGGAGCTGTCAGTCCACCTGGTGGTGATTTCTCTGACCCTGTCACAAGCAGTACTCTCGGTATCGTTCAAGTCTTCTGGGGCCTCGACAAAAAACTCGCTCAACGGAAACATTTCCCTTCAATCAATACATCTGTTAGTTATAGTAAGTATACGACTGTCTTGGACAAGTTTTATGAAACAGATTACCCTGAATTCCCTAGGTTAAGAGACCGTATTAAACAACTACTATCAGATTCAGAGGAACTAGATCAGGTTGTTCAACTAGTCGGAAAATCTGCGCTTTCTGACCCTGACAAAATCACCCTGGATGTTGCTGCCCTGATCAAGGAGGATTTCTTGCAACAGAATGGGTACAGCGACTATGACCAGTTTTGCCCTATTTGGAAGACAGAATGGATGATGAAAGCAATGATGGGTTTCCACGATGAAGCTCAAAAAGCAATAGCACAGGGTCAAAGCTGGAATAAAGTACGAGAAGCTACCAGTCAGCTTCAATCGCAACTACGGAGTATGAAATTCGAAGTACCCAGTGAGGGCGAAGAAAAGATTGTTAAGAAGGTTCGTACGGTCGTGTACTTTCTAATCTAAATATCACTAATTCAAAATAGTACGAGGACTTAGTTCAAGCAATGACGGACAAGTTTGCTTCCGTTATGGACGAATGAACTGGCTTCCCATCATTAGTTTCAATCACTTTTGTTACCGACGAGCCTGGCTACGTAGCAGTTAATTGTTTCACGATAATGGGCATTTGAGACGTGATTGATTACTTAGCTTACGGTTTAATTTTATTTAGTTGAATTATTTCGATATTTAGAGATAGAAACTATGAAGATGTGTCCAGATTCAAAGATCAATGTCCCATGATTAAAAGCCTATTGCGCGTAGTTTTCGTTAGCGGTCAACCTCGTCGGACCACGGAATTGATTGTTGGGATCCGGCCTTTTCTATCGTACGTGCCGCAGCCTTGCATGCTCGTGCAATAATATCTCTCGTGTTACCTTCCTTTTTAACTATAGAAATAGCATATGCGCCAACAAAAGTATCACCAGCTGCAGTAGTGTCTACAACTGTCTCTACCGCAGCAGCAGGGACAAGCTCCCCATCCAGAAAGTCTTCGTTTGCAAAGAAAGCTCCTTTTGCTCCTAAAGTTACTACGACATTCTTTACTCCTTTCGCTATGAATTCTCTTGTGACATTTGCCCAGTTGAAATCTGCTCGCTCGAATTCCGCCAAGGAGCGACCACTTAAGGTCGCGGCTTCTGTTTCATTCATAATTAAATGAGTGAGCCCCTCGTATGCTTCCGTAGGAAGAAGTACCGCAGGTGCAGGATTGAGAAGTATATCAACTTTTGCTATCATCGCGGTCTTAATAACTTGAAGGACGGTGGAAAGCGGGATTTCTAGTTGTAGCAATATGAGATTTGGTAGTGGGGTCCCAAGTGATTTGGCTATTTTGAAATCCTCTGCGACCAAAGCAAAGTTTGCTCCTGGACTTAGCAAAATTCGATTCTCCCCCGTGTCTTTTTCGACGAGAATAACGGCCACACCTGTGGGCTGTCTATCGACGATCATGACCTCTGATGTATCAATACTACATCTTGACATAAAAGAAATTATCTGAGTACCAAAATTATCTGCCCCTATCGCTCCAATAAACTTAACGATAATATCTGGAGTAGGGGTAAGATGGGGTTCAAACGTTGGTTTGGGACGAGAAAGTCGAGCGCATGCGGTAGCTTGATTTCCACCTTTTCCTCCGGGGCCAGCTGAGAAAGAACTAGCTGTAATAGTTTCGCCACCAGACGGTATGCGTGGGGTGAGGGTCACGAGGTCAATATTCAGAGATCCTATGACAGTGATAATGTTGGCTGTATTCATTTTATTTGTGTTGGGACCAGCGTTAGTTAGAAATTTTGGGTTTGACCTCGTGGGAACTTTTGGTAGCTTGTTTGATGATGTACTACTTTGGAGCATGACTTGAGTCTAGGCTAAACAGCAAGGAATACATTTTTTTGTGGCAATTTTAGTCAATTTTACTAAAAAGTTGCCCCGCGAAAAAGTACTATATATTGTTCGTATATGCATGAAAGTGATGTTATCTAACTTTCGGCAACCCACAAGGTGAGAGTGCAGTCAGTGGCGGAGAGAATCCAAATCCTTTGTACTTCACAACAGCATTCAATAGGCTATGTCTAGTCGAAGAATAAGTGTGTCTGTGGGTTTATTGTCCTTTTATGTCTATGACTCTTTGAGAACATGTATGTCATTTTGGCTTGAAGGCCGGGAGTATCTATGCTTCGGGTAGTGTACTCCTTTCTATGCCTCCTTCACAACTTCTTTCCAGCAATGAAACCCCCACATGGTTTGGATGGTGCAGTGGTACACCATCCGGGCCATTCTTCCAAGTAGATACTGGGTAGCTTGAACACCTAACCCATTCGAGACAGGAGAAAGCTGGTTCGAATCCAGTCAGACCCACACACCACTCTCTCTCGCGGTGATATTGTTGTTCTGGGATGATGGAAGCACACTTGGATAACCACAGTTTTTCACGCTTTTCCCTGTGGTGGGTATGCAAGGGAAAAGGTTACACGCCGTAAGGGTTAACCTCGAGTGGTATCTGCGAATGAAATCTGAGTGTGAGTGTTCTATATGTCAAGTTGAGTCATCCTACTTAAAGTACATATCTTCCGATAAAAACCTGCGTGGGCCTGAAGGCGCCAAATCGGGGAAATGAATTACATATATATAATACCCCCACAGGTCGAGGGACTGTTCTCAACACATATCAGTGGTGTCCCCTACGAAGCTCCAGCTCTTACTGTAGAGTCTGCAGAGTCGAGATTGAGTAAGAAAGTCCTCAATTCCACGAGGATTCCCAACCGCTTTCGCCGTCTATATCGTCTTCATCTTGTGGCCTCTGATTGATCAGTTTATGATCACAATGATTTCACGCAGGTGTCTCGTGGCTCCGACTAATCAACAATATAATGAGTAGAGCTTGAGACTAATAATACGTGAATTGATTTCTATAATACAGGATCGCCAATTTAGTTAAATATTTCCCCCGCACCACGTGAGCCAATCAACAGCGCACAATGTGCACGGTCGGGTTTCCATCAATTGGGATCCGCAATCTCTCAACACATTCCCCTGTCACCATTATCACGAAGCTAACCATAATCAGATCAGGTGGTAGGGTCGGAGCCCTGCTCATCTCCAACCCTTGATCATGGAGGAAAAGCCATCCGATGAGTTTCTGGAGCGTACCCAGCACCCGATACGGAAATGGTAGATTGGATCAAGTCGACCTCGACTGTTACAAAGAAGGGAGATATAGATGAATGTGCGCAGCTCATGTGGTCCCGGTGTCTTGGCCTCGCCTGGCTGGGGCTGTATGTTTTTTGAGACTTTTTTTCGCGCACGCAGTTTCCATTGCTATCATTTTACTTTTTGGATAGAAGGTTTCGTGGAAGAGGTGGCTGAATTCCACGGGTAAACACTGAGCGGAATGGCTATTCATCACGGGCAATATATCAATGATCTTACAAATAATAAAAGAGGCTAGAGCACCGTACAAGGTGTGGCCTGAATCAGAGAGGCAAATGTGCTAGATGGTCGAAGACTTAAGAAGTGCAACAAACATACATTTCTCTCCCCCCTCTCCAGCCTTCGAAACGTTTCTCATTTCCAGGTGTATAGTTGCAGGGAAATATCTCAAGAACCACTGAGTGCGGGGCTCTCCTATGACGAAGAGGCCGGCCAGCCGGCCGCAGCAGGCCTGTGTATACCTAAGAGTGTCTCTCAACCTTCCTAGCCTCTTCTTCACTCCTCCCCTGATTCAAGCCGCAGGACAAATCGAAGGCCATGAAAGGATGATAAAAAAATCTTGGTCGAGAGTGACTGTCTTGAAGGAGCCTGGCCTAGCATCCAAAAGTCGTTACGGACGTGGGGTCGTCGGATCACTCATATATTTCAGATGCCCTCCTGGCTATTATGTTCAGAATTTAAGACTAGTAGGGACGGTATTGTAGACGAGCCGAAATCTGCTTTCTTGAGGATGGAACGTTCTTTTTCTTTGCTTTCGTGGGCTTTTTGTTCGGCTGCCGGTGGGTAGCACATGTTGCGATATAACGAGGGCTTCTCTGACTACCGTTGTAGCGTTTTGTACCGTATTATCTTTCCTCATTCCCAGCATCATTATCACCGTCTTGGTCGTCTTGTGTGTTATCGGAAGCGTGTCTTTGACGGGGGGGGGACAACTCAGCTCAAAGTTCATGAGGTGTTACTCAATCTCGGCTCTGCAGACTCTACAGTGAGAGCTGGAGGTTCGTAAGGAACACCACTGACAGGAGTTGAGAATAGTTACCCGGTGAATAAGTTAAATAGTGCAAACGAACACCGTTTTTTAATTGGTCTACGGGTTTTATTGAAACAGTGCGGCCTGTCGCACCAGAAGCCGCAGAAGTGACAAAGAGCTTTCGGTGGCTGGGATTTGGAGCTCAAGCCACATACACACGCCTTGTCTCCCGACGCCATCAATAGGAGAGCAGTAGTTCTCCCCACATAACATAAAGCTTACACTTCAGCACCGCACTTACTATCGTCAATCTTATATGATCCTGAATTCTTGATTTATTTTAAAGTCATTGAACTCTTCTGTTTCCTTCACTATGTCAGCGCCCGGGCAAGGCGGCATCTCTGATCCCGGCCTAATAACGTCAGTATCCTTTAGGCTCTAAAATTATCTTCATCAAGCTCACTTAGTTTTCAGGCTAGTAAATAAATTACAAGATGTGTTCACCACAGTTGGGGTTCAAAATCCCATCGACCTGCCGCAGATTGTTGTTGTGGGAAGTCAGTCTAGTGGAAAAAGTTCAGTACTAGAAAACATAGTTGGCCGAGACTTGTAAGCTTAGCATACGTACGAAGGAATAATAGTTTTAACCAAGAATTTAGCTTGCCTAGGGGAACTGGCATTGTAACTCGACGCCCACTTGTGCTTCAACTGATTAATCGCCAGCCCGCCGCGAAGACGAACGGAACTGCCGAAGAAATAGTTGTAGGAGGAGACAAAGAAGCTAATGCAGATGAATGGGGTGAATTTCTTCACATACCTGGCCAAAAATTTCATGACTTTCATCGCATACGAGACGAAATCGTAAAAGAGACAGAAGCTAAGACTGGTCGTAATGCTGGAATCTCGCCTGCGCCTATCAACCTCAGAATATACTCACCAAATGTCCTGACTCTAACTTTGGTCGATTTACCTGGCTTGACTAAAGTGCCTGTAGGCGATCAACCTAGGGATATAGAGCGACAAATAAGGGAAATGGTTCTCAAGCAGATAAGCAAACCGAATGCCATTATTTTAGCAGTTACAGGTGCTAACACAGATCTCGCTAATTCTGATGGTCTCAAACTTGCGCGCGAAGTAGATCCTGAGGGCCAAAGAACAATAGGTGTTCTAACGAAGGTCGATTTGATGGATGATGGTACTGACGTTGTAGATATTCTAGCTGGAAGAATTATTCCTCTACGACTGGGATATGTTCCGGTGGTAAACAGAGGACAGAGAGACATTGATAATAAGAAAGTCATTACCGAGGCTCTGGATAGCGAAAAGAACTTCTTTGAAAGCCACAAAGCTTATCGAAATAAGAGCTCATACTGCGGCACTCCTTATTTGGCAAGAAAGCTTAACCTTATTCTGATGATGCATATCAAACAAACTTTGCCTGACATTAAAGCGCGCATATCTGCATCGCTACAAAAATATACCGTGGAACTAGCAGGACTTGGTGATTCAATGCTAGGAAATAGTGCAAATATCGTGCTCAACATTATCACTGAGTTTTCTAATGAATGGCGCACTGTACTTGACGGGAATAACACAGAACTATCAAGTGTTGAGCTTTCTGGCGGTGCTAGAATTAGTTTCGTATTTCACGAACTATATGCAAACGGCATTAAAGCTGTGGACCCCTTCGATCAAGTCAAAGATATTGACATAAGAACGATTCTATATAATTCATCGGGCTCTTCTCCGGCGCTTTTCGTCGGCACTACTGCTTTCGAGCTGATTGTTAAGCAGCAGATAAAACGTCTGGAAGACCCTAGCTTAAAATGTGTCTCGCTAGTTTACGACGAGCTAGTCCGGATTCTTTCGCAGCTACTCGGCAAGCAGCTTTTTCGGAGATATCCGGGATTAAAAGAGAAATTTCATATGGTGGTCATCAACTTTTTTAAGAAGGTAATGGAGCCAACGAATAAACTCGTGAAAGATCTTGTAGCAATGGAATCTTGCTACATTAATACCGGACATCCTGACTTCCTTAATGGTCACCGCGCAATGGCAATTGTTAATGAGCGCCATTCAGCTACAAAACCTGTGCAAGTTGATCCGAAGACCGGTAAACCCATTAACACAGCAACTATTGCAGCTCAGATCACCACTCCTAACCCAGATCCTCTAAACGACTCCAATGGCGGCTTCTTTGGGAGCTTCTTTGCATCAAAAAATAAGAAGAAGATGGCTGCCATGGAGGCTCCACCGCCGATGCTAAAAGCCTCTGGCAACTTGTCCGAAAGAGAGGGTATTGAAGTTGAAGTTATTAGTAAGCATATACTCACATTTTATTCCTAGATTCTAACTAAAAAAGAGCTCCTAATTACATCATACTACAATATAGTCAGACGGACCATGATTGATATGGTGCCTAAAGCAATAATGCTCAACCTTGTTCAGTACACCAAAGATGAAATGCAGAGAGAACTGTTAGAAAATATGTACCGAACAGATACTCTTGAAGAACTTCTAAAAGAGAGTGACTACACGGTGCGTAGACGTAAGGAATGTCAACAGATGGTTGAATCATTATCACGCGCTAGTGAGATTGTTAGTCAAGTACAGTAGAATATTTTGATGGAAATACTGCAAACACAAACAAGGTCCGCTTGATGCTATAATAAGAATATCAGGAAAGCTTTTGAAAATTACGACGAAGCGTCCTATGTTTGGTACAATCCCTTTTCAACATCGGCTAAGCTCTGCTACGACAAAATTCAATCTTCTAGCAGATACACTGGCGCATATCTACAAAGATGTGTTGCGCCGAAAAACGGGACCTATTTCGATTTACTTATCCTTTTCGAGCAGCTCAGGGGTATTAAGGCGTGTTAATTTGCAAATATGATTCACAATGTAAACAAAAATCGCAGCACAAGATCAGCAAAACTAATGCAAATAACTGATCCTTTAGCTAAATTCTGGTATCTACTCAAGTGGCCCTTATATTATTTAAAACCACCTGATACTAAGAGAAATAGGATATTTAATAATTCTTGTAAACTGTAAGAAGCGGGTGAAAATTATTCTTTCACAAAAACTGTAGTATCATAAAATCGAGCACACTCCTTGAATTCTTTTCAAACTTTGTATGTGTGTAAGAGACACATAGATTGAAAAGAGTAAGAAAACTGAGGATAATATCAATCCCTTATTAAAATTGGATTATTAGGTAAGCGGCATTAGATCTGACTATGGGTAATTGGAATACAATGGGAACTCGATGAAACAAATTGATTCTGTGAGGCTCTTTTCTGTCTTTATAACGTTTTAGTGGAGCACATTATATCACGTGATTAACTCTACAAACACATCTAATTATTAAATCCGCTCAACAAAAGTTTCTTCGATGAGGTGCCCCATTACGTCTTCCCCAAAGTTAAGATATATCTCGTGTCTCAATTTTCCTACTTTTCATCGTCCCAAGACGTCAAGATACCCCCCGTGAGGCGTAGAATTCCTGCGACACTCGTGTCCCCTGATCGATTTGTCTCGCGCTCAGCCAAACGTGCGAGGCCTCGCCCTCCACTTCCAAATGTTCAGTAGGTAGTTATCCTAGCAGCCGCAAATGAGAAGTAATAATCTCCAGCTGAACCCATCTACATGGACTCAGAAGACGAGTTCATGGATACCGGATTGGAAAATTAATATCTTTCCAACTTTCCCTCTGAAAACCTTTCTCTCTCACCAACGCCGGCTTCCGTACTGGTAGCAATTACCCAACTGCATCCCCAAAAAAACTCTGAAAAGAGATTCTGCCCAGGGTATCTCTAGCTCCATTCACGCGTCCACCAAAGACAACGTCGCAATTGAGCAAGAACCTACCTCAACTCTCCCGCGATCTAGCAAGCGAACAACTTCGAGTATTATCGAACACCCCTCGGCAGCTATGACAAATAACATAGCTGCTTCATTGTTGGCCTGGCATGATGCTGGAGCCCAACATCTTAATGGTCTACCGCCAATAGTTGCTGCGGACCTCAAGGCTATCGTGACACGAAGCGCAGTTCGAGTCATTGCAGGCCTCCCTGTCTTCGAGCAGTCTCAAACTGCTTCATATGTAAAATTTAGCGCACAGCTAGCCCCAAAATCGTAACCGCCCGCAAGTTCTTCTTACGCAAATGCTGTGAAGAGAAACTTGACCATGCCTATACACCCTCCAAATGCTGCCCCAGGATTACCACTTCAAAAAAGACATAGGCAGGACTCTTGAGTTATGATACGCCTAGCGCCCGAACACCCTCTAAGATACCAAGATTCTCTTCTGGTCCGTACCAAGCTGAGAAGCTTTCTTGAAAGACCGGAACAAATCAAGGACATCAGGTCGGTCCCTTCTGAAAAAGGCCTCGTGGCCCCTTCATCCGATCAAAACCCCGAACTCATGCAAGCAGCTCTTGCCCTATAGCCCGCTACAGGAGTTGTGCCCATCTAAATAAAGGAGACACGAGAGGGCTTTCTCCTCAGCCCAGTCCCTAAATATGGGTACAATGCTTCTGGATCCCCCGAAACCATTTCAAATGCTGACATCCGGGAAGAACTCACAACGACAAAAATCGACACAAAATCGATTTTTTCTATCAGCTGTACACGTGATTCTCTGACATCTTAAGAATGGGAAGGTACCCTCTGTTAGAAATTCAGACTATGTGTGTCTGAAGTTTCCCCATGATTAGAACA
This sequence comes from Blumeria graminis f. sp. triticale, assembly GCA_905067625.1. Lineage (NCBI taxonomy): Eukaryota > Fungi > Ascomycota > Leotiomycetes > Helotiales > Erysiphaceae > Blumeria > Blumeria graminis. The sequence continues at coordinate 1,396,504 of LR898470.1, read as the reverse complement.
ACTAAGATTCTCCCACATGACTCACAACCTGACTCATGACCTAGATGATTGATATCTCCTTTACTGAGCATGTTTGATGCTTGAGACTCGACTAGTGCATGGTATGGGCTGATACTCGTGTAGGCTTTCATCCACCGACCCTGACCCCATACTCATGTTGTATACTGTCGTGCGATTCATTGTCATTGTTAGAGTATGGAACGAGTGATGGATGGTATCTAGTTTGGATTTGGTGTATCAAGTATACATGTATATAAGCTGTCTAGGAATCACCAAGACAGATAATCTAATCAATTCAATTTATTTAAACCATCTTTTATTTCTCTACAGTATATCACATTTTCTACCGATTCATATCATTATTATTCTATTCATAAAATCGCGCCCATATTCTTTGAGCCGCCTTACTCATCGGACCCATATCGATTTTCCAACACTACCATACCACACCAATAGCAGCACTTCTACGTAAAGCTGGCTGGGGCCCAGCTCAGACGTGGCTTAACAGAATTCACAGCCGTCTAGCGGTTCGAATTGCTGCAACTGACCCCTATCACCCTCTTCGTAGGCGTTGGAACACTAGTCGTATGCGCTGGATCCGCCAGAGGATTTCACTAGAACTTTCCGAAGATACCATCCCCCCACCATGGTCCGCACCTCGTGAGGAAAAGCTTATCGAAATTGGGGCTGTAGGCAGACTCTCGGGATCAAATTCCTTCAAACAGTGGCAGGCTATTCGAACCATTCTAGAATTATTCGTATTTTCAGATGGAGCTCTCATAGCAGACGGAGCAGGCGCGGGACACGTCATCTATCGAGGTCTTACGCAGAAGATTGGGCGAGTATCACTCCCTCTAGGAAACTCGGTAGAGGTCTATGATGCTGAAATTGCCGGGGCCACGGAAGCCCTTACCGAAGCACTCCTCAACCCAATGGCTTTCTATGCCTCTAACGTCGCCATTTGCCTTGAAAGCCAGGAGGCCGTTCTCCGTTTTCTATCTGATGTTCCCACAACGTCTGGTTCCGCGAAAATATTTCTCTTTCGCAAGCTTGCAATGAACTGGAAAAGAAGGTCACGCGGCCAAAACACAACGCTTGAGGAAGTGGCCATCCGATGGTGCCCGGGCCACGCAGGTATTCTGGGAAACAAAGCAGGCGACGCGCTTGCCAAAGCTGCTTGTGCGGCTCCAGCTCTACACTTGGTATTCTCTATTGCGAGGGCAAGAAGGGAAGTCAAAGCCCTGTATGAGGCTTCTATTGCACTTTACTGGGCAGAAAATTCTCCATCTAGATATAAAGAATTAGGAATTGGTCCTAATATTAAGATTACTGCCAAGCTCGCCTGTATAGGGCGACGCACACTAGGATATCTATTAGCTGCGCGGTCTGGACATGGCGATTTCGCAGACTATCACCGACGCTTTCAGTACGAAAACGCCATCCTTATCTACTCGTGCGGAGAAGAGGAGTCCCACGACCACTTTTTCTAATGCCATCTTGGGCAGTACCAGGTACAGCTCCACAGAGCACAGAATCCTAGTCCCAGCATATCTTGGGCACTCGCTTCGGCAGAGGGAGTTCGCGCATATAATAGCTGGGTGCGTGTCACAAATTTGTTTGGAAAAGCACAACAAGTCTGAGCGAGAGGGAGTCATGTGATTCAACCAATTCCCCCCTTCCATATTGTGTTGGAATAGCATCTCTAGCTTGGTTTACTTGGAGTTGGTGATTCTTGGTTTATATGCAAACAATTTCCTTCGTGTTGTGGATTTCGTCATTTGGATAATACTTTATCCGAACGCAACATAGTTAAGATCTTGTAGCATCATTGTAAACTAAATAACAAATGAACAATGAATGCGTATTTCTTCTGAACAATAGTTCGAAATACTTACACAAGTACTCTCATAACTTTAAGTGAACTAATAGACTTTTAGTGTATGATCTTTGTCATACCAATACTGATCAGTGGTTGAACTGACAAGTCTCGTCATACAACCACAGAACAGCAAGGTATTCCACTAGGGAAAGTGTTGACGCGGTTAGGCTCAACATTTAGACAAAGAAGCGACGCTTCAGATTAATAGATCTGGTAGCGTGCAAATGAGAGTGTAGTCTGCGGTCAGGCGACAAATCTCTTCGGGGCTAAACAACGTTTAAAGGGGGTGACAGCTAATCAGTCCTAACTCTTCAGTTTAATCTTAGTTTTGCCTGCGTCCATTACGCACAACAATTTCATGGGGTCAACCTCAATCTATCCATACAATCAGTTATCGAGGTTCAAAGTTAACAAGTTCCTAGACTAACAAAGTCCTGTCTCTTCACCCGAACCGAATCTGATAACTTTGCGACGAGATGGCCGACGTTCGAAACAAAGCATGGGTAGCAACCCTCATTGACATCAAGCTTAGTGGTCAAGAAATTAATGTATACAAGGAAGATATCATATCACCTGTACTCATAAACACGCACATAGTCGACTCTCTCGAATTCTATGAATCCAGCAAAAAGTTCGACAGGGCACTATTGAACCAATTCAAGGAAGATTTTGAAGGCTGGACGGTCAGTAGATTCAAGATTGCCAATAAGAACATTTGCAGGGAGCTCAAAGATCGTCTCAAGAATAGCGGCGTTTATTTTTGTGGTCGAGGTCAAGTGTCAGACAAACTATTCCAATTGCTCAAATGTGATGAGTGTCCAGAATGGCTCAGAGATGAACTTGAATTGCACTTAGAAAAAGACAATGATTTTAAGTCCCGACGTCATAATCCTAATTCGATGGGCAATAAGATTTCATCTTGCAAATTCGACAATCAAACACACCACAACCTGCCTCCATTCCGAAACTAGAGCCCTTTACCGAAAACATTCCTGCCCTCAAGTTGGAACCATATCCATGACAAGCTTACCCCCCAATATCCAACCAACCCTCTCAACCATCAGATTTCTCTCAACTACGTAATAATTTTAGCCAACCACACACAAGATTAGGCATAGAAAAGGTATTGATGGATCTTGGGAAACTTTACTTTGACTCAAACAACAAGTTTGGCGGGAACCACTACAATGTGCTGGATGCAAAGCTAAGGATATTTTATGATATGTGTGATAAAGTTGGAATTACGCCTGACCTATACGGTACAGCTTACTCTACCATGCTCAAGGATAAAGCTCAAGATTTCTACTACCAGCGCCTAGCTTGTCAGAACCTTAGCTTCTATGAAATGGTAAACAAGATGCACTCTTACTTCCACACGCCCGAAAATTACCAAGCTTACCTTATGAAGTGGCGCTCAACGATGCTAAAGAGCACAATAGAGGCTCACCCAAAGAAAAACATGTCTGAGTGCTTAGAAATGGTTATTGATAAGCTTCAGAAAGTTCACCAAGGCCTTGTGCATAATTACAATGACAATCATAGCCTTCCCGGACAGTTAATTAGCGCATGCTAGGGAGTTGAGGCCTGCTCTATTGTTTTAGTGCGTTCGGCATCGAATTTTGAAGGTGTTGCTTCTGATCTTCGAAGCGCGGTTGGCATCTGGATGAGAACACATGCAAGCTCAACCAGAACATTTAACTTTATGGCTGTTGATGAAAACATTGATGAACAAAATCAGTATTACGTCTACAGAAAATATATGGGTAACCCTTGTCCACATGATCGGAGCAAATACCTTGGTGGTAGACTCCCTCGTGGTGGGTTCCAAACAAGTCACAACAAAAGACAGCATAAGAAATGCTTTGTATGTGGCAAACCAAAATGTTGGTCAACCCGGAACCCTCCGGAAGAACGAAAGCAACGCCGGAGTGAATGGCGCTCCTATGCACAAGAGACGGGGCTTAAGGAGGACTTGGAAACATTCCTTGTCAACTACAAAGGGGTTGATATCGAGGAATATTTAGATACTAGTGCAGACAGCAAAGATTTTTACGCCTGGCTCGCAAGCACATCAAATAAGCCTGATGTCAAACAGTTTGACCAGTTCCACACAGCCTGTGGTACTATAAATGGTCACATCATGTTGGAAATTCTGACTCTTGAATTTAGGACTCAACCATTACCTGTTTTGTCTCAGGTTCCCGAAAAGATCGACTCTCTCTACAAATGTCCCGAGTACGCTAATCGCGCCTACTGTCGCCTATACATTTGGATATTTACATACTACAGTGTACCTTGGCTCATCATGGTAGATGAGAGGTGGCTAGTCATCACTAGGTTTGACAGGCACACGAGACTAGCGGTAATTTCTCCCTTAGATGTATATATAAGTCCAATGTTCCCATAGTTGTAAAATATCAAGTCTTCTTTACTTCATCATATTTATCCATATAATATTGTACAGAGTATATTTTCCAACACATCACCACCAAATTGCTCAACAACCAGTGTGTTTTGTATGCCCCGACAGGGATCGATCCATATGATGGAAAAGCCAACAGACCTTCTCATCTTTTCCATTTCCAGAGCCAATACAATCCTGAAGTCTTCTAGGGCATAATGCCCAATACTGGTGCTGCAGGCATATCAACTGCTGGTGAAAACCAAGTAAAGGCATTACAGAAAAAGTTACAAGATATCAAAGTCAATAAGTCAACGGCGGGCTAACATTCTGTTCGCTTCTGTGATAATTTAGAAACCACTTCTCTCGGCACAATAGTTGTCAAAACTCCTTTTGGTGTAATCTACTTTGTGTTACGGCCTTGTATTCCTGACCCTCGGGGCCTCTAATACTATTGTTCCTTTCAGGTATTGTGTTGTGATCCTACATATGCACAGACCAATTGTAAATTATGTATATATGTATATCTCTAGATACCTCTTGTTATTTTCTTCCCTTAGTTTAGAATCTTATGAATTATATTCCAGATCTGAGTCCTTACCTGATTTGACTTGTTCATCTGCTAACCTGTGCTCCCTTCTGGTTGTCACACTTTGTAGTTATTGTGAAACATAAAGTCATGTTCAGGCATTCAAATTGGTGTCTCGTCTAATGCCGTTATTTTACAATCACGGGCTTTTTGTTTTTGCGGTTGTTTTGAAATTGTTATCTCTGCATAACAAAACAGAGTTAGCGTTTAAACGTCGCTCTAGATGTTTCGGATTGAACTGAGGTAGAAGTTGGATCAAATATGATCATTAGATATATAGAAGAGATTCTGACCTTTTAAAAAAAAAAAGGATAGACAGATATTTATTTTACCAAATACAAACCTCATTTTTCCTAAAAAGTCTAATAGTTATGCCAACAAATACTCCGTTTTTACTTTGCTTGTTGGACATGAACTGACACGGTATTTACCTGAAAAACACCGAGAATGTTTTGATTCTAGAAAACAAGAAGTATCCTATCCTACGTAAATAGGGGAATCCTTGGCTTCTCTTACAGGATCTCGAAAGATCAATTGTGTCATGCCACATGACAGAGACAGAACTTCGACAATTACACCGACGTTTTGGTCATCCAGCAGCGGAACAATTGTACAGAGTTCTCACCCGTGCTGGATATGATGACCTGATGTCACAGTTTGAATATAGAAAGCGAATGGGCATTTGTATGATTGAAAGGTAAAGCTATAATTCATCTATGTAGAAGCAAACTACCTACAAGTCTCCTCTACTACTTATACACATCCAGAGGTATCTAAATCTAGCCTACGTTTACAGTGGCAATGAAACTGACGTAAGGTTTGTTCTGCCACACGGGTAACGCTTCCGATACTCTTGGCACTATCCTTTACGTAGCCTCAGTGGCGATCTCATATCAGTTTTCGTCTGCTGATAATCCTCGGAGTGATAGATAATCTAGGTTGCCTTCGATAGCCATCGAAGGCTACAGGGCTTATCGGCTCACAAGCCGTCACAATCCCCCCTCTTCTAATTTTTTATCATTTTTTTTTCTTTTAGCTTTTCGTTGCTGTTTTATATGGGATTCTGCTGGACCAATAAATTTTCCAGCAGTTTCTTTCGAAGGACCGTCATGATTCTCAATTGAGCCGTATTTAGCCTCAAACTTTTCTAATGCCTCCGTATCTTTAATATACTCTAGTGGCTCCCATGTTGGATCAGCCCATCCAGTCCATTTGACTAAAGCTTGCCTGTATTCCCCTCTTCCACGGCGAATTGTCCTAGCTCGAATGATAGCTTCGACTTCATATTCGGATTCTTCGAGGTCGTCAATTAAAGGAGGATTTTGTGCATCGTCACGAACTTGACTTGGAAGTGGGTCATTGCCTGCTCTTTTGATTAACTCGACGTGAAATCGTTTGTGTATGTTACCAGGGACGTTTAACTCAACAGTAAGTGCGTCCGGGACCGCCGTAACCTCGTACTTTGCGTGTTGCCAGGCCAGCTTTTTAGAGAGCTGCGGCGTTTTTATATGACGTAAATCTAGCCACACTTTATCTCCGACTTTAAATCTTTCAGGCTGACGACGAATTTTATTAGCGTTTTGCTCATTCCGTTGTTGGGCTGACATCATTGCAGCTTGCGCCAGGTCTTGCGCATCTCTCAATCGTTGTACGTAATTAATTGCTGCCACTCGACCTGGATGTCTAGATTTTTCATCTTTAATTGGTGTCGGTTCCATAAGGGGGTCCAGCTCGTAACCATGTCGCAAAAAGAAAGGACTCATTCCTCCAATAGCGGAATTTGGACGTGAGTTTAGTGCAAGTTGTGCCATTGGAAGGAGGTTCACCCAGTTATCCTGTGCGTAGCAAGTGAATATTCGCAAGTATTTATAAATCTCTTGGTTGGCTCGTTCGCTCGCATTTGATTGTGGGTGATAGGCTGTTGTCAGGTTCTGCTTAATACCCGTGATTTGACAAAATGTTTTCCAGAAATGGCTTGTCCAATCACTACCCCTGTCGCTTGTCAAGTAGCGAGGGAATCCATAATATCGATAGTAACGGTCAACAAAGATATTTGCACAATTCTCCGAGGCCATTGAATCAGTACCAAAAATAAATATGTCCTTTGAAAGACGATCCGTTATGACCATCAAGTTTGTGTAGCCATCTGATGGTGGTAAATCCGTCACAAAATCAATCGTTAAATCGCTACCAATTCTTTCAGGAATGGGAAGTGATCGTAGAAATCCCGCTTTCGATTCGCGCCACACCGTTGTTCGTCCGCACACATCACAATTTCGGATAAACTGTCGTACCGATTCCCTCAACTTGGGCCAGAACCAACGACGTAAGATCATACTGACCATGTTATCCTTTCCTGGATGTCCCGACAGTTGGCTATCGTGAATACGCTGCATTATGGTCGTCTTCAGGGGCTCGTAATTAGGCACCCAAATTCTATTTTCCCTCCCTCGAAGAACTCCATCTGCTGCTACACTGCACTCTGCTATGTTGGCAGACAACTTGTACGCTAAATCTGGCGGAAATCCGCGTTCCCCTGCTTGCACTGCATCACGGGCACGTCTCCAATCTGCATCAATTTCAACACCAATCTTCCACAATGCCTGTACCTCATCATCGTCAAATAACCGGGCTGAAGATGCCTGATCAGCATATTCTTGCAGATTATCTTCACCCCCCTCGGGTCCTACAACAGCTGGAAGTACGTCCACACTAGGTAAGAGCTGAATTACGCGTCCTCTCGTCCTATCGTCACTAAATCCAGTAGGTTTGTCTTGATCTCTTCTAGACAAAGCATCCGGTCGCTCACAATTTTGTCCTGGTCGCCACTTAAATTTATAGTGAAACTGTTGTAAAACATCATTATACCTAACTTGTCGCTCGTTGAGGAGACGTTTAGTAGCGAAATATTCCAAGTTCTTGTGGTCGCTGAGGATTGTAAATGGTTTAGCAACTGACATCAGTTCTGGCTTCCACTCTCGCAAACAAGCTACAATTGAATGCATCTCTTTGTCGTGAATTGGATAATTTGCCTCTGCACTTGTTAACCTCTTCGAAAAATAGGCCACCGGCCTTATCCGTCCTTGGTTGTCAGTTTGCGAAAGACAACCACCTATTGCGTAGCCCGAACTATCAGCTTCTACAATTGTTTCACGATCTGGGTCCCATTGAGCTAAAACAGGTTCTGACGCAAAAACTTTCTTTAGCTTTTCAAACGCATTGTTTTCTTCACGATCCCATTTCCACCCAACATTATTTTTCGTCAAATTAGTCAAGGGTGCGGCAATATCTGAAAATCCTTCAACAAAGCAGCGGTAGAAATTAGCAAAGCCAAGAAATGACCTCACACCTTTCACAGTTGTTGGCGCATTCCATTCTAGAATAGCCTTGACTTTAGTAGGATCAACAGCCACACCCTCACCAGCCTTCACAATAAAACCTAGATATTTGACCTGTTTTTGTAGAAATTCACACTTATCAATGTCGAGAAAAAGTCCAGCCTTTTCAAGTTTTCGAAGTATACTACGAACTGTCTCCCAGTGTCCTTCCTCACTACCGTCTGTGTAAGCCAGGATATCATCAACATAAGCCGTCGCATCTAGATCAAGATGCTCTCGTAGATTTTCGTTAATATATCTCTGAAAAGAGGCGGGTGCGTTAATCAGACCAAAAGGCGTAACCAACCATTCGAATAATCCTAGTCGGCAGCGAAATGCTGTCATCCATTCATCCCCCTCACGAACTCTCATGCGATGGAAAGCCGATTTAACATCTAGCTTTGTAAAATAACGAGCCTTGGATAACTGTCGCAGGGTTTCTTTAAACAGGGGAAGTGGGTAGCGATCCGGTACTGTAATAGCGTTAAGTCCACGATAATCCACACAAAACCGTAAACCCCCATTTGGCTTCTTTGCAAAAAGTACTGGTGATGCGGCTGCCGAACTGCTGGGTCTAATCCAACCCTTGTCGAGCAGTTCTGTCAATGTTTTCCGCAAGACAAGGAGCTCTTCTCTCGACATACTGTACAAAGGTCCCCATGGAGGCTGTAGAGCCTTTCCATTTTCGTGGCGTAGATTTATGGCATGATCTAAGTTGTCCCGCGGCTGTGGCAAGTCGTTTGCTCCGTTATCGTCTGCAAAGAGATGGGCAAATTCTTTCACTGGGTCCGGAAGGCGTGCTCTAGCTTCCTCTGTCGTAAGGCATGGTTTTGTCCGTAGTGCTTTATTAATATCCTCTATTGAGGCCCTGCATACGGGAATAGTTTTGACCATTGAAGACATAAGCTCTATCGAGGCTACCCTAGGTTCCTTTACGCCTAAAAACTTCTGGCGCCAACGTTTTACGCTATAAACCGATGCACCGCATTTCCTGAGCTCTAAACGTTGCTCCTTAGAATGTATTACTGCATCCTGATCTTCCAACCATTTTTTTCCAAGAATCAACTGGTGTGTACTGGAAGGAACTACATATAGCCAAAGCTTTTTTGTAACATTTCCGTCAAGGTCAATTGAAATGTATGTTATATCTTTTACCATCGGTTTCCCCTTCGAAGAGCTCTCCACTGTCTGAAGAGGTCGTGGAGAAATTGACTTTCGAGGCAAACATAGTTTTGTTACTAATGAGTCCTCAATAATCCCTGAACACAGACATCCATTGTCTATCAATGCTTGTACCATATTTACGTCGTTTATCAGCACATTAACCAGAAATGGTTTCGTGTTCATACTAAATTCCAGTCCTATATTCTTAGCCGCTTTTGTCGGATCATAGCTCGATGATGTGAGTGATGATATGAATGCGTGGTTACTTCTCTTCTCATTTTTTTCTTCTAATTTCGCTATTTTTTCGGGAAGGATAGTTGCTAGCTTTTTGAACTTAGGATTTATTGCTGGGAGTAAAAAACAATCATTGGTACTGCACCCTTGTCGCTCGCATCTAAAACATCTGCATTCCATTTTGAGCTTATCAATTTGATCTACTGTCTTCCATATAGCTCGTAGAGGCCTGCCGTTAGGTCCCAACGTCGCTTTCACTGGGCGAGCAACGTCTTTTTCGTGAAAAGTGCCTCCCAATGGAAGAAGAGGGCAGACTCTAGCATAGCAGCCTTGTTTTTCACACCTAAAACATCTGTTTTCTTGACGAAGTTCTTCAATTTTTGTTGCTGATTTCCATTGTGCTTTCAAATTATTGGCTCTTGGAACTTGGGCCGACTGCATTTTTCGTGGTGTTAAAGTTTTATGCTTTATCTCTCGTCGTATCTCTAGTCGTCGTATCTCTCGACGCAATATCTCTTGTAGTATTCCTCGTCGTTGTATTGCTCGTCGTCGTATCTCTAGTCGTCGTACCTCTCGACGCAATATCTCTCGTCGTATTCCTCGTCGTCGTATGTCTCGTCGTCGTATGTCTCGTCGTCGTATGTCTCGTCGTCGTATGTCTCGTCGTCGTATGTCTCGTCGTCGTACCTTTCGTAACTGGAGATAGATGAATTATATGTCACAGTTTGAATATAGAAAGCGAATGGGCATTTGTATGATTGAAAGGTAAAGCTATAATTCATCTATGTAGAAGCAAACTACCTACAAGTCTCCTCTACTACTTATACACATCCAGAGGTATCTAAATCTAGCCTACGTTTACAGTGGCAATGAAACTGACGTAAGGTTTGTTCTGCCACACGGGTAACGCTTCCGATACTCTTGGCACTATCCTTTACGTAGCCTCAGTGGCGATCTCATATCAGTTTTCGTCTGCTGATAATCCTCGGAGTGATAGATAATCTAGGTTGCCTTCGATAGCCATCGAAGGCTACAGGGCTTATCGGCTCACAAGCCGTCACACCTGAAGCTCGATGCTATTGCAAAAATTATGTAAGGATTCCTCTTCCAATCCTTTCTTTAGGATATAATTTTACCTTTCTTCATATGTTGCTATGACAACAGGACAGTTCTTGGCACATGGTATCATATTGATATTATGTTAAGGTCTATGTTATGATGAGCTGGTGAAAGGAGGGCAGGTATATATACAATGGTTTGGTCTGTAGGCATAGAGTTCTTTACGCTTAGTCTTCTGTCACAACCACCACCGTCGAATCACCTCTGGTCACCTATAGTCACCTCTAGTTACCTTTAGCACCTTTAGTCACCACTAGTCTTTGCTCGTACCTTTAGACTCTTTATGTCACAGATCAACTATAGAAAGCAGGGAGCATTTGTATGGATGATGGTATATTAACAATTCAACTATGTAGAGCTAAACTACAGATACTTAGCCAGGTATTTATACAGATTACTACACTCCAAGCCCTTCCATCTAAGGTCAGTTCATTTCTAGATAATTCCAGTTGCAACTCTGAGAATATGGTTTCTAGTAGCTTCTCCAAGTTTCAGTTACAGTCTTGTTCATGTCGAATCTTATCTAGTACCTTCGACAGTGGTTCTGGTATGTTCTGCAGGCTATTGCGCCGGCCCACCCCCTGGTGGTTATACGCCAGTACTTGCCATTACTGGCTACAGGAAAATACCGGCCTCTTAGCCGTTACACTTTAGACACTTATATTACCCATTTTTAAACCTTAAGTCCTCCAAATTATCTCCAGTAGATCTTTAGTCATCCCTCGCAATCCATCCGACCTCTTCTCGCCCTTCTATCCCGCTTCAGGTCAAAGGCCTATGCTCCAATTTGACAAATTACAAAATGTTGTCACCAATGCCAAATTGTCAAACTCGATGGTGCCAAAGGTAGCGTCGGGGGTGTTACTAAGTGACTTGGGAAATATCTGAGGAGGTTGGCAAGAGTCAAAGGTATAAATTTATAATTGTAACTAGAACTAAGGACGAGGGACGAGGGAATCTTAGGTCGGAGACAAGGCCAGTGGAAGACGGAAGACAAGACGTGGCCCTCTATTGCGGCTCTGTCCAATCCATATATACATCATAGTAACCAGAGCAACCTAGGTCTCATAGAGTCCACCTTCTACTACTAGATTACTCAATTCGTAACCCATGGCAACCATTCTATCCCAGTAACCTCAGTTCCTGACACAAATGCATGGTGGTGCCCCTGGTTGTTTTCGGTTCACTTTACACGACGGCTTCGAATTCAATTATCAAGTAGTCATTGATGTTATGTACATTAGCAGCAAGCCCGTCCTCCATGCTGTCGATGAAGCTACTGCCTTCTAGGCTGCTCGATTTTTGACTAGCATGACAGCCAAATCTATATGGGACACTGTTGGTATTACAGGTCACTCAAGTGAGTAGGTAAAATTATTGGTTTTTGGTGTCTTCCTTCCTTCCTTCCTCTATTCTACAGCTATCAACAATGAGGTATAAACCTTCATGGGGCGCTAATCCTATTTAAGTTTAAACCTACAGCAACTTCATCCCCGTAACATTTCCCAGCAGACGCACTCTGTGCAATATGGATTGATATGTACGTCGGACCTCCAGATGTGATTGTTACAGATGCCGGAACAAATTTTACTTCGGTAGAGTTTTGTGCAAACGCTCATGCAATGGCTATCAAGGTTGAGGATGTCTCTGTCAAAGCACACAATTTGATTGGAAAAGTAGAAAGTTATCACCACACTCTCAAGTGTAACGGCTACACAGCCGATATTTCCTGTAGCCAGTACTGGCAAGTACTGGCGTACAACCACCGGAGAACGGGCAGGCGCAAAAGCCACGTAATAGATACTAGAATCTCCTAAGAAGGGACTAGAAAAGTTTACATGTGAGTAAGACTGATACGGAACCTTGGAGAAGCTGCTAGAAATGATACCCTTAGAGTAGCAACTGGAATCATCTAGAAATGAGCTGACCATAGAGGGAAGAACTTAGAATATAATAAATCTGTATATATACCTGGATTATTATGTAGAACTTAGGTCTTCATAGTTGAATTATAAAATACCATCATCCATACAAATGCTCCTTGCTTTCTATAGTTGATCTGTGACATCAAGCATGCAAATGAGGTTATTGCAGCGGATCTTGGGACAGCTATTACCCCAGAAAATACCCTGTAAAGGGTAGTTAAAGCGGTAAACAATACTGCCGGTCCCCAAGGATTAGTGCCTACTTCTCAGGAGATGAATAATTGTGGCCATAAACCATATGATGAAAATATTTTATCGTAATTTATGCAACAGTGGAGTTAAGAGTATACTCTATACCAGCTATATATTTACCTGCGTGGGGATACTTGCTCTCGAAATCAGATTCCTTATAATATAAATATATATATGATTTATTGTGTGTATTATAACCACAACTATTTGTGCTTATTTACTTGTTCTTACAATTATCTACACACTTCACAATTACGGAAAGTGTGGAATACTAAGCGAGACACGTGATACAAATACAGATTTATTGCATGACTTTCAACAGATTTACTACAGATCTAGAAAGAGGTTCAAGGTGGAGAGGACCTATATACAGCTTGCTTTACAGGGTAAACATGAGTCTGAGCGCTTTTGATAATGATCTACACCTTGATCTTATTGCATGTTCCAGCTGCCAAATACAAACAATTGCCACTTGGAATAACCCAACTCTGCTCCAATGCTATTGTTTCGTTCCCTCACACTACTCTCTTGGTCTTCGGGACTTACCCCCGCTTGTCAGAATTATCGCCGCATTCCCTGTTAGTCACAGTATACGCCAACGCCATTTGTAATGCAATGGCTGAAGTTCAGAAGTTAATGGCGAGACAAAAGGTCGCTGATAGTTTATCAATGCATAACAGCCCTAGCATCATTGAGACAATCCAGCTTCCCCTGCAGAGTGAGGTGAAAGTGTGGCGTGAAAATATTGGCTGGACTGGTCCACATATCCTGTTAGCACGTAGCAATGATGATGTTACATGCACTGTCAATGTCAATGGTAAAGCAATCAACTTTAGAACTGTTTCTGTGAAGCCATATCATCGTGACCAGACTACCATTACCCTAGACAAAGCCCAAAATATCGACCATCCAGCTTGTAAAAAACTCGACAACAATGAGCATAGACCACCAATTGATGAGAAACAGCCACGGCTCAGGCGTGGCTGCCCTCGAGGATCAAAAAATGCACCCAAATCACCGGCTGTCGCACATATTGCAAACACAATTTGGATGACAGAAAAGGAGCAACAAGATTCGGCCCTCGCACTCAAACTATGCCAGGAAGGTAAAATAACAACTCCAGGGAAGCTATTTGAGGAATCAAATTGCTTAGAGATCGAGACTCTGATAGGTCATGGCATCTTTCGCTTCGGGAAATTTAACCCACAAAAGCATGGCAGCGTACGTGCCTTCAAGTTGTGCATGGTTTGCGAAGTTAAGGGTAAAGCCACAGGCGTCCCTTATGAAAAGTCACGCTTGGTAATACGAGGATACAATGACAACGAGAAGAATATGGTGCTTACACAAAGTCCAACAATTCAGCGAGCTAGTCAAAGAATTATCATAGCTCTGGCACCTTCATTGCTCAAGCGTTCCATGCACTTGTGGCTGCGGGATATCACTCAAGCTTTGTACAGTTGCAGACTCCACTCCAAAGGACCGTCCTTGCATATCTTCCTGAGCAAATCCGCAATCAGTATCCTGATAATACTATCATGTATGTATGTATGTATGAATTTTGTATCAGGCAAAAAGCCCTACACCCAAGAGGCATGATACGGGTGTGTGATCCCTAAAGACTCACTACTACCTATCTGTCCAGCTTTCTAGGCCGATTGATTACATGAAAAGAAAGGAATAAAGAAAATTGCCTGACAAAAAACGCCCTGCGCCTTGCCCACTTTCATATTCAACTGCTAAAGATATTCCAGTCCCTCGGAAAGGTTTAGTCCTCTAAATGTGAAAATTACCCTGTGTAGCATCTCGTTACGGTTATGTACTTATAGAATTCCTTACATCAGTTTTCTGTCAACATGACCCGACTTCTTGGTGGTGGTTCATGTCTGGATATTCTTCATTGTTGCAAGACCGTTCGGCACTCTGCAAAGTGCCAAGTACGTCTTTCCCTTCCACAGACGCATCTATAGTCTATATTTTCATGCCCGAATCTGTCATGGTAACCCTTGAAATCTCCGTGTCCTGTCCTCGCTGCTATTAGACGATGGTATGCCCATCTCGGTAGTCCAAGCTCGGGTGTTCGTTTCTGCCTCATTAGAAGGTCTAGTTCTTCGTACCGTCTTGGTCAGTTTTGAAGCCACCAGGATTCTAAAGCTTCCTTGGCCTGCTCTCAGACGAGCCCGTTCAGCGCTGCAAAGGTATATATCTGCTCATCCCTTAAGTCTAATAGGTCTCTCAGGGCTGCCTTAGCCAATTTGTCCGCCTGCTCGTTCCTGGTAATCCCAGAATGTCCTGGTATCCAACGGACATCAACTGATAGGAACTGGTTTGTCTGAGTCGTAAATTTGTCGACCACAGACTGAGACAATCTTGTTCGGCTGCTTTGTAGGGCTCGCACGGCTTTAGGGTTGTCCAGGAGTACCTTTACTGGGCCTCCGTTTGCCTTCTCTATGGCTTCTTCCATGACTTTCTGGGCTCCAAATAGCTCTGCGTCGTAAACCTCTGCTCCAGGTATGGGACCCGATCCTGACCCTATCATTTGGCCTGCTCTATATAGGGTGTATCCCCAAGCAGATTTGGCGGAACCGCATGAAGATCTGTCTGTATAAGCACAGACTGTCTCCGCCGACAGACTAGCTATCCATTGCTTGGCATGATCTACTTCTGCTTTCTTGTCGCTTCCAGTGGATTCACTTGTGGGTTCACCTCTTGAGTAATAAAGTTTACCCGGACCTGATAATACTATCATGGTGGTCGTGAAACCACTTTACGGAATTGCAGAAGCCGGGGCTCATTGGTGGGAAACTTATTTTAAACACAATTGTGACAAACTACACATGGTTGTGACGGGCTAGGACTTTCGGCGAATGCACGAAAGCAATGCCACAATTAAATGTTTATATTTTCTATGAGGAAATTACGAGCTGGAAGCTATGGCTCTTTATAACTACAATGCCTGTTCCAGATACCCTTGCCCTTTACAAGTGATCTGATAATACTCCCGTATAGTGAGAAGATTTACAAACTCGCTTGAGCCTTCAAGATGAGGATGGGCCCTATAGCCTTAAACAGCCCAGCCAGAACCCAGTCAGGCCTAGCCCGTAACAGGATGCACATCTAGCATCACCTTCATAGATCACCATCATCAGTAAGAGTTCACATTTGATACCTACTGACACCCAATTGGCCACAGTGATATGTACTCAGGAGTCCTCAATCCAATCCAAGTTAATGAACGTCTCCATGGAAACACTAGTATTTTTAAATTGAGCATGGTATGCAAAGTAAAGGACAAGTACACCCACGCGCCGTATGATTAGTCACGCTTAGTAGTTTAGGGTGTTGGAAATATCGCGCAATGTAATGGGCGCAATATTCATGGAACAAAAGTAGAAGTTGACTAAAAGAGTGACATGTTCGGATTACAGCTAAAACTGTGGGAGATGTGCGCTACAAGTACAAGTGTAGGCGACACAGAGCCTAAGCCACAGCATAAACGAGTGTGGCGCCATCTAGGCATAGAAATCCCCCAATAACCTCCTTGCGCTGTAATGGCTGGTAAGCCAATTGGTTCCTGTAGGGCATGTTGGTCAACATGAGCCTAGCCTGATATTGGTAGCGCACGATTGATCGACATCAATGTGTGGATATATGATGCCACTTAACAGAATATCAAGGCATTGGCATCTAGTTTGGCAGGGCAGCAGTATTGGACCATACAGCAACAACACATGTGAAGAATCCCATTGGAACCGAGAGGGAGGGACTGTGCCTCAACCACATAGACAATGTATATATAAGTACAGATAGAGACTGAAGTAGTTTTCTCTTCAGAATGATAATTTACATACTATCAACCATATAGTTGCACCAGCGCCTGTTCCTTGATCCGTGACATGCGCCCATGCCATACAGCCGCTCATATGTCCAATAGGTAGCCTGAAGCGCTACCATATTACCTACTCCAACCTCTTAAATACACACGAGATCGTGTCGGGAACCTAGACGAAATGGAGGGTCCATATGTCCACAACACTCCGTGTCTCCATTTCCAACATAGGGCTATAATGACAATGGCAAGTGTAAAATACTAACACAGTCCCCAACTATCCAGCGTAATAGCCAGAGTTTGATTTTAGCGTTGACACCCATATTGAGTCTAAATTACGAGTCCGTACTAGCAAGTCGGGATATTACTCAGTGTCAGGATTGCCTTCTGCATAATCTATATATGTGGAGATAACTAGAATCTAGGGTTCTATGATTCTGATCTGGCCTTTTGGCCGAGCAGTTATGCACCTATCTCATGCTTAATATAGAATGGCACCCTTTAGCCTGAGTCTACCTCTTTGACCATGTCAGGATCCCTTGGGACTTGGTTACTTAACTTGAACAGGTAGTTGCTAATCTTGGATTCTTGATGATAAAGAAAATATAATAACAACAGAGAATTGGTTGTTGATTCTTGATTCTTGGATATCTAGGGAATAACACAAGACTGAAAGCTGGAGAGCTTTCTACATGAAGATACCTCAGCTACTTATACTTTGACACTATCTGCTACAGACTACAGTAATCTAGTTCCAGCCCAATTCCTGTTGAACTCCTGAGAGTGACCTAGAATCTGATCGAAGTCCATTGTGTCACGAACCAAGAGCCTATTTTGGGTCAATAGGAGCTCTGTATGAAGATATCTGTGGTATTCTGCTATATTCTATCCTAATCTTTTCTGTTCTGTTCTGTTCTGATCTGTACTTGTCTAGACTATGCTATTCTGTATGAGAGTATACTGGAAAGTTCGAGAACAATAGAGAGGAATATATAATAGGTAATTGGGATGACTTTAGTTCAGCAGATTATGGTCTTGTATTCTTAGGAACCTTTTGACAATATTGAATTTGCGTCCATCTTGATCTTTTGACATCTCCGAATATTAATTTATCAAACTCTCGACTCATTGAACTCTCGACATCTTGACACATTGAACTAGTAAGAGTACAAAATACAATCCCAAAACATCTAGAAACTAATTGCCAGAGTAGCTTAGAATTCTATTGAAGTAACCAGAGCCTGTCTAGAGGGATACCACCCAAAGCTAGGATCAGACTCTACCTCAACACCATGAATCCATCCATGACATAGCAATAGCCACATAGTCTTAGAGCCAGAGGTTGGCAAGATACCATCTCTACATCAGTCAGTCCATGACAGACCCATGTATCTGCCCTGCTGCCTACATACTGCTCTGACACAATGAGAGCGCTTAGTTTGTTGAAACAGCAATGATGCGCCGCAAAATTGCTATGGTCCGTACGAGCTGCAGTCAGATTTTGCAGAAAGAACCTCAAAGTTCCAGCTTGAGTAGTTTGCGTTGTTGCATGAGTAGATCTAGCTTGCAATATTTGGGCAGGCAAGCTTTGTTCCACCATTTGTTGAGCAATGCTTGCCGCAAAAAATTCATTTGTTGATGAAGAAAAGCCAGAGTGTTAGATTCTGGTAGCACTTCTGCGCTAGGTAGCATCTGTAAATCAGACCTGGCGGCCGAGTCGGCTTCCAAGTTACCCTGAATTCTTGAGTGTCCGAGAACCCAATTAATTGTCATGTAAGCTGATTTGGACAGCTCACGAAGTTTTCGTACTTCATCGAGGCTTGTCATGGACTTTCCTGTCTCAAGGGCGTTAATTGTCATGTAGAGACATGATTCATTCATGAGTTGATATTGTTCAGACAATCATGACTATATCACAACGTCATGTACAGGCACGATTCATCGTTTGTACCTGTTGTTTCAACCATGACTATGTCTCAGTGATATGAGAAACATCATTGACTAGTTACTAGAAACCTAATCAAGATCCTAAACACACAACTGAGACTAGGAAAATTTGTTGGAAATATCGCGCAATAAAATGGGCGCAATATTCATGGAACGAAAGTAGAAGTTGACTAAAAGAGTGACATGTTCGGATTACAGCTAAAACTGTGGGAGATGTGCGCTACAAGTACAAGTGTAGGCGACACAGAGCCTAAGCCACAGCATAAACGAGTGTGGCGCCATCTAGGCATAGAAAACCCCAAATCATCTCCTTGCGCCCGCGCCATACAGCCGCTCATATGTCCAATAGGTAGCCTGAAGCGCTACCATATTACCTACTCCAACCTCTTAAATACACACGAGATCGTGTCGGGAACCTAGACAAAATGGAGGGTCCATACGTCCACAACACTCCGTGTCTCCATTTCCAACAAAATTTTACTGAGTAAGTAATTATTCTGATGAATCTAGATCTAGAGGAACATAATCTGGTTGCTTGGCTCGAGGTATATGAGCCTGAGCATATCATGTATTATAAACTATATAGAAATCTATCTTAATCACAATCATCATCTTAATTCATGTCACCATCAATAGCTGCAAAGGACAGTTTAACCATTTCCTTATATTAATCGCCTGTTGGCTATCCATTGAAAGGTAAACTCGTTGTCCCGCGCTCTGGAGTCCCAAAGCTGCCTCAAGAGCCTTACTTGCCCCAGTGATTTCTGCATCTAAAGCCTCCCCCCCATGCCTGATGCCACTTCCAGTGAGCAAAGTCTTCCCTTTCCTCTTTAGAACGAAACCCCATGCTGAGCGTCCATTCCCTTCTGATGAGCCATCCGAGTAGGCACAAATTTTCCACTTCGATACCTAGTTAATCCTTTGTCTACAGATCTCAATTTGCACTTCTTTAGATCTTGCCTTTGATAAGTAGGATGTTAGCAGCAGTGGTTCCGCACCCTCTGTCTCTGATAATTGTTGGTACGCTCGCTGTACTTGTGACATTATTACTTCGGGAACCGAAGTTGCTCGATTTCTCTTTTTGTATTTCCGCGTGCCTATATTTGGGCACAAAGCTGCACGAATCCTCAGCAGATGGCAGTCATCTAAATTTTTAAGCCTGGCTGAGAGTCGAAGTCGATTACCCTCCAGATTGTTTTCCCTGGTGGAATTCCTCCTTCTCTATACAGTACAACGTTTGCTGTCATCCTCTGTTACGGTTTGACCAGTATTTGAGCTTAGGTGAATACCTAAGTGGATTGTTGGGAATATTTACAACTAGGCGGCACTACTAGTCAGGAGGTCGAAGCGTTACTACAACTAAGTAACACCTGGCAATGCGTGGCAGGGTAGCAAGCATTATGCCTAAGGATAAGTCATCAGTCTGGAGATTGACGAAGGGGACCAATTCTTATAAATACCTGTTTGTCGTAGCTAGAGTTCTCTTTTCTCCTCATATAGTTTAATAAATTGATTTATTCACAACCAACTCGGTTTCCATCAAATCCTCATTACCAGGGGAGCAGCTCGTAGTCCCATCAAGACAGCCTTGTCGATCATGCCACATTGATGAGCCGTTGGTGGGGTTGTCATTGTTGTGCTGGTGATGCCTGTCACGGATTCTAGGACAGGTGCTGGAGCAACTATGTGGTTGATGGTAGTAGATAATAATTCTAGGGAGAGAACTACTACAAGATCTATCTACACATGTATATATACAAAAGAGCCTCATGTTCTACGACGTCATTGCACTATCAATTGAGGAGGTTGTGTCCGATCTCGTATATTCCCAGCCGATAGCTTCTCACCAACAAGTGGTGCCATGTTGAGCTGCACTGTTGAATTAGATGCTTTGCAGATTCCGATGCTCCAATATTAGATCGATCGATCGTGCGCACCCTAAATCGGACCAAGCCTATGTTAGCCAACATAGGCTACAGGAACCAGCCGGCTTACCAGCCGTCACAATGCCTAGGATTACGATGCACAAGGGTAATGATCACTGAGGGTGAAGGAAGAACTTTCCAGGTGGCTTCATGATGAATAGAGGGACAATAGAGCACTGTGCAGAAAGTGTTTCTAGATTGTACTGCCAGATGGAGGAGACTAGAATATTCCGTGATACTATTTTGGGTAAATGAGGCGAGAGTCTAGCTACCTCAGATGTGTATATAATTAGCGCTTTAAACCTCCTAAATCCTCATAGTTCTGAATATCAAATACATCAGCAGTTCATATTGATTCATCGATAATCACCTGTAAACCTTCTGCCAATTAACATCTGTAAGCTCTTACCTTTACAACAGTCATGCTTTTTCTAATTGGGCGTTTGAGACCAGGCCACCAAATTCCTGCACCAAATGTTGCGATAGGAACAACGCACATATCGACTACCCTGATAAGCGCTTCTGGATCAGCTCCTCATATAGCAGTGTTGAAGCGGCGCAGGCTCTGTGCAACTCTCAAGGCTTTACTGCACCATGTTGTTAGGTGTTATGATAGGTCTATGATTCGGGTATACATACAATTTGTGGGAGTTCGCTGCTAGTGATCACAGATGTGCTGCTGGGCCGGATAGGTCAAGAAGAGGAGTGGAGAATGATCTCTGTAGAATGAGGAAAAACTGAATTACTTGCTCTATCTACTGTGGAAAGCTCTCTACTTATAGTCCCTAGACTATTGCTTACTAATTATACTAACTCAACAAAGCAGGAGCAAATGCATGCAGTCGCATGACCATCATAACTGGAGCTGTGCACTGTAGCTATGTGGGTCTAGGCACAACATTAAGTGATACTTGAAGGTCAGCCGGGGATCTAGGTAGACACCCAACCAGAAAATATCTTCAGCCGGCTCAATAAGGGTTCCATTGACATGGATTCCTTTCGCCGGCTCGCGGGACCGTACGGGAAATTGAATTACTTAAGACTTACTTGTATTGAAAGCAACTGCATATTTCCTGCCCAATCCTGTAATATGATCAACTTCACTTTTGGCGGCAGCAGCGGACTTCGTAATGGTGCGACCAAATACAATGATTCCGAAGTTGTCGGCTTAGCTAAACCTCATACCAGGCTTCCCGCTTTGCATGGGCTCTGCTATGTATAGAAGGAAAAGGAGTGAGGATATCTGTGAGCCCTGGTATTATGGTTCTTATCATGACTCTCCATAAAAGGGTGAAAGCATGCCTAAGCAGCTGTAGGGGGTCTAGTTGTCATAGTAACACAATTGTACAGGAATGGAGAGGACTAGTATTATTATTGACACTAGCGTCAAGCTAGTCAGAGGTGTCACAAACCATCACTGGGATGTTGTGTCGCACCCAGGCAACCGAGTTATGACGTGCATACAATTACATAATTTAGGTATTGTAATGGTTACAGTGTTGTGATAGCAACAGTTGCCATTCAGAGTACTAGTTAGTTACTGTGTTATGGCTGTAAACTACTACACCCTTGGTTATAGTATTGAAGCTTGTATACTTAAGGAAGCTCTAGGACTGGATGTGTACTGTAGCTTTTTGTCTTGTAAATTACTCATGTTTTAGAATCTAATTATTAATCTAAATATCTCGTCCTCATTATCAGCCTCTGTCTCCGTCTTCGTCTTCGTCCTCGTCCTAGTCTCCGTCTTTGTCTTTGTCTCCGTCCTCGTCTGTGACAGGAGGAGACCTTTAAGTAGTCCTCGTTCACATCTTTAGAGGGCGTGTGACACTTTGTGTCATGGCGAGACATTCAAGAACCAGAGTCTAAGCAGAATGCCTGAGGATAAAGTTCACAGAACAGGTTTTTCGGCTCACCCTCAACACTTGCACTTATATGGTGAGACTAGATAATGCGCCAACTGGAATTGATATGGTTGAGGTCACAGTTTGAGTCATGATGGGAAATTACAACAGTCTTAGTTGAATTATGTTAGATAGTTATTTGTACTCAAGTGTCACGGATCAAGGAACAGGCGCTGGTGCAACTATGTGGTTGATAGTATGTAAATTATCATTCTGAAGAGAAAACTACTTCAGTCTCTATCTGTACTTATATATACATTGTCTATGTGGTTGAGGCACAGTCCCTCCCTCTCGGTTCCAATGGGATTCTTCACATGTGTTGTAGCTGTATGGTCCAATACTGCTGCCCTGCCGAACTAGATGCCGATGCCTTGATATTCTGTTGAGTGGCATCATATATCCACACATTGATGTCGATCAATCGTGCGCTACCAATATCAGGCTAGGCTCATGTTGACCAACATGCGCTACAGGAACCAATTGGCTTACCAGCTGTTACATCAAGGAAGCTGGAGCTACAACAAAGTAGTTCTCCAGCTTCACAATCTTATAATATTATTACAGTATCTTCTCGCAAACCCGCTTCCTTCTAGCCATAGTACTTCATCGACTTTCCACCTCTATAGTATTCACCATTTGACCTTTCCATACATTCGGCGAACGGCCATCTCGATCTACCCTACAGCATGCTGTAACAATTTGTTAGATTTTGTCACGGTTCGAGGTATAGATGCTGGGGCGATCAAATATACGAAGGTTGTTTATTATTTTCTCTATGGCTATCTATGTACGTCCAACTTCAACTATTTATTCGCTTACTATTCTATCTAGAATATTCTTGACTAATACCAGTTTCTAGTATTTTCCCCTGAGGCTGGTTCGCAGTCTTACTACTAGTTGCTAGAAATTTCTAGTGATGTCCAGATTAATCTATGATAGAATAGTGGTTTCGTAAAGTTGTGAAGCGCGTGATTAACATCATGTGCCACAGGGTAATTACCGGCTCACTAGCCGTTACAGATTTCTGTATCTTGTCTGCATCTGTGACGGAAACCGAGTTGGTAATGAATAAATCGATTTATTAAACTATATGAAGAGGAAAGAAATCTCTAGCTACTACTAACAGGTACTTATAACGTTTGGTCCGCTTCGTGAATCTGCTGACTGATAACTTCTCCCTAGGCCTAATACTTGCTACCGAGCCAAGTATTATCAGGAGCCATTATGCTATGATGTTGCTTCGACCTCCTGGCTAGTAGTGCCATTTCATCTCTATTTGCCCATCCTTCCTCTTTCAGTCTTATCGTAATTATTCCTAATTAAACGCTTAGGCTTCCTCCTAAGCTAAAACAACGGTCAAACCGTAACAGCATCCTATCTTGTCTATGTTCCATCTTATGTGTCTTGTTTATATCTTGTCCTGTGACTTCTGTCTTGTATAATCTCTCGCCCAGTTACACCTGGGGGACTGCACAGCTTAGCTGTCACTGAGCGGTGCCTCCTCCAGAGTGACACACTTGGACCTTTTATAGTGCTAGGAACTGCTGGTATGTATCAGTCGTGAGGTGTATACTAGTATACAATATTGAAATAGATAATTAATAATTACATTCTTCCTATTATACTAATATACCGTGGCTCGTACAATTATATGATTGCTTAACTGATTACATAATATACCCTTGTACCTGGAGTATTTCTGCGAGCGACTATCTAACACATTGATCATTTATTGACATTGAACTTGTTGTTGACAGTTTCCGGGCTCATAACTTATCGACTTTAAAGTTGTTGTCGACATTGTATATGTATGTCTGTTATCACAGATATTGGAAATAAATCATGAGATTGCTTAATGAGAGACTAGTATTGATTCCGATATAATATTGTAGAAGACTTATCCCAACTATCAGAGGGCTACAACGTCTTTATCTATCTACAGGTAAATTCCCCATATTCCAACCACGCTAGCCATACAGGACGTAACATGTAAAGCCTGATTTGTATCATCATTTTGGGGTTGAGGATTATTGTGCATATGCTACTCGAGTCGCATGTCTGACTACCATGCGACACACTTAGGTATGAATCTAAAAACCCACACCAAAACCGAAACTACTCACAACCCTGATGATGACCCCATGAATAATTGGAACAGTAGCCTGCAACATAGCACAATTAGGCTAGACATTGTTGACCAGGACCTAATCCGAACAATCATCCAACCCAGACGCCATAGTTGCAACACTAGGAAGTTTTCTTTTTGTCCTAATAAACCTACTATTCCGCTGTACCCATCTTTCCATTTGTATCTCTAGTTTATTTGTCTCAATTAAACTTCTTAGTGCCTTTTTGGATTTGACTTGGTCATTGAATCAGCAGGGTTATTACTCCCACTGATCCATTGGATCTCGGAGATCTCAAAATGTTTGTAAGACTGGCGTATTGTCATAGGCTAGGGCCTAAGGCACCTAAGGCTAGGTTATAGATGAACGAGCTAGGGCTGTGTAGGCAACATGGGATCTGCTCTGTTTGATCATAAGCACTGACCAAATTCCCATGTATATAAGGGAGACCATTCTCACTCCAACTTCTCTCTTTAGTTCACAATCTTCAACATAGCCTACAGTACAATTTGAATACAATTCTACTTCCGACTCTTACATTATTGTAGACTCATCTTCTAAGGATAAGTACCTTTTATTAACCCCAGTTAAACTGCCAGGCTTGGATATTATCCAATAGAGTTGATGAATATTCATTGGTTATCTGACTATAAGCTGACAAAGTCACTCACCTTTAAGTCATATATTATTTTATTGAAGTTGTGTCACTGCAACTTGCAAATTTTTTTCGAGTTTTTTATCTCATTAGTTTGGTTTGTGTTGAATTATAAGAGCTGTAAGGATTCCTCTTCCGATCCTTTCTTTAGGATATGATTTTACCTTTCTTCATATGTTGCTATGACAACAGGACAGTTCTTGGCACATGGTATCATATTGATATTATGTTAAGGTCTATGTTATGATGAGCTAGTGAAAGGAGGGCAGGTATATATACAATGGTTTGGTCTGTAGGCATAGAGTTCTTTACGCTTAGTCTTCTGTCATAATCACCACCTTCGGATCACCTCTGGTCACCTCTGGTCACCTATAGTCACCTCTAGTTACCTTTAGCACCTTTAGTCACCACTAGTCTTTGCTCGTACCTTTAGACTCTTTAGACACTTATATTACCCATTTTTAAACCTTAAGTCCTCCAAATTGTCTCTAGTATACCTTCAGTCATCTTTCGCCGTCCATTTAACCTCTTCTAGCCCTTCGAATTCGCTCCAGCTCAAACGCTTAGACTCCAATCTGACAAGAGCGTTGGTCAAACATGATTATCCCTGTACCTTAACATAAGGGAGTTATAGTTGTGATTATTATTTGCATAGGAGTAAAAAGGGTAAGGTGTTTGGAGATCTTATATACCCTGTATTAGTAGTTCCATATTTGCGTGTAGATGAGCCTAGTAGTGGAACGTTGGTACGAGCTAGGCTGCAGCATTCTTAGGGAATGCTGGGACTGTAGAAACAATACACATTTGTTTAACCCTATACTTTATCAAATCTACTTCCAGCTACAGTGTTCTATCCATCTAAAGTAATCATAATTTAATAGTTTGAACCTTCTATTTTTGAAATTAATCCGAGTGTCCAATTTACTAGCTTTGACATATTTATCCCACAATTTTTTGTTCAAAAAAATACATTAAATTGTTTTGGGGATATCTAGTTGCTATAACCTACTCATTCTATTATCTAATGTTGTGTTATCCATGTAACTTACCATAGTACATGCTTTAGGTCGCGTCATAGCATATGCACGTGACTGTGGAACTAAACCGTAGGGTGTTTAGTGTGTAATGCATGTGTGATGCATGTGTGAGTATACTGGGCCAAACTAGAACTAGATGGAATAGAGATAACGGAATCAGCGAGAGACTGATGGACTGAGAGAGAACGAGCTGGTCATTTCTCGTAGGAGAGAAATGATATCATAAGGGAATGTTCTAGCACTAGGCTGTGAACAACACAGTAAGTCTGGAGCAAGATATAAGGAGGTCTCAACCTCCGTCCATTCATTTTGTAACTAAGTTTCCTTTATACGAGAATATAGAGTCAAGTCTTACATATCACGAGAACACACGCAACAGCGACTATAGAGACCTACTGTGAGCATAACTTCCCCAAGAGTATCCATCGTCCTGCTCCCATATAGCCTAGTTAATATAACAGGTTATGAGCCCGGAGTTCTTCTCTGTGGCACCTCGATAATGCTTTAAACCAGTCATCCTAACTTCTCCAAAGATATACACCACCTTACAATATGAATAAAAGCTCAGCAATCGTTTTGACCCCTGGAGTAAGCTTTGCGGACTGGGAATCGGATCTCCAGGCGGCCCTGATCAAGAAAGGTCGGTTAGCCCATGTATTTCATGATTTCGAGGAAATTCAACCGGCATTTCGACCTCTTGAACCGATCAGGGGAGAAAATCAAACCGACAACGAGTTTTGCAAGACCTCGGCGAAGTACGCGGAGGAACTTGCGAGGTGGAAAGAGGGAGAAATTGAGGCTAAAAATGTCCTGCTCCGACGACTAAGTCCAAGTGTTCGTCCCCAGAATTTTCGGCGAATGTCAGCGAAGCAAATATTCGACACAATAGCGACGACTCGAGAGGAAAGTGCGGCCACACCATATGAGAGTGCCGTCAGAAATCTAATCAACACAAAGTTCACAACAATCGAAGAATACTGCGATAAGTTTATGCAGCACTACTTGAGCGTTAACAGTGCCGCTGAGTCAATGTATCACCAGCAATCTATTTCTGACTCGGACAATCCATACACTGTACGCCATGGGCTAGCAAGTTTTCTTTTCGTTTTGGGAACAGAGAGTGTTGATTGGCTGGATACTTGGAGGCAGACCAAGATCCTAGACGGAAAGAACAGGTATGTGCCGCTCGAGTCGATGATATCAACGCTTCGCCAAGTTGGACAGTCGAAAGGGAAGTCGTCGGGGCAGGTGATGGTGATGACTGGTGAGGGCGAGAGGAACAATGGAGAGAAGAAGAAAGCTGTTGGGGGCCCAAATGACTACTGCGTGCTGTGTACCCATCAACACAGAAACAAGAATTGTTTTAAGCAGCACCCAGAGTTGAGGCAAGGGAAAAAGTCGAAAAAGGGAAAAGCGAAGGGAAAACCAAGCGTGAGTGTCGCAATTGGGAGCAGTGATGAAGAAAGTGAGAGCGAGGGGATGTCAAGTTGCAGACTAGCTAGGGCTACAACAGCTAGTTTAATCAAAAACCCTCTACTGTACGACACTGGTGCCTCGTACCACTTTATTCGTCACAAAAGTGACTTCACCACGCTGAATAAATTGCGAAAACCCTTCAGGTTTGATCAAGCTGTGGGAAATTCAGTGTTGACATATCAGGGAACCAGTCTTGTAAGGATTGGTAGTCAATCACTGGAGCTTGATGAATCCCTTCTTTCACCCAACTCCACATGCAACATTATATCAGCGGGAAAATTAAAGGATCAACATGGTATTGTTGCAGCTAATGCTAACGAATTATTGATACGAATCAAAGACAATGAACCGATAGCAAGATTAGAGACAATCGACCATGTGTTATATATCAAACCGCTGGGACAGAGAGAGAGAGCCTCCATTTCGAACAAATTAGCAGCACCAGGAATAGCTAGGATCCCAAAAGTTACGAATGCACATAGATGGCATCAGAGATTGGGACACACGGGTCAGCAGATCCTGAAGAAGACTGCACAATGTTCGCTTGGAATGGATGGAATCGATTATTCAGATCTCACTACCTGTGAGACTTGTCACTTGAGTAAAGCGCAGAGGTTTGTGTTGAGGGAGCCAAGACCAACACCAAGTGAACCATTAGATGAGATCTTTGTCGATACAGTAGGGAAATTAACGGAAGCGTTTAACGGTCACAAATATGCAGTCATACTTACGGATGCAAAAATACGGATGAGTTGGTCTATAACCACGGCCGGGAAGGATGAAATTGCGACACAGCTGGTACAGTGGAGTGAATATCAATATCACCAGTTTGGAAAGAGGATTCGCATCATCTTCAGAGACGGAGGTACAGAGTTTAGCCGTATGAGAGAATACTGTATCCGGAATGGTATTCGCACTGATGTGTCAGCACCAAATACACCCGAACAGAACGGCGCTGCAGAAGCCTCCAACAAGATCATCCTAAGAAAGGCGCGCTCTATGTTGATCGACGCACAAATGCCGCCATGCTTTTGGCCATGGGCAGTGGAACACGCGTGTTTTATGACGAATAGGCTATA
Organism: Blumeria graminis f. sp. triticale; assembly: GCA_905067625.1. Classification (NCBI taxonomy): domain Eukaryota; kingdom Fungi; phylum Ascomycota; class Leotiomycetes; order Helotiales; family Erysiphaceae; genus Blumeria; species Blumeria graminis. Next base: position 1,367,592 of record LR898470.1, on the reverse strand, counting down.
TTGCCTGCGTACCAAGAGGGTACCAATAGTCGACTTTTTGCAAGCTTTGAAGCAGCCGCACCATGAAAAGGTCGATTTCTCTTGCTTACCTCGATTTGGCTGTCAAGCGTATAAGCTTATCGATCCGAAACCGGAAAAGTTTAAAGCAAGAGCAGAGAAAGGGTGGTTTGTTGGCTTTCCTAAGAATACCAGCAAAAATTATTTGATTTACCATCCTCGCTGGACCCAAAAACATGGCTGGAAATGGATAGAAAGTTGTACTCCATACATCACTTTCAAAGAGGATATCATGTTCGGGGATATGCTCACCAAATTAGACCAGCAGAGAACCTTTGATTATTGGGCCAGTGAAAATCCATTACCTGTCGAAGGAATGCAAGAGAGTACCTTGTAGAATCCTTCTCAGAGAGATCAAACCAGAGACAGGTTTGAGGGGGAGCCGCTATCTTCGTCGATCGGTCAACCGCATATAAATTTGCCTGAGATGTCGAATATGAGAGAAGAGGGGAATCAGCAGCTGTCAGAACAGCAGGATTTATCGCCACCTGTCGTTCCGGAATTATTTAGTGGTCAGGAGTCATCAAATCAGAAAGTGCCTCCAATGGTTCCACTGCAGACCATTCAAACGGCGTCAGACAGTCAACAACAAAGACCTGATAGACAAGAGACCATAATATCTTCGAAAGATAAGCCAGTATCACAACCTCCGGCTGTTCCTGTAATTCGTGATGGGCAATGGCCACAAGTATCAGTCGTGAATGATAAACTGATTTCAATTCCACATCGATCAGTTAGGTCACCTTCCGTTGATAGTGCCAGTGAATATGATAGCAAACATGCATTGATAAGTCCATCCGAGAGATCTGGTCAGCTAGGACAGAGAGATGATACTGAGGAAGCTGGTCGTCAGTCAGATGAGAATCAGGTCTCCCATAGGGAAGGGAACTTACAGTCCGATCAGGGAGAGATTGGGCCAGTTGTTGAAAATACCGAGCCAGAAGAGGAGGTCTATGACAAAATAATGACAGGATGGGATGAACTACCTCCGATAGCGGGACATAAGCGTCATCACTCGGTAGAACCTCCAGTGACGCGCAACAAGCGTGGTAGACCAATTAAGAGAGTTGATTATTACAAACTTCACCACGGCAAAGCGACAAGACCTCACAGCGATCCAAAACCGTGGTCAGAGCAATGAGTAGCCAGGAAGCGAAACATTGGAAACAAGCGGCTGATGAGGAGTATCGCTCTTTGCGGGACATGGGAGTGATTAAAATTATAAAGCGTAGCCAAATACCAAAAGACCGAACGCTTATGAAGAGCAAGTGGGTGTTTAAAAAGAAACTGCTCACAGACGGATCCCTCGACAAATACAAAGCGAGATGTACCGTTAAAGGGTTCACCCAACGTCCGGGCATAGATTATAAGGAAACATTTGCACCCACACCACGAGCAGAGACTGGGCGGATCATGCTGGTCCTGGCACATAGGTTCGGTTGGTATAGGCAACAAGGAGATGTCCCGGCAGCATTTTTGAATCCAGATCTAGATATAGATCTATATATGGAGATGCCAGAGGGATTCAAGAAAGAGGGTTACGTCGTCCGTATTAGAAAAGGTCTGTATGGGCTCAAGCAAGCCGCAGCCTTATGGTACGATGATGTTAAAGCTTTCCTAGCCCATCAGGGGCTATTCCCATTCACAACAGACGTGTGCCTTTATGGTAATAAAGAGAAGGATTTGTTTGTGATAATCCACGTCGACAATTTTCAGGTGATGGGACCGAGTATTGGGAAAGTAGAGAAGTTGATGAAGGCCTTGTACAAGAAGTATAAGCTGAAGACGGTGAAGACGGATCTATTCCTGGGGATTCGTATTAGTAACCCAAATAATAAAACGCTTAAATTATCGCAAGGCCAGTACGCGAGGAAATTACTCACAAGGCATGGACTAGAGGAATGTAAGCCAGCAAACTCGCCACTTGAGCGCTTAATGGAGCCCAATAGCTCTCAGTGTTCACAAGAACAGAAGGCAGAGTATAATTCGATCGTGGGTGGGCTACAGTATCTTGCGAATAACACACGTCCCAATATAGCCCACTCCGTCAACCATCTGGCACGATTCTTAGCAAATCCATCAGACGAGCATTTCCTGGCAGCAAAGAGAGTTCTTCGATATATTTCGAAAGATCCAGAGAAAGGGATAACCTTCAAGACGGAGAAGAGAAGACCAATTCTAGAAGCCTACTCGGACGCAGATTTTGCCGGTGACCCAAATTCGAGCAGATCGACATCGGGTTCCCTTATAAGATTAGCATCGGGGCCAGTGAGTTGGAGATCTCACTTACAACGAGAGGTTGTTTTATCAACAACAGAGGCGGAGTATTTAGCCACAACGGAGACATGTCGACAGCTGCAATGGGTTAAATCATTACTAATCGAATTAGATCTTGCTCAACTCATTGAAGGGTCGGGACGAACGAATTTGTACGTCGACAATCAATCTGCAATGTCACTGATTAAAAATCACGACAACCATAAGCGCTCGAAGCATATTGCTTTGCGGAATAATTACTGTCGCCAACAGTATCAAAAAGAAGCGATTGCAGTGATTTATGTGCCATCGGATCAACAACTTGCGGATAGTCTGACAAAGGCAAATTCTTCAGTACAAATAAAATGAGTGCTGATTCCTCGAAAATGTTCGGCGTCCATCCTGAACACATCAGTTCTAGAATGCAACTTCAAAATTGTTAGACGTCTATTGTCGTCAGGGGGAGTGTTGTGTTATCCATGTAACTTACCATAGTACATGCTTTAGGTCGCGTCATAGCATATGCACGTGACTGTGGAACTAAACCGTAGGGTGTTTAGTGTGTAATGCATGTGTGATGCATGTGTGAGTATACTGGGCCAAACTAGAACTAGATGGAATAGAGATAACGGAATCAGCGAGAGACTGATGGACTGAGAGAGAACGAGCTGGTCATTTCTCGTAGGAGAGAAATGATATCATAAGGGAATGTTCTAGCACTAGGCTGTGAACAACACAGTAAGTCTGGAGCAAGATATAAGGAGGTCTCAACCTCCGTCCATTCATTTTGTAACTAAGTTTCCTTTATACGAGAATATAGAGTCAAGTCTTACATATCACGAGAACACACGCAACAGCGACTATAGAGACCTACTGTGAGCATAACTTCCCCAAGAGTATCCATCGTCCTGCTCCCATATAGCCTAGTTAATATAACATCTAAGCTGCTGCTAGCTCTTTGTGTAGCCTGTTTTTAGTTTATCAATCATGTCAAGTTTGATGAATGAAAATGACGGACATTCTTATAACAAACAGCTCCTGGAGTCTATTAACCAACTACAGCAAAAATTAGAGCAGCAGAATGCAAAGATGAAAGAGTAGAGCAAGCTTATGAATAACCTCAAATAACATGCAAAATCTACCACCAAGATCCTTCATGAGGTAAGGCAAGTTGGAATAATGCCAGACAGTACAAAAATAGAGCAACCTGAAGACATAAAAGAGAAGCTCTCACAGATAGACAAGTTTAAAGGAGATAGAACAATGTGGGATGAATGGCATCTTGGAGCACAGCACAAATTATTAAGGGACGGTGAAGCACTTGGATCTCCCTTCGATCAGTTCATGTACATTTACTTGCGACTTGATGGTGATGCTATAAAGATGGTCTCTACTACAGCAATAACCCTATCAGAGAATGGAGAAGGGAAAGGAATCAACTTCTTGGAATACCTCAATACTATATTTGGGGATCCCAATAAAAAGGCCAGAGCTGAGAGAGAGCTCTATAGGATAAAGCAGAAAGAAGATGAACCTTTTCCACTGTTCTTAACAAAATTTGTTACAGCTTTAGCAAATGCTGGCTGGTCCTCATATTCTGACAGTTAAAAGATATTGCTACTCAAAAACGCTCTTACAAGAGAGCTCCAGCGCGTCCTTCTTGGTCCATCTCCGAGAAATTCATGGGCAGAATTCATTTCATATGTACATTCTCCCCATAGTGATATGGAAGCCATGGATCAGCAAATTCCAGAATTCTGCACTGCAGCTAGTCAAAGTACAAAGATGAATTGGGAACAACCCATTGCTGCCTCTCTATGCAAACCTCTACAATTGTTAAGCAAAGTTATACTAATATGAATCTCTCTCAGAGTTGATTGAATTGATTATCCTCTACCATGAGGAATCTATCTAGGTACTATATAAATCTTGAGTATCCTACTAATTCCAAATATAGACTGACTATTAGATAGCCCATGCGAACTGCTCAAATCTCCGTTCCATACATGGTTCTGAAATTGACTGTTACATTATCATGGGCAATAGAGAAAGTGAAACTGTTGAAATTGGTGCTTCCAATTATGGTAAAGACAGGGATGTGTAGAATACACATTACTAATCTCCCATTAATTGTGAGGTTAGTATTAATGCGCTTTGACGTAAATACCAACCACTAGATTTTATTATTACAAAATATAGTTTATATAGCACTCTGTGTCCTAGTGGGAGTAATTAATAACTCTCCACAACAGATTTACAGACTCCTTTACTTTCCCACTCGCTTCACCAAGTGATACAATCTGTGCCTAACAGCCACAAGCTTTTGCAAACCAATCCGCTCAACAGGTTATGACCCGGTGCCCCTAAAAGCAAAAAGATTCCATCACTATTAAGCATCCTCATCTCTAAAGAAGTCTTCTAACCGCTCAACAGAAATGGAATCCTCGTCTTCGAAAACCGGCTTCTTCGCTTCGAGACTCGGAACCAACTACTTGCGCGCAATGTCATTAACCAATGTAACCCACCTCACTGGTCCTGAAACCTATGAGTTGTGGGCCATTACAATGACTGCAGTATTTGAAGGGCAGGGACTCAACGAGATTGTAGTCGACCGCAAAAAGCCGGACAAGGACGCTTCGCCTGAAGAAAAAGGAGCATACAGCCAGCTTTCGAGTATTGCTGTAAATATATATATTCAGGTCGTCGGTTCAAAGATCCTTGGCAAGATCTTAAAACTCAAAGACCCTCACTTGATGTGGAAGTATTTGAAAGAGCAGTACCACCAGAACAGCTCTTTTACATTGATCCACCAACTTAGATCGGTTGCGCTCCTCGCAAATGCATACGATCCAAGTCGCACTGTCAGTTCGGTAATCGATGAATTTGAGACGGAGTATGATCGGTTAACATCGTTAGCCCGAGAATCTTCAAACTCGAACCGCCACAAGCTAGCCGACTTTCTTGATGATGATGAAGTTAAGAGGAGTTACTTGTTGAGTTCGTTCTGTGAACATCATAAGGATGTAGTTGATAACTTGACGACTAAGGACAGTTGTACCTATGCCGTGGTTAAACAACGTCTTCTTGATCTAGATCGCACTGCACCTCCTCCAACAGCTCTCATCAAGCAAGTTGGCAAAGCAGACAATAACTCTCTCAAGCCAAGGAAACCTGGAAGGGTATCCAAGGGTATCCAAGCGTTCCAAACGCCCCTCGTCGAACGAATGTTCCTTCTGCAAGAAACGTTTTCCGACCGAGTATAAAGGGCATGTTTATAACTCTTGCCCTAGACTTAAAGAGAAATTGTCCCAACCAAATTTGACACAATCTGAAATAACCTTACAACGGGCAAATATAACCGTTATGGGCATTGATCAGGTTAGTCATCTATTTTATCTTGATACTTGCGCAACTGCTCACATGTGTCCTTACCCAGAACAATTCGAACAACTCGTGCCTTGCTCCGGTTATGTGATGTCAAGTTCAAATGAGAGAATGTCAATCGAAGGGAAAGGAAGTGTGTTGTTACACTGTGAGATGTCAGATGGAACTGTGTCAACTTTCAAGGTTAATGATGTACTATATGTGCCAAATTTATCTTTACCGCTATTTTCTTGGAAGAAAGCTAGATCCAAGGGATACTTACTCCATGACAATGGCAAAGTAATGATTATATATAAAAATAATAAAATCTGGTTGGAAGCTCGTTACGACGGTGCCTTGCCAGTGATCAGGGAAGTCGCACGTAAAAATGAAGTAGCTTGCTCCACCTATGAATTCTGGCATAAAGCCCTCAGTCATGCATCGCCTTCGACAATAACCAAGACAGAGAAGCTCATCCAGAACTCAGGTGTAATTCCAAATTGCCCAAAGAACTTTCACTGTGATTCCTGCATGTCATCTAAATCCGTACACAAAAAGCCAGCCTCATCAGCTGCACGATCAACATCGAAAGGCGAATACTTTCACTCAGATCTTGCCGGACCGTTTCCTGTTCTGTTGTATGGCAATGCACTATACTACATAAGTTTTGTTGATGACGCGACACGCTGTACCACGATTCAATTCCTTAAACACAAATCTGAGGCGGCTCAGGCTATTATCAATTTTGTTAAGGCATTAGAAACGCAATACAATTGTCAAGTTAAATCACTCAGAACAGACAACGGCGGTGAGTATGTCAATGCAACGCTCTCCGATTTTCTGGTTCAGAAGGGGATAAGTCATCATCTGACGCCTCCCTATTCTCCCGAATCAAACGGAGTAGCTGAAAGGCTAAATCGATCTGTTATCGAAGGAGTTCGTGCAATTCTCGCATCAATTAAAGATAAGCAGTTATGGGCTGAAGCAGCAAAATCCTTCATCTACACTAAAAATTGTCAGGCACATAGTGCTGTTAATGGACAGACGCCATATGAAGCATTCCACGCAAGAAAACCATCCATTCTACACCTTCATCCATTTGGTCAAGAATGTTATGTGCATATTCCCATGGCTAAGCGACCATCAGGATGCAAACTTCTACCAAATGCTGAGAAAGGTATATTTGTTGGATACACCAAAACTGATCATCAATATCGAATTTTTGTTCCTGCAAGGAAACAGATAGTTATATCGGCTGATGTAAAGTTTATCCCCTACGAGGGTGATCAACCTGTCGCTGATCTAACATCAACCTTGTCTCCACACAAGATTCATCAACAAACTCCAATAACGTCAACAATATTGTTAAACAATTGGAAAAATTCCTCTAATGTTGGTGAAGGACAAATCATTCAAGATCTCTCTCATAATCAAGATCCTAGTTATCTGTCTCAGTCAGAACCATTGCAAGAGTCATCAGTACCAACTTATATTCAACTCGAACCTCAACCATCTGCCTCAACTTCTGCTTCAACATCTTCTCAAAATCTTTTTAATCAAGATCATAGTAACAATGTCAATTCCAGACCTAAACGCACTAAACGTCCTCGAACTTATGAAGATACGATAACGGGGGAGTGGTGGAAAACTTCTCGTGATCTTCATCAACCCGCATTGCAAAGTTCGAATGGTAACAATAGTGATGATGAGGGACAAGAATTAGCACTTTTAAATGTCATTGATGTATCAGAACCCAAAACGTACAATGGTGCTAAAGCATCAGCAAACTGGGAAGACTGGAAAATAGCATTTGAAGAAGAGATGTCATCCCTCAAAGAAAATGATGTGTGGAACGTTGTTCCTCGTCCTGCAGGTCGCAAAGTTGTTGGCGGCAAATGGGTATGCAAAATTAAAAAAGATGCATATGGGGAAATCGAAAGATATAAAGCACGTTACGTCGCAAAAGGATTCTCACAGATCCAAGGACTAGATTACGATGAAACATTCGCTCCAGTCGTGCGATTTGATTCTTTAAGAATACTCTTAGCAATTTCTGCCTCGAAAAATTGGAGACCAAGACAACTTGACATAAAAACCGCATTTCTATATGGGATCTTGAATGAAGAAATCTATATGGAACTTCCTGAAGGGTACAGGCAAGAGGGCCATGTTGCAAAACTTAATAGGTGTATATACGTATTGAAGCAATCACCACGGCAATGGTTTTTCAGGTTGGCTGAATTTATCATTCCCCTCGGGTTTTCTTTGTCACCCCTTGATCCCTGTGTCTTTATCCACAATACAGGAGAATTATACTTAGCGGTATATGTGGATGATATTGTACTATTTGGAGAACAAGATTCGCTATTGAGTGAAACTGTTAACCCGCTTAAAGCCGAATTCAAGGTCAAAGATATGGGAACACTTCACTGGCTACTTGGAATTCAAATTGAGTACTGTAATGCTGGAATCAGCTTGTCGCAAACCGCATACATAGATAGAGTCCTGAATCGATTTTCTATGCAAGACTGCAATTCGGTCTCCACGCCTATCGAGTGTAACCAACGACTGATGGCAGCGACAAATGGAGAACCTAGGGCTAACGCAACGCTGTATCAGCAAATAGTCGGATCTATAATGTATGTCGTGTCTGCAACGAGGCCTGACCTTGCATATGCAATCTCACATCTCTCACAATTTAGTTCGGATCCATCAATCATTCATCTAAGTGCGGTCAAGCGGGTCTTGCGATACATCAAAGGAACAAGAGATTTAAAACTTACATATGAGTTCAAATCTCCCTTGATACTCAACGGATACTGTGATGCATCGTACGGAAATTGTCTAGATACTCGAAGGAGCTTCTCGGGTTATTTGTTCTAACTAGGAGGATCCACAGTCGCCTGGAAGTCTCGCAAACAACGTACCGTCGCTCACTCCACTTGTGAAGCTGAGTATATGGCACTATCACTTGCAGCTAGACAATTCCTTTGGATGACACGTGGGCTTCATCAACTAGTGAACAAAAATATACCCTCGTCCCTTTCAACAGACAATAACTCCGCTATTGATCTTGCTCACAATCATAAAATCAATGACGCTACAAAGCACATTGATATCACTTACCATTTCACTAGAGAAAGAATTGATGACGGTTTGCTAACTTTACTACACATTCCTTCAAGTGAAAATCTTGCAGATATTTGTACAAAAGGCCTACCAAGACCGAGAATTAACCACTTATGCACAAAATATTTTTGGTACAAAGTGAGAAGGGGTGTTGAAATTGGTGCTTCCAATTATGGTAAAGACAGGGATGTGTAGAATACACATTACTAATCTCCCATTAATTGTGAGGTTAGTATTAATGCGCTTTGACGTAAATACCAACCACTAGATTTTATTATTACAAAATATAGTTTATATAGCACTCTGTGTCCTAGTGGGAGTAATTAATAACTCTCCACAACAGATTTATAGACTCCTTTACTTTCCCACTCGCTTCACCAAGTGATACAATCTGTGCCTAACAGCCACAAGCTTTTGCAAACCAATCCGCTCAACAGAAACAACCAGGGAGTTGTGCATATGAAATTGGCCATCCGTCTAGTTGCTAGTTGTAACATTTGCATGACTAAGTTATTGCCCTTGATGTATCAGCCCAGTTTACTTGCTTGTAAACTACTCAACTTAGACATCATGATACAATATTTAAATTTAGGGTAATCTGTTTAACAATATAGAGCAACTTGGGTCACAAAAGATGTTTTCGCCTATAGGAAAAAGAGAGAACAATGTCTAAGGTGCAGTCATAGGAGACATATTCTGCACTATTGCAACTACCTACCACCAATCAAGGCAGCTAAGGTAGATATATCAACTACAAGTAAAGAAGAAAAAAATGAAATCCATAGGATGGTCCAGCCTGAGAGAAGTACCATCAAAAAGGGAAAAGAGAAGGAAAAAGTTGGGAAAGTCCTCCTCAATAGGGGTAGTGTGTCTAAAAAAGATTGGAATCTTTTCAAACCAAATATGGACTGCAAACTTTTCCACACAACTTCTTTCATTGATGAATCTTATCAACTGTGCACTCTTATTGACCTAGGATCATCAGCATTTGCAACCATTAGCAAGAAACAGTTGCAGAAGCCTAAACTATCAAGTTCTCCTTTACAGCCAAGAGCTATCACTGGGGCTCTAGATAATATTGCTGGAATCATTGACCAAATAGCCTGCTTCAGCTTGGATATTGGAGGTCTAAGAATCGAGAATTCCATGGCTGAAGTATTGTCATGCAGAGCTGGATTCAGTAAATTCCCAATTAAGACTCAAACAACACAGCTTAACGCTCACCAGCAACGAAGCTCGAGAAAAAAGAGACAAACAGCTTGGAGACTCTGCATTCACTGTCAATCAAATAATGGCTTCCACCTTTGCAGGGCTTGCAAATAGAGCAAGAAAGAATGAAAAAATACAAGTATTTGCAGCATCTCTATCTGACATTGAGAAAGCATTAAGACCAAAGACACAGTTCTCCCTAGAGGAAATTTTCTCACAGTTACCTGATCCCTACAAGTCTTACACACAGGATTAAATCCCAAAGAGGCTGCAAGTCTACTAGTCCATAGGCCTGGGATTGACCATGAAATCCCTCTCGAGAAAGATGAAAATGGACAAGATAAACCTATGCCTTGGGGTCCTCTCTATAACATGAGCCATGATGAGTTACTTGTGCTAAGTGTTGTGCTGGCTCGGTTGAGTTGTTAGGAGACAGGGGAACGGAGGATGGGCTGCTGGGTTAGGAAAGGGTGGAAAATACAGGCTGGTGCACAGACGCTGTTCATGTACTCTACAATCTCTTCATCTGCCGAGTTTAGTGAATTAATCTATCTAAAATAATATCATACTTCACATCATCCATTAGATGATATTATCAATCATCGGGATGCACATCTAGCATCACCTTCATAGATAACCATCGTCAGTAAGAGTTCACATTTGATACCTACTGACACCCATTTGGCCACAGTGATACGCACTCAGTGTCCATCGTGCCATCACCCAGCGTGAGCGCGCCATCTCTGCGACTCACCATTGCACATGAGCCCGTGTAAATCCACCGACGGACAGCAGAGACATAATTGCTATATACCTCATAGCTCACAACCACAACACTAAGAAAGGAACTCACCAGTCTACTTGATAAGGAATCTATTCAACAAAGTAAATCTTCTGCTGTAGCGCCAGTTCTATTTGCGAGGAAGCCTGAAGGTGGTCTAAGATTCTATGTGTACGACAGAGGAATAAATGCCATCACAAAGAAAGATAGATATACACTTCCTCTTATCAAAGACACATTAAACGCCCTAAATTCTGCAAAATGGTTGACAAAACTAGACGCATCAGCTTCATTTCACAGAATAAGGATGGCCAAAGGCGAAGAGTGGAAGACTGCTTTCAGAATAAGGTACGGTTTATTCGAGTGGAAAGTTTGCCCCTTTGGACTTACTGGATCACCTGCAACTTTCCAAAGATACATCAACTGGGTTCTTAGGGAGTACTTGGATGACTTTTGCTCAGCATATGTTGATGATATTCTAATCTTCACATCGGGAACAATAACAGACCACCGGGAAAAGGTTGCCAAGGTATTATCAAGCTAGCTAGAAAATGGGTTACATTTAGATATCTCAAAGTGCGAGTTTGAAACTAAGAAAACCAAGTACCTGTGACGGTCTTAAAGTGGCGTTTTATTCAAACTGAACTCAGAGCTAGATACAAATGAAAATCTTAAAGTAACGAGCAGAGACATGACTGAAAGCCTCCTATTTATTTACAAGTCTATGATCTCGTTCCCTCATTTCATACCATTCTCAAAATAGATCATGACCTGTCCTCCGACAAACACCAGCATCTCCGTCTATTTTAATTCAGCTTCATTTTAATGTTAGTAATTTTAGTTATAAAAATAATTATGATGCATGTGGCTTAGATGACTCACGACTGGTGTTCGAGTCGTCCTGTCTGCAATCTAAATTTGTCATTTAAGAATAGATTTGCATGAACTGGGCCAAGGCCTATACTTGGGTCTAATGAGTCGTGGAGGGGTTCATGACATGTATGATGTTTAATATGGTTGGAAGAGTTCAAGCCTTATTTGTTAGGCAGCAGCCTAATGATAACCAGGTATGAGCCTGTGACAGTACCTATGTTAGAGTATGGAGAAGACTTCGGAGTAAGAATTGCCTGAGAACGGAGAAGAAGTTCAGTTTTGCTTAATTGACTAATAGACTACAGGTATTATGATATATACAGTGGAATTATAAGAAATAGAGGTTACCCGGAACCGACTCGACTGCAGAAATAAGTGGGACCCCGTACCAGAAAAGAATTATCCACTGACTGAGAATACTGGGTCACGCAATAGAAGTACGAACAAACCAATGACTGGATTTGTTCGGGAAGAATGGGATTCAAGCAGACTCTAACGTTGAGTCCGATTGGATCAGAAGTGTGGGATCCTGCCCGAACTCAGAAATATAGCTTAGGCAAGATGCATGCAACCACATTGGTCGATAGAAAGAAAAGCAGGAAACTGTATTTCCAACAACCTAGGATAAATTATTGATGTTGGATCTGGAATTAGGATGGACCCAGCTAAAGTAGAAACAATAACTGAATGGATGTTGCCAACAAATCTTAAATCAGTAAGATCATTCCTAGGATTTGCCAACTATTATAGGCTTTTCATTAAAGACTTTGCCAAACTAACAAGGCCCCTGACAAATTTGACCAGAAAAGATCATAAGTTTGAGTGGAATCAAGACTGCAAAGCCTCATTTCAGTAACTGAAGAAACTCTTTAAGGAGGAGCCTGTTTTAGCTTCATTTAACCCATATTTAGAAACACAGCTTGAGCCAGACTCATCCGGATGGGCCGTAGGAGGGGCGCTAACACAGCTTGATCCAGTATCTAAGGTATGGAGACCAGCTGCATTTTTCTCAGCCAAATATCTTCCAGCCAAATGTAATTACGACATCCACAATAAGGAGCTACTAGCAATTGTTAAATGCATCAAAGAATGGAATAGCGAGCTGAGAGGACTTAGTAAGCCTTTTACTATTCTCACAGATCATAAAAATCTGGAGCCATTTGAAAAGAAAAAGATATTTAATGAGAGACAAATCAGATGGAAGGAACTTCTTACACCTCTTAATTTTAGAATTAAGCATAGACCCGGGAAATCGAGTACTATACCAGATGCGCTCTCTAGAAGAGAACAAGATATCCCGAAGGATGTTTCAGATTCAAGGATTGCTGCAAGAGAGAATATCTTCCTGGGACCTAAGCTTTGGATCAATAGAATTACTATTGATGACTTGGATTGTCCATTTCTGGATGACCCAGTCCTTAAAAATTTATGGAATAAAGCCTTAGAATCAGCAGAAATAATTGAGAATTATCTGAAAGCATTTAATGCTGTTAAAAGCCAGGACAGACAGTTTCCAACTGACCTAAAGCTAAGGATTGCAACTGGAGATTGCTCAGTATCAGTGGATAACATCTTACATTATAGAGAAAGAGTCTGGTTACCCAATTACGAGCCTTTGAATACAGCTGTCATACAAAAGATACATGATTCATTCCTCTCGGGTCACCCAGGAAGAGATGCCACAATTTTTCTGGTTTCCAGGAATTTCTTTTGGCCAGGGTCAAATCAGGAGATAAGGCGATTTGTTAGAAACTGTGATGTTTGTGGTAGGACAACCATTTGGAGAGATAAGAAGAAAGGCCTACTTAAACCAATGCCCATACCATCACAAATATGGCAGGAAATATCCATGGACTTTATAACTGGCCTTCAACCATCTGGACCTGAAAAAATAACAATACTATTAGTTATAGCTGACAGATTAAGCAAAGGGCTCATTCTAATCCCAGTACCACCAGACAAGTTTGATGCAGAGGGACTGGCAAAATTGATTTTCGAGCATTACTTACCACACCACTAGATTCCAAACGCAATAGTTTCTGATCGAGGTCCTCAATTTGTGAATGCTTTTTGGAAAGTAATATGCCTCAGACTCAATATCAATCAGAGACTTTCGACAGCTTATCACCCAGAGACTGATGGATCAACTGAAAGAGCTAATAAAGAGGTAGAGACATATCTGAGAACATTTATTGCCTATGAACAGACAGACTAGAAAGATTGGATTCCATTGGCGCAGGTTTCAATCAATAATAAGACAGCAACAACAACTCAAACAAGTCCATTCTTCATGATTCATGGATATGATGCTAGTTCCATTTCAACAACTCAAAGTGAGACATCAGCACCAGGAACACCAGCTTCTAGAGGACAGCAGGTTGCTGAGAAGTTTCAAGAAGCTCATCAATTTGCACAAACCACAATGGTAATTACCCAACAGTCTCAAGAAAAATATGCAAATAACTCAAGAGATGTTGCACAAAGCTATCAACCCGGAGATAAGGTCTGGCTTAATCATAAGAATATAGTCACAGAAAGACCATCTAAGAAACTTGACTGGATACACCCCAAGTACACTATCATGAGAACATTTCCTGATTCTGCCCACTTCTATGAGCGTGATACACCAAAGGGTATACATAATAAATTTCATACATCACTCTTAAGACCAGCTGGTGCAGATCCACTCCCGTCTCAGAAAATGGACAATTCACAGCCATCAGGGGTCCTAACTACCTCAGGAGATATAGAGTTTGGAATTGATGAGATTTTGGACTCAAGGACTAGAAAAATAGGGAAAGGAAGCACGAAAGAGGTACTTGTGAAATGGACAGGATATGCCAAACCATCATGGCATCCAGAAGTTGATTTTATGGAGACAGTTGCACTGGATGCATATAAGTGTTGGAATTTGCCAAATTTCTTACAATAATTGGCATTCCTTGCAAATATGAACAACTTTCCTGCATGCTGCACAATACATCCTGTATTCTACATTTTAGTTTCTTTTTGCTGTTGAGATATTCTCTCATACATTTGCATGTGCGGGGTAATATGATACTATATGCAAATGCAGTGAGAGATATGGTCACGTTTACTTTGCGACAAATAGGATGGCGTTAATGGTGCGGGGTCAGTACTATTTTATTCCCCGCACAATGGTTTTGTGATCAGCTGTGCTGAAGAATTTTCACTGTAATAATTGTTGTTTGCATACCCACTTTAACTCTAGGATATGCGCACATAAATTCGCGTTTTACATGTAACTTAGAACTTTAATGGAAACAATATTCTTTGAGCTATACTTTCTGCTCCTCTTACTATGAAATTGCAACAATAAGGCTAAAACATGTTTAAGGAAAGGAGGACAGAGAGGGTAATGTCATAGGCTAGGGCTTAAGGCACCTAAGGCTAGGTTATAGATGAACAAGCTAGGTCTGTTTAGGCAACATGGGATCTGCTCTGTTTGATCATAAGCACTGACTATATTCCCATATATATAAGGGAGACCATTCTCACTACAACTTCTCTCTTTAGTTCACAATCTTCAACATAGCCTACAGTACAATTTGAATACAATTCTACTTCCGGCTCTTACATGTATAGCCATAATATCAATCATAAGTCTTTTCTCCTTTGTAATTCCCAATTTGACAAGACATTCATAAAGAGAGAATGAGTCATGTCAGAACAGGATCAGAGCCCAATGGAATCAGTATTCTTGACTTGATGTTTTTGTGACTCATGTAAATTCCATTCTTCTAACATGATTGTGACATTATTGTCAGAATTACATGCCAAGCTGGTACCCGGCATAATTTGTGATTGCCTCAGGAAAACCTTGGCGTTTTGGATAATTTTCAGCTAGAAAATATTTGGCGTCTGTGTAACAGATGTAGTAGATTTGTATTGAGTCGGTTTAGGATTACATCTTGGCCACAACATGTTTAGATTGTGTCTTGTCATGTAAGGAAGTTATTTCTAGATATAATCATCATATTTCAGGTAGTAGATATGTTTAGATATATAAGCTGAGAGAAAGAGGAAGGAAGACAGACAGACAGACAATTACATCTTTTTATTTTACTTCAATTGAAAGCTCCTGTGCAAGCTATTCTTCCAGATACCTCTAGTCTCAATCATTAAAGCTTCCGAACCAGCTCAAAAGGTTCGACAAGTCAGTACAGACAACCAAAGGAATTTATTTGAATCCTAGCTGCTCAGTTATCATTGATAAGGTTGTGGTGATAGCTGTAGCAATATCGACGCCATTGACTAGGCCATATAACTCTGATGCAAGTACAGATCTAGTCACCAGTTTACATTTTAAAGAACTCCAGTGTATTACATTACCAGTGATTTTGAACTGAGTGGTCGAAAAAGTCTCTGTGGCCTGGCCTTTTGCAGACTTATTTGCAAGTATTACTACATATCCAATCTGGGAGGAAAAGTCTTTGTTGTTTGCAGAAGATCTGTTGACAAAGACAAACAATTTAGCTAAGCTCAATTACAGGGGTATAAAATGGATTCTTCGGTCCTTATTATCCATCTGACACTTAAGCTGTTTATTAACAGCCTTAATATCCTCTTCAGATGGTTCTTTATTCTGGGCAGCGGTAGAAAGGTCAAATGCTGCTTCTGGTTGTCAAACACTTACAATATACGCGCCCCGTGCTCGTTGTTCCATGTATTCATCTTTGGATAAGGGAGAGCTTGAGTCAATGAGTTGTATTTGATCACCTTGATTCTTCTGCTTAAGAGTGATACCTTTGTTTTCAAGAATTATGATACCACCATTGAATTTGAGTGGGTGATCCTTGGACAATGTTTCTTGAGGCTTTGCGTCAAATGGCAGCAGTTCATTTTCCTTCTCAGAAAATGCTCTGTCTGCGATGAATAAGGTGTGATCAGTTTTCATTCCTAAGACACCAAATTCCTCATTTGAAGTTGATATCATGAGGCATGAGTCATATGTTGATGGTATCATCAGAAGCTTTTCACAATGATGTTTGCTGTATGTTTCATGCCAGTAGATACCGGCTTCTGTAAGACCGTATTGAGGCTTGATTATTTGCATAATCATGTCGGATGGATACTAGGCAGCAATTTCTTTTGGATGTCTGGCAAGAATGATCTGTTTGAGAAGGGTTTCCGATTGGATGTAGGCCTGGATGATGTCACGAAGATATACCGCGCAGTGACTAAGCGAGGGCGCGATAGCAAGCAAAATCCGCTGACTAGATTGTTGAATTTAAGGATATTGAGTCAAAATCTCCTTTTTTCCTTTGTCACTATGACCTTGGACAACCATTCGTGTCTTTTTGTATGGCTCATTGGCATCTCTTTCATCTCATTGACTTATCTTATATTAAAAATTCGTTTACCAATCATAGATGGTTTATATGGTACAATTTGAAAGACACCTCTCTCTTGTAAATTTCTTATTTCCTTCTTTCCGGACAATTCAAAAGGAGCACCTTCATTTGGGAGTTTGCCTTTGGCACAGAGATTGATACAAAATTCCAGATCACGCTTCTCCTTAGAAGAAAAATATGATTCAGATTCGACTTTGTGATCTTTTTCCATCTGGAGGAAGATTTCACCCATGTCAAGGGTATCCTCAAAAAGTTGATTATCTGTCAGGAATATAGCGTCATTCAGAAAAATTGCAGTATTCTTAGGGATATTGACACAACTTTGCAAAGCATAGCAAGCTGAGGTATTAGATTGATCTCGGAGTGGGCTCTCTGTCTGAATTGAATTACTTGAATTTTGTCGAGATTGTTTGTCCAATTGGGGTTCCGGTAATCTACTTGCTCTATGAGGTTGATCTGATTTTTCATAATCTGGAGTCAAATTCTCTGAAAAGTAAGGTTTGACAGACTTCGAGCAAAACTTAGTAGGTCCACTCGAGAGCTGGACAGTGCATGTTTCATTTCCCATGAATAGGAGTTTGTGTGGTCCTGTCCAATACTTGAGTTTCTCACAATATCCCAATACATCTGAATTGATAGGTAGTCCTTGCAGGTGCTGGGTTCGGGGCCCATTCCTCATGTGCAAAGCATCAGTAACAGTTTGTTTTGCATGCGAATTTCTCACATCTTCCATCACAGATTTGATGGCAGCTACACGTTGGGCGACACTTGGTGAAAGTGGGTCCATTGGTCCCATGCGTGGAAATGTACCAAAAACGAGAAGGGTAGGTATTAGACTGTCGGGTCCTGCAGTATCATTGATGGCCTTGCTAGTCATTTGGAGTATCATAGCTTTGTCAACACTCACCCCTTCCATTTCCTTTCTGACACAGAAATACGCGCGACGGAGAGGTGCATGATATCCTTCAACTCTGCCAACAGAATTATGTGCTTCGATAGGGACTTCTTTGGTGACAATTGACATTGTTAGAGCAAAGTTTCGTAATTCATCTGAAGCAAAGTTTGGTCCTGCATTGTGGATAACTATATCTGGGAGACCTATATGCTGTAAGGGTCGTAAGATAGATGTTATTCACGAACTATCTAGATCTAGGTACAAAAGAGAATCTCAAACTGGAGAGGAAATTGACTGGGGGAACACACTGTTGGAAATGGAGACACGGAGTGTTGTGGACGTATGGGCCCTCCATTTAGTCCAGGTTCCCAACACGATCTTGTGTGTATTTAAGAGGTCGGAATAGGTAATATGGTAGCGCTTCAGGCTACCTATTGGACATATGAGCGGCTATATGGCGTGGGCGCAAGGAGGTTGTTGGGGGTTTTCTATGCCTAGATGACGCCACACTTGTTTATGCTGTGGCTTAGGCTCTGTGTCGCTTACACTTGTACTTGTAGCGCAAATCTCCCACACTTTTAGCTTTAATCCGAACATGACATTCTTTTAGTCAACTTCTACTTTCGTTCCATGAATATTGCGCCCATTACATTGCGCGATATTTCCAACACTCACTATGTGAATGATCTAGCTTTATGCCAAGGTTTCGAGTTATGAAAGTAAAGTGAATAATATAAAGGACAGTATGTGGGGAATATCTTTACTAAGGTGCCTAGTTGCTCGGCTTCTCTGCAATCCGCTCGAGCTAGCTCTATCACCACTTAACCATCCGACCATTTAACCATTATGATGCAGGATGTCTGGGTCTCCCATCATCCTTCAGCCCTATCATATATTAATCATTCAATATTCAGATACCTTAGGCTTATGCCTGAGTTATGCTAGGCTCTAGCCTATGACATATACATATTGATCCAGCATTTGCAGAAGACATTCCATGTATGTTGAGCTGACAAGTTTTTTAACCATTGTGCAGCCTGAAATCGAGTTTCCTGGTCAACCACATAGAGAATGGGTTGGTCGTCAATGTACATGACATCAATATAGACAGAATGGTTGAAATATCAATCACTTTTTAGGCTGAATTTGAACCTACCAGGAGATTTTCTATACTTCTGGCAGGAATCACAGTATTTTGTGAATTTCTTGATGACTGGGTGCTCAACTTCGTGTCCAGCACGTTCGAAGACACGGTGGAAGCGTTGGGCTGATGGATGACCAAATCTTCGGTGTAATTAGTGTAGTTCAGTCTCAGTAAGATGACAGTCTTCAGTGCCGTATGACTGCACTAATTATTGTACCAAGTCGAACAATTCGCTATTTGCACTATCAACAATCATGCATGCATGGCCAAACTTGCACATTACTGGAAACCTCTCTACTGAGTGCTCTGTCTATACTAATGCATTCTCAAGGTTGTTGTAATAGACATGTAGAGGATCCATACCTGCTAGAGCAAAAAGGAATGGAAGTCTTTTCGGCATGATATGGAATGTGATCATTCCTATCTGGGTTTGTACATCTACAGTACCAAGAGAAATGACTGGTTTTCCTGTCCCGAATTTTATAGATGCTTCTCCTAACCTGCTGGTATTAAGCTTGACTCTATGGGTCTTTTGTAATGCCTGAAGTTGCTCAAGCCCACCCGTCGAATTTATAGAAGCTCTTGTATCAATCACAGTTCCATGAAAACATTTGGAAGAGTATCTATCTTTAATACCTGCAGAATTGGATCAAGTAAGAGCATGCACAGTTGACTGGTTGTTAAGTAAGGCCACAGCTTCTTGGCCATTGATTTCACCGAACTATGTTAGGTACTGAGTAGGTCCTGTCACTATATAGATATTGTCATCAATATTGAAATGGTCCATCATGGCAACAAATTGATCAGGATATTCTTCTACAATGCTGCTGTCATCTTCGCCTTCAAACTCTGCCAGAAACTGCTGAAACTTCTTGTGGGTATATAGTTGCCTCTTGTCTCAAAGGTATTTTTGGAACTTTTCATGATTGTCATTGCGCTCTTTTTGAGAATGCTTGGTGGACCAACATCCTGTACGTTTACAAACGAAGCATTTCTTTTTCCATTGGAGCCGCTGATTGTTATTTCGAATACTGCAAGGCCCTCCACCAAAATAACGATCTGTAAACAGGGCTTCATTCTCTTTGTTGTCAGTAGTATAGGTACCAGCCAAGTATTTGGGTACATTTTTTGTTGGTATACTGCCTGATATCTGCATGAAGTTGTAACAGCTACAAAGCCGGTATTTCCTGTAGCCAGTACTGGCAAGTACTGGCGTACAACCACTGGGGGGCGGGCCGGCACAATAGCCTTGCAGAACATACCAGAACCATTGTTGAAGCTACTTGGAACCATATTCTCAGAGTTGCAACTGGAATTATCTAGAAATGAACTGACCTTAGATGGAAGACTTGGAATGTAGTAATCTGTAAAAATACCTGGCTAAGTATCTATAACTTAGCTCTAAATAGTTGAATTGTTAATATACCATCATCCATACAAATGCTCCCTGCTTTCTATAGTTGATATGTGACAGAAGTTATGGATTGAATGGCGTAAATCAGAGCAAACTGCTTCAAAGATATCAGACGGCTTAAAGATAGCTTGGTGACAGACTGCAATGTTGCTACATGCTATAATGAGTCGATCCTTACGGGTGGGATCTGTTTTGTATTCTGCAGCAAGCTTTAGCTGGTCTTTTTGCATTTGATTGATCATTATTTCAAAACATTTGTGGATCGGTTTTCTTGGTAGCTCTTCCATTACACCTTTGAGAGATATACTATTCCAGCAGGCGAGGATTTGGAGGCGACTCTCATTTGTTTGGAAATGATCTTCAACCTTCACAGCCATATTATAGAACGGAAGATTCAACAGAGAAACAACCTGATAGTAGTAGTCCTTGGCTTGACCCCTTGGCATGATAGAAAAAGCTGGGCCATAAATGTTGCCGTGAATAACCGCTCTCATACATTGCTCATAGAAGTGCCATATGCCGTGTCAAAGTCATCATTAGCTCCACCATATTTGTCCTCATCTCGATTTTACATTTTAACCAAATTTCCTAATTGTGGGCCTTACACCATATTAGTTGGTGCAGGAGGTAGTTGTGGTCCTTGATTCAACAAAAGAGATTGATTTGTTTGCCCTGGATGATTTTGCTGTTGTGAATCACCTCCAATACCTGGGGGTTCAATAGATATATTCTGGTGTTGGCATTGTGTCTGATAAGGTTGCGCGGTTTGGAAGAGAGTTTGAGGATGTTGCTGATCAATTGAGCTATGGGACCTGAGAGGGTTATACTTTGAGTTGAATTTACCATTGGAAATCTGCATAATCTTTTTGATTTCTTCTTCTGTCTATTTGTGAGGCGGCTCACCATCTTCTAGTGGTGCCATGAGGGAAGTATGATATTAAACATTTTTCGCCTGAGGACAATAAACACCATTAAGACATAAGAAATTTCGTAGATCACGAATTGCAGTTTTACTGGCTAGCTTAAAGATAGTAGGTGTCCAGTCCTCGAAAAGTTCTGTGTACTCTAACCAGAGCATTCCATCACACAGCCCATTGTGCTTATCTCGAGTCACCAAATGGTGGTTGTAACCATTCAGTTACACCTCTTTTAGTTCTGTAGGGTCGGTAAGTTCAATGGTCAACTGTTTGATGGTATATTGTTATGAATCTGAATCACGTGTTCATAGCCTTGGCGTTTGCGTAATGGGTCTGTTTGACAAAAGCATGTTGTTATGATCCATGTACATGCATTTGCTCTGCACATTCATGCATGGACTATTCTACCAATCGACAATGTCGCTATGCTTGTGCGATGGTTAGACATTGGTGGTTGGTCATGAGATTGTATCAAGCCAATGAGGAAGGCTGATCTCTAGGAGTTGTGATCAGGCACGTGATTGATTGTGCACAGATAATGGCAGTCCTCGGTAAAGCTCAACATGTAGATAGATAAGTGGTCAAGTACCGCCCACAGTGACATACACACATTCACTTCTCTTCATATTCATACTCTAGAACATAAAATCCATTCTTGAGTCATCTCTTACAGATTACCTGTGACATCAACTATTGTACTGTCTCTAAGTCCACTCCCAACTAATGTCCAGTGCTCATACATCACAATAACGTACATAACACTTTTCACTACACATTTTAGTTAGACAGTATCATATACAGGCTACATTATTTATCAACAATAATATCTTCTCTGCATATCTCTGTCACACAGTGTACACTTTCACAACAGGTTAGAGCCCGGTAGTAGCGTACAGCAATCCGTGGATTATCAACATCCATTATTTTCTCAGATCCCGGGATTATCAACATCCCATTCTCTAGTTTCCCTTCTCTCGAAAGAATTAAAAGACTTATTTTCCACTATCTAACTGTTATGAATCTACTTATTGGTAGATTTTCGAAGCTGTTAAGCTGCAGAGGTCGAGTCGATTTCGACAAAGACAAATTATCGAAGGTTCGAGGTTACAAAGTTACGAAGGTCGAAGGTCGAAGGTCGAAGGTGCGGAGGTCGAAGGTGCAAATGTCAAATGTGCGAGGGTATGAATGAAGGTAATCGAGGCTCGGATTATCAAAGTTACGAATTCATATGTTCAGATTATCATATTATCAAAATATCGAGTTCCCAATAAGCAAATTGTACAATAAACAAAAAAGAAACAAAATTGTTAGAACTAAAGAACCAATTCAAATTTCCAGCCTGAACAAATCCAAATCCTGTTGCCTCAGACCTAACCAAATCAAGAAGATAACTCCTGCATCACCACATCCAGATTAAATCTAACAAATTCATAACACTAACATTAATCAATTTCATTTAGCATTACCATTTTCTTGCTCACAATGTCCACTTACAAAGATGACAGCAAGTCAATAATTCTGAGGTCCGGCATACCATTTTTAACTTGGTTGTCGGATCTTAGAAGTGCCTTTGCACAAGAAGATCTGGTAGGGTTCATCTTTCACAATATCAATGGTATTCGTCCTAAAATTGCACCATCTGCACCAGATAGCTCAGATTATACCAAAGATCCTTCTTGCCTTCAAAATTTCTTTGATCAATATGAATCATGGAAAACAAAGGATCTACATACATACGGAATTATTTTACGAAGAATTGCCCAAAGTATTAGACCAGAGTCAACTGACACACAGACAGCTCTGCAGCTCTATAACATGATAGCTAATAGCCACAAACCATCTTCCGCCATTCCATATCAAACATCCTTCAATAAACTGATGAATACCAAGCTTACCTCAAGGGCAACGCACTACCGTAATGAGTTTCAACAAAATCTCTCAAGTTTCTGTAATGCTGTTGCAAACCTAGAGACAACTGTGAAGAACTCAACAAAATACGGTATTACAGATGGAATGGCGTCGATGATGTTCTTTGAAGGAACATCCCATATCAATTGGCTGGAAACTTGGAGAGAAACAGGAGCCGTAGATAGAGATAATCAGACATATGCATCGCTTGATCAGATGATGGCAACATTACGATCTGTTTCAGGTGACAGTCATGCCCAATCACAACATGTCAAAGTAGCAGCTCTGTCAATTAGCTGTAGAGACAACAACCTGTGCTACATTTATCCAAAGTTAAATCATACCAATAAACAATGCCGAGATCAACATCCGGAGCTCCGAGGAGTTTTTAAAAATAGGCACAAGGAACAGAGTGGACACTTTAATGTCGTAATTGCTCAAGACTATGAAAATGAAGAGAGTTCTCCTTTAGCTATGACAGTATTTCCACCGTCCATCATGCGAGCAGCTAGCACACCTGGTATATCAATAATGAGAGACTCATTTACATGGGACTCAGGTGCGTCAAATCATTTTATCAACAAACGCTCGGCATTTTCTAGTTTAAATAAACTTGAAACCCCCTTCACCTTTGACAAAGCTATTAATAAAACTTCTCTCAACTATGCGGGTACAGTGCTCATCAAAATTGGAAAATTAAACTTACTTCTTGGTGACGCACTTTATTCTCCAAAATCTTCTATCAATCTAATCTCAGCAGGTCGGGCTTTTCGTCTTGCCAAAATTTCGGAGGATTGCAAAGCTGGTCTTCTCATCCGAAGTGTCAACGCTCGCCAGACTCCAGTCGCTCGGCTTGCTACTATAAGTGATATCTCCATCATAATCCCACTCTCAGATACCTCGCATCATAGCTCAAACTCAATCAAACTAGCTGCACCTCTGCTTGCGAAGCCAGCAGTTTCCAAGCTAACGAAATGCTCATCCGCTGACAGATGACATCAACGCCTTGGCCATGTCGGGCCTTTGATAATGTCTAAAACAAAGAACTTCGCTCAAGGACTTGATGCACTAGACACTAGCAATCTCTCACACTGTGAGGCTTGTCATCTCAGTAAAGCACAGCGCACCGTAGTTCGAGAACCTCGTCCTATTCCCTTTGATCCCCTGGATGAAGTCTTTGTTGATATGTTAGGACCCATAGATCCTAATATTTACAATCAAGCTTATGCCGTTATCATTACAGATGCCACTACACATATGAGATGGTGGTTTGGTGCAGGTAAGAAAGACGAAATACCGGATCAGCTTATTGAATGGGTATTGGCAATAAAAAATCAGTATGGCAAAACCATTCGCGTTTTTTTTTCTGATGGAGGAACCGAGATTCAAAAAAACACGCGGTGGAATACCATTGCTCGAGAAAAAGGCAAACATCAAGATATTTCTTCTCCATACAAACCAGAGCAAAATGAGGTGGCGGAGGCAGCCAATAAAGTTATCATTACACGGGCACGCTGTTTATTAATTGATGCTGATATGCCAGTTTGTTTTTGGTTTTGGACAATTAATCATGCAATTTATCTGACTAATCACATTTATAATCTCTCCACCAGTGACTTGCCTATCCTGAACTTCAATAAAGGCCTCAAGATTGCTCATCATAAATTGCTAGATTTCAGATGTCTCCCACGTTTTGGCTGTTAAGCCTACCAAACGTTGAATAAGCCAGAAAAAGGTGGTAAATTTGACCCTAGAGCACAAATAGGATGGTTTGTTGGTTTCCAAGCCAATACAACTAAGAATGCTATCATTCTCTCCCCGTACAAAACGCTACAACATCAATGGTCTTGGAAAGTCTTCATCACCCCTCATGCCTCTTTCTACAAAAACTGCATGTATGGGCCCACTATGGCAAATCTCAATGAATCAACACCTTATGAGTATCATTCATGGGATGGTCTCTGATTTTACTACCAAGGTACCACGTAGAATGATTTAATACCTCCACCACCACCTTCATCAAATTTAACGCCATTCCTATCAACACCGTTGCCTCTCAGTACTTTACCTGAGAGCTCTATTGATGAACAACCGCTTGAGGGGGAGCCAGAAATTCATGAATTGTCCAGCCAGGGAGAGTCAGAGAATACAGAAATAAACGAGTACCATGCGTCACAGCATGATGACCCTAGTGATCATGAGAACAGCCATAATATTTATGATACCTCAATGGCACCTTTCGAGCCCCCAACTTATGTAGGCCAGAAAAGAAGACACTCTTCAAGCCCAGAGCCTCTACCTACAAGTAATCTGGTCCCTATAAGCTCCGAAGAAAATAATCATCTGCAGCAAGAAGATGAGGTTAACTATGACACTTTAATGACTCCTTTTTCCCTCCATCTTACTCCGGCCAAAAGCGCACCCATTCACCAAGCCCCCCGTCTTCTCCTCCCAGTTCAACAATGATAACTAGTCGCGGACGTATAGTTCAACGCCACGATTACAAACGGCTTAACTCTGGGAGAGCCGTCAAAATACACTCAGCCTACATTGATCCAAAATCATGGACAGAAGCAATGACGAGATCAGATGCAGACATGTGGAAGGAAGCTGCCGAATTAAAAATGCAATCTCTTATCTCTACCGGCACTGCTATCATTGTAGATCGTGAAGAGGTTCCTAGAGATCGAAGTATGCTTACTGGGAAGTGGGTATTCAAACGTAAAACCAATGAAGATGGCTCTTTAGATAAATACAAAGCACGATGGACTGCACGAGGATTTACAAAACTAAAAGGTCTGGACTACTTTGACACATTCGCTCCCACACCTAGAGCTGAGACAACAAGACTTCTTCTGGCCCTTGGTCATCATTTTGGATGGCATAGAATCTAAGGTTGTCACGGACGAGGACGAAGACGAGGACGAAGATGAGGACGAAGACGAGGACGAAGACGAGGACGAAGACGAGGACGAAGATGAGGACGAAGACAGAAGCTGATAATGAGGACGAGATATTTAGATTAATAATTAGATTCTAAAACATGAGTAATTTACAAGACAAAAAGCTACAGAACACATCCAGTCCTAGAGCTTCCTTAAGTACACGAGCTTCAATACTATAACCAAGGGTGTAGTAGTTCACACTCATAACACAGTAACTAACTAGTACTCTGAATGGCAACTGTTGCTATCACAACACTGTAACCATTACAATACCTAAATTATGTAATTGTATGCACGTCATAACTCGGTTGCCTGGGTGCGACACAACATCCGAGTGATGGTTTGTGACAAAGGTGAGATCCCAGCAGCTTTTCTCAATCCAAAACTAGATGTTGTACTCTTCATACATATGCCTCAGGGATTCGAGCAAAAAGATAAAGTAATAAGACTTGAGAAAGGGCTCTATGGTCTCAAGCAAGCTGCAGCTTTATGGCATGATAACGCAAAATCAGAGCTACATAACCAGGGACTCGAAGCTACGGAATCTGATGTCTGCCTCTTTTCTAACAAAGAGAAAAATCTATTTGTCATACTTCATGTGGATGATTCTCAAATTCTTGGCCCAGATAAGAAGAAGATTGTCGGCCTTGCAAGAGCTCTAAAGGAAAAGTTTGATTTTAAGATTGTCACAAGTGATCAGTTCCTGGGAATATTTGTCAGTCACAAGGGGGAAAATCTGAAGCTATCTCAAGGTTCATATGCGCGTGAGTTACTATCGAGACATGGGCTTGCTGACTGCAAGCCAGCAGCTACTCTCATGGAACAACAAATGGAATCATCATCTGAGCCAGTTTCAGCTGAGCGCGTAACAATTTTCGATCAGATTGTGCGAGGTCTTCAGTACTTGTCAAATCAAACACGTCCAGATATATCATTTGCAACAAATCACCTATCCCAATTTCTTAAGATTTCATGGGAAGAGCACCTAACCGCTGCGAGGCACGTACTTAGATATATCTCCAAAGATCCTGACTCCGGTCTTATCTTCACCAAAGATCAAAGTCCTGTTCTAGAGGCATTCTCAGACTCAGACTTTGCAGGGGATCCCTCCACAGCACGCTCAACAACTGGATCTCTTATAAGACTCGGAGGTCCAATTTATTGGAGATCTCATCTACAGCAAGATGTTGTGTTGTCTAGCACGGAAGCTGAATACCTTGCATTCACTGAGACCACACGACAAGTTACATGGACTCGCAATATTCTCGAAGAAATTGGACTCAGTGAGCAAATAAGAGGATCAAATTGCACTAGTATTTTCGTAGATAATCAAGCTGCCATTTCATTAACAAAGAACCATGACAATCACAAACTCTCACGTCATGTAAACGTTCGGAACCACTATTGCCGACAGCAATATCATCGCGGGCTAATAGATGTACATTATATACCAACAGGTAAACAACAAGCTGACTCTCTTACCAAGCCCATATCAACAGTTCGAATTGAATGATTGTAGAAATTCTAGTTTTCCACATATTACTTTAAACACTGCACACAGTGAGGGGGAGTGTTAAGAATCTGAATCCCGTGTTCATAGCCTTGGCGTTTTCGTAATGGGTCTGTGTCGGAACACTACCAATGGTCAATTCACAAGCTTGTGTGGGGTTACTCAATTCATTCCTATTTCTTCTCCCTGCCGGGAGGAATTCTATAAATACATTGTTACATTTAGCTAAACGCTATTCCCTATAAGGAAAAGTCTCAACTCGACCCTTGTACATAACATGTTGTGAGCCAGTTCACACACTGGCGGTAAACGAGAAAATGAAAAATAAAAAATGAAAATGAAAATGAAAATGAAAATGAAAATGAAAATGAAAATGAAAATGAAAATGAAAATGAAAATGAAATGAAAATGAAAATGAAAATGAAAATGAAAATGAAAATGAAAATGAAAATGAAAATGAAAATGAAAATGAAAATGAAAATGAAAATGAAAATGAAAATGAAAATGAAAATGAAAATGAAAATGAAAATGAAATGAAAATGAAAATGAAATGAAAATGAAAATGAAAATGAAAATGAAAATGAAAATGAAAATGAAAATGAAAATGAAAATGAAAATGAAAATGAAAATGAAAATGAAAATGAAATGAAAATGAAAATGAAAATGAAAATGAAAATGAAAATGAAAATGAAA
Organism: Blumeria graminis f. sp. triticale; assembly: GCA_905067625.1. Lineage (NCBI taxonomy): Eukaryota > Fungi > Ascomycota > Leotiomycetes > Helotiales > Erysiphaceae > Blumeria > Blumeria graminis. The sequence continues at coordinate 1,339,123 of LR898470.1, read as the reverse complement.
ATGAAAATGAAAATGAAAATGAAAATGAAAATGAAAATGAAAATGAAAATGAAAATGAAAATGAAAATGAAATGAAAATGAAAATGAAAATGAAAATGAAAATGAAAATGAAATGAAAATGAAAATGAAAATGAAAATGAAAATGAAAATGAAAATGAAAATGAAATGAAAATGAAAATGAAAATGAAAATGAAAATGAAAATGAAAATGAAAATGAAAATGAAAATGAAAATGAAAATGAAAATGAAAATGAAAATGAAAATGAAAATGAAAATGAAAATGAAAATGAAAATGAAAATGAAAAAAATAGACGACCTATCTTAATACTAGATTTTCCTTTATCTTTCAACCCACTGATTTGGTTTGACACATATTGAATTTGTATCAATAAGTTCCTTGAGTGCATGGCAAGGTTTTTCCTTTGTCATAGCATCTGCAGGATTGGAACTTCCTTCAATCCATCGAACTTCAGCTATTTCCCTTCTTTTGTAGGATTGACGGAGGCACATGAGATCTATCATAAGCCTTTTTTCTTGTGTTGTTCCCAACTTAACCAAACAATCGTACAGGGATTTCGAGTCAGTACACAGAACAAGAGGTATTTGATTGTCTAGTATCTCGTCGAGAGTTGATTTGATAGATGCGCCAATATCAAATCCGTTCACCATTCCGTAAAGTTCTGCTGCTAAGACACTTCTTGTGATTCTTTTACACTTGGTTGACAACCAATGAATTATGTTGGCCTTATTGTTCTTGTCTGCAAGAACCATTACGAAACCTATTTGAGAGGACAGATCATTATTATTGGCGAAGGAGGAGTCGGTGAAGATGATAAGTTGCAGAGACTCTAGATCTATTTCTACAAACTTAAGACCCCTCGAGGCGTTTTTGATTTGCCATTCTATTCTGGAATTCAACTTATTAACACATTTGTGGTCAGGATTTGTAGCTTGAGCAGCCGTGGATAAGTCGAAGGATGATTCGGGCTGACACATGCTGGCAACGTAAGCCCCTCGGGCTCATTGTGCAAAAAACTGCTCTTTTTGTGATATTGAGTGTCTCACTTGCCCTCTGGAACCAGTGATGTCAATTGGCGTTGGACTAATAAGTTGTAGGTTGTTGCAGTGTCGCTCTTGGGTTAGGGTTATAGCCCTAGAGTTCTTTACTCGATTGATATATCCACCATTAAATTTGATGGAGTTATCAATGTCAAGTCTTTCACGTTCTTTTGCTAGAAATTTTGCTTGTTTTAACTTTACTTCTTCTTTTATGGCAAAGGATTTATTGACTAAGAATAAAGTGTCATCTGTTTGGAGACCAACAATACCAAAGTCCCCTTCAGAGTTGTTGCTGTACAAGAGACAGGGATCGTATGTCGACGTTTTCATCATAAGATTTCTAGTGTGGTGTTGATGATACGTCTTATACCAATGATTACCTGCTTCTGGCACACCGTACAAGGGTTTGACAACTTTGAGGATTGTGCCTTTTTCCGCGAGCTCAATTGGTGGTTGTATGTAGAAGTTTCTGTTCAATTCTGTATTGGATTGAACATACGCTTGAGTAATATCACGCAGGTACAAGTCCAATGGTAACATGGAAGCAAGTGCGAGAATTATTCTCTGGCTTACTCTTTGTATGGTAGGAGATTGTGTTAGGACAATCTCCTTTTCTCGGTCATTGTACGCTTGAACTACAAGGCGTGATTTTTCCATAGCCTTTTCTGTACCAGGGTTTTTGATCTCGTCCACAAACCTAGATTTAAATATTCTAGTGCCAGGAGGAATTTCGGTCGGGTTGATCTTTTTAAAAACTCCTTTTTCAAGAAGCCCATTGATCTCTTTCTGACGTGAAGCAATAAAATTTGGTTGCGGAGGGCTTGCTGGGTTGTTAAAAAGAACTTCTAAGCTTGGGTTTTCTGGAAATCGGACAGGAAGGCGACGGGTTCTGGCTGGGTTTTTCCTTAGTTTGCTCACACCTTGTGGTTTTTGGTTTTCTTCTTGTGTAGTATTCATCCTGGGGCTAGAGGTATGATTGTCGTCTGACGCTTCATGAGGTGGAATGTCATTATTGTTAGTTGAAAAGAAAGGTCTGACAACAGTTGATCTAAAGTTGGATGGGCCTGATGGCATATTTACTTTGCAGGTTTCGTTGTTGATTTCAATTAATTTAAATGGTCCTTCCCATTTTCCGGCTTGCCCGTAATTACCTTCTCTATAGACAAGTACGTCAGAATTTGGGGTTAGGTCTTTCGTTATGGCTGTGTCCGGGCCATTTTGTTGGCCGAGGGCATTTTTGACTTGGATCTTGGCTCTAATCTTTGATATTTCATCCATTGCTTTTCTAATAGCGGCTGCGCGTTGAGTTATTGTTGGTGTTGGTGGGTCAGAATCCGACAATCTAGGATATGCCCCAAAAACTAGTAACGTTGGAACTAGACCGTTAGGCCCAGCAGAGTCATTGATAGCCTTTATTGTCATTTGAAGCATGCAGGCTTTGTTTGTACCTGTGTCTTTAAGTTCTTCCTTTATTATTGAATATGATCTACGGACTAGGGTGTGGTACCGTTCGACTGTCCCCACAGACCAATGAGCTTCGACAGGGACATTTTTGACAGATATAGCCATTGAAGCTGCACTCTGGTAGAACTCTTTGCTGGTGAAATTAGTTCCTGCATTAGTAACAATAAAGTCCGGAGGACCGATATAAACGTCAATCCAACAACTACGAATAGTATCCCATGTATGCTTTGCCGAAAGATTTTGGAGCCATCTTGCTGCTTGAAATTTTGTGGCCGTGTCCACGATATGAAGGACTGGATCAGACTCAATATACATCACATCCACAATGATGGAGTGATTAAATTGAATGTCTGAGTCACGAAGGTTAAACTTGAATCGGCTTGGTGGACCTCTGTGTTTTTGACAATAGGTGCAGAATTTGGTCAGATGGTCAATTATTTTTCTGTCAATATTTTGACGCCCAGATTGTTGCAAAACGTCGTGAAGTCTATTAGCGGAAGGGTGACCGAAGCGTCGGTGAATTCGTCTTAATTCAGATTCTGTGAGGAGGCACGGATTTGAGGTAAAGGATGAGGTGATAAAAGATTGTGAAAATTCTCCCCAAATTAGAAAGGCATGGCCAAAACGCCGTATAACTGGTACTTTAATAGACCAAGAAACCAAAATATTTTGAATATTATCGTAGTAAACGCCTAATTTATCCATATCTGAAAGAGAAAGTAAGAAAGGAGTGTCGGCCTTGACAATATGAAATTCAATTTCTCCAATTGGGGTCTTTAGAATGATGGAGCCAATAGAGGTGGCGCATCCAATCCCGAATTGAACCTTAACAGTTCCGGCTGTAGATGTATTAATAGGTGTATATGCAATATTGCAGAGAGCCTGATATTGATTGTACCCTGCAGTTGAATTCCTTGAGGCGCCGGTATCGATAACTATGCCGTAAAAAAGATCTTTTACATATCTTGATGATGTTAAAAATGAAAAAGAATTAGTTGAATGAGGGTCAATGTAGTTTGTGGGGTTGATACGCGTGATAGCATGTTCAAATGCCCGGTTTTCTAGGTGTTGCGTTAGTGCCCTCGGGTTGATAACACTATTTATCGAAGAAAAATATATTGACGGTTCAGACATTTGATCCTCTGTGTGATGTGGAGAAGACGAATCAATATTAAGGATCAATGTTTCCATTGTTTCTTGAACATTATCATCTGAAAAATCATTTCTGTTGTACTCTTGGTGCCCCTCATACTCTGCAATGTATTGACTTGCGTGTTTTTCAAAATTCTTTGATAATTGTTCCTTAAATTTGGCTTTTGCCTGTTGTTGTTCTGATTCTGAATGGTTACTGGACCAGCATCCAGGCTTTTTGCAGACATAACATTTTCCTTTATTTAGATTCCCCTGTTGATGCTTATACAGAGTTCGTATCTTTGTATTTGCGCTGTTTTGTCCTTGATTGTTTGATCGTTTATAGTACCTCCGGTCCGTGAAGAATTGGGTTTGTTCAGTTTCTTTTGATTCTTCGTAGGTTTTAATTGAGGATTGGAGATCATTGATTAATCCAGTGAGAGTTTCACACGGTTTAAAACAAGCGAAGGAGCAGGCGGGAACTCTGCGACAGGCATTGATAAGCTTGTTGTGGAAGAAACTGTCTGATCGGAGTTCTTTTGAAAAACTCAACTGTAGATTTCGGAGTTTGCTGATTAGGATCTGAAGACATTCTTCTGTTGATTTTTCTGAATTTTCTTTTATTACTAATCCCAAGTTTAGCTCGTCCCATCTTGCAAGTCTGCTTCTTTTATACTCTGCACCCTCGAAGTAGTTCTGTGTAGTATGACACATTACTTCGAAGTTACGTGTTAGTTGATTTGTTGCTATATTTGCATAATAATGGTTCAATGCGGCACCACTCAGCATTGTTGGGTATGCTTTTGCTCGGATGCGATCTGGAATATCCGCTCTTTCACAGTTATCGAGAAAGATTGCCAATTTGAAGTCAAAGCTGTCTTGTTCTCCCCGATATTTCATTTCATTGTCATACATTCTGGCCAAATTTGCAAGTTCTTTGCCATAACCTTGATCTTGGCTTGATTTTTGTGAAGGCTTATCGCCTGGACTATAGAGATCTTGCTTGAGGTCTTGCTTGAGGTCTTGATCTGGAATAAATTTATAGGAGGGACTTTCGGTAAATGAGTTGTCATAGTTTTTGTCGAATTTTGTTTCAGGTGGTGGAAGTTTGACCTTTGAATTCATAATCGAGGCTATTTTGTTTGAAGAGTAGGTCTCGTTTGACGAAGATATCTCTTCAAGAGTCCACTCAGTTGGGTTTTCTTCTATGACAACATTGTAGAGGGACTTAGCTATTGTGGTATTTCTGTCCCATTTCACCCATACCCCAAAAGTTCTAAGGTGGGAGCGGAGCGCGCGTTGAAGCGGTAGTTTAGCAAGTTTGAAGTCCTCCGCTGTACAATTGGAGAAGTCATCCTTGAACGCCTCCCAAAGGTTGTCGTCCTTGAACTTGTACTTATTGTATTCTATAATCTTGGATTCAATCAAAACGTTCATTGCTTTTGCTGCTGCTGCTGTTCTTGTTGCTGTGGTTTCGGACTCATTTGTTGGGTCAGACATTTTGAAATAGGATAGGTTAGGATAGTCGGGATTTGGAGGGGTTTGTTATACATGATGGACGCAAATCGAGGGCCTTTGTCAGGGGTCGATTTCTTGAGTATATCTTCGAAGTTGAGGGCCTTGCGAAAGGGGTCAACCATAAATTTAAACTCCTTAGCAAATACAATCAAATAGAGGCCTTTTTCAGGGACTATGCAATTGGATCTCTCTTCAAAGGGTGTATCTGATCTGTACGTCTACTGATCAGTGTCGGAACACTACCAATGGTCAATTCACAAGCTTGTGTGGGGTTACTCAATTCATTCCTATTTCTTCTCCCTGCCGGGAGGAATTCTATAAATACATTGTTACATTTAGCTAAACGCTATTCCCTATAAGGAAAAGTCTCAACTCGACCCTTGTACATAACATGTTGTGAGCCAGTTCACACAGTCTGTTTGACAAAAGCATGTACATAACACTTTTCACTACACATTTTACTTAGACAGTATCATATACGGGCTACATTATTTATCAACAATAATATCTTCTCTACATATCTCTGACACATAGTGTACACTTTCACAACATATATTCATAGCCTGCGTCGGCCTCCAGGATTATTTTTCCATGTTTATTAGCCATTGTTCTTGTAAGGAGTATTTGTGATGAAGATTTCCCTCAAATGTCTTTACACTGTGTTTTTGGTGAATACGCACTGTGTGGTACTTCAAATCGCGTCGTAGAATGCAGTCCGAAAATGTAGAGCTTCTTATCGCGAGGCGCTCTTCCACACGGACGTTACAGCGTGAAAGTTGCTCGATAGATTACTGGTCTTACCCTCGATACTTGGAAATTGGCACAACAGCAGCAGGTACACTGTAAAAACCGCCGCCTGTCTAGATTGTCCCTTCGACTGGTATAACCTTGCTTATTTGTGTCTCCTAGCTGAAAGGAAACACTAATTAGTGTTGGTATGTATCAGTTGGGAAGTGTATACTAGTATACAATATTGAAACAGATAATTAAAAATTACTGTCAAATAGTAGGACACAAGTTCTATTTGGATGTGCATTAAGAAAGGATGCTGGAGTTTGGGCGGTAATAATGACTATGAAGATGTAATAACAAATGGATAATAATTAGTAATAGCTGTGTAAGCATAAATCATGTGACAAGTATCGTGAGGTTAAAGATCGAGAGGGATTTCGGGCTGTTGGAGAGGAAGGAAGAGTGGTATTCGAGCACAGGAGCAGGTGAACGGGGCTTTAGATGTAAAGCTGTGGAGTTGACGAGAGGAGCAATGAATATAGCTTTCAGAGATATTCAGTTAATACAATGAACTATGATATTGGAGTGACTACTGTAAGAGGACTTACCTTCAGAGATATTCAGATAATACAATGAACTGAAGATCTCTGGAGGTAGGAGAGACTACATCTATATACAGGAATCAAACTTGGTATGACGAAGTTGGGGGATTGATGAGGTACGTGCCAATGTCTCAACTTGACAACTTTATCCAAATGATGTTTTAGCCTTGTGTTTTAGTGAACCCCCGCGACTAAGACAAGAAACAGACGTGACTACATTAAACATGGAATCTAGTTACAAGTGAATTAAGAGTTACATGTAGTAGTGCACAGACAGAGATCCTTGTTAAGGTTATGAGTTAATTGGGAACATAATTACGTTGAAATGTGTCACGATGTTTGTTCAGATGGTTTGATCTTGGTAACTTGATTGCTGGCAGGTGTCCAATAATTTTCCGATAATGTACATGAGACAGAACATAGACTACTTATATACTCTAATATGACCCTTGTCATTGTCTACGCTCTCTCTCCTGACTTACTGCCAACAGCGTGCCTGGGTAAAACTCTGCAGCTCATGAGTCCATCTCTCATGAGAGGCATCTGCTGTTCCGGTGGCTGGCGCGCGCGGTTCGAGTACGCGTCGCTGCAATGCCTCAATCACTTACGTGTAATATCCCAGCTGAGCAATCCTGAACCTAGCTGTTCAGGAACGACAGCAATCCAGTCCATGGTTCGCGCCTGTGGTTTGTATACACACCACAGCGTCGCTCCAATCGTTCCCATACAATGTCTCAGCTCCGCAGTCCTTAGTCCATTACTCAGGAGCGGAAGCAGTTGTATAGTTCCAATAGTGCGCTAGGTCTGCATGTACCTCTGAGGGCTATCCCGTAATTGCCCGGCGATACCTAACCGCTCACGGCTAGCGTGTGTGATCAATAGACTCATCACGACGCTCCCCCAATCATTGCCCTGCAATGAATCAGCCTGGCGCTCATGAGTCCACTACTCAGGAGCGGAAGCAGTTGTATGGTTCCGGTAGCGTGCGAGGTCTGCATATACCTCAGGGCGCTGTTCCGTAATTGTCCGGCAATATCTAACCGCTTATGGCTAGCGCACGTGGTCAGTAGACCCTTCACGTCGCTACCCCAATCGTTGCCTTGCAATGACTCAACCCGGTGCTCCCAAGTCCGAGACTCAGGAGCGGCAGCAGTTGTATCCATGGTCAACGCACAATGTGCATATGCACCTGTCGGCGCAGAGCCGGTCATTGACAAGCGAAAGTACAACAATCCTGCATCAATACTGATGCAGAACTGTTTTATTACAACAAGTGTTCAAGGCCATTAAGGCTCTAGCGCTCTGTCACAAATAAGGATAGATACAAATGAATGAAAAATTGTTTTTGAGTCACCTCAAACAAAGACTCTATAGGAAATATTCTGTTACAGGCTGGGCCTATCTCCTAGTGACTGTCACACGGACACTTATCATTATTACGTCATTAGCCTTGCTATCTAAAGAGATGTCCAACTTGGCCATACAAATACGGGGTTGCAACAAATATGGAAACAATATATTGTTGCAGCAAGTCTCATATGGTATCATGGGCCAATACAACCCAGACTTGCTATGACAAGCCCGCTTGGAATATCAAGTAAATGGTGTAGTAGAACAGATAATGAGGTTAGCACATTGGGAGTTGGGACACCTTAAGTAGCCTCCCCTCGGTGGACAGTTCCGAGATGTTTGTAGAAAATAGACAGTAATTGGCCACCATTCCTTTCCTATGTTATTTTGTTGATTGCCCATCACATATTCCGACAATTACATTCTTCCTATTAATCTAGTATAGTGTGGTTCGTACAATTATATGATTGTTTAACTGATTACATAATATACCCTTGTACCTGGAGTTTTCTGCCAGCTGTTGTGCTCAGCTAAGGTAGCCCTGGCAGGTAGCACATGGAGGGTGAGTGTGTCATCAAGGTACCTCAGGCATGGACAACTCACATGACATGTTTGGCGCATTTGTTCAGGCAAGGCACACTGCATGAGTAAGTATGATGGGCATATGATTTGCTGGTAAGCGAGTCCATGGGGTATAAAAGGGGAGTATTTCCCACTGTAAATTAGAATATATATTCATAGAGTCATCTACAATTCACTCTCAATAAAACATCATATCTTAGCCGTCAAACGCAAGTGTACGTTCCCCATTTCATGTACCAAGTAAAACAATTTCTACCCGGCTTTGGAAGAAGCACAACTTCTGCCACCCTGAAGGCCGTGGGAAAGTAGCCGATTTTCAGACAGGCCTAGTAAAGATCTTTCACGAGAGGTCCTAGATGGGACCAACAGACTTTCAGTAACTGTACCGTTATCTTGTCCGCTCCCGGTGCCGTGTCGTTGATAGAGACAGTAGCGCTTGTCACATCGTCCAGTGATAATTCCGTATCCCATGGAATACGCTCCTCCTGTCCATTCTGTTGTGAATACCTCGGGTCAGCTCCGATCGAGCCTCATCGGGCTCCCACCATCGCGGCACTCGGACACTCGGCCGCAGTAAGCTAGATGAGATTATGGCACTGGCAGCACAGCTAAGTACCTAATCACTCTGGCAACATCCCTACATCCGAGCGTTGCCTGGTGGACCAATGCGTTTAGACTGAGGCGCACATCACTCTGATGGCTACCGAGGGGCAACAGCATATAATGTGACGACGGTGTATAGCTCTGCAATCCCGGGAGTTCCACACTAGCAACCAGTGTCAATAGTATGTTGTGACAGGAGATATTGGTAGGGGCTATGGAAGCGGTTACTGTGACAGAAGTAGGAAGCACCTGTGGTGAGTGCGTGATCAGGACTGGGGTACTGAATGTATATATAAGGAAGCAATACTTCCGCAGATAGATTGAAAATCAACCATCTCACTACTGTCCATTCCAACGCTTCTTCTCACTACAGCCATATCAATTATATCCGCGCATCCATAATCATTTGCATCCATTTCAGGTATTCCTCTGTCCCCTCATGACCTCGTTATCATAACACATTCTCCCAGATAGAGATGTCGTTCTCGCCGCTAAACCTAGCCAAGAGAATGTCTCGTAGCGCACTAGCTCGCTCTCGCGGGTCAGATAGCCACCGGTTTTCGTCAATCTGCAGGGGAGGGGGCTCGGCGGCTGGTCGAGGCTTAGCCCATCTCATGAGCTTGAATACCTGTGCGTTAGTAGTCACTGCCTCTACTTGCCTCTTCCAGTACTATCGCTTGGCTTTTCGTACCACGGCTCTAAAGCTCTTGCGGGCCTCTTTCGCGAGGTCAGGGTTGTCTCTCGCTGCCTTGTACTCTTGCCATTCTGTGCGACATTCATCGGTCCACCATGGCCCAGTTCTTCCGTTTTCGATGGCTGGGACTTTCCCTGCAATCTTGAGCGCATCTCCAAGTGCTTGTAGGAGATCATTTGTGAAGTTTTCGATGTTGACAACACTTTCGAGAGGGCCAGATTTGGTCCATTGGCTAACGCATCGGTTAAATTCCTTCAAGTTGGCGTCGCTGACACGAATGTTCTTTACAATTCCAGAGAGATCTGACACTGTAGGGTTAAGCACGGTACCTTTGATGGTCGAGTGATCTGAGGTACAGTGGTTGCGGCTTGACACAGATGCTACAGCGGCCGTGTTGCTCAATGTTAGATCTAGGACGTTCCCATCCCTGTGCGTTGGCTCTCCAACAATGCTGACTAGGTCCATGTCGTGGGCTGTTGCCCATTCCATAATCTGGTTACCATTGCCGTACTGATTTGTTGTTTGCGGTTGCCAATGCTGTGACACAGAATTGAAATCGCCTCCAACAACCACTAAGCCTCTTGTTGAAGCTTTGTCGTGGAGTGATAGATATGAGAGTGAGGTTTATGGGTCACGATGTATGAGATAACTGAGGTGTGGATGTATGAGTTCCTTACTATTGTTGTTGTACTAGTTAGGGTTGTATTATCTATATACAAAAAGGATTTTTCCATCTACAAGTGGGCCAGATTGCTTAGATCTGGCTAGCGGCTTTCGCCATCCTCTTCCTTCTCCCCCGCATGGCATCACGTGTTATACAACTACTGATCACCATGAAGTCCGAGGATGAAAAGCGTTAGATTACAACACCTCTAACTTCCCACTAGAGTAGGGGCTCCAAGGTTCCACTAGTGCCTGGGGCACGGTATACGTTGACAAAGGTTAGGCTGCCCATCTTTACAAAACAGTAGTCAGATGTCGGGCCTGACAACGGTGGAAATAGTTGAGTCGCATGACTACTTTTGCGCGTGAAAGTTATTGCGCGGGGCCGGATGTCTGTTCCTCCGAATGGTATGTGGCTATTGTAGCCAGGGTGACTTTTTGTTATAAAACCCCCCTCTTTCTTTTTTGTCCATGGTTCCTGTACCATGACTACATGTGCACCGGCATCCTATGCCTGCTGCAATGCTATATCCGTGTTTTCCTCACCTCTTCTGACATTCACTTGGTGAAAGTGGATGGTGTTGTACTTGCCTTTTGGTGCTTTTGTTGAGGGGTTTCCTAACATTAACACGACATTGTTGAGTCCTGGGCAATGACGGTTTCAACCGCCTTACCCTTCCTTTCAGAGTACGCTAGAGCAGCATGATGATCACGATGTCCGCGTTCTCTGATGATGTGAAGTTCTGCCGGGGTACGGGGTAGAATTATCCCGTTTTGTCGTCTTGGCCGGGCCATACAGCTGCCCTCATTTGAGTGGTGAGGTCCCGCGCAATTTGAGCACTTTGACACCTTTGCCTGGCACTCTGATGTCTTATGGGTTCCCCCACATCTCCCACATCGTTTGCTCCGAGTATAGGAACGCGTTGTGTGGAATCCCCAGCAACGTTGGCATTGCTCGATTGGTCTTCGGCGCGAGAAGGGAATTGCTGGTCTGCTCTCATCAAAGAGACGAAACTTTGTGTTTGCTGGTTTTTGTTGGAAATGAAAAATCCAGCTCGTTGAGTATTGTCCAAGCTTTGTTTCTGTGGGCCTTACCTGGATTGGTGTGGCGCCGCATACAGCCTGGCATTCGTTCTTCACCATATCGTTGGTGACTGGGATGCTACCTTCAAGCGTCCTGATGTACAATGGCACATGAGGTACGATCAATGATGTCCATTTGGACGCTTCCTCAATCACGGTGTTGTCTTCCTGTAGGGAAGGTGCAATCCTCATGATTGTATCTCTCAATGCATCTGATGCGCATTCGAGAGCGATACCCGACCTGACTGGGTACATGGAGGTGATAGCTGAGGCTGCTATCCCAGCCTTGTCGGTTATTATTTTCTTGATCGTAACTGGCGAGAGCTTGTGCCAGTGGTGATCTCTCCCCAATCGAAGGAACAGGCGTTTGTCCTCCTTTTGGGTTGTCTGTGGTTTCGGGTGGCTTGGTGGAGCAGGCCTTCGCGGAACTTGCACATTTGGTGGTGTCAGTAACTTGGCCGCTTTACGGGCTACTGTCACCCAGGGCGAGCTGGTGTCTTGAGGCTTTGGGGGTAGAGCGTGGCTGTGATCCTAAACAGCTGTATTTTTCCTAGGCGCGACTGGTTTTAGAGTGCTTGCCATGGTGGGGGGCTTCTTACTTGGAAAGTTAGATGCTTCTACCTGATCTACTGCGAAGGCAGTGATAACAGGCGTGATGTTTTCCAGCAGAGTCGCGACAACTGCTGCTGCTTGTTTCTCTCCTTTGCTCTTAGCCCAGGAGTCGATTAGTTTTAGAAATTCCTGGGCTATATCCAGTCTTTCTTTCCGTTGTTGTTCTGCTTTGTGCATTGTATTCACAATGCCAAGCAGGCTTGGGTGAAGTTGCCCTCCTGGATTGGAGGGCGTTGTCGATGACGATGCAACAGCTGGGGCCATTGCACCAATTGAAGATTCTTGTGAATAAGGGTAATGGGTGATGCGATGTGTTAGGTGTCGATAATGGGTATCTAGATGGTAGTTTTTGTGTTGTCACATGAAGTATCTTCTTAGATTTAACCATTTTAATCCATAAAATTGACTCAGCTACTGTTGGGTGAAGTATTCAGATGTGAATAGAGGGTTATGTGAAAACGATGGTTGATTCCCACTTGACCCAATCCCTAATGAATGGGGTGATGTTTGTAGACTGAATAACGGGTTTACAACTGCTCAAGGCGGAGGGCAAGACTGAACACCTGTACGCGGTGTCCTCTACGAACCTGAGAGTGAAATATTCTCCCAGAGCCAAGTTCAGTCAAATTTCGCAATATCAAAGAAGTTGGCCCACGTGGCAAAATTTCAAATTACTCCACCATGTCAATCTTTCACTCCCAAAGAGTCCGATTCTCAACTAAGCTTCATCAAGTCTACAAGTACGACCTAGTACATCCTCGTTTCAATGACCACACCTCTCGTCGACTTTCTCTGGCCTCAGCCGGTCACCAAATACACGCCCACGCCGATATTTATACCCGACGGAGGAAGCAAAGCGTGGAGCACAATTTTGGGAGATAGCTCTTTGGGACGGACGTGAGAGGGATCAGGACAAGATTACAAGATGATGCAGAAGAGGGATACATTCTCGACGGGCGTGGAATTTCGAATTTTGGCAAGAGATTTACGAATTGGGCTTTGTGCGCGCCAAGACTTCGCTTGCGAGAGTGCAGTTGACACTATAAAAACAAGCAAACGATGGAAGGTATTGTGGTCCGCCTCCTGGTGGTGTTCTCTGGTATAGTTTGAGTAGCCTGGGCACCTACTTCACTTGGGAAGGAGACATCTCAGATCACATTTCGCGCGGAGAAAAGTTGATGGATGATGGAGGCATGTCTGGATAACTCAGGGTTTTTTAGACGTTCCCCTGGGTGGGTATTCACGGATGAGGGTTGACTTGGGGTGAAGAAAAAGCCACCATAACTTCGCAGTGGTACTTGCAAATGAAATCTGAGGCATGAGTGCTCTTCTTTTACGTTGAATCATCTATTCTGTACTTTTCTTTGATATTGCGTCATAGCTAGATAGCTGCATACGCAATTAAAATCTGAAGCAAAAAAAAAAATAACTGCTCAAGGCACACCAAGTATGTACTCTACCCCAAGTCACAACTAAAACTACATATTAATAATTAAGTGATGACAACAGTAGCAATGTCGGATATGATCCACAATACGAATATGGTTGTTAGTATGCCTATCTTTCTCCTTGTCGGAAATTTGGCGGAAGGCATTCACTCGTATTTCCTTTCGTTAATAGGGCTACATCTAAGATTATAACCCAGGATAGCTACATTACAGGCAAGCTTTACAATTTTCTTCTGCCCGAGCTCATTAACGAAACTAACTCCACGCTTTTTCTGACTACTGTGTATTTTCCTGATATGTAATTGAATCTTCTTGGGGCAAAAACAAAGGGATTGGATCAAATCTATTTCATCCTTGGATAAACAGAAGATCCAGTTAATAGTGCTGAATTCTTCATCGTTGATAGCCCTCGGCTCTTCAGCTATTCAAAGTACGGGATCAAGTTCTCGTAGAATAACTCATTTGTCATCTTCCGAGATTAATGGGTTGCTGGGCGTTAGTCGGATAAATTAATTGCATTTTGATATAAAATCTAGTTGAGATGCAGAGAAGCTTGCAACATCAACCTTCGACTACTCCGGATGATAGTAACCTTTCACAAAGTACGAATAAAATTCTGTGGCAAAGTTAATGTGAAAGCTTAAGTCTTGATTTGACAAGATTTTTAGCCACATCAATTGATTTCAATGACGAGGATTCAGATGACTCGTCATTAGTGAATATTTTCTGTGTGAAGACGTCTATCAGAAGTATTCCGCACGCCTTTGGCGTGGGAGAAGTAAATAATTTTTGTTATTAAATTAGTTTTTTTGATTATCGTTAGTTATTTGGCAAGAAACAAACCATGAGATAAATTGAATCTATTTGCTAATTAAGGGCAATATATTCGTATACTTGCAGTAGTGTAGAAATGTGATGATCTACCGGTATGTGGCATCTGTCGCATATGACATAGCCTTACTTGATTCCCATGTGAATACCTCCTGTCAGCGTAGTTACAATGTAGCGACGATAATTCTCAAGTGTAGCACTAGTTTTCTGTTTAAGGCTGCATCTACCCAAACCTTAAAAATACTAGTCTATATGCGTGCTGTAAATTTCACATCGAAAGACTGCGATATTCACATTGCTACACTTTTTGCGGGAACAATCGTAAATGAAATAGTGAGCATCGGTGGCGTTGGGAATTCGAGATAAGTTGATTTGAAAATATAATATAGAATAGAATTTTATTTATGTCCCTACTGAGTCTATGACTATGAAGGACAGCTAAAACTGTCTAAATAGCTTTAAAGTTAATAATAAATTTGTATATTATTATGCTTAATTTTTGCCAATAGATGATGAGGGTCATGCCCTAAAATATAATGCAAGCGCTTAGTAGAATGGGAGATAATTGCAAGTGAAATCCGAGTGATGTATGCATTTCTCCTAATTGAGTCGTCTATTTTCTGCTTTTTATCTGATATTGTCTCACGGCTAATAAGTTGCATACGTAGTTGAATCCTGTTTCAAATGGAGATAAACAGTTACAAAGGGAGACCACGGTCAGCTACGAGCTAGGTGTATCTGTTGTGCCAAGCATTAGCTAGACCACGTTGGGCATCGTCTGATCAGATACACTTGTAACCTCCCGCACATCTGACTGCCGAGCATGTTAATGCCTATTATCGACTATCCCTTATCACCGGACCCCCTACATGGGTCGTAACTCAAGCTGGTCTGAGCGGACAAGAGCTCTGCGGAAGATCTGTTTTCATGATAGCCCTACCTACGTCCCCAAGGAAACTAGCCTTGGACGACAACAGACGCCTTGAAAAAACCAACCATCGCGTCCGGCTGCCAGTATATGCCCTACCAACTTCCATAACCAGTAGGAACTGAGAACATCAACTCTTGCCTGAATCACTCTCCAGGTTGAAACTTAGCCTAGACTGCCAGCCATCGAGTATCTTTGCCTTTCATTACAGATCAATAGAAGATCGTGCAGTCCGCATAAACTTGTGGCCGTGACTTTTTGTCTCTGAAACAAACCTTAAGCTCGTGCGTAGAAGAAATCCGGAGATATGATCTGCTCAAATGGATGATACAGCTGCCCCTGCTAAGCTTGACCTCCGAGATCTGATTGCTAATGGGATATTCCCGAACGCGCTTTGACGCCATGGGATTTAATGGTCGCAAGGATCCTGTGGAGATGGGATTTTCATGGGGCTCGTTCACGGTGCAATACCATGGCAGGTGTTTACGCTGACCCCGCTACGCGTGTTCACATTACGGCTGTCAAAAGAATGAAGACATACCGCCTCCAGCCTTAGGGCTAGCATAAACGCTAGAGTCTCGGCTACAATCTGCGGAAAGTTTCCAGACGGCAATGACGGCTTTATGCGCAAAGTCCCAGCTGAGAACTAGCAAATGGGGGGAACTGTAGATTTGCATTGAAGGTCAGGGACATGACAATAATGCATTAAAATTAATCCAGCGCGCTCAGTTGATCTTGTGTCCGGCAGCATAAATCCGATTCATAACTATTATGTAGCCCAGAGTCAATTTAATGGAACTACTAGCAATTCTCATTTCCCCGGCAATGTAATGCACGGAGCCCTGAAAAAAAGAAACACCAGCACACTTTTGCCTCAGGCGTAAGAAATAGTGACCTGAGGAATCACCATAAAAGATTTCATATCATCACGGAATGGCTAGGTAATTAAACGCTACTAGGGATCTCCACGAACTTGTACCATCTTGATCGAATTCTAGCCTTGTTCGTTACACTCCCGCATCATCTTACACTCCTGTAGCTAAACTAGCAATCAGGAGGTCAACGTCAAATCATTTTCTCAATTATTGTCTCGTTCGCCGCGATATCCTTCAAGGAAAGCTCTTATTTTCAGCCTAAAAATGCAGTTATCGCGCCCTCACTATTGCTCCCCTTTTGATTAATTGAGAGCTCGCGTTGTTTCCCCCTAGGCCAACATAAACGGATCTCATTCCGGCCCCCTAGCTCACTGGCCGATCATCAAGTCTTTCTCCTCCCTCCGTTGCACCTTCGTTATTCCTCAGAGTGACATTATACACCATTTCACGAAAAATGAGATTCCTCATGAAGTGGCTCAAAAGGAAGAAGAAGTCGAGTCGCGCAGCGAATTCGGACGGGCTCCTGTCTCGCCCTAACCACTATCAACAAATGGAAAACGGATTCAGCTATCCCAAGAGCTGCACATATATACAGCTTCCACAACAGGTACTTGAACGAATATTCTCTTTCGTATGTCCACACACGCAGGACGAGACCTACGAGAGCTGTGAGTCGTCGGCGCATAGCGAGGCATGCATGCTTTGTAACTTACGCGACCTCGCTCACTGCGCTCGAGCATGCCGAAAATGGGAGGAAGCTGTTCACAATGTATTGTGAGTTAGTTGGCTCTCAATGAAGCGTGAAAATATTCCAGCTGATGCACTAACCACCCTTCAGATACCATAGTATCAGAATCGACCAGGTCCACTATTGTGAGCGTGAGGCAATCCTAGCTGAAAAGCGGAAACGAAAATCTTTCATGAGTCGCAACGCTGAGCCCGAAGATACGGCGCAGGCAAGACTACGCCTACTCAGTCGCACTTTGCGAGAAGACCGACGTGGAGTTTCATCGAAAGTTCTATACCTCAAAGTTCCGTACCAAACGCGGGAGACCTGCCAGGCCGACCTAGCCAGAACAATCTCAGTTTTACCAAACCTACGATATGTCGATCTACCAGAAGGAGTGTTCACAACAGGAGATACATCTTGCGATACACTTAGATTTGAAGTGCAAGCGCGCTGTCCAGACTTGCGGAAAATGTCTTACTTTATGGGAGCTGAGAAAAGTTTTGAAATGCTCGTGGGCGGGAATGTATGGTGCAACCTCGAAGTGCTTGAGATATCCCGTTTAAACTTGGATCCTATCACCCTACGTCTTGCACTTGCGTCACTCCCACGATTACGCGCATTGAAGGTCACTCATGTGAACTCATTCGATAATAGTGTTCTTTCACAGAACGATCAACTACCGATGCTGCCTCCTCTAACAGAATTAATTCTTGACCAGACCCCCCTTTTGACATACGAGGGCATAATTTCTTATCTTTCAGATTTCAAAGCTCGTCAAGCTTTGAAAACTTTATCCATGACAGGTACAGGTGTTGCACCTACAACCTTACACGTTATCTTGGCTCTTTCCGAAAATTTGGAACATCTTGGAATGACAGAAGCTGTTTCCACCTCGCTATCGTCTGGTCTACCGTGCCTTAAATCTACATCGTTGAAAATACTTCATTTCGAAATAACGGCTGCTGATGAGGCCATGAAGCTTAGCGAACTGATGGCAAGTTACTACAGCTATCTACGATCATCCCTCATGTCAGAAGGATTACCCAACCTCCGGGAACTTTACGTGCTAGGTGAGTTGATGAATAAATTACATTTTACAACGTATAGCTAATGCCTCGGTGTAGATCCTAGCTTCCCCGAAACTCTCTTAGATTTTCCCCTCCCGAAACCTAGCTTTGCATATGACCGAGATAGTTTCGTCCCAAATCATCGGAAGAACGCCTCACAATCATCGAACCCTTTCCTCAACACAAACCGTCAATTATCTCCCGAATATCCCTACGGTTCCTCCCCTAAAGCATCAACAATCTCGTTATTTCCGGCAGTATTGTCGCCTCCGCTTACGCCTAGTCTACCTCGTGCACTCGAAGTCTACTCCAAAGGTCTCGACGAGATGGAGTGGAACTTCAGTCGTGTTTCTTCCCTGGCGGGATCTGGTCGGGCCAACAGCGCCCTACCCCCTAGACCAACTAGTAGTTACGGTCTAAGTGATGGCGCAGACCGTGCATGGGCCGGTGCTGGCAATGATGTACGGAGAAGTATCATTATTGGGAATGGGTTTGGAAATTTTTTAGCTGTACCGGGTGCAGGTGGCATGTCGAGACCACGCACCAGCGCTAGTGACCACTTTTAAGTCGGACTAGAATTTCCTGGGATTCCTCAGGTTGTTTGTTCAAGACCTTCTCCAACCTACGGCTGTCGCGGAGCGGGCGTTAGACTTTTCTCATCTTTGATACCTTTTTCGATACCTGGGGAACCAGTCACAAAGCGCACGGTGCCTTTTGACTGTGGGGAGCAGTATAGGAGTTTTATCCATAGCTAGCGGGCGGTTCACTGAGACGGTTGGCTTGAAACAGACCATCCATGCGTCTACCTAGTTGATCACAAAACTGTTCACGTGAAGAAATTCTCTACCTCCCCGCTTTAGGAGCAGCCGTAAAAGTACCTTGGGGTACTTAGCCTCATCTCCGGATAGATGCTTTGTTCCCAGACCCGAGCTCTACTCATTTAACGAGCTTCCGCATTCGGAATGGTATCGTATTCCGCGATCGTAAACGGACTTTCATACTATCTCCCTGCGCATAGATGAGTTTCCTCTTAATTGAACCATGAGCCACAAAACATCAAGCAGAGCTAGTTCTCCGACAAAATCAAAGTTACGAAATAAGTATACTTGCGAGAGGAAACATTAAGTTCATCAAACCCAAGCTTAGATTACCAACATTTATTGATTCTTACAGTTCTAAGGAACCTGCGTACATTTCATCAATGAAATGCATTCGTGCATGATATGCAATTTCTAGGGCTATTCGTGACTCATGTATTCGTTTTAGGCTAGGTGTTATTAGTGGCATGTAATACGTCCAGACAGGCAAGTTTATAAATACACACAAACGCCTTCGTAACCCACGTGACATACCGAGCCATCCCACATTAGGCAGTGTCCATGTCCTCCTCCTCGTCTAGTGTGTCATCTTCGGCAGGGCTGCTGAGTAGAGATGCCACATTCTTCATTTCGTAGTGCTTCTTGCGCATCTCTTCAAATTTTCGATGCTTCTCCTGCTCCTCCTGACTAAATCCCACATGATCCTCTCCCGCCACGTAAACAGTCTTCTCCTTCTTTGACGGGCGAGAAGCGGCTTCCTGCTCTGGAACAGCCTCCTCGGGCTCCCCTAGACTCAGGCCTGGAATCTCTTCCTCCTTAGTGTGCGATTCCCAACTAGGACTTGTGATAGTGCGAGAATTCTCAAACTCCTCTTCGAATAAGTCAACAGCATCAAGGTTTCTTATCTCTTCTTCGTCCTCAGCAGGATCATAATGTCTCGCAAATGGCGTTTTGGGTTCGTCAATTTTCATAGTCGAGCTTCGCTCTTGTTCAGTCAAGTAGAGATTGACTTCATCCCATTTGAGGCGCATGCTCATATCCTCGCCATTTGGAGCTGTCGTAGAGTTACCGGATGAACGTCGTGATTGAGATAGGCGAGTAGTAGAGATAGACCGGCGGAGACCTGCATTCTTCAGGGTATTCTGGAGAGTTACATCTTTTTCAGATGAAGATTTTAAATCATAATTTTTCCTTGGAGTAGAGGCTGGGACTATAGGCGAGACTATCTTCACATTTGTCTGAGCCTGAGAGGGACGGCGATGTGAGTTCTTGAGAATTCCTGTCCCTGTTAGCGTGTGTCGATAGAGGAGTCCGCGAGATCGTACACAAATCCTACCTTTGGGCCGCTTTACAGAGAGCGAAAGATTGTGAAGGTGAGATATGTCTTCGGATGCCATGAATGCTCGAGTCACGCCAATTATATAATAAGTGAGAGTAGGTGGGCAGTCGCTCGAGGTCTCCAAGACTTACCTTCTAAATCATCTCTCTGGCCGCTGACGGGGATGGTACGTGCACGGAATCGAGAAGCCAGTAGTGGGGCAATCGAGCCAAGCAGGTCGTTATAGATTTGAAAAACTCGGAATTACCTTACTCCTGGTCTATTATTAGAGGACTCACATCGTTTTACTGATTCCAGAGATGGGCTTAACGGGAAATGAGTCAATTATAGGGTAAATTACAGGTAGAGGCATTACAGTCACTCGATGCCAAGTAAAAGATGATTTACGTTGGAATTATGCCGGGTGGCAAAAGCTTAGCAGCTTCGTAAATTCTCGACACAATATCACGTGATGAATACTCATAGCAAGCTGACCTTGGATTTCAATTTCTCGGCTAAACCCGCTGTACTACTGCCCACCGAGAAAGAGAGATGTGTTTATTGTACTACTTAAGTCCATGGCCATCTAGCACATTGGGCTCCATTCTGACCCAGGCCACACCTTGTGCAGTACTCTCTGCCTCTCATCTTGAAGGATCATTGATATATTGCCTGTGATGAATAGCCATTCAGCTCAACATTTATCCGTGGAATTCAGCCACCTTCCCCACGGAACATTTTGCCACAAATAAAAATAAAAACGGAAGCGATGGAAACTGCGTGCGCGAGAAAAAGTCTCGAAAAAACTGCAGCGCCAGCCAGGCGAGGCCTAGACACTGGGACCACATGAGGTGCACTGTGATAGAACCAAGCTGGCTGTGATGAAATTCGATGAACTAAACTAATTAAAGAAGAAAGGAAACTATTGCTACCAAAGAAGGTTACTTATAATCCTTTCTGCCATGTCCCTTCCTTCACTATTAGGTAGTCCTTTAACCAGACGTCATTTCATTCTCACTCAAACATCACCTCATTTCAACTCGCACGTCATATCAGATGTTTCCTTATACGCCATTCCCATGATTTAGAATTGATGTAATCACCTTCGATCTTGCTTAGGTGCCTGCCTAAGCCACAACACGGTCAACCCGTAACATGCACATATTGTTGGAAATCTAGACTCATTGTGTATGAAGGCTTAGATTTCTAGGTTTGATCATCAAGATCATTTAGATTGATTCGATTGCATATGGTTAAGCTTAGCTGGGCGACAAGAAGTTCATTGATATCTGAAATGCACTGGCTGGGAAATGCAATTGTGCGATGATTTTTTTTCTTCTTTGCATCAGATTTTAATTGCGTATGCAGCTATCTAGCTATGACGCAATATCAAAGAAAAGTACAGAATAGATGATTCAACGTAAAGGAAGAGCACTCATGCCTCAGATTTCATTTGCAAGTACCACTGCGAAGTTATGGTGGCTTTTTCTTCACCCCAAGTCAACCCTCATCCGTGAATACCCACCCAGGGGAACGTCTAAAAAACCCTGAGTTATCCAGACATGCCTCCATCATCCATCAACTTTTCTCCGCGCGAAATGTGATCTGAGATGTCTCCTTCCCAAGTGAAGTAGGTGCCCAGGCTACTCAAACTATACCAGAGAACACCATCAGGAGGCGGACCACAACAACTTCCATCGTTTGCTTGTTTTTATAGTGTCAGATGCACTCTCGCATTCAAAGTGTAAATCTCCTTGCCAACATTTGAAACCCCCCCTATCTCCAACAATCTCTCGAGCAAAGAGAGACATAATCTCTCGATACAAAGCCTCTGTATCCCTGTACTGGTCTCAAAACGCTCCTGAACGATACCAAGAACTGGGAATTAACGTCAATATTGGGAGCTCCCTCGAACTCAAGAGCCTTAAGCGCTACGCTTTTAGCCGCCTTCTTGCAGCTCACTCAGGTCATGGAGACCTTGCTGACTACCACCGCCGCTTTCAGCACTCGGACGCTCTTCTGATCTGCGCTTGCGGGCTAGAAAAGTCACCCGAGCACTACTTCTCTTGTCGACTCAGTCGGAGTCGGTCCCGCCTTTGCAGCGGAAATAAACACCCAACGACTGGAATTCGCTGGATTCTAGGCTCTCCTGAAGGAACCATAGCTTTTAGTAAATGACTTCATGAAACATGTTTTTTTGAAGCATGTAATAACAAGACTAACTAGCACTCCAATTATAAACACTTGGCCCGTATTTGCTAGAGCTCAGATTAAAAGACTATTGGTCTAGGTGATGGATAACTTTCCTTTTCATATGTATATAACTGTCTTCTCTACTGTATTAGAATACAAAAGGCTCGGCTGGAGAGAACTTTTGACTTCTTTCGATAGTTCGGGCTGCATGGCAGGTAGGCCTTGACCCATTTATAACATGTCGGGCTTATTTAAAAGTATCGAAACGTCGGGTAGTTTATGTAGACCGAGCTGGCCAACAAGAGACCTTATGGTTGTTTGTTTGTTTATTCATTTAGGTCCTAGGTCTAACCCGTTTTCCCCGAAGAGTTAAGGACCGGTTTTTACAGCCAAGATCTTATCTCTAATAAGCCCAACTTGATCCCACTGCATGGACCACTAAACAATAAGTAGCTTGTTTAAAATTCGCAACCGCACATTAAATTCAACCTTTGAAACCAAACTCCTACCCACAAAACTATTCAGCCCTGCAGATTTACCAATTTCTGGCTAGAAAACAAATCTTCTCGCCATGTATTCCTTCCTGTCATATCATCTGTATGACTAATTTATCTGGTCCTCGATAATATCAGAGGACGAATTTGTAGATGGAAACCCAAAACAGCAGGTTTCCTGAACAAAGATTTTGAAAATTTCGTGACACTTTGGCCCGAGAAGCATTTGAATGAAGTCACTATGTGAAAATCTCCCTCTGAGTCGACGCGTGACGTGTGAATGTAGTTGACAATGGATAAAATGGGTTGGAGTGGTCTCCCCCCCACAGGTGCACTCCATGAGAGCGTCCGGATTATTGAAACGGCGATGATGCGCCGCGAAATCGCCATGGCCCGTACGAGCTGCAATCAGATTTCGGAGTAGGAACCTCGAAAGTCCCAGCTCAGGTGGTTTTCGTCGTCGCATGAGCAGGTCGAGCTTACGATGTCGGGGCGGGCAAGCTTCGTTCCACCATTCGTCGAGCAATGCTTGCCGCAAACGATTTATTTGGCGATCGAATAATGCCAGAGTGATGGATTCTGCCCGTAATTCTAAGCTAGGCAACATCTGTAGGCCAGACCGGGCGGCCAAGTCAGCTTCTAGGTTGCCCTGAATTTTTGAGTGTCCAGGAACCCATTTAATTATCACGCGGGCTGATTTGGACAGCTCACGAAATTTCCTTACTTCGTCGTGGCTTGTCGTGGCTTGTCGTGGACTTGCCTGTCTCAAGTGTGTTGATCGCCTGTTGACTATCCATTAGTAGGTAGACTCGTTGTCTCGCGCTCTGGAGTCCCAATGCTGCTTCAAGAGCCTTCCTTGCCCCGGTGATTTCCGCATCTAAAGCCTCCTCCCCATGTCTGATGCCACTTCCCATGAGCAAAGTCTGCCCGTCTCTCTTCAGAACAAAACCTGTAAGGATTCTTGAGAAATCCCTCAGGCAGGATTTATGGGTTCCTTATTTAATCCCACTAGTCTTTATTGCTTAGCGAGGGCACCTATGTAGTTTCCATTTCCGAGACTGATATCTTCACGCTTTGTTTTCTGTCTTTAGGAATAGTTACATTATTCTAATCACATCTCACTCTTGTCCTCTGCCAAACATAGTGACCTACTGTCACCTCCGGCCCCTCTATCTAGAACGACTCCCCGCTTTCCCTTTTACCACTTCTCTAGAAAGCCCTCCGCGTTACCACGAGGCGTCCTTCCTCAGTACATCCTACGCTACGCCCTCTCCTACGCCTCGAGTCCTGCGCCTAGTGAACCTGCGCCTGAAATTACAAAGCGTCAATATAAAAATATAAAATAAATCCCGTACTCCCATGTCTAACCCGTTCTCGCCACCAAGCGAGTACATGGATGCCACTGAATCAGAGATTACAATGCTTCCTCCTTAGCTATGGAGTATTGCCTACCTAAACGCCCCTGGTGTTCTGGCTCTCGCAGTTAACATCGACTCTTTGCGCGTCGCGGAAATATACGCGACAGCTTCGAGCTTTTCCCTCAACCCTACTGCCGTCACTTCGCTTCCCTCTCGAACCCCAACTCCTATACACCGCCCCTCGGCCCCCTCAATTACACCATTTAACGGCGAATCAGATAATTTGAGGTCCTTCCGCTCCCAATTGCAGAACCAATTCATAGATCAAGCTGAATGTTTTCCAAACGAAGGCTCGAAAGTTCGATATGCCTATCGCTGTCTTGGACCTGCGGCCCTGTCCAAAATGCGAACAGCGTTCCGTTGTTACGAGGACCCAACAATACCCTCGGAGATAAATTCAATTGAACAATTTTATGATGCTCTCCGACAACGTTGTCAGGATCCGGGCCTAACAGAAAAAGCTAGTCGGATGATGGAAACTTTGTACCAGCAAGATATGAGTTTTCATGATTTTATATCTCTTTTCGAAGACAACCTCGCTGACTCAACCTATTCCAGTCATGATAAGTCCCAATGGAAGTCAATGCTCGAACGCCGATTGTCCAAGGAGCTCAGAACATTGCTAAATTCGGCCAGTGATGTTCCCACGGAATATCACGAATTTGTCATCTATCTGCAAAAGAAGGACGCAAACATACAGGTAATTAATGCGCCCGTACAAGCTTTCCATAATCCACGACAATTCGTCACTCCTGATCCCGCTCTTTTCCCCTTCCAATCACCAAATATAACCGCAGCGTTCAAACCCACCGTATCTCAGGGTGGGTTAAGAGTGGACCTAGATGCTGTTTCCCAGTAAAGACAGCCCGGGGGCCGGTTAACTCAACAGGCAAAAGATGCTCGAAGGCTACTCGGCTGGTGCATACGTTGTAACAGATCTGATCATGCCACTCTGAACTGCCCGCTCCCAGCACGTAACATGTCATACCCAGGGACACAACTTAATAGGCCAGGAACAGTTAAAAGATTAAGTCCAACAACAATTCGCTCTCTTGAGTCTTATTCAGTAGTACACTTGGGCTGTTCTGGAATTTCTTCTTCCTGTCACATGTATGTAAATGCTAGGATAAAAAATGAAAATTTAGTTGCTCTCGTCGACACTGGCGCCTCTGGTTTTGCTTTTGTGTCTTCTCAAACTGCTCAACACCTCAAGCTCACCTTCCAAACCTTAAAATCGCCAATTGCTATCCTAGGATTCGAGGGTAAGTTAAGTTCGAAGATATCAAGTTTTGTAGAGTTTCCCCTAAGCCTCGGTAACCACCAAGAAACCGTAACAGCATACGTCGTTCCAAATTGTAAGCACGATATTGTACTCGGTCTACCCTGGCTAGAGAAGCACTGTCCCTATGTTGATTGGAAGGACCATTCAATCACTTTTGGTGAACCGTGTCTAGAGTCTTCTTGCTGCCTTTTCGAGACAACCATTCCCTACCACAACACAGCAGATCAGACTCTCAAACATGTGAACAAGCCGGGACCTAAAATAGAACGCCCACTAGTTGCTCCCGATGGTCAAACTCAACCCAGGCAAATATCTGCTCATGCTTTCACCCTAGCCAGTCAACAACCAGGGAGCAGTACCTTCGCCTTCAGCCTCCGAGACCTTGACCTAATGCTAGAAGATTCAACACAGCGCCTCCCAAGTTTACGTATAGGAAATGCGTCCATGATTGTCCCAAAAGATGCTGATCCAAAAGACTTTTTACCACCTCAGTATCATCAGTATCTTGATGTCTTCGACCGAAAACAGGCAAATTCCTTGCCACCCCATCGTCCTTGGGACCACGCCATTGACCTCCACCCTGAAAAACAACCCCCTGTTTTCCGCCCATATTCAATGAGCCAGCCTGAGCTAAAAGCCCTCCGTGACTACCTTGACAAAGAACTTACCAAGGGATTCATTCGCATCTCGCGGTCCCCAGCAGCAGTCCCTGTACTTTTCGTCAAGAAACAAAATGGGGACCTTCGATTCTGCATTGACTATTGCGGACTAAATGCCATCACAGTTAGAAATCGTCACTCTCTTCCTCTAATCTCCGAAACCTTAAGTCAACTGTCTCAAGCCAAATATTATACTAAACTTGATGTGATTTCAGCATTCAATAAACTTAGAATAAAAGAGGGTGATGAATGGAAAGCTGCCTTCACTTGTCGTTATGGACTTTTCGAGCCCCTAGTCCTACCCTTCGGTCTCTGTAACGGCCCCGCATCTTTTTAGTCATGCATTAACCACGCTCTCCGAGGTCTATTAGATCAATTCTGTACTGCATACATGGACGATATATTGATTTACTCCAACAACTTAACAGATCACCGACGCCATGTCAAAACCATCCTCCATCGCCTTCGCGAAAACGGTCTGCAGGTAGATATATCCAAATGCAGTTTTGAAGCTACTGAAGTTACCTATTTGGGACTTATTGTCTCCACCAAAGGTATTTGTATGGACCCGAAAAAGGTTGCCTGCGTCCAGGAATGGCCAACGCCTAGATCGGCGCGCGACATTCAATGTTTTTTGGGTTTTGCAAACTTTTACCGCCGATTCATTCCGGAGTTTTCTCGGTTAGCCGCCCCTCTCACAAATTTGACCAAGAAAAATGCTCAATTTAAATGGGACGACCAATGCGACTCTGCTTTCTTTTGTATCAAACAAGCTTTCAAGGACGAGACTATGCTAGCCCACTTCGACCCCCGACGCCAGTCTGTCATGGAAACCGACGCTTCTGATTTCGTAACCGCCGCCGTTCTCTCCCAATATGATAACATAGGTATACTACGCCCTGTTGCCTTCATGTCAAAAAAAATGTTACCAGCCGAGTGCAACTATGAAATATTTGACAAAGAACTCCTGGCTATTGTTAACGCATTTGAGACATGGACAGCTGAGCTTGGCTCGGTGGAAGCATCAACTCTGGTCCTTACTGACCACAAAAATCTGGAGTATTTCACCACGACAAAAAAACTATATCGCAGACAAGTCCGGTGGAACAAATTACTCGCAGATTTCGATTTTAAGATTGTTTTCAGACCCGGTAAGCTAGGGGGCAAACCTGATGCTCTGACTCGAATCCACGCAGATAAGCCAGCTGATAGTAATGATATTCGAAATATTCATCAACACCAGACGCTCCTCAAGCCATCCCAAATTGTTCGCAACATAGAAGCGAGCCCCTTACCCATACTTGGATCGACAAATACGGTGGAGCCTACTCCTGGACTAGTTACACTAACAGAAAATTGGGAGCAACATTTCAACAAAGATAATTACTGTCAGCAGATTCGATCTGCACTTAATGATTCCTCTGCAAAGCGCTCGGATATTCAATTGGCCTCCTGCACCTTAACCCCTCATTCATTCTCACTTAATGAAAGGGAGTATGTCCCACATGCACTTCGTGAAATTCTCCTTAAACAGCTTCATGATTCTCCTCTACATGGACATCGCGGAGCAGCCGCTCTCTATGGTATGTTGAGCCGTCAATACTGGTGGCCTAAATGTCATCAGGATTCAATGAAGTACGCTAGAGGGTGCCAAGCTTGTCAAAGGAATAACCCGGCCACCCAAAAACCGCATGGCTTTCTACAGCCCCTACCTGCTCCAGAGGCTTCCTTCTGTCACTTGATGTTACGGCGAGGGTCAGATGATGATAAGATCGCCGTCTGCTAAGATTGGAGATGGGTGGTCGAATGAGCTGGCGAGATACCAGGAGGTCAAAACTGAAGAACTAGAAGCTGGGACTGGAGGACGAGAGATCAAGACGAGTAGAAAGACGAGTGCGATTTTCGGACTATGGAGATATAAGATTGAGAAGCTGGAGAACTACTTCGTGGTAACTCCAGCTTCCTTAAGTACACTAGACTACGTAATGAATTTCAACTGAGGCTCTGGGATCATTAGGTTATGACTCCAGCCCGTCTAACTCTAGCTTTCCGAGTTTCCCGGAAACTTAGTTATTGAACCTTCCCCGAGATCCGTTTCCCGAGAACCTTCTCCTTAACCCTTGTCCTTGAACCTTTTCCTTAGAACCTTATCCTTGAACTTGCCTCAAGGATACCTAGCCATAACACTTGACCCTTGATTTTGTCGCACCCCTGCCAGAGTGCCAAATTAGAGGGTTTACTTATTGTTTTATTATGCAAGTTGTAGATCGTCTCACAAAACGGGTCTGGATAATACCCATAGAAGGTCCATCCGCTCGTGAAACAGCCGAAGCGTTCCTTAATAATGTCATTCGTTTTGCGGGCCTCCCTGATTCCCTAACCTCAGATCAGGGCCGCGCTTTTATTGATAAAACTTGGAAAGAAATATGCTCCCGACTTCAAATTACCCACAAAATATCAACAGCATATCACCCTCAGACAGATGGTCAAACAGAACGTGCCAACAAAACCTTAGAAGTATACTTGCGGCATTACGTCAACTACTACCAATATGACTGGGCAAAACACCTACCTCTGGCCGAGTTCTGTTGTAATAATAATGTCAACGCATCCACCGGACTAACACCATTTTACGCTTCCTTCGGTCATCACCCTCGACTTGATATTCGACCTGATTCAGAGTTTCCACAGTCTCGTAGCACTCCCGAATTCATAGCACGAATAAAATCTCTAGTCCAACACTGTAATGAAAATATCACGCTAGCTCAGGCTTTCCAGTCTACCTACGCAAATGAAAAGCGCCTCCCCGCACCCAGGTATAAAGTAGGCGACCTTGTATACCTCTCGCTAAAAAATCTGGCTCTTACAAGACCTTCAAAGAAACTAGACCACATCTGTGCTGGACCGTGGAAGATATTAGCGATGAAGACCCCCTTAGTTGCAAAGCTAGACCTACCATTCCAATTTAAAATTGACAATAACTTTCACATTAGTCTCCTTCGCCCAGCTTCTATGGGGTTTTGTTGTGGTTATGAGCTGTGAGGTATATAGCAATTATGTCTCTGCTGTCCGTCGGTGGAATTACACGGGCTCATGTGCAATGGTGAGTCGCGGAGATGGCGCGCTCACGCTGGGTGATGGCACGATGGACACTGAGTGCGTATCACTGTGGCCAAATGGGTGTCAGTAGGTATCAAATGTTAACTCTTACTGACGATGGTGATCTATGAAGGTGATGCTAGATGTGCATCCCGACGATTGATAATATCATCTAATGGATGATGTGAAGTATGATATTATATTGGATAGATTGATTCACTAAACTCGGCAGATGAAGAGATTGTAGAGTACATGAATAGCGTCTGTGCACCAGCCTGTATTTTCCACCCTTTCCTAATCCAGCAGCCCATCCTCCGTTCCCCTGTCTCCTAACAACTCAACCGAGCCAGCACAACAGGTTTCCCTCACAACAAAACGTAATTTCGCCGCCCCTGGAAATATCCGACTCAGGTCACGAGGTTCATGAGGTAGAAGCCATTTTAGATTCGCGAATACGCCGAAAGAAGCTGCAATACCTGGTGCGTTGGACTGGTGACAACGACACTACATGGGAACCTCTCAGGGATGAGGGTTTGACGGTGTTCCACGGGGTGCGTTGTATAGCCTAGTGAAGATCTAGGTGGTAAGTGAAGATTATAAATGGGTCAAAGGGATGACAGGTCTTCTCTAGGAAGAGATGAATGGGCAACTAGTTGCAGTAGATGTTACACGTGGGTCTTGCTGATGAAGAACTGGGCAATGGATATATGGTCTTCCCGAAGAAGAGATGGGTGAACAAATGTATTGTAAAGGGTAAAATAAAGAAGACGTTGCGTGAGGAGTAAATCTCTCTCACGCCGAACTATTATATACAAGAGTAGAAGCTTTTGCCAACCGGAATTAATCGTAATCAATTCTTGCCAATATCTTCGCATTAATGGCTGTGTTCTTGTCCTTCTCTTCATGACTCTCTTGCATATCCTTACATGACTTTTTACACGACTAATTGTATAGGGGAAGCTATTATTAAATTGATGGTTTTAATTAACTACCCCTTCATCTTATCACGAATTAATATTAGTATTAAAATTCTAATTACAGATCCGTGAAAGAACCTCACGAACACTTAGATGGTTGCCCTGATCTTCTTCAGGACTTCCATAACTCTTACCCAAATGCACCACGCTCGCAGGATCTCGCGACTCAAAATGAAGGGAGGGGGTGATGTAAAGATTCTTGAGAAATCCCTCAGGCAGGATTTGTGGGTTCCTTATTTAATCCCACTAGTCTTTATTGCTTAGCGAGGGCACCTATGTAGTTTCCATTTCCGAGACTGATATCTTCACGCTTTGTTTTCTGTCTTCAGGAATAGTTACATTATTCTAATCACATCTCACTCTCGTCCTCTGCCAAACATAGTGACCTACTGTCACCTCCGGCCCCTCTATCTAGAACGACTCCCCGCTTTCCCTTTCACCACTTCTCTAGAAAGCCCTCCGCGTTACCACGAGGCGTCCTTCCTCAGTACATCCTACGCTACGCCCTCTCCTACGCCTCGAGTCCTGCGCCTAGTGAACCTGCGCCTGACAAAACCCCAAGCAGAGCGTCCATTCCCTTCCGATGAGCCATCCGAGTAGGCACAAATTTCCGACTTCGACATCTGGTTGATCCATCGTCTACATATCTCAATTTGCACTTCTTTAGATCTTGCTTTCGATAAGTAGGATGTAGGTGGTAGTGCTTCTGCACCTTCTGCCTCTAGTAATTGTCGGTACGCTAGCTGTACTCGTGACATTATTACTTCGGGAATTGAAGTCGCTCGATCTCTCTTTTTGTATTTCCGCGTGCCTATATTTGGGCAAATAGCTGCACGAATCCTCAGCGGATGGCGGTCATCCAAAGTTTTGAGCCTGGCTGAAAGTCTAAGTCGATTACCCTTCAGATGATTTTCCCTGGTGGAATTCCTCCTTCTCTCTGCAGTACAACGTTCGCTGTCATCATCATTACCGGGAGAGCAGCTCGTAGTCCCATCAAGATAGCCTTGTCGATCATGCCACATAGATGAGCCGTTGGTGAGGTTTTCATGCTTTTTCTTGTTGGGCGTTTGAGACCAGGCCACCAGATCTCCGCACCAAATGTCGCAATAGGAACAACACATATGTGGACTGCTCTGATAAGCGCTCCTGGGGCGGTTCCTCGAAGAGCAGTGTTGAAGCGGCGCAGGTTCTGCGCAACTTTCAAGGCTTTACTGCACCATGTTGTTATATGGTGCTTAAAGCTCAGACGGGGATCTAGGTAGACACCCAACCAGCGAACATATTCAGCCGGCTCGATAAGGGTTCCTGTTGGAAAATATACTCTGTACGATATTATATGGATAAATATGATGAAGTAAAGAAGACTTAATATTTTACAACTATGGGAACATTGGACTTATATATACATCTAAGGGAGAAATTCTCGCTAGCCTCGTGTGCCTGTCAAACCTAGTGATGACTAGCCACCTCTCATCTACCATGATGAGCCAAGGTACACTGTAGTACGTAAATATCCAAACGTATAGGCGACAGTAGGCGCGATTAGCGCACTCGGGACATGTGTAGAGAGAGTCGATCTTGTCGGGAACCTGAGACGAAACAGGTAATGATTGAGTCCTAAATTCGAGAGTCAGAATTTCCAACAGTTCCATTGACATAGATTCCTTTCGCAGGCTTGCGGCACCGTACGGGAAATTGAATTACTTCAGACTTACTTGCGTTGAAAGCAACCGCATTTTCCCTGCCCAATCCAGGAGATGATCGACTTCACTCTGGCTCGCTGCGGCGGATTCCGTAATAGTGCGGCCAAATCCAATGATTCTGTTGGTAAATGGATCATATTTGGGCAGTATGAATTGTTCTATCTTATTGTGGTATTAAGGATGTCGTTAGGACACTGACAGGGATCTGACTAAGCTCATTAGCGAGGCGCTTGGAGTAGAGGGAGAAAGGGGAGATGGAGAGGAAGAAGGAGAAACAACATTTTATGTATTTCGAGATACCAGTTAATTAAAATTATTCACCGACTTCGTGACGGACAGCTGACTTTATGATGGCACCAAATTTGTATTACTTCGTGTTTTACCAACAGATTCCGAAGTCGTCGGCATAGCTGAACCTCATACCTGGATTCCCGCTTCGCATAGGCTCTGCCATGTAAAGAAGGAATAGGAGTGGGGATATTGGTAAGCCTTGGGGGACTCCACAGCTTAGCTGTCGCTGAACCGTGACTCCTCCAGAGTAACGCACTTGGACCATTTGTTGTACTAGAAACGAGGCCTTCCACTAGAGTATCGAGTATGGCCATTCTTTATCGACTTTAAACTTGATTGTCGATATTGTATATGTATGTCTGTTATCACAGAAATGGAAATAATTCATGAGATTGCTTAATGAGTGGCTAGATTTGATTCCGATATAATATTGTAGAAGACTTGTCCCAACTATCAGAGGGCTACAACGTCTTTATCTATCCACAAGCAAATTCCCCATATTCCAACCACGCTAGCCATACAGGACGTAGCATATAAAACTTGATTCGTATCATCAGTTTCGGGTTGAGGTTTATCGTGCATATACTACTCGAGTCGCATATCTGGCTACTATGCGACACGCTCAGGTATCAATCTAACAACCCACACCAAAACCGAAACTACTCACAACCCTGATAACAACCCCATGAATAATTGTAACAGTAGCCTGCAACATAGCACAATTAGGCAAGACATTGTTGATCAGTACCTAATCCAAACAATCTTTGTTCCTGCATCCTTCTCACCAGATGGTTATGGAAGACTGTGTCAAAAGCGCCTTGAACTTCCAGGGTGACAAATTTAGCCTTCCATTTTTGGGAGTTTGCCTCTTCAATGTTGTGTACTACACAGGAGACGAGGTCAATTGCCAAACGTTTTGGGAGCGCGCCAAATTGCTGTTGTCCCGTTACATCAAAGATGACAGCGAGATGTGCCACACGCTTAGCCAAAAGCCTTTCAAGATCGTTACCCAGGCAAGAAAGAAGGGCGATGTGTTGTGATATGACTGTCAGAGCCGCTATGGGCCATCCCTGTCTATATACAGGGATATAGCATATCCATGTACTAGTGCAGTATGCAGGGTCCATGTGGTCCCTGCACGACTGTTATCACAATCAACACAAAGAGCTTTGTGTTACTAGTACAACATGTTAGAGAATGGAATGGAATGTGACTATGGAACATTCTGGTTATATGATTATGGACTGTATCATTGGTGTACAGCATGTATATATATCAGTCCTGTCTACCTCGGTAGCACCATTGATTGTATTAATTAAGTCATTCATATCTTCAGTCTCTGATTATCATCCTCTGCTCTTCTCTGTTATCCCTAGCTTATTCATCATTCCATATCTACTCATAACCTAAGTATAACACGATGGGCCTCCATCCCTTGACTGTTGTTGGGTCACGATTAAGCTTCGGGACAAGAATGACCTCAGCCAGCTTGATGTGACAACCGGACATTTTAGTGACCACGTGGTTGTCAGTCCAATAATTGGTAAGCCGACACAGGGTCAATCCAGGAATTCCAACGACTAGTTTCACACACACGAGTCTTGTGTGTGACAAATCATGATGCGAAAGGTTTGTCATGGATATTGGTTTTTGTAACGGCTATAGAGCCGGTATTTCCTGTAGCCAGTACTGGCAAGTACTGACGTACAACCACCAGAGAGCGGGCAGGCGCAAAAGCCACGTAAGAGATACTAGAATCTCCTAAGAAGGGACTAGAAAAGTTTCCATGTGAGTAAGACTGATACTGAACCTTGGAGAAGCTGCTAGAAATGATACCCTTAGAGTAGCAACTGGAATAATCTAGAAATGAGCTGACCATAGAGGGGAAAACTTAGAATGTAATAAATCTGTATATATACCTGGATTAGTATGTAGAACTTAGGTCTTCATAGTTGAATTATAAAATACCATCATCCATACAAATGCTCCTTGCTTTCTATAGTTGATCTGTGACAGTTTTCATGCGAAACCCTTGGGTCGTAGGTAATGAGGGACAGGAGGTTTCATGTTGGCAACTTTATTTCAATAGTTGAAGTCCTATGTACATATATATAGATTCATATCCTCCTAGATACTTTTCTCTTTAGTTTAGAATCTTATGATTTGAGTCCACACCAGCTTTTGACCACTCGCCAATCGTCTTTTGTCCCTGGAGTTTCCACATTATTTGTTACAACTGACCTGAGGATGATACGGGTCTCTAAGAAGAAGTTGTATTTGGACATTAGGCTACGCTACGTAGGTAGGAGAAAAGACAAAGAGAAAGGAAGTGCTGGGAGCTACGAGCTTGAGGTAAGCTCGACCGCGGCTCCACCTTAGTCCGGCCTGCATCCCCATTATACATTATCATGTGATCTCGGATTCTTCCACCAGTCTACCTCCGAGTGCCCTAGCAAGTCCAACCACAACATTATTCTAAACTTACTCTCTCTCCATAGACCTGGGAAGGTCTAAACAATATCTCTCAATAAGTTTTTTTATACAACCGTACTGATTGATAGCTTCGTTGGTGAACCTTGCCTACTCTAAGTTTCACCTATTACTCTTGTCTCAATAATTGTGTTATATTGCCTTCTTGTTGGGATT
Source organism: Blumeria graminis f. sp. triticale (assembly GCA_905067625.1). NCBI lineage: Eukaryota > Fungi > Ascomycota > Leotiomycetes > Helotiales > Erysiphaceae > Blumeria > Blumeria graminis. Next base: position 1,304,254 of record LR898470.1, on the reverse strand, counting down.
ACAGGGTGATATCACGTCTCTACTGGAGTAGGTAAAGCTGTGATATATTTGATTTGTCAATAATTTCTCTATTTCTAATCTCATACTGTGAAGTCTAGCTAGGGGTCAACCCTTGTATGCTAATCGGGTCATGTGATCTATGTCACATGACTAGTTAATGTGTTATACTAACACTTCTGTATGACATATCTTACGCAATGATGCACACACCACCCGGCAAACATTCCAATAAAGATGGTAATACTAAATGGAATAAAATCAACCAATGCCGAAAATCAAAGAATAAACAAACCTCGTTAGTCGACTACGTCCATTGCAGAGCAGGCTTCACTGGGCCATCTACGGCTATTCCAACCCGTGCATCTGCTCTCTGCCGTTCACCAATAAGTCCCAGGTACCCAAATCTTTGCGATGATTTACAGCTATCTCCCCCACCTCCCATCCAACAGACGAGCAATGAGGACATAGCTAACATACTCCGAACAATACAGCTTCAGTTATCCAAACAATCTCGAAAAATAACTGTCCAGGACAAACTTATTGCTAGTTTGTCACCCTCAAAAACCACACATATGCAAAAAGACAAAGGCAAACAACCTGATTACCACCCTTCCGTTTCGATTATTCCTGAGGCTTTACTGCATCAAAAGGTAAAGAAATCACCCGAAGAAAAAACAAATCTTATCTACACAGTGCCGGCCAGGCGTAAAAATAGGTTCCTGGTATCCAATGATGGTCACGGTAGCGCGGATGATGTAGGTTCATCTAACAATGATACCCCAAACCAAAGACATTCTAGAAGAACCAATTTTTCTAGAGCCCCCGTGAAGGACCGAATCTATCGAGTTCCCGACTTTTCAGAGAAATTGGACGACGGGATGAGCCCAACATTTGACGCTTGGGAAATAATTCTCCAAGGAAATCTGTCCAACTACGCATGTTACCCAACAAATCAAATAGCGCGGAAAACATACGTGTTCAGCCAGACAAAAGGTACCGCGCAGTCACACCTGACCCAATGGATGAAGTCGGATCATCCTCAGCATTTCAATGACAGCCAAGAAATGATAAATTGGCTATCAGGATTCTTTCGTGATCCTAATGAGCGCGAAATAGCGCGCGTATTTTACAATAAATGCCGGATGTCGACCTCGGAATTGTTTAATCACTTTTACTGTTGTTTCTCGGAGCTATCAAGTAAAGCACGCATCGCCCCTGAAGATACTTTGTCGGATCTATTCCACAAACTCAGCCCGGACTTACACAAAATCGCCATTTCGTTCATGGCTACGGGTCCAACTTTATTGATAGCGCTCAAAAGATTCACGAATTTCGATAACGAACTGAAGCTGAACCGAAGTCAGAGCAGCATGTAGACAGCAGGGCGGAGACATGGGACAAAGAGGTGGTATTCAGGCTAAAGGGCGCCACTCTACATTGTGCATGAGATAGGTGCATAACCACTCGGCCAAAAGGCCAGACCAGAATCATAGAACTACTAGAATTTGGTTATCTCCACATATATAGATTATACAGAAGGCAATCCTGATAACCGAGAAGCAATAGCTAGCCAAACTCGTCGAATAACTCCAAATCCACCTATTCACGTGAGATCTCCCCACCAAAAGTCGAGCTCACCGAACTATTTGGCCCGCAAACGAAGCCTCGGCCCTTTATCTTCCCATTCTACTCTCGCCGCGCAGAAAATCTCACGTCCACTGCCCAAGACCATCAATTCGGAAGCTGTAAAGTGTTACAACTGCTAGAAGATAGGTCACTACAGTACCGACTGTCCGTAGGCCCGTCGTAGCCAGTCCAACATATCCAGCCAAATTCAGGAAATAGAGGTGGATCAAACAACAACGGAAGATCAAACTCAGTCGGATTCGGAAAACGACGAGCCCTGGAGAAAGTCTCCTCTCTAGGGTATTTGGTCGAGTTGTTCCAAATCAACTACAACCAGTTGATGGGAAATCTAGATATATTTCGCGTTCCTTGTAGATTAGTTTCCAATGGAATATCGGTTTCAATTTTAACTCTCCATGATTCCGGAGCACATGGTTTTTGCATCATAGACCGAAAGGTAGCAGAAAATATCTGCGACCGCCTAGAAATCCAGCCTGTGGCTCTACCCAGACCCATCACACCAAAGGGTCATAACGGCTCGCGCGGACGTATTACTACTCATTTTCTTGTTTGTACAATGGTGGTTGACAGATATTCTCTCAGCCAAATTCCTTTTCTCGTTCTAGATCTCGCAAGCCAAGATGCCATACTTGGTGACAGTTGGATGGCTCACTTCGAAGTTCTTCCAGACTTGCGTAATCGTAATCTATTTTGGCGCACCCCTCCCCAACAAAAACCTTCTTTTTGCTGTACTCTGTCACGGTTTCAGTACAAAATGCTTGGGCGATCTTGTAAGCACAGTATATTAATTATAATTCTCTGGAGAGAGAATTCCTCAATGTAAAGTCTACATATATCTACATTCTAAATTACTGCCCTTCAAGATGATTCCCCCTGTGACCTGAATAATTGAGACGCTTCTACAACTACCTAGAAGGTTATCGGTACACCTGTTCTCCTCATGAACCTTCAGTGTGTCTCCAGAAGGTTCACTGAGAATATTCGAAGTTCTGTGGCTTCCGAGACCTTCTCCTTGTGCCATAGCCTACGCTAGCCAGCGTAGGCTACAGGAGTCTTTCGGCTTAACAGCCGTCACATACTCTCAATATTGCGCTGAAAAAAATCTCGTCCTTTCCCTTAACACCAAATTAACGCAGACAGAAGAGACGCCGCATTTATCCAAGGAAATAAATATCCCTGAAGGCGAGGAAATATTCGAAAAAAATCACATGGTACACCTTCTCAAAAGAAAAGTTGTGAGATTCTCCCTACCCTCAGAATCATTGATGCCATTAACTACTTCATCGAAATCAAAAAACTTTGCAGCGAGACCAAGTACGCCCTGGGTAAATGAGCTTCTCCATCACTCAAAAAAAAGATTATTGCTTCCAATAAAGTGAAGGCTGATATCCTCGAAATTTCTGCAATGATTTTTAACCTGCTGGTGCGCCGCAAAGACGTGGAAACTTTCTCGACTAGTCTCCAAGAAATTGATTACAAATTAAATAGTCGAGAATTGGATTACGCAAATTGTGAAAATGGTCAAGATGTAGATTGTCAAATTTGTCCACCACAATATCACAACTACCTGGATGTCTTTTCAAAAAGCGCATCAGAATCGATTCCTCTCAATCGGCCGTATGACCATAAAATAGAAGTTGAAGGCAACGAACTTCTAGGTTATGGTCCTCTTTATAACAAATCCAGCGAAGAATTGCGAAATGTTAAACAGTATTTGTTGGACAACTTAGACAAGGGCTAGATTGTCCCCAGTAAAGCGCCCTTTTCTTCCCCTGTTCTATTTGTTAAAAAACCCAACAGAGGTTTAAGATTTTGCGTAGATTATCGAAAGCTCAACCAAATTACGAAAAAAGACCGCTACCCTCTCCCGCTAATTTATGAAACCCTCGCCCGCCCAAACAGTGCAAAGATATTCACGAAGTTGGAAATTTGCCAAGCATTTTACCGAATACGCATGCATCCTTATTCAGAAGAATTAATGACTTTCCGTACTCAATATTGTTCCTGTAAGTACCGTGTTCTCCAGTTCGGTCTCACTAACGGGCCCGTTACTTATCAGAGATATATGAACGGCACTCTATTTGATTATTTAGACATCTTCTGTACAGTTTACCTGGACGACATCTTAATCTACTCCGATGATATTTCCGAGCACGAGACTCAAGTCAAGCTTGTCCTACAACGCTTGAGGAATGCCGGGCTTCAGGTGGATATTAAAAAGTGCGAGTTTGGCATAAAAAAGACAAAATATCTGGGGCTTATTGTTGGTACTGACAGAATTTGCGTTGATCCTGATAAGATTTCTGTCATTAAGAATTGGAAGCAATCAACTAACGTCAAAGGAGTACAATCTTTCCTCGGATTTTGCAACTTTTACTGACGGTTCATCCAAAATTATGGAGTAATTGCTAAACCCTTAACTGTTGTAAAGGTAAGAGCTTACGGAGGTTAATTGGCAGAAGGTTTACGGATGGTTATCGATGAATCAATATGAACTGCTGATATATTTGATATTCAGAACTATGAGGACTTAGGAGGTTTAAAGCGCTAATTATATACACATCTGAGGTAGCTAGACTCTCGCCTCATTTACCCAAAATAGTATCACGGAATATTCTAGTCTCCTCCATCTGGCAGTACAATCTAGAAACACTTTCTATACAGTGCTCCATTGTTCCTCTACTCATCATGGAGCTACCTGGAAAGTTCTTCCTTCACCCTCAGTGATCATTACCCTTGTGCATCGCAATCCTAGCCATCACCAGCACAACATTAACTCGTCTCATTCATAAAGACGCCGAGTTTTGGTTTTCAGAGGAATGCAGAGCTGCCTTTCAAGAACTAAAAAATCGTATGATTAATGCCCCTGTTCTTTCACACTACGACCCTAGCAAAGAATTCAGGATTGAAACTGACGCATCTGATGGTGTTATTGCTGGAGTTTTTCCCCAATTATCTGATGACAATGATTGGCATCCTGTGGCTTTCTTCTCAAAAACAATGGCCCCAGCTGAATTGAATTACTAGATTCATGACAAGGAAATGCTAGAAATAGTGCGCTCTCTTGCCCACTGGCGCGCAGAACTACAAGGCACACCAAGGCGAATCGAAGTCTTCACTGACCATAAAGCTTTGGAATATTTCATGACATTCAAATCCTTAAATGCTCGTCAAGCACGGTGGGCCGAGGCACTATCTGAATTCAACTTCTTAATAAAATACGGTGCAGGCAAAGCAAATGCCGCTGCTGATGCACTGTCTCGTCGTGAACAAGACGTAAAACAACAAGCCTCGATGAAATCAGCAATACGGAATAAAGCCCTATTAACCAAAAGTAGTGTTGAAGATCCCCCCACAGACTTAGCTCTTGATATCTCCTTCGTCGAGACGTTTGAGCTTGCCAATCGCCTCCTGAATGTAAACAAGTCTCATCCATCACTGACTAAGCTTCGTGATCTTGCTAAAACCGGAGAAGAAGAACATTATAAGCTGGAAGAAAATCTTTTACTATTTAATGGGCGACTAGTGGTCCCAGATGCGGATAATATTAGAACAGAGCTCGTGCGTGAAGCACACAATCAACCTTCAACAGCACATCCGGGAACCAAGAAAACCTATAAGTTGTTAGCAGAGCGTTATTATTGGAAAGGTATGAAAAGCTTCATCGAAGAGTTCGTTGCAAATTGCCATCCCTGTAGGAGATCGCACTTGAACCACGATAAAACTCCCGGATGGCTTCATTTGCTGCCAGTTCCAAACCACCCCTGGCAACACATTTGTGCTGATTTTAAAGACATGCCGGAAGATGATGAGGGGCATCATATGGTGGCTGTGTTTATTGATCGTCTAAGTAAAAAAGCAGTCACCATTCCTTGTGAAAAAATCTGTGAATGCAAAAGATCTCGCGGAAATGTACTATGTCCATTGCTTTCGACACCTGGGAGTGCCCGAATCAATTGTGTCCGACCGCGGCCCGCAGTTTATCTCGGAATTTTTTGGTACGCTCTGCTTACTCCTTGGAGTTAAAAGTAATCTTTCGAAAGCCTAACATCCAGAAACCGACGGGCAGACCGAAATAATGAATCAATATTTAGACCTGGGACTCCGTCCTTCTGTGAATCACTTTCAAAATAACTGGTCTCGGCTACTCCCACTGATAGACTTTGCACAACTTGCATTACATCATGACAGTATCAATACCTCTCCATTTAAGTTCCTTCATGGCCATCCACCTCGCCTATCTTTTGACTGGAAAGCTGTTGAGATAGTACCGGCAAATAACGGTCACGGTACCAAAGGTGCAAACCCACGCCTAACGCTGCAACATGCACATCTACTGCTCGCCACCAAGCTTCGGGCGCGGGAGCGCCCAGGTAAAAACTATACACGGAAGCAGTCAAAGTGGTGACACCATAAGCCCCTGTAATATAAGCGCTAGCCGCAAGGGGTCGGGTACCACTCAGCGTATATGCAACAGCATCGAGTGTACAGGTGTATCTCGAGTGTCCCTAAAGGAAACTAGTACGGTCGCCCCTGGATCAGCTATTCAGGGGAGCTCAACTAGGGTACTGAGCTGCGATTATAGGGGCAGTGATGCGACTGGCAAGCAGAGGATATACGTGAGCCGCAGGAGCAGCGATGGCCGCTCATGAACCGTGGATTCATGAGCGTTGGACTGGTAGTGTGATTACTATGGATAGTTAATCACGAGATGGAACTAAGACTATGACATGGGTCATATAGATGTATATAAGATAGCATACATTCATACTTCTGACAGTATCAAAATCTGTCCAACAAATCCTCTACATACTCCAATCAGATATAACAAGTGACAAGTAACTCTTTTCCTATATGACTCATAACCTTAACAAAAGCTCCTCAAAAGCCAGAAAATGCTCGTCAAGCTATTTCCCAAGAAGAAGCAAAAAATCGAATTTGTCAAATTCAAGAAGCATGGGAATGGGCTCGTCATCATATGGAGAGTGCCCCGCGGAAGAAACAAAAAGACGTCGACATTCATTGTCGTGAACCAGATTTTCAAGTTGGTGATAAAGTTTGGTTGTCTACAAAAAATTTGTCTCTAGACCGGCCTAGTTAAAAACTTGGTCATCAAAATGTAGGACCATTCAAAATAGTAAAAAAGAAAGGATGTTCATACAAATTAGACTTAGCAACGTCGATGGGAGAAATTCATTGTGTATTCCACGCCAAGCTCCTTCGAGAAGACCCTGATAGCCCAGTATCAGGACAAATAAATCCGCCGCCCGAAGCCCTAGAAATAATTACAGGTCATAAAGAATGGGTTGTTGAATCTATCCGCACCTGTAAATTAAAGTACAAAAAATTGTATTACAGAGCGAACTGGCTGGGGGCTGATGAAGACCTAGAATATTACCCCGCTTCTGATTTCATGTACGCCCCAAACTTAATTAAGCAGTTTCATCTCAAAAATCCCACCATGCCAGGCCCACCTGTAGCACTTCCGAGATGGATCAATGCATGGGAAAAAGGAATAGAGGATTATGATTATCTTGAAGATAATTCGGCTATGGACAGAACTCTGCGGTCAGCGTTCTTTAGAAAGGGGGGTAGTGTGATGACCCGACATTTTAGTGGCCACTTGGTCGTCGGTCCAATAGTTGGTAAGCCGACACAGGGTCAATCCAGGAACTCTAACAACTAGTTTCACACACACGAGTCTTGTGTGTGACAAATCACGATACGAAAGGTTTGTCATGGATATTGGTTTTTATGCAAAGCCCTTGGGTTGTAGGTAATGAGGGACAGGAGGTTTCGTGTTGGTAACTTGAATTCAATAGTTGAAGTCTTATGTACATATATACAGATTCATATCCTCCTAGATAATTTTCTCTTTAGTTTAGAATCTTATGATTTGAGTCCACACCAGCTTTTGACCACTCGCCAATCGTCTTTTGTCCCTCGAGTTTCCACATTTGAAGCAGGATGAATGAGTGCCGATCGTCACTCAGTCCCGGAAGAGTTGAGCGACGTACGGTCCTATAGTGTTCTAACAAGCTGCTAGAAGATCAATTGATATTCCATCTGCTCCTTGGGCCGTGTTACCGCTGCCAATTGTGCAGTACCTGACTTCTTCCTAGGTGATGTCTTCCTTCCATGTGACTTGGTTGCTGCTTGTTGCAGTACATGGTGGCAGGTCATCTGACGCTTGATTTCGGGCAAGAAGTGCATCGCGAAGTACTATGGCTCGCTCTAACGGGTCCGAGATGGGGATTCCATTGTGATTGAGTGGTGGTGGAATGCTAGCCCGTTGTGAATTGGCCATTCTCAGTAGTTTGAACACATTACTTCGACCTCCTGCGTGTCACGGTTTCAGTAAAAAATGCTTGGGCGATCTTGTAGGTACAGTATTTTAATAATAATTCTCTAGAGAGAAAATTCCTATATCTAGACTACAAATATATGTAAACTCTAAGATACTCCTCTGCTTTAAGATTCCCCGTATGAATAGAATAATATGGAATGTTTGAAGATTCCCTAGAAGATTAACAATATGTCTGTCATCCTCATGAACCTTCAGTATGCTTCCAGAAGGTTCATTAAGAATCTTCTAAGCTCCGTGTATCCTGAGATCTTTCCCGAAGATTCCCTTAGTATCATTGCCTGCGCTAGCCAGCGTAGGCTGCAGGAATCCTTAGGCTTAATAGCCGTTACACTGCGTTTGATATTCTTTTTTCGCAGCTCGGAGAACAGATCGAAGTTTCTTCGCGCAGACGCCCCGCTGGAGAGAGGGTAAAGTCGCTTGATATTCGGCGCGTGCTACCATGCATGCCGGGGTCCACCAAGGTGCTGATTTACCGCTTCTTGCTCTGGCTCTGGTTCCAGTTGCGTTAATAGCGGCATTAATCTGGAAACAGAGTTCTTGGGCGTATCCTTCAACTTTTTCGACTGTGTCTAAGGCTGGAGACTTGATCCATCTGGAAGTGAAGTCAGCAAATTTGAGAAGATTTTTCTTTGTCACTCGGAGCTTGGAGATCCCAGGCTTCATTCTTGCAGCTCGAATCGGGATTTGTCCCCGGATAGGAAGATGATTGCTGGTTACGCATTAATTTCGATCCACCCATGCTCGAGCGCCATTGATGTTGGTCCAGGCTAGGTCCAAGGTGTTGCCAGTCTTATGTGTGGGCTCCCCAATAATAGGACAGGATAGATCGTGTTATTGCGCCCATCTGTCAATTTCCTCTCCTTGTCTGTAGATTCGAGTGGTGCTCGGTTGCCAGGCCCAGTATACTGAGTTGAAATATCCTGCTGCAACAGAGTTTGGCGGTGGATTCCAGTTAATGGGGAGCTCCACAGCCTGTAGGTTTTTGGGAGCCTAATAGACGTTGAGGAACGTGATTCCATGGACCACGACCCAGCAATAATCCGCCATAGGCTTGGCACAAGGAAAGACCTGTTCTGCAATTATTTCAATGCCATTTTTCCGAGTGTACGTCACCGCCCTCGGCCTGGACTGATCCTCATCATGGGGAATATGACAATCATATCCCGGATGAGTTTTCGTTGATTTGCTCTGTTTTTTCCACAGAGGTTCCTGTACAAGCAATACATCGACTCCCAGCTCAAAAGCTCGGGCGAGCGCGATGTCCTGTGTCGGGCCTCTCCTTCCTACATTTATCAACATAAAATTTAAGGTTGGGGGGAGACGGAAAGGGACCCATGGGGCGCCCTTTCCAAATTTTCTTCGCGGTTTATCTCCTCTGTAACCAAGGTTATAGATGGTGATACATCGGTCATCAGCACTTCGAAGCTGTTGCTGGTCTTGAAGCTCGTCTTAGCTATTTCTGCCTTTTCAGAGGCTGCTGAAACTGCGGCTTCAGCGCGTCTGACAGCTGATTTTGCTCGTACAACTGCAGCAAATTCCCGTTGACTCGCCTGCCTGATTGCCTCGAGGTTCTCTTTGGATGCTGGTCCAGACTTTGTAGGACGAGCTAGACAGTCACGACTGTCCGATCGGTGGGCGCCCCCACAGTTGCGATACTTTGTATGTGCCTAACACTCTGCAGAGGAGTGCATAGTTGATGTGCAGTTCCAGCAAGCTGGGGCACGTGAGCATCCTCGAGTGCCATGGAATTGCAGGCAGCGTTTGCACTGGCTTATTGCTTGCTTTGGAGTGTAGCGGACTGCAATTCCAGAGTCGTCGAAAAGTCGGAAGCCTGGCCGAGGTACAGACGCTCTCTCAAAGTGAGCTATCCAAGTTTGGTATGAAGCTCCTACTCGCCCTTCTCTGTGTGAACGGACGCGTACGGGAACCGCCTTAGTGGTTCGAGTGATTTCGTCAGCCACCATCTCTTCAGTGACAGTTATCCTGCCCCCAATTGTGTTGATGGTCACTGGGACCGACGAAATTCGGAGAGTTGCTAGATCTGAGGCTGTCTCCAACTTAGCCCCAGCCTTGCTGAATGATTCAGAAGCGTTTAAGAGAAGTTGGCGTGCTTCTTCGTTTTTGGCTTTGATTGTGAAGCCGGTGGGAACACGATACACATGTTCAATATTGGAGAATGAAACCTCCAACAATTTGATCACGGCATCTCTCACGCTAGCTTGCTTTCACGGATCCGTAAATAGAATTTTAATACTAATATTAATTCGTGATAAGATGAAGGGGTAGTTAATTAAAACCATCAATTTAATAATAGCTTCCCCTATACAATTAGTCGTGTAAAAAGTCATGTAAGGATATGCAAGAGAGTCATGAAGAGAAGGACAAGAACACAGCCATTAATGCGAAGATATTGGCAAGAATTGATTACGATTAATTCCGGTTGGCAAAATCTTCTACTCTTGTATATAATAGTTCGGCGTGAGAGAGATTTACTCCTCACGCAACGTCTTCTTTATTTTACCCTTTACAATACATTTGGTCACCCATCTCTTCTTCGGGAAGACCATATATCCATTGCCCAGTTCTTCATCAGCAAGACCCACGTGTAACATCTACTGCAACTAGTTGCCCATTCATCTCTTCCTAGAGAAGACCTGTCATCCCTTTGACCCATTTATAATCTTCACTTACCACCTAGATCTTCACTAGGCTATACAACGCACCCCGTGGAACACCGTCAAACCCTCATCCCTGAGACTTGCGAAAGAGCGCGCCATGCATGCTCCTCTCCGAGGCGAAGAAACAGACGAACATCTTTTGGCTTTGCAGTCACAAGTCTAGCTTGTTTCTTGACCTGTACTGCTGGGTTTGGGGCGACTCGAACAGTCTTCGCTGGAGCGATTGACTTTTGGGGAGAGCCTCGGGCGACTGTTGCCCAGGTCAATTTGGCCTGGGTCACTTGGTGTTGTGGCTCCTGATTGTTCATCGGAGTTTTTTCTTTGGCCTTGATTGTAGGACAACTTATAGTGTCCTGGCAGCTTGGGCGCTGGGGAAGGATTGGGGGGGCCGCACTGGGTCCCGACTTCATGAATTGAGCCACTGCTGCTCGGAGATAAAACTTCATCGAGTTTATAAACGGATCGCTCGACTCTTCCGAGTAGAGAGAGACCGCGGTCTCGACAGCATTGATCGCAGCAGTGCATATCATTATATTTTTTGCTGCTTGAGCTGCCCTGCGCTCTTCAGCTTCAATCATGGCTTGTAGTTCCGGGGGGCAGCCATTTATTTTTTGTTTCCTGCTTTCGCTGCAGAAAGTTTGTTGCTTTTCAGTCGCCACTGATGGGGGGTTGCTGGCGATCTGAGCAGGTGTGACTTGATTAGCCTTTTTCACCTCTGGGATTGCTGTCTTCTTGACAGCAGGAGCAGCAATTTTCTTTGTCGTTGTAATGACGGTGGTCACAGGAACCACATCGTCATTTTTCTGGGCGGCATTCCATATGGACTTATCGAGACCCTCTATTATATATTGGTCTATGACCGCATCACCCATTTCTGCGTCTGGATTTGTTGAGTTGGAGTCTTCCTGGAAGACACTTATCCTTTCAGTCATCTCTGACTCCATCTTGTCTTGATCTATTGTTTCGATTGATACATTCCTTGAATCCAGGCACTATTAAAGCCTGGTTTTAATTTTCGCCATTTCGGTGATTTGGGGTCTTGCCACTGTGGAAAACGATGATATTAGCTTGCGATGTAAAGAATTGAATGGTTAAGGGGACATGTAGAGGAATTTTCATCGATTTCAAAAAATTGGTTGTGTTTTGATTTAACACGACATTATATAATAATAATAATTGTTGGTTCCACTCAGGTTGGGTGTTGCGACCTCAGGCCATTAGGCTCGGCAGACAATAATAGCTGACTAACATTGAGAGGCCTGTGCGTCTCATCTAATCCATAGAGGTTCGAAACACCCAAGATAGATGTAACAATAATATATGCAATTCAATACACTCTATTTCCATTCCCAGCACTAGTGCTTAAGTCCTGTCAACAATAATAATAATAATAATAATAATAATAATAATAATAATAATAATAATAATAATAATAATAATAATAATAATAATAATAATAATAATAATAATAATAATAATAATAATAATAATAATAATAATAATAATAATAATAATAATAATAATAATAATAGAATAGAAAAAAAACATCATTTTCAATAGAAAAAAAACATCATTTTTCACGAAAAGCTGCGCAGCACTCCACGCTGCCTCTTTCATCAAATTGACTTCGTAAATCGCATTTATTCATCAATCTTACCCCATTTCCGTCCCCAAATCCACTGTGCCACAACATGGTGGGTGCTGGTGCCGATTCGATGGGATCCAGCGGTCCCGACGCGTCGCAAATCGCGACAATGGCCAAACAATCTCAAGGCAGCGGAGCGTCAACAGTTCCTCCAGATAAGAATCTAAACATCTTAAGGCTATTACTAAAAAAGCTCAGGACCCTTTATTCAGACGAAGACGACGATGGCATTACCATCACCACGGAAGACATCGCGGAGGCCGTGAGGGCCTTCAACGCACACAATAAGGCTTGGAAGGAGATGCAGACGATGAAATCTCCCATCGAGGAAAGGATGTTGGCTCTTGAAGAAGCAGTCAAGAAGAGTCTCGCGGAGCCCGCTCGCAACGCGGCTCCAATAATTTCTGGGCCGCCGGCCCCAAGAACATACGCGTCGGTGGCAGCACCGCCAATGGCCAAAACAGCGGTTCGAATACGCGTCGAGGGTGCAAAAGACATGCAGCCAGCACAGCTGCTAATGAGGGCACAAAAACACATACCAGGGGCATACGCAGTGCGACAGATGCGGAGCAATGACACTGAGGTGTTTGTTCAGTCAGCGACCCAGAGAGACGTGGCTCTCAACATGGCAGAAATAGAGGACTTTCAAGTCCTAAGGCAAGATTTTCCGGTGGAAGTATACGGAGTCCCGTTGAGGACGAAAATTGAAGGAGGCAAATATGCCAACAACACAACTTTGATACGGGAGATGGAATCGTCTACAGCGGTACGAATTCCAGGTTTAAAGATCAATAAAATAAGATGGATGCACGACGGAAAGGAGATCGAGCGGGCCAAGACAAATGGCCGCACAAGGGGCTCAATTGTTCTGAGTCTTCCCACGGAGGTCTTGCAGAAACAAGTTGTTCGACATGGCATCGTCATTAATGCCATGCTATACTCAGCGCAGGTGTGGTCCCCGAGGGCGCAAGCAAAGCAGTGCTACAACTGCAGTCAATGGGGACATACGCAGGCGTCATGCGGAAAGGCAGCTAGGTGCGGTGAGTGCGCAGGTGCTCACCAAACCCGGGACTGTCCTAGGAAAAGAGTTTCTTGCGTCAACTGTGGTAAGGAACATCGTTCGTGGCAGAGAGCGTCATGTCGAACATTTCAAGCCTACAAGGGAAGTGTTCAGAAAGCCCGCTTCGAGCTTCTGGAACGAACGGCGGAAATTCGAAGGGAAACCAGTCCCATAATTGCGTCGCAAACAGCATCAGCGACCACCGACGATCAAGGGTTTACACTGGTTACTAATCGAAAGGTTGAACCCCAGAAGAGGGGACCAGGACGTCCACGAAAGGTGATCGCAGACTCAACGGCAGTACTAAACACATTAAGGGCAATGACACCGGCAGTTCCAACGATTCCGTCATCGAAAAGAGGAGAGCAGGATGGTGTAAGAAATCTTCCGAACTTCAGCTGAATAGGGATCGGGGCGATAGAGGAGTTAACATTTGGGGTGAGACAAAATTGAATGGAACAAAGGGACAGCCTCAGCATTAAGCTGGGCTGTGCCGTCGCGGCGGAACTATGGGTTTTGTTGCTTGAAAGCTTTTTCCCTATTTTACATGGCTTACCGTCTTCATGGTTCTGTATATAGATACCGCATAGGACGTTAAACTAGATCAAATTCAATTCAATTCAATAATAATAATAATAATAATAATAATAATAATAATAATAATAATAATAATAATAATAATAATAATAATAATAATAATAATAATAATAATAATAATAATAATAATAATAATAATAATAATAATAATAATAATAATAATAATAATAATAAAAAAAACATCATTTTTCACGAAAAGCGGCACAACGTTCCACGAACGTTATTTCGTCGTTATTATTATTGCATTCTTCTTAATCAATCTCACTTACCTGATTCCCCGAATTTTTTTCGTTGCGCTTCGGCATGGCGAGATGGGGACCCAGAAAGGTGGATTTCGCGGCGGAAAAAATTTTCACGGCACCTCAACCACCACCAACGGACAGCGGAACGGCCGCAATTACGGCTGTAGAGTCTCTCGCAAGCTCTACAGGCGTTAACATGGAGACATTAATGACAGTAGGGTTATTTTTAAACAAGGTCAGAGACAGACTGGTTATCGCAGGCACTGACAAATCTGCGACGCCGATGGTCGAAGTAGGTGAGGCACTCGATGCCTTCAAAGCCCACGCTACGATGTTAAAATCGAAGCTGAAGGCTTCAAGAATGGAAGAACGCATGCTGGCCTTAGAGAAGGCAGTCAAGAAGAATCTCGAGGAGCCGTCGCACAAGACGGCTGCTTCGGTAGTACAAGGGATGGGAGGGCGACCCACATACGCCTCAATCGTCGCGCCGCCAGCGACTAAAGCGGCTGTACGAATACGCATTCAAGGAGCAGAAAACATGGAGCCGGCAGCGCTCCTAGACAAGGCGAAAATACACATTGAGGGGGCATACGCAGTAAGGAAGCTGCGGAGCAACGATACGGAGGTGTTTGTGCAGTCGGTCTCTCAGCGAGACGCTGCCTTGAGTATGGCGCAGCCAAAGGAGTTCTGCGTCTTGAAGCAGGATTATCCTGTTGAGATTTTGGGGATCCCGTTGGGGACATTCATAAGAGGAGGTAAAAATCCAAATAACGGCGAGTTCATAAACCAAGTCGAGACGGAAACAAAAGTTCGGATACCCGAATTAAAAATCAACAGGGTGAGATGGCTTTTTGACGGAAAGGAGCACCGATGGATGGGAGCTAACGGCCATACTCGTGGGTCAATCGTCGCGAGTCTGCCGACAGAGGCACTTCAACGCGAAGTGATAAGAAACGGCATTGTTTACAACTCAATGCTGTACACGGCCCAACTCTGGTCACCCCGTGCTCAAATCAAGCAGTGCTTCAACTGCTGTCAATGGGGGCATACCCAAGCCTCGTGCAATAGGGTAAGGAGATGTGGTGAGTGCGCGGGCACTCATCAGACCAGGGACTGTCCGAGGAAGTCGGTTCTTTGCTGCAACTGCGGCAAGGACCATAAATCGTGGCAGAAGGGGGCGTGTCAAAACTTCGCGGCATACAAGGCCAGCGTGCAACGGGCACGGTATGAACTTATGGAGAGAACGGCGGAATTCAGAAAAGGCGAAACATCAACAACGGCACCTACTACAACAACTACGGCAAAACCAACAGACGACCAAGGGTTCACACTGGTGTCGAACCAAAAGCCGGAGGTATTAAAGAGAGGGCCAGGACGCCCGCGCAAACAGCTCCTGGTCAATCAACCACCACAATTATTTGGACCATCGGGGTCAAACTCAAGACCAAAGTCAACACTTTTTAGCACGCGAGGGCAGGGAAAGGATGGCGAGGTCGAGTATAATTTTAGCTAGTCCTGTCTCGGACTGATGGCCAATCGCACTTCCTGTAGGTAACGAAGGACTACAGATACAAAAAAATTTTTAAAGGGGGAGGGGGTTTTTATCGTAATGGTTTCCCCCTCATGTAAATATATAGTTTAGGTTTATAGTCACCTGCATGGGCCTTAAGGCGCCAAATCAGGACAATGAAATCAAATTCAAATAATAATAATAATAATAATAATAATAATAATAATAATAATAATAATAATAATAATAATAATAATAATAATAATAATAATAATAATAATAATAATAATAATAATAATAATAATAATAATAATAATAATAATAATAATAATAATAATAATAATAATAATAATAATAATAATAATAATAATAATAATAATAATAATAATAATAATAATAATAATAATAATAATAATAATAATAATAATAATAATAATAATAATAATAATAATAATAATAATAATAATAATAATAATAATAATAATAATAATAATAATAATAATAATAATAATAATAATAATAATAATATAATAATAATAATAATAATAATAATAATAATAATAATAATAATAATAATAATAATAATAATAATAATAATAATAATACAAAACATCATCATTTGGTCAAAAGCGGCACCACGTTCCACGAACGTTATATCATCGTTTTAATTATTGCATTCATCTCAATCAATCACTCTTACTTGATTCCTCGAATTTTTTTCGTTGCGCTTCGGCATGGCGAGTTGGGGAACAGGAAAGGTGGATTTCACGGCTGGAAAAATTTTCACGGCACCACCACCACCACCAACGGATAGCGGAACAGCCGCAATAATGCTTGTAGAATCTCTCGCGACTTCTACTGGCATGAAATTGGAGAAACTAAAAACCGTGGCTTATTATTTAAACAGGGTCCGAGATAGACTGGCGATTGCAGGAACTGATAAATCTGCGACACCAATGGTCGAGATAGATGAGGTACTTGATGCCTTCGTAGCCCACGCCAAGATGTTCCGATCAAAGCTGACGGCTAACCCAATGGAAGATCGAATGTTGGCCTTAGAGAAGGTCGTAAAGGAGAGTCTCGATAAGCCGGTCTGCAAGACTGCACCACAACCAGCGCAACTAATGGGAGGACGACCCACGTACGCCTCGACCGTCGCGCCGCCAGCCACCAAAGCGGCAGTACGGATTCGAGTAGAAGGGGCCAACAAGATGCAGCCGGCAGAGCTGCTTAATAAGGCAAAATTACATATTAATGGGGCATACGCCGTGAGGCAACTAAGGAGCAACGATACTGAGGTGTTCGTGCAGTCGGTCTCCCAGAGAGACGCTGCCTTGAGGATGGCGCAGCCCAAGGAGTTCTGCGTCCTAAAGCAGGATTACCCTGTTGAAATCTTGGGAGTCCCACTGGGGACAATTATACACGGAGGAAAGAATGCCAACAACAGCGTGGCAATATTTAAAATGACGACGGAGACAAAAGCACGGATTCCAGGGATACAAATCAACAGGGTGAGATGGCTCTATGACGGCAAGGAGCACACCTGGGTGAAGGAAAATGGCCATACTCGAGGGTCAGTTATTGCGAGCTTACCGACCGAGGCTCTACAACGCGAAGTGATTCGAAATGGCATTGTAATGGACTCAATGCTCTACACGGCCCAGCTCTGGTCACCCCGGGCACAAGTCAAGCAGTGCTTCAACTGCAGCCAATGGGGGCACACCCAAGCATCCTGCAACAAGGCAAGGAGATGTGGAGGGTGCGCGGGCACCCATCAGACCAGGGACTGTCCGAAGAAGTCGGTACTTTGCTGCAACTGTGGCAAGGCCCACTTATCGTGGCAGAAGGGGGCGTGTCCAAGCTTCGCGGCATACAAGGCCAACGTTCAGCGGGCACGGTATGGACTCATGGAGAGAACGGCCGAACTAAGAAGGGAGAGCGAAACACCAACGGAGTTACCTCAATCAAATACTGTTAACATACCAGACGACCATGGGTTCACGCTAGTGACCAACCAAAAGCCAGAAGGCTTCAAGAGAGGGCCGGGACGCCCGCGAAAACAAGTTCAGGTCCCAGCCCCATCACAACATCTATTTGCGCCATCGGGGTCGAAATCAAGACCACAGCCATCACTTTTCGGCACGCGAGGGCAGGGAAAGGATGGCGAGGTATACTTTAGCTAGTTCTATTTCGGACTAACGGCCATTTGCACTTACTGTAGGTAACGAAGGACTACAGACATAAAAATTTCAAAGGGGGAGGGGGTTTTTATCGTAATGGTTTCCCCCTCATGTAAATAAATAGTTTAGGTTTATAGTCACCTGCATGGGCCTTAAGGCGCCAAACCAGGACAATGAAATCAAATTCAAATAATAATAATAATAATAATAATAATAATAATAATAATAATAATAATAATAATAATAATAATAATA
Organism: Blumeria graminis f. sp. triticale; assembly: GCA_905067625.1. NCBI lineage: Eukaryota > Fungi > Ascomycota > Leotiomycetes > Helotiales > Erysiphaceae > Blumeria > Blumeria graminis. The sequence goes on along the minus strand of LR898470.1, from coordinate 1,286,073 downwards.
ATAATAATAATAATAATAATAATAATAATAATAATAATAATAATAATAATAATAATAATAATAATAATAATAATAATAATAATAATAATAATAATAATAATAATAATAATAATAATAATAATAATAATAATAATAATAATAATAATAATAATAATAATAATAATAATAATAATAATAATAATAATAATAATAATAATAATAATAATAATAATAATAATAATAATAATAATAATAATAATAATAATAATAATAATAATAATAATAATAATAATAATAATAATAATAATAATAATAATAGGAATCATCATCACTTTGAAAAATCTGCCCCCATCGATTTTAATCCCGTGAAGTTGCAGCCTAGTTCTATCAGTAATGGAGAGTAATCCTAAGAAAGATTCTCATAGTAGTAAGTGTCATACGGCCCCGAAAGCCGGACACGACGCGTCGAAAACGCCCCAAGACACTGACACAGCCTTAAAGAGGTTCAAGAATGCAGTTGAAGGAGATGAGCTCTCAAGCAGAGCATACAAGAAACTAATATCGGACGCGATTTTAATAATCGAGGGCCTCAACAACGCGAAAGTTCACTCCCAAATCACCAATAGCAACGAAAACTCATCTATAGCTAAGATATTGCAGGAAATTCAAACCATCAAAGCGTCTATTTCACAGACTAAAGCTCCAGCCGTTACACAACACTCCTGGGCACAAATTGCTGGCAAACCTGAAGTCGCGAGCACCACAATAAGGATACATAATGATGAAGAAAAGAAGGAGATATCCAAGCTCTCGAGCGAAGAACTCGTAAAGAAGATAGGCATAAATGAGGTTATCGCAGCGAGACAGATGTCTAATGGACAAGTTAAGGTGTACTTCTCAGGTCAAGAATCAAAGGAGAAGATTGAAAGACAGAAGGAATGGACCACTAAGCTTGCAGCTACAGCACAAGTAGCCAGCCCTATGTACCAAGTATTGGTACACGATATGCCGCTCTCATTTGAGCCACATAATATAGAACATCTGAAGTTGCTTCAGCAAGCAAATGCCATGTATCTCCATGGCATAAAATTACAAAGAGCCACATGGCTTAAAAAATCATCACAAGGAGGAAAGTCATCAGGATCTATGATCCTGTGGTTTGAAGAGGCTGAAGCTGCAGATAAAGCGATCGCAAAAGGGATAATGTGGCGCTATGAGATTAAATCAACAGAGATTTTCAGATCCGGTTTCCGTACAATGCAGTGTTTCAACTGCCAGAGGTATGGACACATTGCTAAGGTTTGCACCGCTGAAGCCAAGTGTGGCCAGTGTGCCAAGGCCCATAACACCAGAGAATGTGGTGAAAGACAAGAGACAAGGTGCTGCAATTGCAGCAGAAATCACGAGTCATGGCACCCGAGCTGCGCAGTTAGGATCGCTGCCAAAGCTAAAGCAGTATTGAATCGTAACCAAGATCCAGGAAGATATCAACGCCCGGAAATCTTGGAAAAAGACCAAGAGAGCGAATGGCAGACTGTAGGGTCTAGAAAAAGAAGAGCTGGTATGCTAGGTACACAGGTGATCGGAGAAGATGGCGAAGTAATCGCCCGCCGAGGCCCTGGAAGACCACGAAAGACTCCTGCTGCTATGAATAACGTAGCAACATGGGCCACGATGCCAATAACCTTCGGTACGACAACCCCGTCGACCGTAATCCAATCCCGGACTGTGACACGGGAAAATCAGGCAGAAGGAAGCGATGCACCGCTGTGCAATATGACCCAATGAAAGGCACAAATACGTGGAATATCATACAGTATAATGTGAATAGAAGCAAAGATAAAGTACAGCACCACTTTCTCCAAGAGCTGAACCCCGAGGAGCACCATGTAGTAGCAGTCCAAGAGCCCTGGCGAAACCCATCGAATAACTTAACCCTTAAGCACCCAGGATATCACTTGGTATCATCAGATAGACCGAACAGCCGAACTTGCATATACGTCAGCAAGCGGCTAGCCACAGATAAATGGAGAGTCGAAAATGTCCCCGAAGAAGTCGGTGGAGACATAACTTCGATCAGCCTCCAGACCGAACAGGGAAAAGTGAGGGTTCATAATATTTATAATCCCCCACCTAAATCCCATAGCAGCACAGAGCTGGGGACACTTCAATGGATTCCTCAAATTCTAATGCAGGATGACCTCCACATATTGGTTGGAGACTTCAATCTCCACCACCCAAAATGGGGAGGCCAGGCAGCCACGTCACACCACAAAGGCTCGGAAATTCTTATCGACATGCTTCAAGGGTGTAACATGGAACTTATACTGCCCGAAGGAACCGTCACTTGGAAGAGTAGAGGGAGCCAGAGTACTCTTGATCTATCGTTTGTCTCAAAGAAACTTGAGGAGACCGTCTTAAGGTGCCAACCAGCAAACGAGCTTGAGGCATCTTCTGATCATATTCCCATACGCACTGAATTACAAATCCAGCCAATTCCTCAAGTGGAAAAGACAACTTATCCCCAGTGGAAGAATGTAAATTGGGAAGCATTCAACGAACGACTTGCCACAATTCTGTACCAGAACCTGGATGATAGTCAGCTAGACTCCAGGCAAGCTATTGACAAGAGAGTTATGGTTATTACTAGTGCTATCCAACAAACAACTGAAGAAATGGTGCCTAAGTCGAATCCTTCTCGATATGCAAAGCCGTACTGGAATAAGGAATGTTCAGCTGCAGTGAAAAGGGCAAGGAGAGCAAGAAGAAAATGGACCCGTGACTGCAACGAGGAGAACTGGATTGGATACCAAGAAGCCACAAACCAGAAGAAAAAGCAGATAAAGAAAGCCAAAACCCTAGGCTGGAGAGCTCTCGTTTCAGAGATAACAGAAGATCCAATTAAAATTTGGAAATTAGCTAGATGGGCCAAGAAAAATGACGGAGAAGTAGGGAGGTCTACTCTGATACCAGACTTCAAGGACGCCAAAGGAAATACTGTCAAAGAAAACAAGGAGAAAGCCAACATCATGGCTTCTCATTTTTTCCCACAACCCTCGCAGGCAGATATCAGTGATATTGCGAACACAATATATCCCGCGGAAATAGAGACAATCTCCAACCAAATGACTGAGGATGAAATCGAAGAAATGGCAGGATCCCTACCCAGCGACAAAGCCCCAGGTCCGGACGGTATACCGAATCGAGTCTTAAAGCAGTGTAGGAAGACTCTGAGCAAAATACTAACAGTCTTGTTCAATGCCTGTCTCAAAATTGGATATCATCCGAGAGAGTTCAAGGATTCTACCACTATTGTCTTGAGAAAGCCTCAGAAGCCAAACTACGACACTCCAAAAGCTTATAGACCGATCGCACTTCTTAACACTATAGGTAAGCTGCTAGAAAAGCTGGTAGCCAATCGTCTCTCCAAGGCAGCCGAATCTTACAATCTCTTTCCCGAAGAGCAGATGGGTGCTCGACCACAACGGTCCACCATCTCGGCAGTAGAGCTTCTCACGGAACAGATTCATACAATTTGGGGTAAAGATAAGAAGCGAGTGGCCTCTCTGTTAAGTCTAGATATTTCGGGTGCCTTTGACAACGTGTCCCACCAAAGGTTACTACATAACCTGAGGGAAAAAAGAATTCCGGAGTGGATTATACTATATATAAAATCCTTCCTCGAAGATAGAACAACCACCATGGTACTGGGATCATTCCGAGGAAAGAAGATCTCTACCAGTACAGGAATACCGCAAGGCTCCTCTCTATCACCTATACTGTTTCTATTTTTCGTCAGTACACTCCTTCCAATGTTGAACACTTCCTCTACATCAGCAGTAGGATTTGTTGACGATACCAACATTCTAACTTGGTCCAATACAACGGAGGAAAACTGTCGAGAGCTCGAGAGGCAACATAAGGTCTGCGAGCAGTGGGCAAAAACGCACGGAGTCAGATTTGCGCCTGAGAAGTATCAACTAATGCATTTCTCACGAGCTCGGAAGAGACATGATCTTAAAGCAACAGTCCAGATCCAAAGTCACACTACAGCGCCACAGCCTTCCCTGCGCGTCCTTGGAATCTACTTTGATCCAAAGCTCAACTGGGGGGCGCACATCAAAAGTCTAAAGCTGAAAGCAGAGACACAGGTCCAGGCCATAAGTAGGCTGACGCAGTCCACGTGGGGAGCCACATTTCACAAGTCAAAGCTGCTTTATAGCGCAATAGTGAGACCAGCCCTTACGTATGGATCGCCAATCTGGGCTGAGGCCGGGCCAGGAGGTAGAATACCCGAGAGGATAGTCAAACCCCTTCGAAGCTCTCAAAGAAATTGTCTGAAAGTAGTAACTGGAGCATACAAATCGACAAGCACCAGGGTGCTGGAACATGAATCTGCTACTCTTCCGATGGAAATCTACTTGAAGCAACAAAGGGCTCAGTATGTAGGCCGCTCAAATTCTCTACCAGTTCAAAAGACGATTCAATCTGCATGTGCTAAAATAAAACTTCCCAGAAGAGGAAGAGAAGATATTAGAGCACATAATAGAAGAGCAGACCTTGTCTACTGGAAAGAGATTTGCGGAGAGGAGAAATCCAAGGACTTACAAAAAGAAGCGATAAGAGTTGCGGCGTACCTAGAATGGGCGAAATCTTGGTCAGCCACAAAGCGAACTCGACAGCCTAAAAGATTTGCTTCAGCAGATCCTAAAACTTGGGCAGCAGCAAAGTTTTACCAATGCCGCCATTCTGGACGTACAAAAATAAGCTTCCGGGAGTCGCCATTTTCTCTCCACAAAAACCTGACGAGGGCCCAAAGTAGCTTAGCAATCCAAATTCGAAGCGAGCATATCGGGCTCAATTCGTATTTGCATAGAAGAAAAATACCAGGAGTCTACAATCCATGCTGTCCGTGTGGCTACCAATCACAAAATCCCAAGCACATGATCATGTCCTGCCCTAAGTGGTCAATTGGTAGAGGAGAAATCTGGAGACAAGCCCGAAATCGCTCCTTTGAAGCAATGACCAACAATCCTAGCGATATGTCAAGAATCACACGATGGATTCTTAATCATGGTTGGATAGAACAATTCCGCTTGACAAATGCAGTCGAAATGCTGCTCAGGGAACGAGAGGGAACATGTGGAAGGTTGGCATTGATAGAAGGGACGTGATTGGTACACATCGACGGCGTTACAGTGTAACTGTACTTCCTGAAGGATAAACTGCAAACTATAAGAATTAAATCAGAAAGCTTGGGGGTTTTCACCGAGAGGTTTCCTCCTATGTAAATATATAGATAGGTTTATAGCCACCTGCATGGGCCCATAGGGCGCCAAATCAGGATAATGAACACAAATCAAATAATAATAATAATAATAATAATAATAATAATAATAATAATAATAATAATAATAATAATAATAATAATAATAATAATAATAATAATAATAATAATAATAATAATAATAATAATAATAATAATAATAATAATAATAATAATAATAATAATAATAATAATAATAATAATAATAATAATAATAATAATAATAATAATAATAATAATAATAATAATAATAATAATAATAATAATAATAATAATAATAATAATAATAATAATTGAAAAAAAACATCATTTTTGCCAGAAAGCTGCGCAGCGTTCCACGCTGCCCGTATCATCAATTTGACATCGTGATTCTTATTTTTACATCTTTTTTACCCTCCTCTCATCTTTTCGCTCTCCGTTCTCCAACATGGCGGGTGTGGGTGCTGGTGTGGGTAAATCCAGCGGTTTCGACGCGTCGCAAAATGCGACAATGGCACCAACAAACAACGGCAGCGGAGCGCAAACAGCTCCAAAGGATAAGAACCTTGAAATTTTGGGGAAACTATTGAAAAAGGTTAGACTAATCGTAATGGGAGAGGGGAATGAGGAGGACCTACCCTCAATGGAGGACGTGAACGAGGCCGTCAAGGCCTTCAACGCGCACAAAAGGGCCTGGACGGAAATGTCCCAGAAGAAGTCTCCTATCGAGGAGAGGATGATGGCGCTCGAGGAGGTTGTCAAAAAGAGCCTCGCGGATCCTGCTCGAAAAGCTGCACCAGCAGTGGTTTCGGGCGCGCCGACACAAAGGAGTTACGCGTCGGTCGTGGCTCCGCAAATGACGAAAACAGCGGTTAGGATAAGAATCGATGGCGCACAAAACCTGCAGCCACAAGAACTGCTGTCAAAGGCACAACAACACATCGAAGGCGCATTTGCAATTCGACAGATGCGTAGCAACGACACCGAGGTGTTCGTCCAGTCGGCGTCCCAGAGAGACGCGGCGCTTAATATGCGACAACCAACGGATTTTAAAATTTTGCGGCAAGACTTTCCTGTTGAGGTTTCCGGAGTCCCACTGCGGACAAGAATTGAGGGTGGCAGAGATGCCAACAACTACGCCATCATCAGGGAGATTGAGACGGCGACCAAGGCACGTATTCCAGGCCTGGTTATTAGCAGAATACGATGGCTACATGATGGAAAGGAACATCAGCGATCAAAGAAAAACGGTCGGAATCGTGGTTCAATTGTGGTAAGCCTCCCATCGGAGGCAATGCAGACGGAAGTAGTTCGACAGGGCCTTGTCATTAACGCCATGCTCTTCACCGCGCAGGTATGGTCGCCACGGGCTCAGCCAAAGCAGTGTTACAACTGCAGCCAATGGGGACACACGCAGGCGTCGTGTGGAAAGGCAGCTAGGTGCGGTGAGTGCGCTGGCACTCACCAAACTCGGGACTGTCCGAGGAAAAGAGTTTCTTGTGCCAACTGCGGCAAGGAACATCGTTCGTGGCAGAAAGCAGCGTGTCGGACCTACCAGGTCTACAAGGGTAGTGTGGAGAAAGCTCGGATGGAGCTGTTGTCAAGAACGGCGGAAATATGGAACGAAAAACCTACGGTGGCGCCAATGCGAACAGTCGGAACGACTGATGATCAGGGATTTACTTTGGTCACCAGTAAAAAGGCTGAAGTACTCAAAAGAGGGCCAGGACGACCGCGTAAGGTAGTCGAAGCACCAGTGGCACCAACCATCCCCGCCACAACAGCACCACCATCGGGGCCAACTCTTCGAACACTTCGAAGACCAACGCCGAGTGAGGAGGTGCCTTCCCTTTTCAATTTTTCATAACGTTAGTCTGATCGAAGGGGGAGTTAACGAATTCTGGGGAAAGTTTATAAAATTGCGGTTGAAAGGAACGTCCTCAGCATTAAGCCGGGTCGGTTCAAAGTGGCAGGACATCGGGTTTTGTTTGTTGAAAGCTTTTTCCCTTACCAAAGCGGCTTACCGTCTTCATGGTTCTGTATATAGATACCGCATAGGACGTTAAACTAGATCAATGAATGGATGAATAATAATAATAATAATAATAATAATAATAATAATAATAATAATAATAATAATAATAATAATAATAATAATAATAATAATAATAATAATAATAATAATAATAATAATAATAATAATAATAATAATAATAATAATAATAATAATAATAATAATAATAATAATAATAATAATAATAATAATAATAATAATAATAATAATAATAATAATAATAATAATAATAATAATAATAATAATAATAATAATAATAATAATAATAATAATAATAATAATAATAATAATAATAATAATAATAATAATAATAATAATAATAATAATAATAATAATAATAATAATAATAATAATAATAATAATAATAATAATAATAAACATGATCAATTTGAAAAATCTACCCCCATCGATATTAATCCCGTGAAGTTGCAGTCTTATCCTAACAGTGATGGAGAGTAATCCTATCAAGGATTCTCACAGTAGAAAGTCCCATACGGCCCCGAGAGTCGGAAACGACGCGTCGAACAATGCCACAGATACTGATACAGCCTTACAGAGGTTCAAGAACGCAGTAGAAGGAGATGAGCTCTCAACCAGAGCATACAAGAAGATCATTAACGAGGTAATACGTGTAATTGAAGGAATTTGCGACGCGAAAGCGCAAACAACCCACAAAGCTAGTGATGAAAGTCCAACAATAGCTAAGATCCTACAGGAAATTCAAACCATTAAAGCTTCAATCTCACTGACTGTCGGAATATTTCCTATGGATTCTTTGTTTGAGGTAACTCAATAACAATTGTTTCATTCATTTGTATCTATCTTCAATTGTGACGGAGCGCCAGTGTAACAGCTAGTGAGCCGATAATTTTCCTGTATCACGTGATGTTAATTACGTGCCTCAACAATTCTGTGAAAGGCGAAACTTCACTCTAGTTTATTCTGAACATGACTATAGGATTCTAGCAACTGGCATCGAGACTGTGAACTGGTATCAGGGAAACATAACAGAGGCTAGTATCAGACAGGAAAGAATATTCTAGATAGCCTAATAAGTGTATAAATAGTTGAGTTAGGACACACATATTGTGGTATAGAAAATAATAAACAACCTTTGTATATTTGATCGCCCCAGCATCTATACCTCGAACTGTGACAGCCAGGGCCATAATGACCTTGAACACTCGTCACATGATATATGCTTACACAGCTATTACTAATTATTACCCATTTGTCATTACATCTTCATAATCATTATTGCCACCCAAACTCCAGCATCCTTGTTTAATGCACATCCAAATAAAACTTGTGTCCTACTATTCGACACTGACAAAAGCCTCAGCTCCTACACAAGGACATTCTTGGGCACAAGTAGCTGGAAAAGCCGAAGTTGCCAGCACCACGATCAGAATTCATGATGAAGATGAAAAGGAAGCAATTGCCAGACTCTCGAGCGAGGAGCTGGTAAAGAAGATGGGAATAAATGAGGTTATAGCAGCGAAGCAGATGTCTAATGGACAAGTAAAAGTGTTTTTCACGGGTCAAGAATCGAAGGAAATGGTCGAGAAACAGAAGGAGTGGACCACAAAGCTTGCACCTACAGCACAGGTAGCAAGTCCTATGTACCAAGTCCTAGTTCACGAAATGCCGCTATCATTTGAGCCGGAAATTCATGACCAAATAAAGCTACTCCAACAAGCAAATGCCTTATACCTACAAGGCATCAGAATACAAAAGGCCGCATGGTTAAAGAGATCTTCCATCCTGGGAAAATCATCGGGATCATTGATTCTGTGGTTCGATGAAGCGGAATCAGCAGACAGAGCAATCACAAAGGGAGTAATGTGGCGATACGAAGTCAAACCGGCAGAGCTCTTCCGGTCTAGGTTTCGCGCCATGCAATACTTCAACTTCCAGAAGTACGGGCACATAGCAAAAGTCTGCACTGCAGAAGCGAAGTGCGGTCAATGTGCAAAAGCACATAACACGAGAGTCTGTACAGAAAAACAAGAGGCGAGATGCAGCAACTGCAGTAGATGTCACGAAGCATGGAACCAAAGCTGCCCCGTTAGGATCGCAGCAAAAGCAAAGGCAATCCAGAATTGGACACAGGATCCGGGAACCTATAAACGCCCTGAATTACCATCGAGGGAAGCAGAGGCCGAATGGCAGATTGTAGGATCTAGGAAAAGACGGGCCGGTACTGCAGGTCCTCAACTCATCGGAGCAGACGGTGAAGTTATCGTTCGCCGAGGCCCTGGAAGACCGCGAAAATCTCCAACTTCTGGCGATTTGCCAGCAACATGGGCTAAGATGCCAACAAAAATGGATCTGATGTTTTCAAATGCTCAGACTAATCCCCGGACTGTGACACGGGAGGACCAAGCAGAGGGATCCAAAGCACTATTGACCTAACCTTCATCTCAAAGGAACTTGTAAATACCATCATTGCATGCCAACCAGCCAACAACCTCGAGTCATCTTCCGATAATATCCCTATTGGCACTCAACTGCGTACAAAGCCAATCACACAGACAACAGCGGAACCACAGCCACAATGGAAGAGGGTAGACTGGGAGGCCTTCAACATAAGGCTAGCTGCTATTCTTCACCAGACAACGGAAACAAATCTCCTCGACTCCTATCTAGCCATTGACCATAGAGTCACGACAATCACCAAATCAATTCAGCAGACAATTGAGGTAATGATACCTCGAGCAGTGCCGTCTCAGCATTCCAAACCATATTGGACCAAGGAATGTTCGGTAGCGGTTAAAGCTGGTAGAATGGCAAGAAGAAAGTGGACCTATACCTGCAACGAGGAAAACTGGACCAAATATCAAAAGACGACAAACCAGAAAAAAGGCACTATTAAAAAAGCTAAAACCGTAGGATGGAGAGCAATTGTGGCCGAAGCAACAGACGACCGTACCAAAATCTGGAAGCTGGCAAAGTGGGCGAGGGGAAGTTCTGAAGGTAATAGCATGCCAGCTCTAATCCTCGTCATTAAAGGTAATGATGGATATACCGCCACAGAAGACAAGGAAAAGGTCATAATCATGGCAGGCTACTTCTTTCCAAAACCTGCTCAAGCAGACATCAATGATATCGCGGGTACAAGATACCCTGAAGAAATGGACTCAATCTCATGTACTATCACTGAAGAAGAAGTCGACAGGGTTATCAGAACATTGCCGAGCAATAAAGCTTCCGGTCCAGATGGAATACCTAACAGAGTTCTAAAGCAATGTAGGAAAACCTTAAGTAAATTACTCACTATCCTTTTCAATGCTTGCCTCGCAATAGGCTATCATCCAAAAGGGTATAAAGAATCAACCACTATTGTTCTGAGGAAGCCTCAAAATTCCAGATACGATACTCCAAAGGCGTATAGACCAATTGCGCTCCTCAATACTATGGGGAAAATCCCCGAAAAATTGGTAGCAGGTGTTACGGGCTGTGCCCGGATTGGGACTGGTCACTAGGACCAACCCGGCTAGATCTTTAAGCGCCAACGAAGCAGCGCTTACAGAGACGCGAAAGGTTGCATGGAGAAGAATGCAAGGATACGCACAAAGAGGGATCTAAGTGTCGCATAAGGATTAATGCAAGGTTGCGCATAAGGAAAGGCCTAAATGCCGCATAAGGATTAATGTAAGGTTGCGCACAAGAACGAGTCTCAGTGTTGCATAAGGATAATTGCAAGGTTGCGCATGAGGAAGGACCCAAGGGAGTACGTACTAAGGGGGGGAGGATGTCACAGGAAAGAGGGTAGCCGGGGAGAATGGAGTATTCTCAGGTAGGCTAGGAGGGGAGCTTAAACGCGACGCTGAGGAGGACATAAAGGACAGGAGCTGTCGTAGGCAGATTAGCTTCCCAAGGAAAAATTATCAATTCCTATTGAGTTAACGTCTTTCAAGTACTTCTGAATTCTTTAAACCCTTTACAGCAGGTCGCCTCTCCAAAGCAGCAGAACACCACAACCTCCTTCCCGACAAGCAGATGGGAGCTCGACCACAGAGATCTACAATATCTGCAGTCGAGCTACTAACAGAACAGATACACACAATCTGGGGCAAAGATAAAAAGAGGGTGGCATCTCTCCTCAGCTTGGATATATCTGGGGCCTTTGATAATGTGTCACACGAACGACTCATTCATAATCTCAGCGAAAAAGGAATTCCAAAGTGGATGAGCCTATACATAAAGTCCTTCCTCGAAGAAAGAACAACATCAATAATGTTGGGATCATTCAAAGGGGACCGAATGTCTACCAGCACCGGGATACCGCAAGGCTCAGCTCTCTCGCCAATACTCTTTCTCTTTTTTGTTAGCACACTTCTCCCGATGCTCGAGACAAGAGCTACGACAGCAGTTGGATTCGTAGATGACACTAACATACTAACATGGTCAAACTCGACCGAAGAAAACTGCCGAAAGTTGGAGGAAAAACACCAAGTATGTGAACAGTGGGCAAGAAGACATGGGGTCAGATTCGCGCCTAAAAAGTATCAGCTGATGCACTTCTCCCGAGCCAGAAAACGACACAACCTCAAAGCGACATTTGAAATCCAAGGCCATACCTCAGTCCCACAGCCTTCCCTTCGAGTTCTCGGAATCTACTTTGATCCCAAGTTGTGATGGGGAGCTCACATCAAGAGCCTTCAACTGAGGGCAGAGATGCAGTTCCAGGGTCTTAGTAGGCTAGCTCAATCAACGTGGGGAGCCACATTTCACAAGTCAAAGATACTCTACAGCGCGATTGTGAGGCCGGCTCTAACATACGGGTCACCGGTTTGGGCTGAGGTCGGGCCGGGTGGAAAAATACCAGAGAGGATAGTAAGACCTCTCAGAAGCATACAGAGGAATTGTCTGAAAATTGTCACCGGGGCATACAAGTCCACGAGTACGAGAGTGCTGGAACACGAAATAGCTACCCTTCCGATCGAAATATTCTTGAAGCAACAAAGGCTTCAATATTTAGGTCGCACAGAGGACTTACCTTTCCAGAAGACAATACAGTCCGCTTGTAATATAATCAAGCTGCCCAGAAAAGGGAGAGAAGATATACGAACAGTTAACAGGAGGATAGATCTTGCCAACTGGACGGGAATGTGCGGTGAACAACAATCCAAAAAGATACATACAGAGATAGTGAAAGTTATGGCATATCAAGAGTGGGCGAAATCCTGGGCTAAGCAGAAAATAACTCAGAAGCCTCGGCAGTTAGCAACTGCAGGTTCAGAAACTTGGAGAGCGGCCACATTTTACCAAAGTAGAGAGTCTGAACGGCAAAAACTGAGTTTTCAAGGCTCACAATTCTTCCTACACCGTAACCTGACAAGGGCCCAAAGCAGTTTGGTAATGCAAATACGAAGTGAGCACATGGGGCTCAACTTATATTTACACAGAAGAAAAATACCCGGAGTTTATTTATTTTATTTATTTATTTATACATTTGGTCCTAAGCTAACGCTATCTTTTCCACATTGGGTCAAGGACCGGTGGGGCCGGCAAGGATCACTGCGTACAGGCCTAACTCATTCCAACCGCATGAACTTCTACTGAAATTGTAGAAGTTAACAGCAAAACTAAAATCAAAAACATAAATCAAAAATTGAAATCAAATTTGGAAGAAATACTGTTTGGTCCGGATCCCGCGCTTCTCGCCCGTTCCCTTTCCTGCCACATCTTCCAGATGACTTTTTCTTATCTCTGCTGAGAGCGAAAGACTAGTTCGCAGATACCCTGAATTCAGCTGGTATCCTGCTATATATATTGAAGCTTTTTGTAGACTTCACCGAGGGTTGCTGTACCCTCAGACTTCTTCTTCGGATCCCAGGATTCCGAAACCCGATCCCTCGGCCATCGAGACATCCTTCGTTGAGGCCATCGTTGCCTCTTCGGCCCTTTTGGCTGCAGCCCTAAATCGAGCCACTTTCGCGAACTCCCCTTGCTGGATCTGGCGGATCCGCGCGAGCTGCTCTTTTATCACCGGTCCGGACTTGCTGGGTCTGGCTAAGCAGGCCCGGGAATCCGATCGGTGAGGTCCCCCACAGTTTCGACACCGGGTGAGGGCCTTGCACTCTGATTCTGAGTGCATATCAGATCCACAGTTCCAACAAGCTGGAGCGCGGGAACAGCCACGGGTGGCGTGAAATTCAAGACACCGTTGGCATTGTTCGATTTTGCGACGAGGTCGGAAGAGCTTTGCAGCTCCAGAGTCGTCGAAAAGGCGGAATCCAGGTCGGGGCGTGGATTCACGAGGGAAGAGCGCTTGCCAGTTCTGGTATGGCGCCCCGGTTTTGCTGATCCCGTGAGGACGAACAAGAAAAGGAACTGATTTGGTCACTCGCGTGACTTCATCGGCAACCATCTTTGCCATCACAGCAATGGAGCCAGCGAGAGTTCGAATTGTCTCCAGAACGGTGGCAATTTTCATGGCAACCGGATTTGATGCTGGTTCCAGTTTGATTCCAGATTCGCTCCGTGATGTGGAGGAATCTAAGAGCTCTTTTCGAGCGCGTTCATCCTTTGCGGTTATTGTAAAGCCGGTCTTTACCCGCTGAACCAGCGTGATATTGTTGGCAGCAGTTCCCAGCGCCTGAGACACCGCTAGCCTTACGCCAGCCGGAGAGAGGATACGGTGGGGATGGAAATAGTCAAGGCGCAGAAAAAGTCGTGAATCGGCTTTTCCACTCGAGTTGGCACTTTTTGCTTTCTGGGCGGGCGGTGCTGCCTTTTTTGTCGATGGCCCAGCGCTACTGACTAGGCCTGCCCGAGCTACGGTGGCCCAAGTTGTCTTTGGGGCCGGAGCCTGGGTTTTTGTAGAGTTAGGTGCCCTAATTTCTGGAGCCCTCGGTGAGAGAGGGTTGGCGGGGCGGGCAGGAAGGACTGGTGGTGTGCTTCCTGGACCGGATTGAACGAACTGGCCAATAGCTGCTCGTAGGTAGACTTTTATACCGTCTACGAATTCTTTATTTTCGCCGATCGAAAGAGGCGAAAGTGCTGCTTCAACACTGTTTATCGCAGTCGAGCAGATGGCGAGGCGGGCCGTAATTTGCGTCGTACGTCGCTTTTCGGCCTCCATCACGGTTTGCAGCTCCGGAGGAAACTCCCTAGCTGTTGTCGATGCTGCGCCTTTTGAGGCTGGCACAGCATTTTTTCCGGCAGACGATTCTGCACGTTCGATCGTCCTTTCCCTGACGATCTCCTTTCATTTCCTGGTGCTGCTTGCCTCGAGGGCCAGCTCGGTGGGTTTCGTGGTCTGTTGACTGTTCGTTTCTGTTCTGATCGGATCAGAATCAGTCATCTCTTGGTCGGGAAGGGTGGAAGACTTCCCTGGGACAAAGGCCTCACTCGCAAGCAAGCTTGATAATTTTTGCGCGAGGCCAGGAGGTTTTGGACACATGTGTGTCCGTTCAAAGCCGACAGAAATGGTCGACTTTGGTCGTTTGCTCTTCATCGGAGGCATTTTGAGACGCCTTTCGATGGTCATCAATTCAAGAACTCAAGCACAGGAATAATCATGAGAAGGTAAAAGGGATATAGGGAATTTTCGAATTTCTCGAATTTTGCGTTTTTTTTTTATTTTTTTTATAAATTTTATAAATTTTAGGTCCTAAGCTATGCTCTATATCTCCTAGGAGTCAAGGACCGGTGTACATGGCCAAGATCATGCTTCCCACATGCCCGACTCGGTCTCACTGCGTAACCCACTATACAACCAGTAGCTAGTTATAAGAAAGAATATAAATGCTCCCACAGACTCCCATAACCAAAATTCCAAATCCAATACTCCAATTTGAGGTGGGAAAGCGATACTCCTCGTCTCGTTTTCCTTCCTGTCATGCTTCGTGCTATGACCTAGTTAATGTTGTCTCCGCTGAGAGCTGGTGACGGACTTGCAGGTGAGTCGCCGAAGCAGCCGGTTTCCTGCGCAAATTTTGTAAAATCCTCAAGGCACTTAGGCCCGAGAAGCTTTTGGACAAAGTCGTGATGTGACATTGTCCCTCGGAGTCGACGCGTCTGACGTTCGTGCAGTTGACAGTGAATGAAGTTGAGAGGTGATGTTTCCTCTCCACACGCACACTCCATGGAAGCGGTGAAGTTGTTGAAACGACGGTGACATGCAGCGAAGTTTCCGTGTCCCGTTCGGGCTGAGATCAGTTCACGGAGTAACCGCCGAGAAAGTGCCTGCTCCTGTGGCTTGCGTCGTCGCATGAGTAGACCCAGATTTCGATACCTAGGTGGACATGCTTCCTCCCACCATTCCTCGAGAAGAGCTTGACGTTTCTGGTTCATCAGACGACGAACGTACGCCAAAGTGACGGAGCCAGGCTGGCTCTCTTTACTTGGAAGATGTCGGAGGCCGGAGCGTGCAACTCTATCAGCCTCTTCGTTCCCCTGTATCCCGGAGTGGGCTGGTATCCACTGAACCGAGACTCGAGCCTTTTCTGATAGCGCCCTAAATTGGCGTACATCGTCGAGACTTGTTGTGGCGGTTCCCGTCAGCAATGCCTTCACTGCAGACTGACTATCCGTCAACACGTCGATCCACTGCCTGCCGTTACTTCTCCTGTTCTCTCTCTCCAACAATCCTAGCACAGCTTCCAGGGCCTTCCTCGCCCCTAGTATTTCCGCATCGAGCACTTCACCACCATGCTTGGTACCACATCCCTTCAACAGAGTCTTTCTATCCCTCTTCAAGACGAAACCCCATGCTGAGCGACCATGCCCCTCCGACTATCCATCCGGGTAGGCACAGATATCCGATGGCAATACACCTCTAAGGAACCGAGTTATCTTGTCCTCCTCTTCTGTCCTTGGGCCGAAGTTCGACAGATAGCATGGCGGCGGCAGAGGCTTAGCGTCTTCCGCGTCCGGGAGTTGTCGGAAGGCCCGCTGCACTCTTGACATCTGGATCTCCGGATCCTTGGGTGCCCGAGCATTTTTCTTATACTTCCTTGTTCTATCGTTTGGACACACGGCGGCACGAGTCCGGAGCGGGTGGCGGTTGTCCAGTGAGTGGAGCCAAGCCGAAAGCCGTAGTCGGTGTAGTTCTCATTACCGGGAGGGCAGCGCGCAGTCCCGTCAAGATTGCCTTGTCAATCATCTCGCAGAAAATGCTGGTTCGAGGTGTGATGATCCCCCTTTTGGTCGGACGTTTGAGGCCGGGCCACCAAACATCTGCTCCGAAGGTTGCTATGGGGACAATGCACGTGTCCACTGCTCGAACCAGTGCTGCAGGGGCAGCTCCTCGATACGCAGAGTTGAAGCGGCGCATTTGCTGGGCCACCTTTAGAGCTTTGCCACACCACGTCGTGACGTGATGTTTGAAGTCCAGCCGTGGGTCTAGGTGTATTCCAAGCCAGCGTATTTGGTCTGCTGGCTCGATAGTCACGCCGTTCACACGAATAGCCACCGGATTCTCGCGTTTCCTGCCGGGAAACTGGACTATCTCCGACTTATTAGTATCGAAGGAGACTGCATTGTTACTTGCCCACTCCAGAAGATGATCGACTTCCTTCTGTATAGAAGCGGCCGACTCAGCAATGTTGCGCCCGAACCCTAGGATCCCGACATCGTCTGCGTAGCTGAACCTCATTCCTGGGTTGCCGCTTCGCATAGGCTCTGCCATGTATAAAAGGAAGAGAAGTGGCGATATTGGTGATCCCTGCGGAACCCCACAAACCAGCTCTCTCTGCCCGGTTACCCCTCCAGAGTATCGGACTTGTACCTTTCGATGTGCAAGAAATGAAGCCGTCCATCGAAGAATCGAGTCTAGCCACCCCTGCTCTTGCATCCTCCTCACCAAACGGTTGTGGAGTACTGCATCGAATGCGCCTTGGACATCGAGAGTCGTGAATGTGGCCGCCCATCCCTGGATGCTTGCCTCTTCGATGTCGTGGACTCCGCAGTTGACGAGGTCGTTTGCAGATCTTTTGGGGAGCGCGCCGAATTGTTGGTCTCCGACAACGCTGAGCGTAGCCGCGAGATGGGACATCCGCTTCGCCAAGAGTCGTTCCAGTCCCTTACCCAAGCATGACAGAAGTGCGATCGGTCTCCAGCCCTTAACAGTCGCTGGATCTCGGTTCGTCTTGCGGAGGAGCACCACTTCAGCCAGCTTGAAGCAGGATGGGTGGGTGCCGAGTCTGATGCAGGCGCGGAAGAGAGTGCCGAAAAATGGTCCAATCGTCTTCCAACAGGTTCGCAGAAGCTCCACGGAGATCCCGTCTGCTCCAGGCGCTGTGTTGGCGCAGCCTACGTTGCACATGCGAATCTCCTCGTCCGAGACATGGTCGTTCCAGGGGATTCGGTTGGTACTCGGCGCATTGAGTGACGGTAGGTCGTCCGTCGCTTGGTGCCGTGCCAGAAGAGCATCTCGGAGTATCTCTGCCCGCTCAGCCGGATCGGAGTACAGCTTCCCTTCGTAATTGAGTGGAGGGGGGGTGCTTGCCTGCCTTGGCTCGGCCGAGCGCATCAGCTTGAACACATCAGTCGGTGTTGTGATCGCTTCGACTTGACGCGTCTGGTGCTCTTTCCTTGCCGCTCTGAGGGTTGAGCGCAGCTTCTTCGCATGCACCCATCGTTGCTCTGGAGTCACTGCTGCACGATACTCCGTGCGAGCCAGCTTGCATTCCGGTGTCTACCAAGGTGCACATTTGCCACGTCTTTTGTTCCTTCGTGTTCCTGCTGCTTTGATAGCGTTAGTAAGGCCGGAACAGAGATCGTTGGCGTATTCATCCACCTGGCAAACCGTGTCCAAGACTGGTGGTGGGTGAGTGAACTGCGTGACGGCAAGGACGAACCTTGGCAAGTTGCCGCGTGTTACCCTGATCGGCGATGGCTCCTGGTCCCATTTTCCGCATCCGGTGGGGACTTGTCCTCGAATCGGAAGATGGTCGCTGGTTATACACTCGCTGCGACCCACCCATGCTTGGGCCCCGTTGATGTTGGTCCAGGCAAGATCCAGCGTGTTTCCGGCTCGATGCGTTGGCTCGCCCACAATCAGACAAGTGAGATTATGGCGTTCCGCCCATCTCTCGATTTCGATTCCTTGTCCGCGTGGGCGGGCAGCATCTGGTTGCCATGCGCGGTGCACCGCGTTGAAATCGCCAGCCGCGACGGATCATGGTGGTGGGTCCCAGCTGAGGAGTGGTCTAATGGCCGTCGGGTCGTTCGGGTCTTTGTACACGTTCAGAAACGTGACTCTGTTTACCACAACCCAGCAGTAATCCGCCGTCGGGGGATGGCAGGGAAAGATTTGTCTTGCCGAAAGGTTCCCTGTATTGATTCGTGTATAAGTCACAGCCCTGGGTCGAATGTTTACGCCGCCATGTGGTATATGACAGTCGTATCCAGGGTGTGACTTTGTCTCCTTTGTGGCTTTTTTCCACGAAGGTTCTTGTATTAACACTACATCGACGCCTAGCTCGTAAGCTCGGGAAAGCGCGATGTCGTGTGATGAGCCTCCCCTACCTACGTTGATCGACATAAAACTTATCGTAGGTGGGAGGCTGGAAGGGACCCATGAGGGGCCCTTCAGGAAGACTCAACAGGATTCGTCGTTCCTGTGGCCGTGGCGTCGGAGGCGACGTCGGTCATCAGAACTTCGAAACTGTTGTTTGATTTCACCACTTCGGGTGAGGCTTGCTTTTGCTTGGCAGCCGCTTGTACTGCTGCCTCAGCGCGACGGGCTGCAGCTTTAGCCCTCACCACGACCGCTAGCTCGCGTTGGCTCGCAATGCGAATATTTGCCAGTAGCTCTTTGCTAACGGATCCGGCCTTAGTTGGGCGCGCCAGGCAGGTTCGACTGTCGGACCTGTGCGGTCCTCCGCAGTTGCGGCACTTGGTGTGAGCACGGCACTCGTCTGTCGAGTGCATCGTGGAGGTGCAGTTCCCACAGGCTTGAGCGCGAGAGCAACCGCGCGTTCCATGGAACTGCAGGCAGCGTTTGCATTGCTGCACAGTCTGTCGCGGCTTGTGTGGGACCGCGACGCCCGAGTCGTCGAACAAGCGGAATCCTTGTCTTAGTGCTGCTCCCTTCCTGAAATGGGCAAGCCATGACTGGTATGGAGCGTCAAGGCGAGTTTTCCCGTGGGGCCGTACCTTGACTGGCACGGCCTTTGTGACTCGCGTGATCTCCTCGATCACCATCTCCTCCGTCACATGCACCTTTCCGAGGAGGGTGTGGATGGCGACAGGGACCGTCGAGATCCGGAGCGCGACAAGGACCGAGGCCTCCTCTAGCCTTACCTCGATTGGGAGGAAAGAATCCGCCGCGCTCAATAGGAGCTGGCGAGATTCCAGGTTCTTCGCTCTGAGTGCGAAGCCAGTTGGGACACGGTAGACGTGTTCAATTGCTGCCTGAGGCGCGTTGGTCAGCTGCGCCACCGCTTCTCTGATGCCAGCTGGTGAAAGATTTCGCCATTGATGTTTTGATTTTAGCCGGAGGAACAGTCGGTTGTCCGGCGAGGACGAAGGAGCCGTCTTGGCCGATTTTTTGGTCGGCGGGGTCGGCTTTTTCGGGGCACCACTTGCTATCACTGGCGTCGGGTGATTTGGTAGCCCTTTCCGGGCTACAGTTGCCCAGGTTGAAGTGACCTGGGGCACCGCGACGGCAGGATTTGCTGTCCTGGTGGTCGATGGTGGTGAGGGCCCGCTGTTGCTGGCCTGCTGGCCGATGGGGCGGGGGGGAAGGCTTGTCGGCACTGGTGTGGTTCCAGTGCGCAGGAAGTGGGCGAGGGCGCCCCTCAGACACACGTTCATCGGTCCAAGTATTCTTTGTTATCTGTCGTTTTCATGGACAGGATAACACTTTCCAATGTTTTTAACACCGTTGACCCTATCTCGAGCCTGGCTGAGGTGTTTGCAGCCCGCTTTCTTTCGGCTTCGAGTAAAGCCTCTATTTCCGGCGGGTGAATTGGCGTGGTGCCGGTGGGAGCACCACCAGAAGAGTGGTTGTGGCACTCAGCCGTCCCTGGAATCGAGGCCGGGGGTGGCTGAGGTCTTGAGGCATTTGCTACCTCTGTGCAAGTGGGGACTTCCGTTCCCGTTGGTATGCTTTTGATTGATGTCCGCTTTACTACGGGAACAGCAATTTTTCTAGCTGCACGGCGTGCGGGCTCGGTCGTTGGTTTCGTCGAGACTGCTTTCTCGACGACAATTTCCGGGGTCTTTACCGCCTCTAGGGAGCTCTCAGCTCCTGCGCTTGCCCATCGTGAGTCTTTTAGACCCTTGTTTATCATTTCATTGATTATTTTTTCGGCTTCCAACATCACAGTGTCGGTTTGGCCGCGTTCCTCCAATTGTGAGATAATGTCGACTTCCATCTGGTCGAGATCGGAGGCGTTAGCTACCAGTCCAGAGCCTTTCATTCTCTGACCTGCCACGCTTCTAAATATTCCACGCATGGATTTCGGGGTATCCAGACTTTTCTGGTGGTTGTGTTTCCCTATTTTGGAGGTTAATACAGATTTCGCGATTTTCGCGGACTTTGAGGGTACCGGTGCCATTTCAAGGCTGAGTGGCGCGATACCACGAGAAATTGATCTTTCGATATACGACGAGTGATTGGAGGGGGAAAATGGGAAAATGGGAATTTCTCGAATTGCTCGTTTGTTTGTTTGTACGTTCCATTTACGTCCTGTCTGAGTCTAAGACTATTGTAGGATGTTTTAAATATTGAAACGAGTCAGCTCAAGCGCGTCACCAGTCAGCCACGAACACTTAAATACCCGGAGTATTAAGTCCAGTTTATGCATATGGCTACCAATCACAGAACTCCAAGCATATGATTACGTCCTGCCCCCGATGGTCAAATGGTAGAGCTGAGATCTGGAGACAAGCCAAAGATCGATCCTACGAAGCGATGATAAATAATCCTGGAGATATAAAAAGGATAACACAGTAGATCCTAAACCATGGTTGGATAGAGCAATTCCAGATGAAAAAAGCGGTCGAAATACTGCTGAGGGAAAGGAAAAGGTCAAATTATGCTTGGGGAGGATAGATATGATCTGGTTAGTTTACATGGATGGCACTATAGTGTGACTGTGCTTCCTGAAGAAAATTTGTGAGAACTATAGACAACAAATAGAAAGGTGTGGGAGGCTTTCACCATAAAGGTTTCCTTAGAGGTAAATATTATAGATTGTAGACACCTGCATGGGCCCATAGGGCGCCAAATCAGGATAATGAAAACAAATTCAATATACACAGGGAAATTTTCCACGTCAGTTCTAGCCAGCTTTCCTTCTGTGACTAATGCATGACTAATCCAAGGCTCCTTCCTGATTAGTTTCAGGGTCAAGTTTACTCAAATCATGATTGGGGTACTGTATTCGAGAATATTCCTACAGTAGTTAACCTGATCTATCCCGGCCGTAACCATGTTTATTTTCCTTCAGGAATGTGAAGTTTACCAACTGCCCAGCACGTTAAATAACATACATAAGTACTATTTAGGGTCTGTTACATTCCTCCAAAGAGCGCATCCCATCTCCAACTCAATCATCCAAACGGAAGGGTTTACAGCTAAAATTCCGACACTAAATAAATAAAATCCGCCATTGCGACGTAATCTCCTGAAAAAGTTACATATCTCTCCGATCGTAGAAACATGGCCTCACAGATCTTTCCATCTCATCATGTCAAACATCTGATAGCTTAGAACCTACTGAATAAGGTAATGAGAATCATTGGATATCGGGATGACACATCTCGGATTAATTTACTCAAGTTTTGAACTCTCACCAGGGATATGGTCATCAGGATGTTCAGGATAGTCAAAGCTCCAACTTGAGATGTTTTGATCTTCAGCACATGTAATATACTTCATATGTAATTTTGGGAAACGAGGAGAAGATAATCTCTCCCGGAAATAGTTACATATGGGTATATAGCAACACTGCTTGAGAGGAGTTGAGGAGCAGAGATTTCATCAATACAAGTTTACTTTACATTTTACATTTGACCCTCAGTGTCTAACACATCATCTAAACACGAGGGCAGTTAGCCTCACTTACAGCATGCTTTAGGTTTACATTACTCTTGTCAATTAGAGGTACTCTCATTGTGTTTAAGATACACCATAGCTACGATCGTGATCACAGAGGCCTCCATTGTACTTACAAGTGGCTGGACTAGTATAATTACCAATTCGAAATTTTTACTCTTGAAAAAGACCGGTGTAGTGTGAATATGAATATCAGAATGGCCTAATAAGCACCTCTGAATAGGTGGGTAAATATATATTTCTTGAAAAGCACGCACACACACACACACAGATAAGTCTATAATTATAGCTATGAGGAAATCCCCGAATTGATGCAACTCCTTTCCACTGTTATATTCTAAGCCAACCCTTGGCAAGGCTCTAAGATTATCGATCGATAATGTACTTGGTCAGCTAGAAACTACGTTATTCCCTACATGCAATGAACTAGTTTCCACGTAAGTTGAAACAATTATGTTTTAAAACATCTGAACAAGAAGTAAGCGATAATAAATTGCTCAGTTATTTGTAACACTTACATTAAACCCTTAAACGAATTAATGATCTTCGCCAATCTGAATAGCGCCCTCTGTAGATAGACCGCTACTCCAGAAACCGTCTAAACTTCCGGAATTTCGCCCATGTGCTATGAGAAGCCAGAAACCGAAAACGGGTTTAGTCAAAATGTCGAGAACAGCAAAGGCTACAATCTCGGTATTGACGCCATATGTGTGAGAGCAATCTCCGAGAGCCCAGACAATAAGATAAAGAGTCCATAGAATACAAGTGAAAAATCCTATGGCTGTAAAAAGCTTTCTGGTGCTGCTGGCCTTGGTGGCCACAGCGCGGCGACCTGGTACGGCGAATTGGTAAACAATACTCAGATAGGCGAGACACGAGAATGCAAAGTAGCTCCACTTTTGACCTTGAGATGTGCTAAATGTCGCAAATATACTCAGGATAATCATCAGAGTATCTGAAACTAGTGCTGTTGTTATACTGGCACCATTCATGTTCGAAAGAAATGCAAGATCCAAAATAATGAATGGCGTGGTGAATATTAAATCAAGGAAGCGTACCCAGAAAACTTGACGCAGCGAGACATCTTGGATTAAGTTCAGATTAGAATTAATCCAATAAAACCCACTGCCAGTTGCCATAACGAAATAGAACGTGGTGGCAAAAATCGTCATAAAAGTAGTGAGAACATAAAAAAGACGTTTTTGCTAAGAATTTTAGTAATTTGGCACAAGAAACCTCTAAATAAACGACTCACGACAGGCACTCTAAAAGAAAGTGCAACAAATGTGATTGAAGAAATGAGCATGATTAAGAAAACAACCTATGAGTTATTGTTAGTAAAAAAAATAAAGTCTTTTCAAATAAGTTATCAGCTAGAACTACACAATTGAGGAGTTATCTGATGCAGAGAGCTGGTAAATTAAAGTTTCAATTTGTAAACACTAACCCATAGAGTTTTCGCACCAGTTGGTCCAACCCGTTCATAATCAGGAAGCTTTGG
Source organism: Blumeria graminis f. sp. triticale (assembly GCA_905067625.1). NCBI lineage: Eukaryota > Fungi > Ascomycota > Leotiomycetes > Helotiales > Erysiphaceae > Blumeria > Blumeria graminis. Next base: position 1,262,195 of record LR898470.1, on the reverse strand, counting down.
AATTATAGTTGAGACAGGCGAAAGTGTAGAGGAAGATGTTGGAATAATCATGCTAAGAGCAGCCTTGGGGAGATTATGATTCATTTTGAAGGTAGACTGTTCTTAGATGCAAGTGAGAAATGAAATCGATGAGGTAGTCACACAGTTGATATAGTAGATTATGGGAGAAGTCGATAATGTAGAGGAAAGTTTGTTCAAGATCTCTGCAGATGAAGAGAAGGATATTGGGACGGAAAATATGAGTTTTGGAATGTTAACAACTAGATGAGGAAGTTGCGATGGATGCACAATTATGGCGTGATGTTGGCTCAAACAAATCTCTATTTCTGTAACTTATATAGATCTCAAGCTGATTTTAGGATTCACTCGTGCACTGCACCACCATTGACATCACACGCCAACTGAGTTCCTTGAAAACAAACAGATTAATTTCCTAAAATGGTATATGGGATGTAAATTTGGCTAGTGAGCAACTTACTGTTGGGAGAATTGCAAGCCTTCAGACTGCACCCCTATATGCCTGGGAATTCTGTTGATACTTCCTTCCCTCTAATCATCTGCGATCCTTCTAAATATTTTAGAGATTTTGGCTTCGGCATCATCAAATTCCCAGTCATATGCCTTTTGAAATTCTTTGGATATTGTCTCGTTACATGGGACTTTGTAATAATGATGGTCTGAAATTCATAAATCAAGTTGAGGTGCAGTAGAAGATGTGATATCAGTTATGAGATATCATAGCTCCACCTTACTACCTTCGTCACGAGCTAGTATCAAACATCTATAGAGGTTAGCTCGAATTGGCACAAGATGAGCAAAGTAATGATTAGCTCAAATTTGGTGACATGGGTTAATGAATCAGAATTTCATTGATTTGTTATGAATCTTCTAAGGTTTGAATTCACCATGAATACTTGTTTACCTGACGTGCCAGCTTTTGCTACTTGTTTGTTTCAACAACGGTTTATACACAGTATTAATCGTTATAAATCGCAAAACTTTTTTATCTTCTTCTCATTCAAAGAACTACATTTACCTGATGCATTTTTATTGGAAATGGAGATGCAGAGTGTTTGTGGACGTACGGGCCCTCCGTTTTGTCTAGGTTCCCGAAAAGATCTTTTGTGCATTTAGGAGGTTTAAATGGGTAGTGTGGTAGCGCTTCAAGCTACCTGTTAGATATATAAGCGGCTGTATGGCGCGGGCGCAAGGAGATGATTTGGGGTTTTCTATGCCTAGATGGCGCCACACTCGTTTATGCTGTGGCTTAGGCTCTGTGTTGCTTACAGTTGTACTTGTAGCGCACACTTCCCACACTTTTAACTGTAATCCGAATATGCCACTCTTTTAGTCAACCTCTACTTTGCTTCCATAGATATTGCGCCAATTTCATTGCGCGATATTCCCAACAATTTATAGATTAATGGATTCAGAGCCAACTGATACTTAGCTCTTAGGATAGCATCCTTTGTGAGTCTTTCACGTGATCGCTATATACAAAATAGCGGATTGGATGGTGCAGTGATACACCATTCGGGCCGTTCTCCCAAGTAGATACAAGGTAGCTTGAACCTTACCTCATTTGAGACAGGAGAAAGCTGGTTCGAACCCAGTAAGACCCACATACCACTCTCTCTCGCGGTGATATTGTACTTGTGTGATGATGAAAGAACACTCGGATAGCCACAGGTTTTTCACGCTTTTCCCTGTGGTGGGTATGCACGGAAGAGATTATACGCCGTAAGGGTTAACCTCGAGTGGTATCTTCAAATGAAATCTGAATGTGAGTATTCTAAATGTCAAATTAAGTCATCCTAATTAAAGTACATATCTTCCGATAAAACCTGCATGGGCCTCAAGGCGCCAAATCAGGAAAAATGAATTATATAAAAAAAAATGCACTTAGAAGCTTGAAGAAAATTAACTTATGCTTTTTTTCCCTTCTTTGTCTGCAGAAGAATTGGAAGATTGAGTGGTTCTATATTTTTGAAATTTTTATTTCTTTCATCTGAATATTTTTGACAGTGAAGTATCAAATGTTGTATGGTTTGCTTACCCTTCTTGCAGAAATTACATCTGCTGTCTTATGTTTTTCCAATTCTTTTCAAATATGCTCTTACATTCCCAATACCGGTTCTGGCCTGAAAATATGCAGATTCATCTTCCCTACTGTGGCCTTGAAAATTTGGTGGTTTGGTTGAAAATGTTAGAGTTGACATATGGGCCTGAATCCTATAGTATTTACCAAGGCCAGAGCTCTTTCTTCCATCTTCCTCACGGAAACAGCCACACCTTGTACAGTGCATCCATCCTCTTTTTCACTTGAAAGATCATTTGTTTATTGCCCGTGGTGAATAGCCATTCAGCTTGGTGTTTACCCATGGAATTTTGCCACCTTTATCATGCAACCTTCTACACAAAAATAAATATAAAATAAAGGTGGCAATGGAAACTGCTTGCGCATGAAGAGGTCTCAAAAAAGCTGCAGCCCTAGCCATGCGAGGCTTAGACACTGGGACTACATGAAGTCCGCATATCGCCTGTCTAGGGCAACGCACACTAGGATATCTGCTAGACGCATGGTCTAGACATAACTATTCGCAGACTGTCACCGACGATAGTAGCACGAAAACGCCATCCTAACCTCATCATGCGGAGAAGGGGGGCTCACCTAACTAAAATTTCTATTGCCATCTCGGGCAGTATCGAGCTCAGCACCACAGGTCACAGAAATTTAAACCTAACATATCTAGGACTCTTGCTTCAGCGGAGGGAGTTTATGCATGTAATAGTTGGGCTCGTCGCTAAAAATTTTGAAAAAGTACAACAAGTCTGACTGGAACGGAGTCATGTTATAATATCAAGAGAGCTTTAAAGTGCTGTTATCAAACTGTGGATAGTTTGGAAGCGATTAATGTCAGATATAAAGTTTAAGGTGTTAGGTATACAAAGCTTGGAGTTACTTGTCTTAGAAATAGGTGTTTCGCTCGGTTTGTAGCAATGGGAACTCTATATAATCTCACTAGAGATAGAATAGAATAGAATAGAATAGAATAGAATTAAATTTAAGTCCCTACTGAGTCTAAGACTATGAAGGACTGCTAAAAGTAGACATTAAACCACCAAAATTCACTTCTTTTGATAAATACTGTTTTTTCGATCTTTTCCAATAGACATTGAGGGTTCAACCCTGATCTCACTAGAGATGTTTCGCTCTAAACCATGAGAAACTCGGTTCATGGGGACAAGTTGGGGACACATAGAGCATTTGCCATTTTCTGGACGTACATAATCTAGATAGTAACAGAAAGAGAAATAGCAGCCAGGAATTAATTGACACTTTTTACTTTTTACTTCTTACATTATTCAATTGACTCATAGATTCTAACAGCTGTGTATTAGAATATAATTCTCTTAGACAACTGAAATAGGACTACTGGAAGTATATTTGATAAAGTATTGGGTTGATAAAATGCGGAGCGTGTATTGCGACTGCTTCTCAGCACTCTCTCCTAATGCTACGACCTAGCTATCGCTACACACTAATATGGAACTACTAATACAGGGTATATAAGATCTCCAAACATCCCACTCGAGACAGTAGATCGATGGCTCAAATCCGGAAAAACACAACCACGTTTCTCGCGGCACTGGTATACATGGATGAAGAAGGCAAGCTTGGATAACCAAAGGTTATGAAATGTCCCTTTAGTGGGTACTCATGGAGGAGGGTCGACTGTTTGTGTAAGCAAGCATGCCTCATAGTGGTATTTGTGAATGAAATCCAGAGTATGAGTGTCTCTAACGTCAAAAGAATCTTCCAACGTGTATACATAGCACTAGTCATGTGCCATAGCTAGATAGCTGAATACACATTAAATGATTTTAAAAAAATATCTCCAAACGCTTTACCCATTATGTCATGAGTAAGCAATGATCAAAACCATAACTCTATTATGTTCAGGTGCAAGAATAATTATGTTTGACCAACAGTTGTTTAATTTTACACTGTGACCACTTTCCCCCTTTCTTATTTTTATTTTTATGTTTTCTACTCCCAATTTAATATCATCCGTAAAGCGTGAGAGTCGATGGGAGGCTGCTATTCATATATAATTCAATCTTCGAGCGCAAGATGACAGGGTCATTGTTTTCATTTGCTATGTTGGGTCGATCTAGGCGCGAACCCGTCGGTTATATCTATTTGTACTGGGCTAACCTGTTAGTGAGGAGCTCACATGCTGTGCGTGGGCATGACGTTAATTGCTGTAAATAAATGAGGTTGTTGGTTCCACTCAAGTTGAATATTGCAACCTCAGGCTGTTAGACTCGACAGATGATTAAAGCTGACTAATCTGGAGAGGCCTGTGCGTCTCATCTAATTCTTTATTTTTTTTTTTAAAATCATTAAGTGCATGCAGCCTATCTAGCTATGACACTCTCATCTAATTCGTAGAGGTTCGAAACACCCTATATAGATGTAATAATATATACAATTCAATACACTCTATTTCCATTCCCCAGCACTAGTGCTTATTTCTGTCAACAGAGGTGCATATATCCATCTACATATCCCTTTTTTGTAAAATAGGAAGCCAACTTTGTCCAATCCACCATCTCCATATCGGGTGCTGGGTACGCTATGGAAACTCATCGGATGGCATTTCTTTCATGATCAAGGGTTGGTGATAAGTAGGGCTCCGACTCTACCACATGAACTGATCGTGGTTAGCTTCATGATAATGGTGATAGGGGGATATTTTGAGGGATGAAGACGATACAGACCGCGCAAGCGATTGGGAATCCTCGTCAAAATGAGGACTTTGTTACCTAATCTCGGCTCTGCATACTTTACAGTGAGAGCTGGAGGTTCGTAGGGGACACCACTCACAGGTGTTGAGAATAGTCCCCCTATTTTATTTATTACAGGTAGAAAGGAATAAGCTGTATCTTGTTTATTGTCCTTCTAAGTCTATGACTATATAAGTCTATGTAGGTTCTCTCTATCTACAAGCCAAGGATATTCATGTTAGCAGTATATCCCCTGCCATACCTCCTCAATACATCCTGTCAAAGGCTAAGAATAACCACCGAAAAAGATAGACAGGAAGACGTTACGGATCAAAAATAGGGACTGTCACGACGTACGTGGGATGTTTGCTTTGGTAAGTACCTCTATTCTGTATTGAATACCACAGATTATGTATTCCTAGAGCATGTTTATATTTAGATTTCAAGATATCATGTCAATAATGATCAGTGTATACATTTTTGGAATACCGGGAGTAATAGGAATGAAATCGTTTATAATGAGTTCTTTTTCTTTAATTACAGATATACATCGCCTGTCACAGTTCAGGCTCCCAATCACCTGACACATTCAATGTGACAGTATCTCGGGCAAGAGCGCCAAAAACTCGACCTTGGGCAAACCTCAACGATTAGATATATACGATATTTCGCCAGCATATCAGCAAGAGCATTCGACAAAAGTTGAGGCATCTGTGTCGCAGTATTGAGCTTTTTGGCCAGTATTCGGCTTCTGCTGCTAGAGGTACGGCAGCGCCGGGGAAATACGGAGGGTTTGATAAATATTTAAAGTCTTTAATATCAAGAGACTGGTGAAATGATAACGGGGTTACTTCAGCGGAGAAATAAATGTGAAGCAACTTGGTAGGCGTTTGAGTAGACCTTCAGTGAAGAAAAATACTTCTAGATCAGAAAAGATGGTTCTAAAACTAGATAGAAGAGCAAGAACGGAGATCGAACAAGTTTGAATGGCCCGAGCGTGTGGTTACTGTCGCTAAAGAGGAATTTTCGCTTCATTGGGCTAAAATTGGGTTCTCTGGAAGGTTGTACTTGACATATTCAATACTTTAATCAAGTTGAAGTAGGTCCCGTCACGTAGGTTATACGAACTTTATGCAGTAAATAATAGTTTACCTGATACATCCTAGCCGTCATCTTGCTCAAGTTCTAAAAGGAATAAGATCGCTGCTTGCCGTCCATATTAATTTCCAAGCACACAAATCGATTATGCCATTTGTTTTTTATCGTGTAGCGGAACAAAACGTTAGAGCATGACAGGAAATTTCCAAATGATGTAGTTGTACATCATCTTAGCCAGATTCTACAGAAGAGTCGAACTAGCTTGGTAACTTATCCCATTTGCCATAGATTATTGCTTTATTCCATATCAATTCTAAGCGGCAACATGCGCGACGCTTGTTTTAGGGATTTATCAGGTAATCTTTGGTATCCATGATTCTGATATATTCTCTGGTGCATACTCACATACGGAGGGTAAGTTTCCTCTGTATACGTTATTTATGTCCGTATTAGCCGCTAAGATATATAGAATTGAATTCTGTAAGTTCAAATGGCTCATTGAACGAATAAATAAGACACTAATGATGTATGGTAGCAAGAAAGCTGAATAGATGTAAATTAAGTGGAAGTAGATTTATGCCTGGAGACCTGTTTTCAAATTTTAGAGAGGCTCCCCACACTGGCGAGATTTGGAGATCAGAAAATCTGTCTCTCTTTCCGTGAGTACCTCAATTGCCTAGATGAGCCTGCAAGATGGCGAGTTTCAGAAGAGTGATCCTTTACGCCGTTTGAGAAGTAGGGAGCTAGGTGGCTAAGGTACTTCATTTGTAGGATCATGGGCTCGAAAGGTTATGGCGGACGACCAGCTTCCTCAGTTTGATCCGACTACTGCCGCCGGATATCTTGAGCTACTGATAAACGTGAACGAGATAGGCGCGCTTATGTAACTTAATTATCTTCTTTACTTCTATTGGAGTGGTGGTCAGATAATGCGACTCTAGAGCAGACGACGAAATTGAATCAGCTGGGTTCGACTAACCTGTATCCACACACACAGCGATAGAAGATGGTACTCCCTTCATCTGCACTACGAAGCTGCGCCTCAGACCACGTCATTACCTTAGCCTGGCACTCTGGACACTCTCGTTCAATAATGCGCGTGCTTTCAAAGTCTTTCGCCGTAAGCTCCTGAGTCTGTGATGTGAGTATTTCTCGAAGTCGGGATGGAAAATTTTGAGTGGTGGTGAGCGTGGTCGCAAAGCAATTTGTATCTAGAGCGCGAGAGGCGAAGGTGAGCGCTTATTCGTGCCAACAAAGGGTGGGATAGCTCACTGGAGTTTCTAGCACCACAGCACCGACAAAGGATTTCTGGCTCGACGGAGAGGGAGAGAATGTTTCCACAGTCGGAGCAGAAGTTGGGTGCCATGGTGTCTGAGAAAAATGCTGGTGGAAAATAAAAATGTTTGTTTTCAGGTGTCAATGTAAAGCATATAATTAGAGATGAATTGCGGGTCTGTTCAAGTCACCAAGAAGCGAGTCAAATCCAGTCCACTAAAATGATAGCCGGACACTGATCGTTGACTACTACTAGCTTGAGGAGGAAAACTACCCACAAGTCCGGGATTCAGCCACGAACAAGGGTGGGATAAGTTTTAATTGATGGCATTAGGATTTGAGGAAGTTGTGCTCGGCTTTGTGGTTGAAAAATAAGTCAATAAAGATTTCAAAATCACAAGAAAGTTGAACTATAACTCATCACCATCAAACGATTGACGAACGTCCCTAGGTCTATATGGGAGTCGTGTTAAAACAATCCACACCTCTCAAGTTCCATTCATATGTATTTGTGACGAAGCATTTCTCAGCCGATCCTACACTTCCGACCCGCTTCCACGCCTGTTATATCACCTACCTACACACGCCTTAATGAGGAAAGTCATTATGGAAATGTGTCGTATGTAAATGAGGAATATTTGGAATATACACCGAAGGCATCAGAGTCTTTGCCCCAAAAGCGACAATAACAGCCTAACAGTAACATTAGGAAGTGTAAGTCTAGAGCAATATTGAGACCTGGTACGACATTTTTATTCTGGAGCAAATGAGAATTTTAAGTGCGCGTGATGGCTGAGGCTGAGGAGAAATTTGCGCTGCGGCGTGTTTACAACGGGTTTCTGGACGGTCAAGCTTGGTTTTACTCAACATGTAGGTAAGGTCTAAGGTGGGTCGGTCAATTTGTTGGAATGAGGCTTAATCGTGCTCGAGCTCCCATATGGGTGCGGGGAGTCAAATTTTCTAGCGCGTAAATATATAAACAAAAGAGGGTTGGATGGTGCAGTGGTACACCATCTGGACCGTTACCCCAAGTAGATACTGGGTAGCTTGAACACCTTCCCCATTCGAGACAGGAGAAAGCTGGTTCGAATCCAGTCAGACCCACACACCACTCTCTCTCGCGGTGATATTGTTCTTGTGGGATGATGAAAGCACACTCGGATAACCACAGGTTTTTCACGCTTTTCCCTGTGGTGGGTATGCACGGAAGAGATTATACGCCGTAAGGGTTAACCTCGAGTGGTATCTGCAAATGAAATCTGAGTGTGAGTGAGTGTTCTCAAGGTCAAATTGAGTCATACTACTTGAAGTACATACCTTCCGATAAAAACCTTTATGGGCCTCAAGGCGCTAAATCAGGATATTGAATTATATATATATATATATATATAAACAAAAGAACGCATCAATCGAAAATTTTTGAAATCCACTTTTTATCCTATAAATATTCTGTGCTTGAATTCTCCATTTTCAAACCACCGTGAGGTACTCGTATTAGCCTCAGGTGAGAAAAGAACAGCCGAAGCTGACAATATCTGTCGCCTTTGAACACCTATGTGTTCTAAACCATCAGGCCCCACGCATTAACATTCATGCAAGTTTGCGAGTATGGTCTTGATACAAGGGTAGTCTTTAAGCGGTTGATCTTGTGCCTCGATAGCAACCGCAAATGTTGTCAATTGTTGTCTGCCTACACTGGATATACAATGACACAGGAGCTCTGATGCGAGTCTATGGATGTGAGCTCTATTCATCGCGTGCAGACCGAGTTTTGCATGCGGCAAAAAGAGCACGATATACGACAAGGCTTCTTGGACGACGATTTGAGTTTTGCAAATGTCAAGGTTGAACTCGAATTGCCTTCAAATTTGGCCTCCACCAGAATCAACATCTATGCCTAAATTTTCACAGACGTGATCTCCTTAGCGACTTATTTGGTCGCAACTCAGGCGCCTCACTTCGAAACGAGAATGCCCTATCTCTTTGAAGGGCTACCCCTCGCGCCATCTTCCGCCTTTTTCGACGATTCAGGAGCTGCGAAGCTTTTCAAACTTCATTGAAAAATCGAGCAACGGAAACGCTGTGTTGGCTTTCACACTACCCGCGCCGGCTCCTGGGCTTCAGTATGTTGTAACTTTGGGTCAACGACGCACTTGCAAGCAGAGTGCATGACCCTCACCCATGGTATTTCCGGGACTGCTTAGTCATTCCGACGATCAATCAATTAGCAAATAAAGAGTAGCGTGATATTATTTTCGAATTGAAGTGACAGAAATTCGCAGTAGAATCGCTGGTGAGAGCTGTGGCCAACGATCCGAACAGGTGACGATTGCACCATCAAAAGATGTTAACATGGCCGAGGGATTGGGCTTCAGGGCCTTGGGTTCCGGATAAAAGGTCGGAGAGTTTAGCTGCCTTCGGTGAAGTCCCCGTGGCTTCAAAGGACGGTGTAGGAGATGGAACGACGAAGAGGGCTAGTGACAAATTTGGCTCTTGCTGTTAGTGGTACAGAGAATATGTCGAGGGGAAAATATGGCATAAAAGTGAATGGGCAGCATATGACTAACCATTAAACCGGTGGAATCTCCCTCCTCTTGAAAATAACTATTGGATACGATGTTAGACTTGCGGACAAATAAGATGTCCCTGAGTGTGATGATGAGGTGCAAAAGTATCGCGGCGCAGGCAGGTCGATCTGGGATTCGAACCCGGGTCCCCGGAACTTTGCTCTCAAAATCCGATGTGATAACCAACTACACTAATCAACCTTTTTAATCAAGGCTGAAATATAATCTATAATCCTTGTGTATAGCCCTCACGAATGAATTTTTCAACTATCTTGACTAATCGCCCTAAAGGACTATACTGGTAATTGCGAAACCTGAGTATTTTTTGTACAATTCTACGTGTTTATTTTACTTCACAAGTCTTAAAATATTGACACATTATACCCCTCTATGACCCAGGCCACACATTGTTCAATGCTTCAATCCCCTCAGTTACTTAAACATCTATGATATCTTGCCCATGATGGATAGTGTCAGAGTAGCATTTCATCGTAGATTTCTGACATCTTTTCCATGGAATCTTCCTCCCAAAAAAAAGATGGTAGCAATGGATGTACCTTTGTGTAGAATGACCCAATTTGAAGTTTGGATTACTCACGCCCAGATTTCATTCGCAGATACCACTCGAAAGTATTCCTTGCGGCAAGTAACCTCTTCCGTATGTGTTGGTAAAACACGAAGTAATACAAATTAGGTGCCGTAACGAAGTCAGCTATCCGTCACGAAGTTGGCGAATAAAGGCAGTTAACTGGTATCTCGAAATACATAAAACGTTGTCTTCTTTTTCCCTCTCCATCTCCCCTTTCTTCCTGTATGAGGTTACATACATATCACGTGCCACGCTAGGGCACACACCACATATCTTTTGTAATGTAAATCTGAATATAGAACAATATACCCTCTAGTAGTCTGAATATCTTCACCAGTACAGTCGCGGATGTTATCATGTCCCTCTTGTGCTTGAAGACATCAGACTAGGAGCCACATGTACTCCAAGCGCCTCGCTAACGAGCTAAGTCAGATCCCTGTCCGTGTCCTGACGACAACCTGACTACCGCAATTACATAGAACAATTCATACTGCCCAGATATGATCCTTTTACCGACAGTATGTACCATCACAGGAAAGCCTGAAAATGCGGTGGCTTTCCGAGTGTACTTTTGTCGACCTTCAAATACATCATCACCGCGAGGGACTGTGGTGTATGAGTCTCACTGGACTCGAGCCAGATTTCTCCAGTCTCAAATGGAGTAAGTGCTCAAGCGACCCAGTATTTAGTTGGGAGAATGTGTATGGAAACTAGGGAGCCTGTCCTGTAGTAAGTGAATAGGATTTACGGGTATCAAAAACTCAGTAGAAACAACTTGATTTTTCCTTACACATAGGTCTCCACAAGCTATCTCTTCTCAAAGTAAACCGTGTGTTCAACTAGCTAATTTACGGCGCCCTCTCATTGCACCCAATCTAGCTAAATGTGGTCACCCGAGTAGTATCGTTCCTGAGGTGATCTATTTTTATAAGCCGATGATTCCATTCTTTGTTGAATTGAAGCCATTGCAGCTTGCTTATATTCTTGTCATTTGTTCTTCATAGTCACAGACTCAGAAGGGACTTAAATTTAATTCCATTCTTGTCCTTCCCTTAGTCTTTTAACAAAATCGTTGGCCCTTTTAGCTGGGTCTGGGGCTTTTATTTTCTGAGCCGGTACTCGATCAACTAGGTCAGCATGGTAACCTTGGATGAGAAAAAACGGGCTAAGACCGGTTGCTGTACCTCAAGTATTTAAGGCTAAAATGGCCATCGGGAGCATATACGGCCATTCAAATTGCGCGTAAGAAATAAATGCTCGTAATTATGCAAGGACTTCCTGATTCATTCTTTCTGTGCTACCGTGTGCTTGGGGATGAAAGGCAGTTGAAAGGCGTCGTTCGATTTTGACCAAAAATCTCTGACTCAGTTTGAGCCCCGATCAGACGTTATGACTGATGAGAAACCATGATAACAGTAATGACATCGACTACAGTTTTCCGCAAAGCTTTCGGCAGACATTGAAACCACAGCTCCTAATGTCCGACTTTCAAGTAGCTTATCGGTTATAACCATAAGGAATTGTGATTCACCTATAGAGTTTGCTAGAAGATTTGACATAAAATCAATCGAAAATTCGGAGTGAAAAAGATACGTGATTGGCAACGGCAAAAGGAGACCCTTTTTTCTTTCTCTCCAAACGTGAGATCGGCCACAAACGTTGCAATTTTTACAAAATATTCTCTCCATCGAGGAAGCACCTAGCAAGAAGAAACTTCTTGACAAAATTGCATAAGAACTGTCTCTACCAGGGTGTCCAATAACATAAGAATCGTGAATTATTTGAATCAGGGCCATTTTTAGGAGTTCCTAATAAGGCACCCACAATCTTTTCCGAAAATGAAGAGCATCCCTTTTATCAAAATTGTATTCTGAAATTGTAGCTCCAAGGCTGAGACTTGATGGGAAGCTTCGTTCTTCGTTTTTAAGTGATTTGTACAATGCCTCAAAATGAACGTCCTCTGTATAGCTTCTATCCCATAATAGCTTCTATCCTGGCTCGTGAAATATTTGGCACCCAGGCGGTATGATTCGTGAATTTGTTTTGAGAGTTGAATTTGGGATATTTGAAACTGAAGTGGTTTGAATCCTGACAGATTACTCATCTTGGCTCCGTAATTCTAACCAAGAATCTTATTTTAACTGCATTTTACGGCTCGTCAGTTGTTCATCTTCGGCATTTCTGTTGTGATATTGCCAGTCAATGACCGGCTCGGCGCCGACAGGTGCATATGCACTTCGTGTGCTGACCATTGATACAACTACTGTCGCTCCTGAGTAGTGTGTTGAAATATGATATATCTTGGAATGCCAAGAATAACTTATCAGTAAGTCCGGCTAATTTGACCATCAAATTCCTCATTCTATATCACTGTCATCAATACATCCTTCACCGAAAGTTTAATGCGCATTAGCGTTTATTTCACACTAGAATTCCAGCGGATTACTATGTCTTAAATGCAGGTTATAGTTTTCTCGTATCTATTACCGATACACATGTATTTAGCTTTATATTCCTGGCCCATATATGTGTATGTACATAGATCTGCATCTTCATGGATCATAACTTACGATCCATGGAGATTGATAAATACTGGTCAAAAACCACAGTTGATAAGATACGCGAACACGCAATCTCACTCTTATTATCTGGGTTTTACTCTGAACCATACATCTAAACATAATTGTTTCCACTCGGATCTTCCTCTCACAACCTCATACAAGACTTACTGCATCGGTTTAACCGCCGACACTGATTCCGCTACAACCTCCATTTCCGCTCAAGCTCATAACTTTAACATAGTGGACTCATGAGCGCCTGACTGATTCATTGCAGGGCAATGATTGGGCCAGCATCGTGATGAGTCTATTGACCACACACGCTAGCCATGAGCAGTTAGGTATCGCCGGGCAATTACGGGATAGAACTCAGAGGTTCATGTAGACCTCGCGCGTTATCGGAACTATACAACTGCTTCCGCTCCTGAGTAATGGACTAAGGACTGCGGAACTGAGACATTTTGTCACAGTCTAAGCATAGGCACTTGGGCAACCTTATAGTCAGAGGTAGTTTTAATTTTAATCTATGGTGAACTACAGATTGAAGAGGATAATAACAGTTACTTTATACATGATTATTATCCCAGCCAATGACACAGATTTCTATCCGTATATCCGTATCCCCTACTCGTATCACATTCTCGTGCCCCATCCTCGGACGTGTGACAATATTAGTATTGCCACTTATAAGGCCCTTCTTCTGAAAATAGGCTCCTCCTTGTTTCATGCTAAGCCTGCGTTAGACAGCGCAGGCTACAGGTAATTACCGGCTTACAAGCCGTCACACGAAAGAACCTGTGATTTTTGCGCCAACGACAGAATTTGTCAATTTTTTAACTGTATTCGGAGCTGGGTGTCCAAAACGGCAATGCCATACGACAACGTCTGCCGATGATATCTTAGGCAGAGAAGAAAGTTTAGTTGTATATGCTGATTGGTGTCGAACTAAATCTAATGAGATAGTCTCTGGCATATCTGTGACCAATCTTGTCTCTTTTGGATAGATTCCTTCTTTAGCAATAAAATTCTGGTTGGACTGATTCCAAATTTTTACCACAGGAGTTCTTGATGCGTCCCAGCGCGTAAGCCAGTTTACGGAGTGATCCCAGAAAAGCATCTGATCTTTTATTCGATCCATAGATACAATATTTACCATAAATTTTGGGACATAAAGAGCTCCCTGGACTCTCAATTCACCCTATCCATTTGGAGTAGTTATACGTAGTATAACTGATCCAACACCTTCGATTTTGCAATCACCTGCTCCAGTTGTCATAACCTGATCGGTCTTTAGGGGCTTAAATTCTTGGAATAAATTTTTCTGATGGCAAATGTGCCTTCCAGATCCAGAGTCGAAAACCCACCAATCTTTGTACGGTAGCGAAGTTTCTGTCGATGCAAGAGCAAGCATATAAGAAGATTGCGTGAAAAACTCACTAGGTGTTGTTGAATCGGTAACGTATTCATCCCCTATATCAGTATCACAAGTAGCCATCATAGCAGACGAAACCTTTTCTAATGGATCTCTCAGCATATCATGAGGTATCTTGTGGCCTAATTTCTTTTCTATAATTTTGATCTTGTTTGGACTCATAAGCAAATTGTACAACCTTTTTCTTGAATTTAAATTTCGTTTGTCGACCCATCCATTTGGCCTAGCTTCAATGTTAAAGAGGAAACATTTACTTAAGGTATGAGTTCTAGAACCACAAAAACAATTCGAAGCTTTTTCCTCACTCTCCTTTTTAATATTTGATTGTTTTGAGGGCCCGTTCGCTTCACATTTTTGTGTGGAAAATGAAACTGGAGGATTGAACACATTTTCCATTTCTTTAGAACTTATATGCTCAAATCGCTTTAATTTTGCTTCGCAAAGTCTATACTGCTCGACTAGTTGAGGCAGAGTGATCGAACCCATCCAAATATGTGCTGCAAAACATATACTCAGGACCGGTCACAACTCTTAATTCGATCGCAATTCCATTTTCAATCACCTCCACAGCGATCTAACACCCTTATCTCACTTCAACACCTTATCAATCTTTATCTTCCCACCACCCTCGAGAGATTCAACCCCGTGGACCCATCGTACCGCTGGCGACCATGCCATCGGTACGAGTTACGAAACGCCAGCACCCGCTGGTGGATTATGCCAAGCTCCGACTACGGTCGCGCTTATTGGAGTACGGCATCACCATCGATAAGATGGACATAGATAATGCCGAAGCTGCCATCACCACCAAAGTTATGGATGCCCCGGAGATCGAGATGATTGACAGGGCCGTCGACTAATTCGTCACCAAAGGCCTATCCGACTCCATATGGGCTGCCCCAAATAATTCAGGCAGCTCTGAGCCAAGTCAGCAGACGGAGAAATTGATCCCGTCGCTAACTACTCCTTGGTTGTCAGCAACCTCATCGAGATAGATCGCAGCCTTGCTAACAAGGCTGCCAGAAGCTGACAAAATCACCATGGCTCCATCCAATGCCGCCCGTGATGAATCCCTGGAAAGAGGAAGTCATGCGGAACAGGAATCGAACATTTCTGTTATCCCAGAAGAGATGGCCGTCCTCGTCGAGAATGAAAAACGACGGGCAGCAGAAGCAGCTGCCAATATCTCAATTTGCTCCTCGACAATCAACGCCGTGGAAAAACACCTTTCTCCCATGCTAACGGGAGAACATAAAAACTTTATTGACTCTTTTCGAGTCTATCTTCGGGCATCCATCGCCCAATTCATCCAGGTAGGGCCCGGGGCCGCCCCACCAGTACTGCCTAAAGTACCAGCATTTCCCCAGGCAAAGCCCACGCCTGTGGAAACTCACCGACCCAGCACTGTGGCTCCCAGTGGTTTTAAAGCTAATTCTTGGGCCGCTCTTGTCGGAAAAGAAACTCGGAGAGAATTAGCCCGGGATAAGGAAACTCGGTCAAAGCTGCCTAGTCCTCCAACTGCAAAATTTTTATCTCGGCCTGGTCATGGATTGAAGGAGCCAGAAGGAAAGAAGAAGGATAGTCTATACCTTCAGATCTCCAAGAATCACGATTGGAGGTCACTTTCGACCGCTGGAATTCGGGTAGCAGTTATTAGTAAGTTTGGCTGTTACCCGACAAACATTGACAAGATTTTGCCAATAGCAGCTGGCTTCGTTCTCATTACCAAAGATGAGGATGCAAGAAAGATGCTCTTGAGCTGTGGGGCCGCCTTCCGCAAGATATTAGCCTCGAGCCAGCAAGAAACTGGACTAGCCTCATGCTACCCAATATACCCGTCCACATTATCTCGCTGGATGGGCAAGTGACTATTTCGGAAAGCCACATTGTTTCTGAAATAGAACGCGTCACTAGGGTGACACCAAAATCCGTGCGGCGGCACGGTAAGAGCAAGTACGGAGCTAGATACTGTAATTGGGTAGCCTTTTTAGAGAGCGGATCTGCTCCTCTAACGGGATTCTGACTTTTTGACGACTCGGGACGGGCAGCCACAGTCCCGAAGCGTCAAACGCAAGCAATCTGCAAACATTGGTTTGGGTACCACAGTACCGGCGGCTGCTCTCGGACTCCAGCCTGCCGAAACTGTGGCTCACTGACGCATTCAGAAAGAGAATGTCTTGCTGCAGCTAGATGTCACAACTGCGGAGGTCCTCATCGCGCAGATAGCCGGAACTGTCTCGCCTGACCCACTCGTGCTGGAGCGCTGACTAAGGAGCAGCTCGTCACAATCCGAAACGCCGGCAACCGTGAGTTCGAGGCGGTCAGGAGGGAAAAAGCGGCGGCTGACAAAACGCGAGCAGCTAGCCTCGCCAACACTAGATCAGGGAGTGCGAGTAGCCCTGGCTCGTCCGCCTTACAACCCGCATTAGTCACGCCGACTGATGCCACCCCCGTTCATGAAAGGCGCCTCACGGCGTCGTTCACCCCTGCCAAAGCTCAAGTTTATGTCAATAAGTGTTGGTAGGGGGGGTCCAACGCACGACATTGCGCTTTCTCGAGCTTTCGAGAGAGGCATTGATGTTGTGCTCGTATAGGAGCCTTGGTGTTATAGCGGGACAAAATCTCACACTGGATATACTCTGCACATCCTGAACAGCGGGATAGGTGTTCAGCCACGAGCCGTAACGTTCACTCGAACGAAGGAGAATGAAATATTTCCCAAACAGATTTTCCCAGGTTCTTCGCTGACCGGAGACTACTGCTGGGTAGTTGTCAACAATTTCACATTCCTCAATGTGTAAAAGGCGCACAATAACGACGCAGCAATCGAACCGGGAATAAACTGGGTACCTCCGCCAGCATCAATAATCGCAGGCGACTTCAACTCCGTTTACTAGGCATGGCTACCAGGTACGACACGCTCCTATGGTCACGGCGAGAAAATACAGGCCTGGGCTGAAAAACACAGCCTCACTTGTCTTATCATTGGGGAGCCTACGCATCGAGCCGGAAATACGCTCGATCTAGTATGTACAAGTATCGCGAGGGCATAGGCATGGGTAGAGCGGAGTGAGTGCGTGACAAGCGGCCATTTTCCTGTCTGTGGCTTCGTAACTAGTAAAAGTCATGCAGAGACAGAATGCCAAGGCTCACTGCGAGTCTCGAAAGAAAAGCTTCCGGACTTCGTATGAGCAGTATCTCAGTGAATCTCAGCTCCGCAATCCTTGGAGTCGACTAACGATGTTGAGAGATACGCGGAAGCGATTTGTCAGGCCTTAATATACGGATTGAAAGCGTTCGGAAAGAGATATAGTCAAAGAAGTGGTAGGTCTGCACCCTGGTGGACTTCAAAGTGCAAAGAGGCTCACCTTAACTATCGCTCGGCATATACCGAGGAAGAACGGACTATCTGCGCCAAAATCCTGAGGTCTACAGTAGCATCAGCCAAGAGAGAGCACTGGAAGAAGCGGATAGAAACGATGCGGTCGTGCTCGGACGTCTACAATATGATGAAGTGGGCGGCCCCGAAACACCAAAAAATCCCGCCACCCCTTCGGCTTGATGGGAAGCTAGTATCAGACCAGGCAGCGCGAGGGACGACTCTGCGCGATCTACTACTGAACCGTCACTCGAAAACAGACGATCTCCCACCCTGCATAAGGTCAGCAGAGCCTCGGATTCCATGGTCTGAGGAGCTATCAGAGCTAGAAGCTCAGTCATGTACTGTTGGAGGAGGAAATACCTGTCCTGGTGCAGACGGAATTTCAGTAGAATTGCTAGCCGCATGCTGGAGCAGTATTGGGAGATATATAAAACAACTCTTTCAAGCATGCCTGAGACTTGGTTACCATCCGGTATGCTTCAGGCTGGCGGAAGTCATATTCCTACCGAAGAGCGATCGTGATTTATCAACGGCCAAAGGATGGAGACCAATTACACTTCTCTCATGTCTATGCAAGGGGCTAGAAAGAATCTTTGCGAAAAGGATGTCAGCATTAGCCATCACTTTAGACGTTGTAGGCCACCAGCAGTTTGGCACACTACCAAAACGATCGGCAAATGATCTGGTATCTTCAGTAGTGTACGATGTCGAGGAAGCTCGATCTCAAGGATGGGCATCCACCTTTGTAACGATGGATATACAAGGAGCATTCGACGCTGTCCTATACAACCGGCTACTATGGCGAATGCAGGCACAAGGCTGGCCAGACTCGGTACTACGATGGACATCCTCCTTTCTCAAAGGGAGGAGGGTACAGGTACGATATCCGGGAGGCGTGACCAGCCCGAGATCTTTGAGGATAGGGGTGCCACAGGGATCGCCGATCTCTCCGTTGCTCTTCCTTTTATACATGGCCGAGCCCATGCGAAACGGGAACCGCAGAGCACGATTTAGCTATGCGGACGACATTGGGATTCTCGGCATCGGTCGCTCGTTAGCCGAGTCTGCGATGGCGGCACAAGGTGAGGTCGACAATCTTCTGAAATGGACTGAAGAGAACGCGGTTTCGTTCGACCTCGACAAGTCTGAGGTGATCCAATTCAAGGGGAGAAATCAGGGCGAATCGGTAGGAATACAAGTTAGCGGTAGGCTAGTCCAACCGGCGGAGCATATTCGCTGGCTTGGAATTCACCTTGATCCGCGTCTCACCTTCAAGCACTATGTAGCGACCTGGTGTGGGAAGGCCCTCAAAGCTGCCCAGCACATGCGGCGACTTAACCCACTTCGACGAGGAGCGGCCCCAGGTCCTCTGGTTACCGCTGTCGGCTCATGCATCGTACCAGTAGCAACATTTGGAGCGAATGTGTGGTGGCCCGGACTAACACAGCCAACGAAGAAAGGTACCTCAACGCCACAGACTATACACCTATGTAGTCTGATCGACAAAATCATTCGACTAGCCCTACGTGCTGCGTTACCAGTCTGGAAGACCTCGCCTAATGTCCTTCTTCATAGGGAAGGGGGCATCTGTTGTGATTAAGGTATGAGTAGGTATGAGATGTTGAATATTCTAGGAATAGTGCAGAGGGTGGATAACAATTATCAGAGCTTGACGATATGATGAATAGCTTAGTTATATTATTCTACATATCACAGTAGTAGATAGGACTTATATACAGATGTTTGGTACCTGCTATACAGTACATCGCCGTCTATGTATGAAGTACTACAATCTTAATTCCATGCCATACTATCCCACATTAGTCTATGCCATTGTATAGAGCTGCGCCTCAATAGTCGATCGTAATGATAGCCATGTAGGGCTGTGCAGTACTCGCATAAATGTGTTGTATCCCTGGCACTTGGCAGAGATAAATTTAGAGTAAATGCAATAATCACATCACAACAGCATCCCACCGGCGAAGATTCTCCTCGAAAGAATTCGACTCCGTCTAGCAGCCAGGATCCAGTCGCTCGATGACCGTCACCCTCTCCGGAACCGCGCAAGCGAGTGCCCTAACGTTGGCTCGTAGAAGTACAAGCTGAGGAAGAGAGTCTGGCGCAAACCAGAAACCCAGATGTCACGCCTACAGCGTGCTTTTCGACAGCTCCAGGAGTCATCCGAAGAGGCAGAAGGGCTGGCAGGCCCAGTGTACACATATAGTCTTGGAACGAAAGAAGAGGGAGTCAAAGCACACTACAACTGGGCTAGCGCGACCTCTCCCTCTGACATATGCGCCTACTCTGATGGATCATCTGAAGGCCATGGATGATCCTCGTGGGGATATGTCCTCCAACGTGGAGGACAAACATTCGCACAAGGTCACGGTCGTCTTCATAGCGGTGAAGTTTATGATGCAGAAATCGCAGGAGCAGCAGTAGCACTTCGGGAAGCTATGCGCGCTCGAAAGAACCGTGAGAGAATCTTCGTTCTTCTTGACAATCAGGCAGCTGTACTTGCGCTTCAGACGGGGAAGTCATCATCGTCGCTGCAGATAACCCGCGTCTTTCACAAGATCGCTTCAGAAGCGAACGTGACAGTGAGGTGGGTGCCTGGACACTCTAATATTAGTGGCAACGAAGAAGCGGACTTAGAAGCCCGAGCCGGTCTTCAGCTGCTACCAGATAGATAGACGCAGCCAGTGCATACAACGCAGGCATACATACGCTGTTTGATGCACAATCGCCGACAGAAACTAGTGGAAGACTGGTGGAATAAGTCGGGCCCGGACAGATATCGAGACCTGGACTTACAGATGCGAC
This sequence comes from Blumeria graminis f. sp. triticale, assembly GCA_905067625.1. Classification (NCBI taxonomy): domain Eukaryota; kingdom Fungi; phylum Ascomycota; class Leotiomycetes; order Helotiales; family Erysiphaceae; genus Blumeria; species Blumeria graminis. Next base: position 1,241,680 of record LR898470.1, on the reverse strand, counting down.
GTCGGAAACCATCAGAACTAGGTCTTTCTCGACGATTACTCCATAAGCTCCTGGCAGCAAGATCAGGACACGGAGACTTTGCGGATTATCACCGCCGCCTGAACCACGAAGACGCGAAACTGGAATGCGTCTGTAGACAAAGGACAACGCCAACTCATTTTGTCCGATGCAGGAAGAATGCTGCTATAATGCGCAGGTTGAGAAGATCCATGACCGTGGAGCACTATACCAACCGACTCCTTAGACCAGAGGGTCTCGAGAAGTTCAAAAAATTTGCAAGGAATACCGGTTGCTTTGGGAGCATGGATGCAGACTCGCCCTCAGCTGGATGCGAGGGCTGAAGGGATTGTTTTGTCAGGACGAGAGAAATAACTGAGGGGGGCATAGGATGAGAAATACTAGCACCGCTCCTACATGTTAATTTGCTTTATTTCAGTTGGTTTTGTTTTCTATTTCTTTTGGTTTTTGGTTGTTTGTAATCAGAGTCACATAGTGACAGTGTGGTGGGAACGAGTAGGGCATAGCTATTTAGGATAATCCTTACCGAGCCCACCAGTCCCGTGCCATAAGGCGCTGGGCTGGTGCCTGGGACCTCAAAATAAATCAATCAATTATGTTCTGCAAAACTTGTGGCAAAGAATATAGATCTATGGCCTAAGGCAGCATGGAAACGGTCGATTACTTCACTGGCCTACGTATACTTGCTGGTTTTGGCGGTATTTTCGAGTTGAATCCTGTTGTGGTTATGAGCTATGCGGAAGTCACATTGCGGAGTGATGAGGAGTGGATGATGTTATAATTTGTGGTTGACAGTGAGTAGCCTCATACAATACTATGCTGTAGGCATATGGACAGAAAGTATAAGACTAAACCTGTGTCCATTTATTGTGGGTGCACCTATGAAACTATATACATGCTCGCCTAACCAGTACACTAGTGATGTATGCTGTGGCCTTGAGCCACACGCAATGCCCTAGCCTCGACTACCTCGTTGTCTCATGTCATAACACTCCCCCTGTCGGTAACGACCATGATACCCGGATATGGATGTTAGTTTATGAAGACTAAGATTTGGGTTTTGTTATTCTGTTAGCTAGTTGGCTTGCGGACTGGACATAAGACACTATGATATTTCCTTCCTGATACTATTCTTTGGCAGTAGAAAATTGTGAGGGTGATATATAATGACTGCTTGTGGTTATCGTGATTTTATTCAGTGAAATGATTGATTGGTTGTCAACGTATAACGCAGTGCATTCAGCTTCCTCCAAAAGGTTCGTGATATTCAATTCTTGTAATGGGGAATTCAGTCCTTGAAGTTGATGCCATGTTTTTGTTGCCACAAGGTACTCTGCCTCTGTGGTGTAGACGACAACTCCTCGTTTCGTGTGTGATTACCTGCATATTGGACCGAATCTGAATTTATAAAACTTGCCTGATGAGAATCGGCAGGTTGATGGGTCAGACCCAAAATGAGCACCAGAATATGCTTCAAGAATTGATCGTCCCTTTATTTTGTGGAGGTAAGCTTTTCTCAGGTTTCTCTGCAATGTATCTTAGGATATGGCGTGCTACCCGGAGGTGATTGGTTGATGCACGAGTTTCTTGGATGGCTTATATGCCATGATGCAGGCGATAAAATTTAACCTGTTTAACTTCCCTGTCCCTCTTTGTGTGTTTGACCAGCTGTTGAGGAATGTGGAAGTAATTTTGTCTTGCTACAGGAGGTCAAGAATTCTAACCAGTCTTTATCTTATCTAGTGGAACCGCTTTTGTTTTGCAGATCAAAACGGACTCCCCCTGGCTGAATGGTTCTCTGAGATAAGAATTTTGTGCTGACTCCCCTGCTTGTGTGCGAATGTCACTTCTCCTTTTTCTGGGACAAGATAGAGGTCAGGTGAAGTTTGTTGGTCAACTGGATTAACTGACTGACGCTCATTTTCGTACTCTGGCTCCTTTGATGAATCTGGCTCATTATGGGGTTGGATTGCTACTGGTTCCATTCCCGTGCTACCATGAAATGGGAGGTGTACTTGGCGTCATGTCTTGTGATGTATCCAACGAAATGTTTGTTGGAATGTTCGGCAATGTGTCTGCTCGAGTGACTGGCGGAACATTCTGATGTTGTATCATTACCTTTTTTTGGCTTACATTCAGTTTGTTATATGGTACCAATGGCTGAATGTTAAATGGCGGGTAATGATTTGATGGACTGTTTCCCTGCTGAGCTTGTAGCTCAGTCTGTGGATCGTCTCTGGTCGACTGCTAATCATCTCTATTTTTTGGATGTTGAGATTGAAAACCTTCTGGTCACATTTGAGGATGCTGCGACCTGTAACCTTGCAGATGCTCCCCCTCAGACTCAAATGGGAGCTGGGATATATGTTTTTGTGGGAAGAGTTGGTTTGTTTGTGGGGTAGATGTTGATTATCTTGAACAAGTTCTTTGCCAAGTACATTACCCTCATTGAGAGATGCCTGAGTTGTAAAACTCTCAATCTATTTCCACCCCTTAACTGGGGTTTAATGTGGATGTTGAATGAGATAGTTTCTGTTGGTGTTGGCTTAAACCCTACAAACCACCCTTTTTCTGCTCTTAACTGGAACTCCTCGCGGATTTGGACTTGTTTATTTATATGCACGGCAGCCAAACCGGGGCATGTTTCTGAATCAATCTTCTCTGGATGGGGTTGTCGAAGCCCTTTATGAAGTCGATTATTGGTACCTTTTTTGTTGCGTATGCAGCACAGACGGTTTACAACGAAGCTTGCGTGTCGTACTGCCCAGGGCCAGTAGCTTGGTAGCATGTGGGCATCAATGAGGGATGATCGAGCGACTCTTTGTACGACTTTATTGGCTGCTTCTGATGTACCGTTCTGTTCTGTTGTCTCTGGTGCGAAGATGTCGGCGCGGACACTATGCTGTTAATAATAGGATTTTGTTTTTTTTTTTTATAATTCCGACCATTTGTCACTAGGTATGATGCGAATCTGTTTTCCATGTAGGTGATGCATGGATTCGACCCATTAGACAAATGGCTGAGATATTTGATCCTTTGTGTTGCAAATGAGTATCCACTGCATTCTACTTTTGGCACCAGTCAGAAATACTGCATACTGATGGCCGTTTGTTTATTTGTTTTCCTCTATAGTATCCACGGAAATTTAGTCCAAGGGCTCACTTGGAATGGGTTGTTGCGCTTTGCTTATTTGACATATTTCACATGTAGCGAGCCCAGATATGTCGACCCCTTCGAGTCCCTTAGAAATGCCAGCAGTCTTTTTGAGTAGTAGCTCCCAAGTATGACCTGACTGTTGATGCCAGCGCTGTGCGCTAGTTTGGTGAGGTATTGAGGCTATACTTGATGCTGCTTTCTAGTTTAATTTGCCGATTTTCCGTGGATCTGTGTACTTAACATCCTTTTTGAGATGGAGTTTGGCATTGAGTTTATATGGACAGCTTTGTTGGCATCTAAATAATACTTATTATTCTAAATCTGGAATGATGCTCGCAATACTCATTGATCTCCTTTCGGAAATGCTATTTGAGAATGGGTTAACGAGAGAATACACACAAGCAGAATTAGCCTGGAATCCGCCATTTCAATCCATGCAGTGCCTTGCCTCTTAAAGGATGTGACACCTACAACTTGATCGAAATTGTGTGGGCTTTGGCATATTTGCAGGCTGCTGAGGTATTCTTTATTTTCACAGAAACGAAATGGTGCTGTGCACCAGTATCATAAATGTAGTGCTGATTATGTCATTGACCAAAGGCTTCCAACCATGTCAAATCTCCTCTTTCTCTTACTCTCACTCTCCGAGTCTATGTCTAGACCATTGAGTACCACTTTCCTTTTCCCTTCCCATTGTATGACTTTCCCTTGGGTCTACTTTGTCCTTCCCTTTAATTCCCAGATGCAAGCTTCGGATGTTGATTGAAGCAGTCTTTATTTATACTTTTATGCTTTTACATCCTGCATATGGCTTCTGGGTTCGGTGTTTGAGGGTTTGAGGCGACTACATTACGCCTTGAATTTTGTAAACTGCTCTCTGTTTCCCTTGGTGAAGACATAAGAGATCCCTTGGGTTGTAGCCTTCTTTTGTGGCACGAGGTTCTGGTTTGTCTCCAGTTATCGAGCCATTCAACTCCTTTTGTCCCTCTGATGAATTACCCCTTGCCTGTCCCGGTGTAATTTAAAGGTTATTCATGATGTTTTTTGACATCGGGATTGGTCGGGTCATAATCATAACCGCTGTTATGTTGACAAACTGCAGGTTTTTATTGTATCGACTGCAATACTGGTCAGCGGTGTTCACCAGGTTTGTCAAGGAGAATGATTTATAGGCATGTAAGTGGGGAAGGGTAGTGAATGGAACTTGTGCTTCCGCTGTTTTGTCAAACAATTGCTTAGTCGTCAAGTTGGGCCGTTGAGTTGGTATGACACTGGGATCGAGTCGGTTGATTATCGTCCGGTAGGCCTGGATTTCATCAGGGCCCTAGGTCCGTAATCTTTTATCGTACTCTGTGTTCCGTATGGTGTAACTCTCGGAGCTTTCGCTTGGTCCTGCTATAAGTAGTCCACGTTCAACCTCGGGACGGAAACCTTTTTCGTTATGGAAGACATGGCCGACTCTATGTCGTTTTGCGAGCTTGGCCAAGATAGATTATCTCCAGGTTTCGGATGGTGCGCCATCATCGAGCATGATACCTTTGAACGAATGTGACACGACGGACAGCGATAATGATGTAAACTCCGGGCTGTTTGACGTTTTGTTTGCGCTGGGAAGAGCCGGGCTCATAACCTGTTGTGGTTATGAGCTATGCGGAAGTCACATTGCGGAGTGATGAGGAGTGGATGATGTTATAATTTGTGGTTGACAGTGAGTAGCCTCATACAATACTATGCTGTAGGTATATGGACAGAAAGTATAAGACTAAACCTGTGTCCATTTATTGTGGGTACACCTATGAAACTATATACATGCTCGCCTAACCAGTACACTAGTGATGTATGCTGTGGCCTTGAGCCACACGCAATGCCCTAGCCTCGACTACCTCGTTGTCTCATATCATAACAAATCCAGCTATTTGACCAAACATCTATATCTATCATTTTTGATAAGCGTTCAAGTCTCTCCAACGACGCTTTTAAGTCAGTTTCAGCAGATTTTGAGGTTGGATTTAGAGTTCTTTTTATTGCTCGATAAAGGGAGGTTGGAGTACGTCTACTGAAATTATGGGTAGTTATTACCCTTTCATATAACGTGGGTTCTAATGTCTGAACCATATACTCCATGAGTTGTTGAATTCGTGTGTGAACTATAATATACTGTCTCTCCCTAGCCTCCCATAAGGCTATTTCTTGAGTAGTTGCATCGTCTCTTAAATACACTGGTCGACTTATTGTTAAAGTTGGGTCTGGAGCTGAGTCGTTTTCTGTCTCAAGTAAATCTTCTGTAAGTAGTTGGGATGATGGCTCATTTATGGCAAGTCGCCAATGTTCAAACCCTCCAGCATTTTTTAACAGAATTTTAGAACTCATCTTGTGTTTGTTTATATGAATGTGACGTTTATGCAGTAGAAAACCCCGGGCTCATAACTTATCGACTTTAAACTTGTTGTCGACATTGTATGTGTATGTGTGTTATCACAGACATTGGAAATAATTCATGAGATTGCTTGATGAGAGGCTAGTATTGATTCCGATGTAATATTGTAGAAGACTTGTCCCAACTATCAGAAGGCTACAACGTCTTTATCTATCTACAGGTAAATTCCCTATATTCAAACCGCGCTAGCCATACAGGACGTAGCATGTAAAACCTGATTCGTATCATCATTTTGGGGTTGAGGTTTACCGTGCATATGCTACTCGAGTCGCATATCTGACTAGTATGCGACACGCTCAGGTATCAATCTAACAACCCACACCAAACCGAAACTACTCACAACCCTGATGATGACCCCATGAATAATTGGAACAGTAGCCTGCAAAATAGCACATTTAGGCTAGACATCGTTGACCAGGACCTAATCCGAACAAAATCTGATGCATAACAAAAAAAGAGCCAGAGGCCCGTATTCGACGCGGCTGATGGGTGTATAGTCTTCACTGAGCCGTTACTGGTTGTCATGCAGTCTTTGCTGTAAATTTGTACAACTAACAGTTTGCCAGATGGAGAATCTTCAGCTAGAAGTTGCAAGGTATAAGATGGTAGGAACTAAGCTTACAAAGCAGTTTTTTCGTGTGACTTCTATCTTTTATCATAGTGAAAGGGGAAATCGGCAGATGAATATAGATTGCTGCCCACTAGTTGCTCCTGCTTGTGCTACCTGTGTTTGACAATGGCTGATGGTCGTCAATGGTATATGAATTCTAGTTTTTGAATCTTCTACTGTTTTCGTCCCTTGATCTACCGCTGTGTCCGTGGTAAATACCAGATTAGGGACTTCCAAATACCGTCACAGCCCCATCTGCGCCCCCACAACACCATTGGTCACCTTTTCCATCGCCTTTCCATGCCACACAGCTGATGACATTCTTCCGGACCTTCATGACTCCGTCTGGGCCAACTCTTTTCGTAGTCGCTGCAGCAGCTCCAGGAACAAGAACTTTCGCTGCCACCTCTCCACTCAGCGTATCCCATACTATTACTTGGCCATCCGGACCCTCGACTTCTTCATTACCGCACATCACCCACCTCTCCCGGGCTCCGAAGCAGCTTCGCATGCGAAATTGATCATTCTTCCAGCCTTCGGCCCGGTAGCTCTTGAGGAGGCCGCCTGTTTCGGCGTCCATCAGCCGAATCTGATTATCGAGACTACCGACCAGTAGACCTCTCCCATCTTTTGTCTTTTTTAAAGAAGTGACGGGTGACCCAATTACATCTGTCACCACCTTTCCACATCGCAAGTCATACTTGCGTACGCGTCCATCTACACTCCCCGCCCAGATCTCGCCGTCGCCAGCAAGTACGCAGCTGACACTGTCTCCAGCCTCGCTGAGAACCATAATTGGCTTCACGTTACCACTTTTTACGTCCCAGATGCGGACGCTCGCGTCGAAACTACCGCTCACCAATAGACTCGCAGCCTCGCCGGCAAAGCTCACCGAGTTGATGCGAGACGAGTGGCCGTTTGGCCCACCGAAACGGCGAATTGTGAGGGCGGTGGCGACATCCCAGAGGAATACAGCGCGGTCACCACCCGCAGAGGCGAAAGTACTGTTGTCGGGCGAGACAGTCAGAGCTAGAACCTCGTAGCCGTGAGCCGCATAGGTCTGAATTAGCTGGGTCGGTGGAGCGCCAGTGGCTGTTGGCGTGCGCGCGGGATTGTAGAGCCTGATGTTGCGATCGGCCGAGCCGGTCAGAATGTATGTTGAGGGCCCGGCAGAATATGTGAGGGCATGGACCGGTCCTGAAAACCAAATTATGGGTTAGCGGTGTGTGGCAACGCTGGGAGACATTTCTTACCGTTCGAGCCGAGAAGCTGTGTGAGGGGCTGTGCAGGGAAATGGGCCATAAGCCTCGGCCTTGTAAATGCACTTACTGTATCGCGCAATGTTTCCCCCGTTTTGACCTGCGTCGCTAGCGCAGTTTGTTGACGATGGAGGTCTTTGTAAATCTCTAACAAGATCCGACGTCCCGTTTGCCTGTCAACGAACCTCGTTAAGCATTAGCTCATTAGTAATCAGTTATCGACAAGGGCCCTGAGCAGCCTATGTTTTTTACATCAGAGTCAAGTAGAATTGTGTTACTATTCCATCCGGGTATGCGGTGCTCAACTCGTGCTTATATTAAAAAAAATATTTTATGAGCTTTTTCAATTATTTTTAATATGATTCTTGAGTTAGACAAAATAGCTCATTGGAACGTACCTTAATTCGGAGTCCCAAAAGACTCAGGAGGGACTTGAATTCAATTCAGTTCTATCCTACATCCCTATCTGTGCATATTACTACCAAAACAAAACTTCAAGTACATGTTTATGACGTTCCCTGCATAATCAAATGGTAGAGAAGATATTGGGAGGCATGCCAAGGAAAGGTCCTTCCAAGTAATATTCAAAAATCTGTGGTATCAATGCGATTACACAGCAGATCCTAAGTTATAGTTGAACAGAGTCATTCCAGACGATATACGCCGTCGAGATGCTGATAATGTAAGGAGACGTGACGAGCAAGTCTTGGGGCTTCTGGACAGGATATGATTGGTTTACGTAGATGGTACTAAAGTGTCATTGCGCATCCTGTAGGTTAACTAGATTGATTGATTTACATTTATGTCTCTACCAAGTCCTAGACTATGAAAGACTACTTGTAGATCTACCTAAATAGCTCTTTAATTTATAGGATTTTGATTTGATTTCATTCAGCCCGTTCAGGTATACCTAGCTGTAATATTTACACAGGAGTAAACCAAATTTGGTCAAAACCCCCCAAAACTGTCTGTCTCGTGTCTATTTGTTTTCTGAGGTTTCCTACAGGAAGGGCGTTTACACTGTTCATACAGTGTGAATTCCGTCTTGTTCTTGTCCACATCGTCTCATATTTTAATTTATAGGTTAATTTTTAATTTGATTATTAAAATCATAGGTTAACTAGATAAAGTAGTGGCGCCAGGAAGGATATGTTGGCGGGGTTTCCCTATACCTATTTTCTCATGCAAGTATTCAAGTCCGTGGATGGCTGCATTGGCCCATCGTGCGTCAAACCAAGGTAATGGGATTAAATCTCAGCGTTGCCAGTGGAAGCGCTCGGCACGCTCTTAAAATCGAAGATGGCCCATAATAGTCGCACCCAGATCGAAGTCGATAGCAGATACCGGCTGATCTACTTTCAAATACTATCATTAGGTTCGCTCCCATCCTTTTGACGCTAGTCCTACAGCTCGATTTTACCACAAGCCACCTCGCCTCCATGACCAATTAAAGAGCTGCCCCAACTGCAAGCGGGAGCTTGTCTCATTCATCGTCGTCTATTTTCCACTTGAAAATTACGCTGCTTCTCACTTCCACAGGGGGGAAACTAATTCATAGTGTACAGGGCTTGGGGTTTACTTCGTGCGGGGCCCTTCAAGTTGAGGGAGGACATGCAGCTAAGACGCGGAACGAGAGGCTGAGAAGATCACTAATGGGCATAATGGCACTGATATTTCCCGGAGATTTTGGCTTTGGCACGTTTGTAGGCGCCAAGGCAACGATTTCGGATAATTAGCTGGTAGGAATTCTGTTATCGATGAGTCCTACAGCACTCCTCGTTACCCTATACGTCACATTGAAGTTGGACTGAGCTGCTATACAGAAATCACACTATATCAAGACTGTTCCGAGGTTTCAGCACGAGCTTCGACAAGTAGGCCAGAAAGTCAGAGATTGTTAATTTCCTGAGGTGCACACAAGCCTGCAGCGCCCAGATTTCTGGCCTCTTTAAACGCTTCAGAAGGGTGGCTATGTCTTCGGATTTTGTCCTGATGTCTGTATTGGAGCCCCGCACCCAGTGGTATTTGTAGTCTTTCTCTTCTTGTTTACTAAGTGTGAGTGAGTGAGCTTATCTTTTTCACTACTTGTGTCATAGTGTCGATCTGTGTTACGACACGTTGATTGTGGCAAGCAAGAACTCAAGATTTTATAGGTAACAATGCTAAAGACCAAAGCTCTGTCTACAGCTTACATGAGTAACGGGATTGGAAGTAAGCAAATAGTACTGAAGATGTCATCAGTGCCTCCATAACGCCAGACTGCCGTAGGTCTCCTAGTCCAACTCCATCCCTATTTACTACATCCCGAGCCACTTAACAGTATGTTTACGGTGTTATCACAATTATTGCGTTCAAATTGCTGCTCGTTATGATTCTTGTGAGTGTGTTTATTGTACTACTTACGTCGAAAACTATCTAGCACATCGGGCTCCTCTCTGACCCAGGCTACATCTTGTACAGTGCTCATTGCCTCTCATGTTTCTTGAAAGATCATCTAAATGTTGCCCGTGATGAATATCCATTCGGCCCAGTACTTACCCGTGGAATTCGACCGCCTTTTCCACGGAACCTTCTACCCCCCCCTCCAAAAAAATGCTTGCAATGGAAACTACGCGCGCGGGAAAAAGTCTCCATGAACCTACAGCCCCAGCCAGGCGAGGCCTAGACACCGGGACCACATGAGGTGCGCATATTCATCTATATCTCCCTTATTTGTAACAGTTGAGGCCATCTTGATCCAATCCGCCATCTCCGTATCGGGAGCTGGGTACGCTCCGGAAACCCATCGTATGGCTCTTATTCCATGATTAAGGTTGGTGATGAGAAGGGCTCCGACTCTACCATCTGATCTGATCGTGGTTATCTTCATGATAGTGGTCATAAGGGAATATGATGAGATATGAAGACTATGCAGACCACGGAAGCGACCGGGAATCCTCATGGAAGTGAGGACTTTGTTACTCAATCTCGGCTCTGCAGACTCTACAGTGAGAGCTGGAGGTTCGTAGGGGTCACCACTGACAGGTGTTGAGAAGAGTCGCCCTCTCTTTACAGAAATCACCTGGCAAGTTCTTCCTTCACTCTACAGATACAAAACCCGCGACTACGTCAAGAATGAATCACGGTCTTCCAAGAATATTGCTTAGACCCACCTATTGACCTCGACGCCCCCCAAAACTCCCTCTCAAATCAAAATCTCTCGCACGATAACGCTCCTGAAGATCAAACCCTCGGCCCCATTCAACGGTCTCTTCTCGAAGGTGCTCAATTAGCAGTCTCAAAAGCTCGTGAAGCAGAAGCTTTGTTTGATTTATTAGCTCGACTTCTTGACGAACATTGCTCTTCTCATGCTCGTGCTACTCTACCAGAGTCACAGGCTCAAGCCCTCTGCAACTGCACCTCAGAACTAGCAACCATTGCTGGTAAGCGCTTCAACGTATACATGCACGGTACCTCAACTATCGAGAAATATAGCCTTGTGGAGACAGAAAAATTAAACGCCTCCCAAAGCTATGCGGGCGCCACCAAACGAGGCGCACAGAAAAGCCCTCCCTCCGCAAAGAAGCTAAATGCTCACTTTTGAACCGAAAACACCAAACCAAACGACAGATTGTCTGTTCGTCTCCCCTCTGACAGTCCTCTACGCACCGCATCGGGCTATGGAATTTAAACACACTTTAAGCCTAAGCTTGGCAGTAAAAGCCAACATCTATCAAATGTGGTGTCAACAAAGACAGGATTTACTCTCCGCCAAGCGCTGGTAATGCCGATGCCTTAAACGAGAAACTGGCAACAGTTGATCTATTTGAGACTACTCCCATTGAGAAAACCTTGCCCTGGACGTCCTACAGGTTGGAGAATATTCCTCGGTTCTACGGGACGATAAACCAAAATATGTAATACTGCCTCGAACCAGTTACGACCGAGGTCTTAGCAGCTGCTGTAGCAACAGCAGCTAGCGCTACTCTCGTCTCAGGAAAATGAGATAAATTCAGAAAGCCTGGACACAACCTGAATTATCCACTTTCCTCAACACCATAGCCGTCTTCCCCCTATCCTCTATCTCTTTGTGTGCCGCACCGTCGCCCGAATCCTTCCTAAACGCTCGTCGGTAGTACAGTGCAGGACGTGCTGATTTTGGCACAACAGCTGCGTTTGTGGGTCTCCCCAACACACAGATAAGGACCTCAATAACCTCTGCGCTGCACCGGCTGGAAATATCTACCCACCGCGATGTGTACACTGTCACCACCCTCATCTAGCAGGCGATCCTAGTTGTGAGCTACGGCCACAATCATCTAATCCACCAAAGACAAAATCACAGGTTATAGCCATCCGTCAGATCTTCTCTAAGGCGTGCATCTGCCGTCAAGCAGAAGCCGTATGCGTTAAACCCTCTACCGCTTCGTAGGGCCCCAGCACCTCTCATATAGCACAGTACACCAGCTATCTTGCAGTCACATATGGAGCAGATGTCATGGGCTAGAGCCTAGCACAACTCAGGCACAAGCTTAAGCCATTTGAATACTGGAGGATTAGCGTAAGATAGGGCTTAAGGATTATGGGAGACCCAATCATTCTACATCCTAATGGTTGAATGATTACAGGGCTAAGCTTTGGCGGAGAGCAGAGAAGCCGAACAGCTAGGCATCTTGGCAAGAGGCATCCCCCACATCTTGCTCTCCATATCATTCATTTCATTTTCATATCTCGAAAGCTTGGCCTAAAGCCAGATTATTCACATAGCGGGTTCCTCCAGTTAATTTTATTGAAATGCTATGCTGAGCTGGAATGACGTACCGTTAGGATGAAGGTATGGAAGGAGGTAGCTATGGCTTTAAGAGAAGTAAAGTTCGTGAGTTATACTCTTAGGACTTGGATCAATGGACGAACTTGAGGATATTCCCTAGTATTCTCAAGTGTGTAAATAATATGGAGATTGTTTGAATTTCCTATTGTATGAATTGCTTAATTTATCTACGTGACAGGACCTTCTTCTATATATATGAATAAGGGGGTTCTGCACACTAGTGGATGTTCCAACATCTGTCCTTGTCTAACCGAGAAAGGAAGGATGTGAGAGATCCTAGCGCCAATAGATACCATTAGGAATCTATTGGGAAATACTATGTCATACCAATGAGTGATGATTTAGGTCAATCATCCCATGGCGCATGTGCACATTATTCTAATGTGAACAGTTTATTGTAATGCAGTCATGTTACTCCCTTAATTACAACAATTTTCCTCTCCTGTTTAAGGGTTTCTTTTGTAGCTAGATCTAGATAGTTCGTGCAAAATATCTATCTTACGACCCTTACAGCAGGACCATCAACACTATCCGCAGCCGCAGCCAAGCGGACTCTTTTTTTAAACTCTTTTGAGATCTTGAAGACATCGACCGCAGCGTCAGATGAGCAGATGGACCTTTGAAAAGATAAAATTCAACGTGATAACCTTTGAGGCCTACTTTGCACCAGTTAATTCGTACTAACTTGCACTTTCATTCGTGGGTATTGCACTTACACCAAAGGGATTTAATTTTTGTTTATATTTTTCCTGTATATATATTTTCCATAATTTATCGTTGTCGTACCTTAGTCATCGGATACTCTCTTGAATTTTTGCTCAGGTCTCACCTCCCTAGGTTAGGGAGCCGTAGGTCTCCGACAACTGAGGCAGTAAGCCTTAGCGTCCTTTCCCCATTTGGTTTTTAGCTAAAACGGGCCTAGTGTTTGAAAAATGGAGTACAGAGATAAGTCGGGTAATTATTGATGGAAGTAAGTGATGGAGGGTTTGGTTGTCGAGTTTTCTATTATTTCTGTGTTGGGATACACTTTGTCGATACTACTAGGCTCGGTAATAAGTAGTCTCGGCCGACTGGTTTTTGGCGAACGGAGATTGCGTGTACCCTATGTTAGAGTTGTTCACTGCTGTGAATAGGAGATCCCGCACGGGCTATCTATTGGGATTAAAAGGAGTCTGGTGCCTGTGTCTAGAAGAGCAGTCGAATTGACGCCCTTTTATCCTTCATTATTGCACAAGCTTCCCTCTACCAACAAGTCCACGAACTAAGAAGTGGGTTACACATTTCAATACTAAGGCCCGTTTTTTAGGTAGACGTTAAATATGAAACAAACAACAAGCAAAATCTACCTTCACTCCCAGTGATCACTACCCTTTTGCATCGTGATCCCGGCTATCACCAGCACAACGGGAAATAAGATGAAGGACAAGTGATTTCTTAGTAGTAGGATCAATCGAGGACCCTCGAGTATTTTGTTGAGGGAATGCTTAGACACAGCATGGAAGATTTCAGATATTATGTATTGATCTTCAATGTTATGACACGCTGATTATGGCAAGCAGGAACTCAAGGTTTAAAAGTTAATGAAGCTAAAGAGCAAAGCTCTATCTACAAATTACATATATAATAAGATTTAAGCGAGTAGTAATGAAAATGTCACCAGTGCTTCCATAACGCCGAACCTCCCTGGGTATTCTAAGCCAACGCCATATCTCTACACTAGATCCCTAGTCACTTAGCATACGAAATCTATGGAATTAGATGTCTATTTGAACCTGTTTGTTCCTAGATCATCTTGATGACACCGAACTTATCGAGCCTCTCACACGCTCCACACCCGTCGACGGTAGCCCAGGGAGCCTGATGTTTGGGTATTCGCAAGCCATAAACCCTTCTGGCACCCATGTTTCCCGAAGCTAACTTTGTCGGTATGTGGCCCAGATGTGCTTTAAGTTAATGCCAAGTGGGGGCCCGATCAGCTCCAAGTTTTATTATATACTAAGCCGTAACCTTCAGAGATGATTGTTATGCTCAGCTATGTATTATGGTAGATCTAGTGGCTGGCGTATAGGTAGTTATTATGGCACTATGGCCCATGAATGAGATCCAGTCTCTACATAACGGCATTACAAGTAGTACTGTGTGCAGTATGAGAGATGCATTGTTGATATAGGACAAATGGCATAGCTGCTCAGTTGGGAGTACAATTTGGTGCGCTGTATACTGGTTAAGTGATCTGCCTACAGGCGAACAAGCTTGGTGATAAGGGATGAGCTTCCCCCAAATGTAACATAACAATAACCAAAGTATCTTCACTTCTGCATATTAATAAAGGTATCTCTCCACAAACTATCTTAGCCGTTCCAGCGCAAATGTACATTCCCAAACCATATACCAATCACAATAATGATATGGTTAGTGTTGAAATCTAGACATACCAGACCGAACTGCAAGTAGTGCGGAGTAGACGAAGGCTATTCATCTTCGATCGCTACCAGCTTTGGTGAGGTCTCGGTTGGTAATGATCTCGGTGCTGGGAATGTTATTCCATCACGTAATCAGAACATTATGTTTCTACCTAAGCGAGGTAGGACAAAGATAGATAGTTATATGTAGATTAAACTCAAACACTTTTAACTGACTAAATATAAGTTCAGTAAAACCAAAAACCTCACTGATCCTAAACTTTTATCTCTGATTTTTAACTCCCCAATATCCTACGATTCGTACAGTAATGAATTGACGGTCAACGTTCACTTCTATCATTCCAGATACCCCCTAGAACTTTAATATTCGGACGAGACTCCCGAAGTACAAATGGGGATACAAAATCTCGAACCAAGAAATTAGGTGACATTGTGCTTGGTCATATGCGCACCCAGAGCCTGACAAGTGGGGTTAACGAGGGGATTATAAAGACTTTATACACGCATGCAACTTTATCTTAACCACTACCCGAGAAATAAGTATTGATTAAATGTCTTTTCATGAAAGGCTAAAACACGTCCACTATTTTAGACAAGGGATGCGATTAGCCCATGTATGAGGCGCAGTTGTATTTATCAATCAAGACACCCGGCACAGTCTGCGGGCGCGGCGATTTCTTGATCAATTTCACTTTTGTACGATAAGGATATTCTCTAGGTGGTCCAACGGCGCAAAAATTTTTCCTCTGATTCCAGCGAGTGCTCAACTCACTTTGTTCGACAAGACTTTTACTCTCCCCGACACTTTCATTGAAATATCTCAGTATGATGGATAAATTCAAAGGAAATTCCGTGAAGTTAAAGTCAGAGATAAAGTACCATTCTGATTTATTTCCACGGCATTTTTCGAGTACATGTACTTTACCTTGGTACCATACAATTGCTCGTGTCGCGTTGGACCTTTTGAAGATAAATGATTGATTTGGTAGTACTAAATCCTCTACTTTGACCGCATAGTCGGCATCTATTTTAATGGGCGGAGATCTAAATATCGGTGCAAAAGATCCATAATATCCTACGACCGAGACTCTATGCTCAAAGGCTAGAGTTGCAATCGATCTTGCGGTACATTTGCCAGAATTTACCGCCGTCGACAATCTTAGTGGATTCACCGTACCAATTTCTTGCGGTAGATTTTGAAGATATTCGTGACACTCTTCAACTGCTTGATGATCTTTATCAAGATAAATGATATCTTCATCTGACAAGGGTTGAGATCCAACCATAATCCTTGACATCATGTCCTGAAAAAGCATATCCCTAGTACAATAGATGGCATGGTGAGCTCCTGGAGTACGAGATTCATCTATGGCCATGAAAACACCGGTGCCATCTTCAGGTTTCGGGAATCCTCCATTAAAAGGCCTATAGACCTCGGTATAGATTTTTTCCACATTTATGATAATGTTTGAGCCAGTGAATACTACACGGTCGGAAATTTCTGAGATAGAATTTTGTAATAAGAGCATTGCATAGATGCAGTTCATTTTGGAATTATGTCCTTGGGTGCCGTGTAAATTAGGAAAAGATATTTCTCGTGCCAATATCGAAACAATCCTTGAGAAAAAATGATATTTGGCGGCAGTATTTCAAGGTGCGAACCTAGACTTTTACGTCGAGTAGGTAAATATGTAACGAGTGATTTTTTGACTGTGTAGAGACGCGTGGAAACGCTAGTAAAGCAAATGAAGTTTCTAGAAGCTACTGAGAATGGAAGCGGTATATAACTGGAATAATTCTATTGCTTCGAGCTATCAGTGAGCTTGTACATGGTAAATTTGCGTGATAAATTTCGGCTCTCCGCTGAATGCGCAAAAGCCATGCAATAAATGGAAATGAGGCGAAGGATTTTTTCAGATAATTGACACTAAGATCATTGGCATCCATGGCCTGAAAAGTTTGATTAATTATTGAGATAAGTAGGAAATGGAGTTTCAGGGGGCCCGGTGCTCTCCAGCCCATGCCGAATAAATTACTGACATAATCATCGTCGGAAGGACCCGAGTTCGGCTCGTCCCTGCTGAGTGAGTGGATATTTTG
Organism: Blumeria graminis f. sp. triticale; assembly: GCA_905067625.1. NCBI lineage: Eukaryota > Fungi > Ascomycota > Leotiomycetes > Helotiales > Erysiphaceae > Blumeria > Blumeria graminis. The sequence continues at coordinate 1,224,867 of LR898470.1, read as the reverse complement.
TGCTGCATGATCCAATGACTATCTAACACATTTGGCTCCTCTCTGGCCCAGACCACACCTTGTTCAGTGCTCATATCCTCTTTTGTTAGTTGTAAAGTCATTGTCATATTTCCCGTGATGGATAGTCATTCAACTCAGTAATTACCCGTGGAATGGTCCATCTCCACTCCTAGCTAGTGGTCAAGAGTAAATCACTTCAATCACTTGATACCACCCACATTCTGCTGACATCCCTGGCATTATTTTCAGATCTGTTCTTCTACATCAGTTGGGCCCTTCAAACTATTAAAAACTACAGGGTAGAATTTACGTAGCTTTTAGCAGTCTTTCATCATCTTAGACCTGGTAAAGTCTTTCATATGAATCTTGTTGGTAGGCTTATTCACTTAATAATTGCTGGCAGTATGTCGTCAGTGTCAGGATCGTTGGCATTGTTCAGAGGACACGGGTCGAAGTATAAGATAATACTTATAATAATTGGATTAATCCAAAGTCTAGAATGATTACAAGACAAGAAGCTACAGAAAAAATCCAGTCCTCGACCTTCCTTAGGTAATCAAGAGTGGCTACTATAATCAAGGGTATGACATTCTACAGCTATAACATAGCAACTGATTGGGGGGACAATTCTCAACATCTGTCAGTGGTGTCCCCTACGAACCTCCAGCTCTCACTGTAGAGTCTGCAGAGCCGAGATTGAGTAACAAAGTCCTCACTTCGACGAGGATTTCCAATCGCTTTCGCCGTCTGTATCGTCTTCGTCTCTCAACCCTAATCCTTATCACCATTATCATGAACTTACAAGGATCAGATCAGATGGTAGAGTCGGAGCCCTACTCATCACCAACCCTTGATCATAGATGAATATGCGCACTTCATGTGGTCCCGGTGTCTAGGCCTCGCCTGGCTGGGGCTGCAGGTTTTTGAGACCTTTTCCCACGCACGCAGTTTCCATTGCTACCATTTTTCTTTTCTTTTTTTTTGGGTAGACGGTTCCGTGGAAAAGGCGGCTGAATTCCACGGGTAAACACTGAGCTGAATGGCTATTCATCAAGGGGAATATATCAATGATCTTTCAAATAACAAAAGAGGATAGGAGCACTGTACAAGGTGTGGCCTGGGTCAGAGAGGAGCCCGATGTGCTAGAAAGTCTATGACTCAAGTAGTACAGTATAAAAACACACACCACGAGGAGGCGGACTATGGCAATTACATTGTCGACTTGTGTCGATAGTGTCAGCTGTACTCTCGCAAGCCGGCAAAGACGAATTCTTCACCTTCCAGTGGTGCCGGTGTAATCGCTCAGTATGCTCTGCATATCTGGGATAGCCAAGAAGAATCGCATCCGAATCGAAGTCGAAAGCAAACACATGTATATCTCCATTTGACGACTTCTCAACCATGCAGCACTCATCATTATCTTCTGAGTCCTCAACCCCGATCTAACCACATATCACTTCGCCTCGACGACCGATAAAGGCATCACCCCAATTGCAAACAGGAGCTTGCCTCATTCATTACCGGCCATCACTCTCTACATATTTATGACGCTATTTATACCCGCAAGGAGGAAATCAAGTCGAAAAATACAAAGTTGGGGCCTTAGTTTATGGGGAACTGCTGCTCCAATGGGGTTATACATCTTGAGGAAGAACAAGCGGCTGAGATGTGGAGCGAGAGGGGAAAGAGGCCTCTGAAGACCATGCTGGGACTGACATTTTCGAGGAGTTTTCAACTTTGGATTTTTTGTGGGCGCCAAGACCAAGATTTCGGCTAATTGGCCAGGAGGGCTTCTTTTGTCGATGAGTCAACGGCACTCCCCAGCGCCCTGGACGGTACAAAAGAAGTTAGGCTAAGCTACTATACAGCAATCACGCTCTGTCAAGACTTTTCTGACATTTCAGCACGACCTTCGGGAAGGAGTTGGAAGCAGGCTAGAAAGGCAGAGGGTGAATTTCCCGTGGTACCCACAAGTCTGCAGTGCCCAGCTGGCCGGCCTCTTCGAACGCTTCAGAAGGATCACTATGTCTTCGGATTTAGTCGTAATGTCGGTATTAGGAGAGCCCCGCACCCAGTGGCTTTTGCGAATTTTCTCGGCTGCCATACACCCGAAAATGGCCATCGTTTCGTTGGCTGGAGAGGGGAGATAATGAAGGGCTAAGGGCTCCTCTTAGTGTATGATCAAATGAGGACTTGTGAGGGGCGGTACCGTGTGGGGGGAGCTGTATGGGAGGCATAGGAGGGGATATACTACTGGTATAGGTATCCTTGGCCTGTAGGCAGAGAGGACCTGCATGTCCTACATAGTCATAGACTCAGACAGGACAATAAATTGAATTAATAATGTACTCTCGCAAGCGAAGCCTTGGCGCGCACAAAGCTGAATTCGTAAAACTCCTTGCCGAATTTCCAAATTACACGCCAATCGAGGCTACATACTTCCTTTGCATCATCTTGTGAACCTGTCGTGATCCTGCTCACGCCCGTCCCAAAGAATTATCTCCCTGGTTTGTGCGCCACGCTTTGCTTCTTCCAGCGGATATAAATATCGGCGTGGGCGTGTATTTACTGACGAGCTGAGGCCAGAGAAAGTCGACGAGAGGTAAGGTCAATGGGATGAGGATGTACTAGGTCGTACTTGTAGACTTGATGAGATTTAAGTCTGAGTGGATCTCATTGGGAGTGAAAATTTGACGTGGTGGAGTATTTCGAATCAATGCCTCGTGGGCCAACTTCTTTGATATTTCGACATTTGACTAAACTCGGCCCTGGGAGAATGTTTCACTCCCAGCTGCGTGTAGGACGGCGCGTACAGGTGTTCAGTCTTGCCCTCCAATCTCATATTACGCAGGTGGTACTAAATGAAGGTGAAAATGAAAAAGAAGTTTATAACAAAAATGTATGGAAGAAATTGGTTACATCAATTGCGCACGACAAGTCGCAGCTACGGGACTAGAGACATATCTAGCTGCACAATGTGGCTATGAAATTAGAACTAGCAGCGCGGTGGTTCTCTTTCACGCGTCGTCGATGAGGAAAATAATATTATTGCGACCTCCTACCGCTTCAGACCCTAACGTATTTCCGTTTTATCAGAATCCTCAGAAGTGCTTCTGGGCATCGACCTAAGCTTAAACAACCGTCGAACCGTAACAATAAGCAAGGAAGCGTGTCCTTCGCATAGTCTTTTTTTGCATTAGAACCTTCGCTCAGTCGTGATTGTAGATTACATAGCACTCCGATACTAGCTGGCTTTAATCAACTACTCTCGACGATAGTTTCAGACTCTTCAATCTCCCAATTCACTTCACTGGGTCATGTTAGACACAAGTCTAAGCGCTGAATCCTCACTACAAACCTCCCCTCCAACAAAATGGCGCGACATGGCGGTGTTTATGGCGTCGTCTGCACTCTTTGCAGGTCCCACGGAGACGAACAAGAAAGTGCGTCGATTTGCTCAATCGCCTGACTTCGTCGGCGAACATCTTTGCCGCAACCAACCTGGAGATTTTTAGTAGAAATCATGACAACTTTTCTCCCAGAGGATTACTCCTGCAATACCCTTCCCCATGCCAGGCTATACATGCAAAAGTTCTCGCTTTGCATGTGATCAGAACTTCAATGGAAGCATCCCGGCTCGAGCTAAACCTTTTGCCCTTCTCTCCCTGAAATCGCAGCACTGATTTATTCCCGTCACCTAGATTGTCGAGGAAATCCTTCGAGCCGCCCAGGCAGCAGCTCATCTTGCAGTCTACCCCGCCACCATCATCGGAGTAGAAACATCTCTTCTCCCGTCAACTATCAAAGGCTAAGAATAACCATCGAAGAAGTTGGACAGGGAAATGTCTCGGGTCAAAAATAGGGTCTGTCCATACGTGCGTAGGTCGTTTGTTTCAGTCAGTGCTCGATTTTGTATTTAAAACCACAGGTTGTCTATTCCCAGCACTTGTCCATGTTTAGAGTTCAAGAGATCAAGTCAATCATGATCAGTGTATATAGTCCTAGAATTCCGGGAGAAATTGGAATCAAGTTTTTTCTACTGAGCTACATTTCTATTAATTACAAATACACTTCGCTTGTCACTAGTCTGGCTCCCAGTAACCTGACATCAACTCACCGTTCAAGCAGGCAATTTCTAGATTCAAAAAGGGTCTAAGTATGCGCAGGCACAGATGTGAAGGGGATTCATGGGATATGCGTGAGCAGCCTCAGAGTCCAGAAGAGAAACACAATAGACTTCATATAGAAGCAAATTTAGCTGCAGCACTTCCTTTCCTCATAGTTTGAGAATTAATACACTGTACCAACAATGTTGTCCAAGCATTTCGTAACGAGAGGGTGACCTTCGACACAGACTACGTCAGAAATTGGTCGCGACAATTGAAGCTAATGCCCAATCTGTAGGCAAACTCCTAAGCAAGACGCTGTAAAGAAGATAGTCGACTAGCGATTGATCTTGTGCCTCGACGGCAACCGCAAATGTTGTCCATCGCTGTCTGCCGACACTAAATATACAATGACACAGGAGCTCTGATGCGAGTCTATGGATATGAGCTCTATTCATCGCGTACAGACCGGGCTTTGCATGCGGCGAAAAGAGCACGATTTACGACAAGGCTTCTTGGACGACGATTTAAGTTTTGCAAATGTCAAGGTTGAACTCGAATTGCCTTCAAATTTGGCCTCCACCAGAATCAACATCTATGCCTAAATTTTCACAGACGTGATCTCCTTAGTGACTTATTTGGTCGCAACTCAGGCGCCTCACTTCGAAACGAGAATGCCCTATCTCTTTGAAGGGCTACCCCTCGCGCCATCTTCCGCCTTTTTCGACGATTCAGGAGCTGCGAAGCTTTTCAAACTTCATTGAAAAATCGAGCAACGGAAACTCTGTGTTGGCTTTCACCCTACCCGCGCCGGCTCCTGGGCTTCAGTATGTTGTAACTCTGGGTTATCAACGCACTTGCAAGCAGAGTGCATGACCCTCACCCATGGTATTTCCGGGACTGCTTAGTCATTCCGACGATCAATCAATTAGCAAATAAAGAGTAGCGTGATATTCTTTTCGAATTGAAGTGACAGAAATTCGCAGTATAATCGCTGGTGAGAGCTGTGGCCAACGATCCGAACAGGTGAAGATTGCACCATCAAAAGATGTTAACATGGCCGAGGGATTGGGCTTCAGGGCCTTGGATTCCGGATAAAAGGTCGGAGAGTTTAGCTGCCTTCGGTGAAGTCCCCGTGGCTTCAAAGGACGATGTAGGAGATGGAACGACGAAGAGGGCTAGTGACAAATTTGGCTCTTGCTGTTAGTGGTACAGAGAATACGTCGAGGGGAAAATATGCCATAAAAGTGAATGGGCAGCATATGACTAACCATTAAACCGGTAGAATCTCCCTCCCCTTGATAATAACTATTGGATACGATGTTAGACTTGCGGACAAATAAGATGTCCCTGAGTATGATGATGAGATGCAAAAGTACCGCGGCGCAGGCAGGTCGATCTGGGATTCGAACCCGGGTCCCCGGAATTCTGTTCTCAAAATCCGATGTGATAACCAACTACACTAATCAACCTTATTAATCACGGCTGAAATATAATCTATAATCCTTGTGTATAGCCCTCACGAATGAATTTTTCAACTATCTTGACTAATCGCCCAAAAGGACTATACTGGTAATTGCGAAACCTGAGTATTTTTTGTACAATTCTACGTGTTTATTTTACTTCACAAGTCTTAAAATATTGACACATTATACCCCTCTATGACCCAGGCCACACATTGTTCAATGCTTCAATCCCCTCAGTTACTTAAACATCTATGATATCTTGCCCATGATGGATAGTGTCAGAGTAGCATTTCATCGTAGATTTCTGACATCTTTTCCATGGAATCTTCCTCCCAAAAAAAAGATGGTAGCAATGGATGTACCTTTGTGTAGAATGACCCAATTTGAAGTTTGGATTACTCACGCCCAGATTTCATTCGCAGATACCACTCGAAAGTATTCCTTGCGGCAAGTAACCTCTTCCGTATGTACCATCACAGGAAAGCATGAAAATACGGTGGCTTTCCGAGGGTGCTTTCGTCAACCTAAAAATACATCAGCACCGCGAGGTATTGTGGTGGATGGGTCTCACTGGACTCGAACCAGATTTCTCCAGTCTCAAATGGGATAAGTGTCAAGCGACCTAGCATCTACTTGGGAGAACGGCCCGAACGATGTCACACTCCACCCGCTCTTAAACATTTTACGGACATAAAGTCACCTTGAGTGGATCACTTTATACATACGAAAAAATGCGTGGCATATTTTGCTATTCTCTTTACTTTATATTCAGGCAAGGCAAGACTGCTCACGCATCAAGTACTTCAGTCGATACACTAGCAGATATCTTAATGTATCCGTGCTAATATAGTGCTATGGATTTATCCGCCACAGCCTGTCTGGGCCGACCTGCTCGCCAATCCTCGAATATCAGGCGGATTTAGCGAAAGGCCTGGCCTTTCGCTGAGAACAAGATCCTTTGAGAGTACAATTGAAATTAGTTCCGGAGATTGTAAGAGTTACATACTAGCCTCGAGTTTGATTTAGAGGTACGATAAATGTGATTAGTATACAAAGAAGTTTACTGATATTTAATGGATAGTTAATTGTGATTAAATTGCCGTAATTCTATAGCTGTGGGGAGAAGTCCTCTATATACATGAAAGCGGGGTTTTCCGCACAAAAGTGTGAACTCCAACATACTTCCTGATCTATGCTAAATGGGAAGGTTGTTGGAGATCCGAAAGCCAATGTATGCCGTCAGACATCTATTGGCTTATTACTATTCATGCCAGTGAGTGATGATGTGGGTTAATCATATCTCATGGCGCCAGTGCATATTATTCTAATATTTACTATTTCTCTACTGCAGTCATGTTGCTGCCTTAATTACAACAAGTACATGTATAAGGCGATGGTCAAAGCACTTTTTTTGGCATCAAAGGTTAGTTGCGTAAGAGGATAAAGACTGAACACCCGTACGCCGTGTCCTCTACGAACCTGGAAGTGAAATATTCTCCCAGAGCCAAGTTCGGTCGAATTTCGTAATTCCGAAGAAGTTGGCCCACGAGGCAATGATCATTGACTCTCTACGAAATAAATTTCTCCCTCCCGACGAGATCGATCCCCACCAAAACCTCACCAAGTTTACAAGTACAACTTAGCTCATCCTCGTTTTAAAGAGCATTCCTCTCATCGACTATTCTCCGGCCTCAGCCGGCCACCAAATCTACGCCCACGCCGATATTTACACCCGACTGAGGAAACAGGGTGTGGCGCACAAATCTGGAAGAGAATCCTCAGGGATTGGCATGAGAGAAATCAGAGCAAGTCTACAAGATGACACGGAGGGTGTATACATGTTATGACATCAGACGAAGAAGTATTCAAGGCTACGGCATCTTTTTTTTATATATCATTTAATGTGTATGCAGCTATAAAGCTACGACACATGACCGGTGTGAAAGGATGGTACCAGGTTGAATAGCTGTCCGCACGAGTGTATCCAAAATGGCTTTATTTTGTGTCTGAAGATAAAACCTACATACTTGTGGGATCAACCCCTAGATGTTGTCTTGCTTATCGCTGACATGATCAACTCATGGGAGCCGGATAAACTCCGGATCCCATCTACAAGGCAATAGCCTGTAACAGCCGGTACCATGTGTACATTTGGGATGACTCTCTTGACGTTAAAGTGTTGAATGGGTATATATTAGATCGACTACTTCTACATGCTAGCCTGACCAACAGAGATATAAGTGAAAGGTCCGAGCAACGCTAACACCACGAGATATGACCATCTTACTTCACAACATAGAGACACTCATACTCTGAATTCCGTTTGCAAACACCACCATGAGGTATGTTTGCTTACACAAACAGTCGACCCTCCTCCGTAAGTACCCACTAAAGGGAAATGTAAAATCTGATAGAATTTAGAATTATTGAGGCTATCAAATAGACCACGTTGTTGATACACACATGACTGCAATTCAGTACTTAGTTTCACTTCGGTAGATACTTGAATCAATGCGCTCTACAACCTCAATGACCGAGGGCTCATTATTTCCTTAATAAAAACTTTGAGTATCCGAGCATGCCTTCGTCATCCATGTATACTAGCGCCGCGAGAAATGTGGTTGGGTTTTGCCGGATTCGAACCAGCGAGCTCCCGTCTCGAGTGGGATATGTGTCTAAGCCATCCAGACTCTACTTGGCAGACCGGCCAAGACGATGTACCACCACACCATCCAACCACGGCCGTGTTTATAGTGTCGCCTGTACTCGGCCACAGTTTGTATCACTAGTGTATTGGTTAGGAGAGCATGTATATAGTTTCACAGATGTACACACAATGAAAGGACATCGCTTTAGTCTTACACTTTCCCTTCACATACCCACAGCATAGTATTGTGTGAGTCTATTAGCACCCGGCCCCAAAATATAACATCATCCACTCCACGTCAATCGGCAGAATGACTTCCGCATAGCTCATAACCACATCAATACAATCCCGACGGGCAGGAAATTTTGAATTTTGGCAAGGAACTTGTCGAATTGAGCATAGCACGCGCCAAAATTTCGGCTACGAGGGCTCAGCTGGCGTTAATAAAACGAGACAACGATGGAAGGCGTTGTGGTCCGCCTCCTGGTGGTGTTCTCTGGTATAGTGTGAGTGGCCTAGGCACCCACTCCACTTGGGAGGGAGACGTCTCAGATCACATTTCGCGCGGAGAAAGGTAAATGGATGACGGAGGCATGTCCGGATAACTCGGGGCTCTCGAGACGTTCCTCTGGGTGGGTATTCACGGATGAGGGTTGACTTGGGGTGAAGAAAAAGCCACCATAACTTCGCAGTGGTACTTGCAATGAAATACAGGACATGCGTGCTCCTCTTTAGAATTGAGCCACCTACTCTGTACTTTTTCTCTGGTATTGTGTCAAAGCTAGAGAGCTGCATAGCCTGGCTGGGTCTGCAGCAATTTTGAGACTTTTTCCCGCGCACGCAGTTTCCACTGCTACCTTTTTGTTTGGGTAGAAGGTTCCGTGGAAAAGGTGGTTGAATTACACGGGTAAACACTGAGCTGAATGGCTATTCATCACGGGCAATATATCAATGATCTTTCAAGAAACATGAGAGGCCTGGGTCAGGGAGGAGCTCAGGATACTAGACAGTCAATGACTCAAGTAGTCCAATAAAACATCACACATAGAGAGCTGCATCCGCAATTTAAATCTCAAACAAGAAAAAAATCGATCTACCCATCCGAATATCGTAGCCTCATAAACAAAGCTAAAAGAAGTTGAGTGCCTTAGTTGCCCTATATTCCATCGAGACCCACAAGAGTGCCAACATCCATACAATTCCCAGTTGATTGATTGATCGATTGATTTATATAAAAGTCTCTACTGAGTCCTAGACTATGAAAGACTACTTAAGGATCTACCCAAATAGCTCCTTAATTAATAGGTTAATTTCTAATTTTAATATTACAATTATATGCCAGTTGACTCTGAGGGTCAAGCCCTAATAAATTGTCCGTGGTTATTTCCCCCATCTCAATCCTCGATCTATTCAATGTTGCTGTCTATTGCAAGTTCGCTCTTCAACCTCTCTGTGTGCGACTTCCTTGTTGATATTTTTGTCTCCTTTGAAAATGTCAATGTATTTTCTATTCCAACTTAAGTGTGAAGCAAAAGTTTCATGCTCAAATCGTACTTGAGTTTTTCTCTTAGTTTTTCCGTTCATGTCTACAGTCACGACAACTAAGCAGGAGGTAATCAGGCGTCTCTTTCTTCCCACAACCACACCGATCTATGCTGCTTATTTTTCGCTTGTAAAGATATGATTTGTAGTATTCATGGCCAAGCTTGAGCTGGAAAAAGGCGCTTGCTGTCTCTCTACTAATTCCTGGGACCAATGTAATCTTATGGTTAATTTTCCAATCAATTTCTTCCTATTTGAAGGAGGATTCATGGACTGCTTATCATCTTGTAAATGAAGATATTTTAGCCAGTCTTTTTGAGAAGTTTGATTAATCTTTGATTTAAGCATTGCAAGACTTATCTTAGTGCCACTGAGCTGAATTTTGGAGGCATATTTTGCCAATTCATCTGCCTCTTCATTTCCAAGGATCTTCGTACGTCCTAAAACTCATTCTAGCTGAATGCTTACATTTGTCTCCGGATTATCTGTGCAGCCGCATCAGCTATAGGTTGACAGGACTGTCCTAAATTACCCGAGAAAATTTGAAGTCTTTGAAGAGCTGCTTGATTGTTCGAAAAGATATAAAAATTATGCCCAAGCTATGCATGCTAGCTAGCATACTCCATGGCTTGAACAATTGCTTCTAGATCTCCATTGTATACTTGGGCTCCTAGGCCAATATTGGAGATTTGATGATGATAGATACTGCCACAACTCCCGTTTATTGCGTGGCTGACTCCAACACCAGTGATTTCTGCCAACATGGAGGCATAGATTTATATAAATGTGTTTTGAATCCAATTCGTCTATTGAAGCAAAGCCTGATGATTCTTTGCTGCTTCATCCTTTGAAGCCATTTTGATATTGATGGTTTATGGGAGAGCCAGCTCCCAAGGTAGATTCTGAAAGTGTGATAAATTTTCTATTTCAAATCCATCTGTTCTATCTAAAATTGAATTATTTTTAGCTGGGTTGTTTTTGAATATTCAAGGTCTCTATTACCTTCAATATTGACAGGATGGGTTCTGGACAATTTAAGCAATCTGACTGCATACATGCACTATTACTGGTTTAATCTTATTCTTGTTGGCATCAAGGCTGCCTCTACTTCCATGGCAAGTATTGGAGCAGTCTTAAACACTCCCAGTATTTTCCTGAGTGCCATATTCTGGGTCTTCTGAAGTGATAATGCAGGGAATTCTTGTCCTTTCAACCATATAATGGAGCTATAGTCAGAAATACTGATGATACAAGCCAGATAAATCTGTCTAACAGCGAGTGGTGTTGGTCCCCTTTTGGTTAGAATTCCCAAGTGAACTATCCCAACCGCATCTATAACGAGCCACTGCTGTATTTCGGAACAAACTCTCACACCGTGCTATCTACACCACCAACTCTAGAGTACATCGCGATACAAGGCACCTTTCAGATGTCGCAACTATGAGGGCCCACATTGGTCAATCATCAAGAACGATTGGGTATAATTCCACAAGCTGGAATACGTGAAATCGCAGCTGTAGCACAAGCGAGGGTTTTTACCAAAAACCCCGAGACCGACCCCGACAACACAGTCGAGTACGTTTTCATGCGGGAGGGCTCGAGATTCGGGGAACTTGGGCCGGAATAGGCTTAAAAGGAAGCAATCCTCTTCACCAAACCGACGTGGATCCTCACTCAACTCGCAAAGTTTATCCGGTCAAGGAGAGGATCTATGTGCTCATAGCCGGCTCTCAGCAGTGGTCGACACAGCGTGTCACGTGGGAGATATGATGGGAACGGAGACTGGCGAGGAGCGAGTGGGATAGAATCATGCAAGGCGGAACCCTCTACGTAATGAGTGTTTTGTAATTGTTTTGTCACTCTCTTGTATTGCTGCCCGATCCACTGCGCCTCTAGTAGCGATTACTACTATACGAATGACCTGAGATCTCCGTCGGCTCCACCGATCCTGTATCAAACACTAATTTGGAGCTTTGTGTCGGAATGATTTATCTAGCTGCAGTTGTGTGGAGTTGTAACGGCTTGTGAGCCCATTAATGCGTGACACGTGATCTTAATCATGTGCCTCTATAATTATACAGTAATCTAGCTTTTTTCCAGGTTAGTTCAGCTGCAACTGGAATATTCTAGTAATTGATAGCAAGACTTGGAACTATTATAAGTGGAATGTGCGAGAAGCAGACATCAGCCAAGAACGAGTATTCTAGATATCTTCATAAATGTATAAATAGTTGAAGTAATGCTTTGATAGTAAGCCACAGAGAAAATCATAAACTACCGACGTATATCTGATTTCTCCAGCATTGGCACTCGAACCGTGATAGTAGTCGATGGTTATTGCACTGCGTTGATTAATTCTCTTGATTTATGGATTCTGACATTCGGATAATGCTTTAACCGAGCGTGAGATGGCAATTCCAAGACACCAATATAAGTTAATAGTATGAATAACCATGATCACCCCCGGAGGGCAAGACTGAACACCTGTACGCCGTGTCCTCTACGAACCTGGAAGTGAAATATTTTCCCAGAGCCAAGTTCAGTCAAATTTCGCAATATCAAAGAAGTTGGCCCACGTGGCAAAAATTCAAATTACTCCACCATGTCAATCTTTCACTCCCAAAGAGTCCGATTCTCAACCAAGCTTCATCAAGTCTACAAGTACGACATAGTACATCCTCACCCCAATGACCACACCTCTCGTCGACTTTCTCTGGCCTTAGTTGACCGCCAAATACACGCCCACGCCGATATTTATACCCGACGGAGGAAGCAAAGTGTGGCGCACAAATCTGGGAGACAGTTCTTTGGGATGGACGTGAGAGGAATTCAGGACAAGTTTACAAGATGATGCAGAAGAGGGATACGTTTTCGACGGGCGTGAAATTTCGAATTTTGGCAAGAGATTTACGAATTGGGCTTTGTGCGCGCCAAGACTTCGCTTGCGAGAGTGCAGTTGACACTATAAAAACAATCAAACGATGGAAGGTGTTGTGGTCCGCCTCCTGGTGGTGTTCTCTGGTATGGTTTGAGTAGCCTGGACACCTACTCCACCTGGGAAGGAGACACCCCAGATCATATATCGCGCGGAGAAAAGTTGATGGATGACAGAGGCATGTCTGGATAATTCAGGGTTTTTGAGATGTTCCCCTGGGTGGGTATTCACGGATGAGGGTTGACTTGGGGTGAAGAAAAAGCCACCATAACTTCGCAGTGGTACTTGCAAATGAAATCCGAGGCATGAGTGCTCCTCTTGTAAATTGAGCCATTTTTTCTGTGCTTTTCTTTGATATTGTGTCATAGCTAGATAGCTGCATACGCAATTAAAATCTGATGCAAAAAAAAAACCATGATCACCCATTTCTTCAGAACGATAGCTGGAACTTGTTGAAAAAATTGCGCAATATTTATGGAACGGAAGTAGAAGTTGACTAAAAGAGTGTCATGTTCGGATTACGGCTAAAAGAGTGGGAAGTGTGCGCTACGAGTACAAATGTAAGCAATGCAGAGCCTAAGCCACAGCATAAACGAGTGCGACACCATCTAGGCATATAAGACCCCCAATAACCTCCTTGTGCCCACACTATACAGCCACTCATATCTCCAGTAGGTAGCCTGAAGCGCTACCATATTCCCCAGGCCAACCTCTTAAATACACACAAGATCGTGTCGGGAACCCAGACGAATTCGAGGACCCGTACGTCCACAACACTCTGCATCTTCATTTCCACTAGAAGGGTGAAAGAATTCTCCCTATTCTAGAAGGAATGGGTGGATTACTCTCGTATAATGCACAGTCGATTTCATTAACACGCACACCCAGCAGCGTTTGGGGACTTTGAATTTCTCTTAAAAATTGCTTCACAAGAGACTCCGAGTATTTTTCTGCCTGATGCTTTCCAGACGTTCTCTTGCTATCAAGCTTATGGCCTAGCTCACTCTTTTTCGCAAGTTGAACTGTCTTCCCTACTTAATGATGAATGACTTCTAGCAGGTTAGCTAGTGGCCTATCTCCCGGTATTGCTCCCGAGTCTGTCACTGAAAACCATGCTGGCTTGTATTTAGCGCATCGTTGGAGCACCTGCGCTTCACCTTGGTATAACCCAAGTGCTAGCGCGACGCCATCAGCTGGGAAAGCGTATGAATGTTCAGGTAAAACCAAATCTTTTACTTGAACTGCATAGTCGGCATTTACTTTGATGGATGGAGACGTATGAGCTGGCGCAAAAGAGTTATATATTCATTGGACTAAGACCTTACTCTCATGGGCCAGAGTTGCGATCGACTGTTATGAATTTGTTAGATTTAATCTGGATGTGGTGATGCAGGGGTTATCTTTTTAATTCACTTAGGTCTGAGGCAACAGGTTGGATTTGTTCTTGAGTTGTAACAATTTTTTTTTGTTTATTGGATAATTTGCTTATTGGGAACTCGATATTTTGATAACATGACAATCTGAACATATGAATTCGTAACTTTGATAATCCGAGCCTCGATCACCTTCATTTGTCTTCTCGTAATCAATTCGCACCTTCGTAACTTCCTAGCCTCGAACCTTCGATAATTTGTCCTCTTTGATAATTTGTCTTCGTCGAAATCGACTCGACCTCTGTAGCTTAACAGCTTCGAAAATCTGCGAATAAGTAGATTCATAACATCGACCTGGCTGTACATTTCCCAGGATTCACCGCGTTTGACAAACTCAATGAATTTTCTGCCCCAACCTGCTCTTATGCTTGGTGACAAGATTGATACCAACTTTTACCTGCCGCAGCATCATTATCAAGCCTAAGAACTTGTTAGTCTGACAAGGATGGCTGTTGTTGTGATATACAATATGGATGGGCGTTTGTAAGCAATGAGACATTACGTGAACTAAACCAAGTGTGGCTAGCAAGGCACGGTGAGGGATTAGCCGAGGCTCGTGCGCAAGGTATTAGGAACACTTCTCTTGTAGAGGTAATCTGTCCTGCTTCATCCTTTTATATATATGTACACATGTAGATTCTAATTAATTTAATCTCCACACCTTGCTCTACCCTCACCTCCGCAGACTATTAAGCTCCAGACTCCAAGACGTCGTACATAACCTCATAACCATAATAGCTGTCCACCCATAATTCTCGCCATAATTTTGGAAAATACCATGTTTCCTGCGCAATAGATCGCATGGTGAGTTCCTGGGTAAGAGAACCATCTATAACCATGACTATGCCGGAGTCATCTCCAGATCTGGGGAATCTGTGATAAGCAGCTTGATGGACATTAATGTAAGCTTCATCTTTAAAATTCCCTTCATGATTTATACCGGTGAATAGTAAGTGGTTTGGAGTATTTGAGACGTAATTTGAAATCAAAAGTAAAGCGTAGATGCTGATAATGTTGAAAACCTGCCGTTGGATATCGTATGGTCGTGTATGAGATATTTTTTAATTTTAGCAGCGGGACGATACGCGGAGGAGAGATGAAATTGCGCAGCAGTTTAAGAAAATACAAGGCCAATCTTGCGTACTGATGATAAAATAGAGTATTCAAGAGTCTTTCATCGCTGAAGGGGCGTGTGGGTCAGACAGATATTGAGTGGATGGTCATTAATCTAATTTTAGATGGTATAATTCTAATGATTCTGCTTTTCATGCACAATTCCTGCCTCAAGTTTATGTGGGATAGAGGGTTCCATCAGACATCACACACATATGACTGGCATGCATGGCCCGGAAGTCAACTTATTGTTTAGGGGAGATTATAGACGAATACGACGGGGACCGGGTGCTCTCAAGTCTATCCCTATCGGACAATTGAGATAAGTCAATACCTACGAGACTTGAACTCGTTCCGTTTTATCTTTCAACATCGTGTCAAGTCCGAACCACTTGCTTCCGTATGTTCCTTTCTAGCAATATTCATCTCCAAATAATATTGTGATAAATGTCTTTCTCATACCACACTAGCCGCTATAAACTATTCTTTAAGCTCTTGTTACAAGGCATCTCAAGACCTTGTCGAATGGCGACTTAAGATTCTAATTTCTAGTCAATAGAGTAGATGGAAAAAACCTTGATTGATTCCCCACGAGACTAAGCATAACGTACTTACCAAAAACATCATAGAAATAACTCTTGTGCTCTTCAATGGGGCATTCTCCGGGGAAACAAACTTTGTGCTTCAAAAGAAAGGTTACTGATACTGGCCACGATACAAGATCCATCAAGTAAAAGTCAATCTTTACTTTCGGCCGGACGTATATCTGCTCAACTTGTTCCTTGGCCAGTATTACGATTCTGCTTCTAGTCGCTGATGCTCTCATCACAAGAAGAGTGGCTGGGAAGGTCTAGTATTGCCAGGCGTTGAGTTTAAGTCTAGAAGTGAGTTGCTTTCTGCTTTTATCTCAAAGAACCTCATGGTTACTCGGCGAGCTTCTCGATGGATTGTCAGAGGCCTGTCACATCTTCTATCGCCATTCAGAGAAGTTTTGCTGCAACGTAGACTAATCAGGGTTCATAGAATTGCGAGTAGGGCAAAGATTTGAAGTGGAATGGTTTGAATCTTATATGCGGAGAGCCAGCATATGTGACTGAAAGAGAGGCACGATACGCCATGACTGTCGCATTTCTTTGGCGGAAAACAAACTACAGGGCACAAGATATACTATGGTGCTCCGTTTTTTTAAATTTGCGGATTTGCTAGACTAGACTGTTCCTGGACCATCATATTTTGCCATCAATGGGCAATGGTCGCTTTGCCAAGGCCTCTCGGGCTGGGACCAAGGTTGAAATTTCGGATGAGTTCAGTTTTATGGACGACGATTCATGAGCAGACCTAGGATACTGAATTGACATCTTCTCTTCTCACACCAATTCTATCCTAGGCCAAGACTAGTCACAGAAGAACTGGACAGGAAAATATCTCAGGTCAGAAAAAGCGACTGTCCACACGTACGTGAGTTTTTTGTTCTGATCTGTACTAGTAATCTGTAGTTAGAGCCACAGACTGCTTATCCCTAGCGCTTGTCTAAATTTAGTGTGATAGAGATCATATCCATGATTATGAGTTTATATAGAGTGTCAGGCGCGGGTTCACTAGGCGCAAGACTTGAGACGTAGGAGAGAGCGGTGTGCGAGTTACTGAGGAAGGACGGCTCGTAGGAACGCGGGGATCGTTATAGATAGAGTAGCCGGAGGCGACGGTTGGTCATAGAAGGTGGCAGAGGACGAGAGTGAGATATGAGTAGAATTATGTAACTATTCCTAAAGACAGAAAACAGAGCGTGAAGATCTCAGCCTCGGAAATGAAAACTATTTAATTGTCCTCACTAGGCAATAAAGCCTAGGGGGTTTAAACGAGGCACCCGTGAGCCCTGCTTGAGGCATTTCTTTAGAATCCCTACACAGAGAGAGCTCTACTCTAGGGGAATAATTAAGCCTTTTATCTATCGAGCTAATGATACCCACAAGTCATCTTGGCCTGCCATACGACAAGTACCGAAGTTATCTGACAGCTTCCCATAGCTTGGTGTGGGGATATTGAGGAAGTAGAATCACAGGGGTGATCATAAGTGATTCAGAGAGGATATATGATTAAAGTAATACAGAATATTATGTGTAAGTTGAGAACTACGGGTGTGGACAGCTCTCACCATAACAAACAGCCGACTAACCAGAATTCTCTCACACTTGGTCAAGTTGGCACCGGCAAAGTCGAATTCTTCACCTTCCAGTGGTGCCGGTGTCGTCGCTCAGTATGCTCTGCATATCTGGGATAGCCAAGAAGAATCGCATCCGAATCGAAGTCGAAAGCAAACATAGACACATCAATATCGGTCTTGTCATTCTCCCGAGAGTCCTCTGCCTTAACCTCTCCACACACCACTTCACCTCAACGACCGATAAAGGCGCCACCCCAATTGCAAACAGGAGCTTGCCTCTTTCATTACCGACCATCATCCACTACATATTTACGACGCTATTTATACCCGCAAGGGAGAAATCAAGGTGAAAATTACAAAGCCCGGGTCCTGGTTTATGGGGGACTGTTGCTCTAATGGGGTTATACATCTTGAGAAAGGATAGGTGGCCGAGATATGGAGCGAGAGGGGGGGCAGGTCTCTGTAGACCATACTGGGACTGACATTTTCGAGATAATTTCGACTTTGGAACGTTTGTGGGCGCCAAGGCCGAGATCTCGTCCAATTAGCCACGAGGGTTTCTATTGCTGATGAGTCAACGGCACTCCCCAGCGCCCTGGACGGTACAAAAGAAGTTGGGCTAAGCAACTATACAGCAATCACGCTCTGTCAAGACTTTTCTGACATTTGAGCACGTCCTTCGGGAAGGAGTTGGAAGGATGCTAGAAAGGCAGAGTGTGAATTTCCCGAGGCACCCACAAGTCTGCAGCGCCCAGCTGGCCGGCCTCTTCGAACGCTTCAGAAGAGTCACTGAATTTTCGGATTTAGTCCTGATGTCGGTATTAGAAGAGCCCCGCACCCAGTGATTTTTTGCGATTTTTCTCGGCTGCCATACACCCGCAAATGGCCATCGTTTCGTTGGCTGGAGAGGGGAGATAGTGAAGGGCTAAGGGCTCCTCCAAGAGCATGATCGAATGAGGACCTGTGAGGGGCGGTACCGTGTGGGGGGAGCTGTATGGGAGGTATAGGAGGTGATATAATACTGACATAGGTATCCTTGGCCTGTAGGCAGAGAGGACCTGCATCTCCTACAAACTCATAGACTCAGACCGGAAAACAAAATAAATGATCGGATGAACACATATCGCGCGTGCTTGGTTAAGCGAGTAATGATGATTTTGTCATCGGTGTTTCCATTACGCCAAACCTCCGTTTATGTCAAATCCCAAACCCACATTCGTGTGAAACATCCCTGGCCACGCTAGTACTGTCAACTACTCTAAAGCAGAATGGACTTTAGTTGAAGTGCCTACTGAGTCTATAACTATCAGTCTCAGAAGCATGGATCGGATGTTGCACGCAACGTCCAATGCCATGACACTACCAAACACTAACCTCCGAGTAATTGCATAACGAAGGAGTGACTCCGTGGACGTTGTAGCCACAAGATTTTCTTATTTTATAATTAAAGTTCACAGATACCCGCATAAGCCCAGCCGGCCCCAAAGTAGTTGGAATGAAATCGAATTACGGATATGACTTGGCCTTATCCTTTAATACCATCAAATGCAAGCTAGAGGCTCGTACAAGCCTGCGTATTGGTATTGATTCGCGATAGCCCCACATATGTAATACTTCTTGGCAAGGGAGATGGCTTGGCTCCTCTTTGCTCGTATTTACATCGTATCACTCCCATCGGAGTGAATTATGCTTGTAAAAAAATACCCCACTTTAGGAAACAATGGTCTCGCTTTTAGATCCTCAACATGCCATGAAGTCCTTCATACACTAAATTATGCCATCAGTAGTTTATGTAATAGAGCCATACACTTATGGGCAAATTTAAAAATGGTATTACTCGGAAAATTTTACACAAATATTAAAAGATAGGTATCAATATTTTCGGTTCTCAAATAAAGTGTCGTCCAGTCAGCTCCACTAGTCATAAAAAATCTAGGCGGTGCTGGATACAATTGATGAAGTGTATGTACAAGTTATTTATTTCACTCCCATCACACACATATTTCACAAAACCACAGAGCCCCTACGCCAGTTGTAATTTCTATCGACCCCTCAAACTGGTGGCACTATAACCTCCGTGCCTTCCCATCATTAAAAACGTCAAAGTCATTAGCCTCATCTCCCATAAATTAAAATTACTCATAGATAAAGGCAATCTCCCTTTCGCGAAAGTAATTTATCTATTGGTCCACCAAGAGAAAAGCATTCAGAATTGCTACTAGCTTCACCTTGACTCAATTGCACCAACTCTCGCACACGTTGCTGAACGGATAATTTTTGAGCATTTGAACTCTGCCAGAAGCAACAGATATCTGAAAGTACTGATTGCGATCCTTGGAATAATACTAAGCGCTCTTCAATTTTTTTTAATGGTACTTTGGCTGCAAGGATGTCGATAGCCGTGACTATGCAGTACCCTGCAAAAGGTGAGGTAAATCTTGGTGGCAGATGATCAAGATCTTCCTGCTTCTGAACTAGTCGGCGTACAGTCTCGAGTTTATTCATCAGGTGTAGATAGTCTTCTGCATGCTCCGTTGCCACTGCAACGTGGTGAGCGACTTGGGCTTTCGATAAAATGGAGTGCGGAATGTAACGATTTAACTTCATGCCCGCGCTATGATATACAGAATGTGCCAATACAAGGGTCCCAAGCTCTCCTTTAATTGAAGCGAACTCAAGGTTCTCGATAGTAAGCTTGTAGTGATCTGGCAAAGACGCATTCCACGCTCGCATACGATATGTTGCGTCCTCATAGAATTTAATAAATGTCGCTGGAGACGATGGTACGGATCTTTGTGAAAATCTATAAATTTGGGCCAACACGTCGGACCAAACAGTCGCTATATTAATCAAATATGCCATAGACCCCACTGAAGAGTCTGCACTGGGAATAGATGTAGCCGTTAAATCAAAGAATGGAGCACGAGCGTCAGATTGTGAGTTAAAACTATTCGTGTCACACGGAAGTCGAAGAAAGACATCTTCGGACTTGAAAACGCCCAGGTATCCCGAGCAAAATCCATTAAACTTATCCATTAAATAAGTGCTCCAAAAGGTGCGACGCCGGCATTCAGAGTATCCGGCTCGATTTAATCCATAAGGAAAGCTCTGTAGGCAAGAATCATCGCTTTGCTCGATTTCTAGATTGAGTTTCAGTCCACTTGCTACTCTCATTGCAGAGCCACAAAATTCCCATGCCATTTCTAGCTGGTTGTGTGCAAAGTAGTAGAGTGCGAGAAATAGCCGTGATTGAACCAAGTGAATACTAAAGGGCCGGTTTTCACAACCAAGTCGAGCTACTGACGCATAAAATTCTCCGAGTGGTTTCTGCTCCGTCTTTGACACAAAGACCGATGCAAGACAAAGCATAGCATATAGCGTCGTGTGTTCATCTAATGACTTTTCTTTTTTTGAAAAAGCCCACTTTTCAAAAGATTCTTGAATAAACATACTGTGAGCTGTTTCTGGAACGCAGCGAAAAAATATGGGAATCCAATCCGTCATAATATCGGGCCGTGAATTGTAAGGGTTCATTTGCAATTGTTGAAATAGGCGTGGGTCCAAGGTAAGTGTGTCTGTTGGTGTTGTAGTTAATGGAGCAGCTTCTGGTATTGATGTGATAGGCGAAGTCTTCAAGTTTGTCAGGGTTGAATCATATGGATTAATTCGTCGACGTTTGAACCGATGTGATCCAGAATCAGGTGTTACGTGCCGCTGGTGCTGGCAGGGAGAAACTACTGACGATGCTTTCTCCTTGTCATTACTAGAATCATCGCCCTGCGGTGACTCGTGTCGAAGATGAATCTCTTCTGCCTCGGTAGGAGGAGTATTCGGGGTACTATGGCCGCCGCGAGGGCTAGTCTTCATCAGCATAATTAAATACCATTTAATTTTAGGCCAAATTTAATGACCATATAAGGGTAAGAGCACTTACGCGTTCTTAAACCGACAAACTCTTCCAAATTTCTGGCACTGAAGACAGCGAGGGTAATCAGGATCACACTTGATTTTCTTTTCACGACATGTAATGCAGGCTATAGCTAAGCGTTTTCGAGGCTTTCCAGCTTTCGTAACACCCCAATGTGCATTGACTACCTCGCCATCTATAACAGCTTTACAGTGTGTCCCATCATCGTAAAAGTAGCATATTCCCTCACCAGGTACGTCAGCCTGGCGGACGAAGCGAGGCAGAAAATGAGTTCCCGTCCAGATTTTGGGTCCGAGTCCATCGCGCCCAATTATTGAGGTCTCTGTGACTATTGGAGTTGAAGTAGTTGTAGTCGCTGGGTCACCTAGAATAGTAGGAGTTGGGGGGTAGTTGAGAATGACCGATGAACTTTGGGGCTCAGCATATGTTGGGAGATCTAGCCTTGAGTTATTCTGAGGAGATATAAAATTATCTGATAGAGGATTCCAAGGTGCCGTGGTTTCTCTCATGCGAAATTCCGAGTGATTTGGCTGGTTACTGAGTGGTGATTGGTAAGCGGCAGAAGGGTACATGGTAGGAACAAAGGCAGATTCTCGGAGACGTGAATGAGCGGTGTTTATTGGAGATATGGTCTTCTGTGAGGCTGTAGGGGGGGTAACATCTATTTTTTCAAGCGTTGCAGTTCTGGCGTCGTAGGAAAAGCGCCGTTCATGTTGCGGAGAGTGTGGAAATCTCACAACTTCAAAGGGAGCGGCTGGAAGCCAGACTTCTTCAGGTGGAGACCTGAAGCTTGGCGGACTAGGACGGCCAAAATGTGTAGGAAGTGGACGATGAGTAGCATGACTAAAAATTGAGCTGAGGGGAGGCAGGGATTCTCTCTGTTGGCATAATTGTCGTGACCAACACGTCTCATTCGTCTTAGGGGAGGTAACCTCAAAGAGAGTATTTCGGTGGACCGACATAGGTGAGTGGATGCTTAATGGGGTGAGGATTTTTTGAAATGCAGTTTGAATTGAGTGGTATGAATCTTTGAAGAAAAAATGGCGGGACGTATCGAAGAGATGTGGTCCTTTGGAAGTGGAGATTGTGGACTACGAGTATATTTGAGTCATAGTATAAGGCCGTGGGGCGTGATCAAGGAAGGCGCAACCGTCACTGGTTTCAGGGGATAGATTCGGTTCGAGGCGCCGGCCGCACCTGAAGCTTTCGTATCGAGATTCCCGCCGAAAAGAGATTAATGGGCGTTTTCTGGCCGTAGGTCTCTGGCTCTATCGTCTTTATCACCTGCGCCTGTCACTGCTGTGATAGTGACGGTGATGGCAGTAGTAAGAGTTTTGATGACAAGGGGATGAGATGACTCTCGCTCATATATGTGGTACCATGAACCTGCAAGAAGCTCGGTGGAAAGTGCCGTCTGCCGGAGAGTTGACACGACAGAGCAGGTTGAGAGGGGAAGCAGGGAGGGGTAGGAGGGGAAGTGGAAGGGTCGATGGAATCGACGGAAGAAGTTGTCGTCGCTGTCGTCGCAGTAGCAGTAGCAGTAGAAAGTTCTCCACGTTGGTCGTGGGGGGCTCGAGAAAATATGATGTATATGATGATGATGATGCTATTTCGTGTTGGTGGCCGAGCTCATGTCACCAAAGTCGAATGTTAGAGACGGTCGGGGAGCCCAAAGATGTCGTTGTCGTACAGTTGCTGCAGTGGTGTGCCAGGATAGCCACATTCCCAAATTGTTCCCTACTTGGATACATGCGCTGTTTCGGGGATGATATATCAATTGTTGGGGCGCAGAGAAGAGACACTTGAAGGCTACTGTTAAGGATGCTCTCGCTCACCAACTAAAAATTGACGACTTTTTTGCCTGCAGTGGTGGTTGGGGGTAGGGGAGTGACAATGTAGTTACTGAAAGGGGGACAGCAGACAGGGCGAGGATGAGCGGCTGGGTGACAGGAGTATTATGGTCTAGGATCAATATGGTAAAGGATATAGCCATAATAATATCATTTTAGAAAATCATTATGACCAATATTACAGGATACAATGGTGAATAGTAAATTTACTGATTATAACTATCCGGGTTATTTATAGAATAATAATAAAAGGCAGATTAAGATAGCAGGCGTAATAAGGCGTTGCGTTAGGAGGGGGGGGGACAAGTAAAGAAGGGTGCAGTGAATGAACGGCGGAGAACACAGTCTGTGAGGCCAGAGGAAACAGGAGCGGAAGATTCTGGAGGCTAGGAATGCCTTGACTTGCGGAGGATGTCGAGATAAATTAGATGGAAACACAAACGGACAGCGTTGGTCGTGGCTCTACACAGCCCAGATTGCAGCAATGCTGAAAACGTCGGTTAGGGGGCTCGATGCTAATTGCCACTCACCGTTGCTGACAAAGCTAGCCGGCAGCGTCAGGCCTTGCCGGCATCATCCAGATCATTCAGGGAGCCACTTGGCCAGGAAGGGGGATTAGAGTTTGACAGAAAGTAGCCAGGGAGGCCGGAAGAGGGGTTTCCATTGAGCCATCGAGGCTAATCCCAGGAGAACACAGAGCTCAGCCGCCCGTGCCAGACTCGTTAGACTCCAGCGTCCAGCCGCTCAGTGCTGTGAACTCGCCGAGCTGCCGCATCGTGGCTGCCGAACCAGCCGAGGCTGAACTTCGGCCTTGCCCTCCACTCCCGCGAATCCGGCTGAGGCAGCGGGAGTAGCACCTTGGGAAGACCAGGGTTGAATAGAGGGACAAATCTATCAAACACAACGCAGCTTGAAGGTGATATATGGCGAAACCTTCCCCGTGCAGATGCCCAGGTTTTCCTTCAACGCTGGGATGAAGCTAGCTTAACGGGTGAAAACACTGACAGATGGTCCCAATGAATTTCTGCCGCTATTCCAAAAGGCAAAGCACGTTGGTCTTTTCTCGACAACTACATTCATCGCGTGTTAGTAACGGAGCTGATGAAGGCTGTGATCTCTTGCACAGTGGTGCAGTTTCGCCATGACAATATTCCATTTGGCTTGAGGCATTCTTGCTCAGCACAGGCGCTGGGCACGAGGCTACAATGAAGTAAACCAACTCTCTACCCACCCAAGTTCCGTGTGGGCTTGCTGGTCCGTGAAACGCGAGCATTTTCATAGCTCGAGCCATACCCACGCATGCCTACCTTGTCGTCCCGCGCGCGTAACAAGGAGGTTGGCGCCTCGACACAACTATTTACGCAATGCTGTGGTCCAGATAAATGGAGACCACCACCTCACTACCCCGCGGCCTAATGAGTAGCATGCCTATACCGTCCGACCTCTTCACTTGGCCAAGGACTAGAGTAATGCAGTCGAGACAAAGCTTCCTTACCGGCATCCTGGGCCTCAGCATTGTGTGGTTTGGTGATTGTCGAGGCCTCCTGCGCTCACATGGTCTTGGACTACGCGTTGAGCGAATGTATCACATAGTTCCGTAGCTGCATGAGTTCACGAGGGGACGATAGTGCCATGCATCCGGCCGGGCGCAGCCAATTAAACGCCTTTTGCTCGTCTTAGCTT